>JALIGW010000002.1:147341033-147968533 GCA_023053685.1 Diadophis punctatus similis
GCTTTCCCTTTTTAGCAAGTTCAATTCATTCAATTCACCTTCCTATGAATTTTTAAAAAAAGTTCTAGTGGCCTATTAAGAACATAATTTATTTTGTTTATTTATTTATTTGTCAAAACATGTACAAGATAGCAGGTATGGTATAAACATAAATAAAAGCAAGGAAGGTACAGGTAAATTTGGACAATAGGACAGTAAGACAGGGACGGTAGGCACAATGGTGCGCTTATGCATGCCCCTTACAGACCTCTTAGGAATGGGGTGAGGTCGACTGTAGACAGTCTAAGGTTAAAGTTTTTGGGGTTTGGGGAAGAAACCACAGAGTCAGGAAGTCCATTCCAGGCATTGATCACTCTGTTGCTGAAGTCGTATTTTCTGCAATCAAGTTTCAAGCAGTTTACATTGAGTTTGAATCTATTGTGTGCACGTGTATTGTTGCGGTTGAAGCTGAAGTATTCATTGACAGGTAGGACATTTTGGTATATGATTTTATGAACTACATTTAGATCAGATTGAAGGCGGCGTAGCTCTAAGCTATCTAGGCCCAAAATTTCAAGTCTAGTGGAATAAGGTATTCTGTTGCGAGTAGAGGAGTGGAGGACTCTTCTTGTGAAATATTTCTGGACTCTCTCAATTGTATTAATGTCCAATATGCAGTGCGGGTTCCAGACAGGTGAGCTGTATTCGAGAATTGGTCTGGCAAATGTTTTGTATGCTCTGGTTAGCAGTGTAATATTGCCAGAGAAGAAGCTACGCAAGATTAGGTTAACAACTCTTAGTGCCTTTTTGGCAATGTTGTTACAATGGGCTCTGGCACTTAGGTCATTAGATATGAGTACTACAAGGTCCTTGATAGAGTGAGGGTCGTCTACAAGGTCGTGTCCTCCAAGCTTGTATTTTGAGTTCTGATTCTTTTTTTTCAATCATTTTAAATTTTTAAAATCATTTTAATCAATCATTTTAAAATGGAAAGGAGACTTTTGGCTGCAGCTGTTTCATTTTGAGCATCTCATCTGTTGACAGTCCTCACTGTGTTTTTTTTTCTTCCCCAACAGTCTCAGATCTGAGTGATGCTTTATTTGGCCTCTCTTCTCCGAATCCATTTGCTTCTAAGCTATTATGAGCCAGCATTCAGTGTCAGGTCAGTATGAGGGCCCTGATGAGCTGAAGTACACACACAGAAACATGGTTAAAGAATGACCTTATAAACCACCCTTTGGCGGCACAGTCATTTCATAACTAATTGCCTTGTACTGATCACAGATATCAGCCATATCTTCCAAACGGCTAGTTAAGTCTATATATGGTCAGAAGATTACAGGCCAGAATATTTGTTTTGTTTTGCTAAAATCAGATAGCTTTGTACCCATCTCATATTCCAGTGGATTGGAGCTAGATTACTTAGCAGAAGGTTGATTTCCTAGAGAATTAAAAACTCAGACATCCTCATCATTACTTTTCTCAACAATTATAGGCGAAAAAGACGAGGAAGGAAGGAAGGAAGGAAGGAAGGAAGGAAGGAAGGAAGGAAGGAAGGAAGGAAGGAAGGAAGGAAGGAGCAATAAAATCACTTCTGTTTCAACCATCCCAAAGGTACTTTTCAAAAGACAGTTGGACTTTCTTGTTTTTTTCCTCGAAAACATTTTGCTTTTTATTCAAGAAGCTTCTTCAGTGAAAAATGTTTCACTTCTCATCCAAGAAGCTTCTTCAGAACTGAAGAACTGAACTGAAGAAGCTTCTCAGATGAGAAATGAAACATTTTCAAAGAAAAAACCAAAAGAGTCCAATTGCTTTTGAAAAGCACCTTTGGGACAACCATGACCTGGATGATTGAGAATCTGTATAGACACTTCTGTTTCAAGTAACAAATGCTAATTCATGTCTATGCGTGCAAATTCACCATCGCCAGAGACCTATTATGTAATTTTTAACAACTGTACATCTTTGAGAACTCAACTGTTCATAAAACTCTACTTTATTTCTTAAGTTATAAAAAGTTTTCACACATGTTTACTGAGATTATTGAGCCATATTTTGTTATCCCAGAGCAATTTCCAATTTTGCTTGAAAGATGAATGTATGAAATCAAGGCATTTAGACAAATTCCATCTGTCTCATTACCCCACTATTTCGCTGCCTGTTCCATAGAGTTCTCCCAGTATTCATTTCTAACTTTCTGTTTTTCTCTTTTTACATCTATAACCTTTTTGTGTTTTACTTAATTTGCTCAAGTCAGTTAACAACAAAGGGTAATGGTCCAAAAAAATAAAACAGAAAAGTGACCTACAATAATTATATCTGCTGATTAAGGTATGAAATTACTTTAGCTGATGCTTGCCAGTTAGATTTAAAAAAAAACCTCTCAAAGTATATCTTCTAAAACCCTAACCCTAAAACTATACTAAGAGAGCCAAGGAGGTCAATTTGACCTGCCATTTGGATTAATAACTGACAGTCTTATTCTACTCTCTAAAGATGTTGCTTTCCCCACAAACTCAAAAAACTATCTATTTATTTCAAAGGTCAAGACAAATCATAAGGATATCAGTAGTGTCTCACTACACAATCCACTCAGAAGTTAATTGGATTGTGTGCAGAATTATGCTCTTAAATACACTGGTCTTGGACATTCAAGCTTTTCTAGGCTTGCAGAATATTGTCAAAAAACCAGAAGGACCTCTGACTAGCTCACTTTGCTATAAGAGAGCTGTCCATAGCAAAACTGTACACTTCATATATTTTAGCATCTGGCTGGTGCTTTCTAATTTGGCAATAAAATTCTAAAAAGATGCTAGAGGAAGCCAAGGACTGTGGAACAAGGAGGGTTTTGTGATTTGAAAGCACTAAAAACAATGGATTAATAAAGGACTGAATAAATAAAGGAAAGAAGCCAAGTACTAAATGATTCCTAAATAAATGAAGTCAAGTACTAGGGAATCACTAGGTTTTGTCATTTGAAAGCACTAAGAACAATGGATAAATGTTGAATATTGATGAGAGAGAAAATTAATCCACACATATAGACAGTCTTCAACTTACAACCACAATGGAGCCCAAAATTCTGTTGCTAAGTTAAGTGTGTTTTGTCCTATTTTACAACCTTTCTTGTCAGAGTTGTTAAGCGAACCATAGCAGTTGTTAAGTTAGTGACACGGTTATTAAGGGAATGAGGCTTCTCAATTTATTTTGCTTAGCAGAAGGTCGCAAAAGTGGATCACAGGACATGGGGAGACTGCAACTGTCATAAATATGAGTCAGTTGCCAAGTGTCTGAATTTTGATCATGTGACCCTGGGGATTTTGCAACGGTTGTAAGTGTGAAAAACAATCGTAAGTCATTTTTTTCAGTTTTGCTGTAACTTCAAACAGTCACTAAATGAACTGTTGTAAACCGAGGGCTACCTGTATTTGGTAGGATATTCTAGTGCCTTCTAGCATTCTAATAAACTATTATATTCAAAACTAATACATCTACTAATTTTCTATGCAGATAGAATATATAATACTATGTATAGCTTAAATATTGACATTTTGAGAATCAACTTTTCACTATTTTATTTCCAATCTTGAGATTACAAAAATAAAAATAAAAACTAAGAAGTTGAATATGTGTGTGTGTGTGTGTGTGTGACATTTTTTGCTGATAAATGAAAATGAAGGGAGACTATTATAGATCTATTTCAAGCTATTTAGCTCTCATCAGATAGCCATACCCTTACAGGGATTTGAACCTGGCCAGTCTGCCTGTAAGGCAGCAGTTTATTGTGTGTGTGTGTGTGTGTGTGTGTGTGTGTGTGTGTGTGTGTGTGTGTGTATAGATAGATAGAGAGAGAGGGGGGGAGAGTTTGTGAATGAATATATTCTATTCATAAAGTTTCATATACAGAATATTTGGTCTCCATATATTGGCTATTTTAATACCACCAGCTTGAAATCTCTAGCTTTCTCTCCACCTGTTTCTTCAACTTTGCTGATGTTCTTAAATCGGTCAGTAATTTTGGAAGTAAAATGCATGATGCAAATAATCCAAAAATTAGACAAGATGAATCAGTTTTCACAATATATTCTAATTGCAGTAACTGGAATACAAATTATGAGAAAGTAGTATCAGGTACCAGAACTTAAAAGAGAAAATTGGGAATAACAGAGTATTTAATTTGCCAACACAGGAAAGCTTTGGAAACATTCATAGTATCGAGGGAAAAAAAACCACTAACAATTTGCTCTTCCAGCAGAAAATTTCATAAATAAATACCTTAACCTAATATTTGGCTGCATAAATCAATTGGTCTGAACTGCATTGATGAAAATATAGCAAAATAGATTGAAGAACATTTTTTCATATCCTTGAAGATATTTTTTCTGCTTAACCAAAATGGTAAGCCCCCCCCAAAATCCAATTGTTCTATAATCTGCCTCTTGATTAATTGAAGCAAAAATAACTTTTATTGAATTAGACATCAGTTATGCAAGTTAAATATTATTTTGTAGCTTTTTTGTACAAGATAGCTTAAGGGGAAGAGAGTTATGTGATCTTCCCCCCCCAAAATATCTCTTTATTGATTTTCATCAATATTGCATGAAAATACTGCATTAGGCTTTCCCCATCGTGATGATCCAACATTCAAGTCTTGTTTTATTAATTCTTTTAATGTAATTATGTAATCTATTTTTAATGCTGTGCCAGAGGCCTGTCAGACTAATTGTATTTTGATATTTGATACCACTCTCATTTTGGCCCAGCTTGCTAGATTTGCAATTGTTAAGATTGCACAAAGAATGTAACCCATTTATAGAAGCAATGCTAAAGAAGAAAAACTGTCTGATCAGGAACAAAGTCTCATGTCAGGGTCTGCCAGGACAAAATGGAACAGCAGGCAAATAGAGAGCAACATTGTTGTATGCTTAAATTCAATAGGCAGCGACAAAGATGATTTTTATGCATTTTTCATACTTTGGCTTCTCTCTGTACAAGCCAATCGTTTTGCAGTTGACATAATTTCGTATTCTTAATTACAGTTATATGATACTTAATAGAAAACATCGATGAAGGCGAGCAAAGATGGATAGATTACATAAGGCTTTGTTGTAAGAATGGGCCAATATAAGATTTCTATCAGATATCACTGGTCACTTCTATCAAGAAAACAGACCTAGGTACACCAATGACAATCAACACATCTATAATGTAAATTCAGGAATGAAAGGTGAGGAGTGGCAAAACATCAGAGGAAGCAATTTTATGTTTGCCTATTGGCCCCTAGCAATAGCAACAGCACTTATATACCGCTTCACAGCACTCTCTGAGCAGTTTACAGAGTCAGCATATTGCCCCCAACAATCTGGGTGTTCATTTTACCGACCTTGGAAGGATGGAAGGCTGAGTCAACCTTGAGCCAGTCACAATTGAGCCCTGGCCGTGGGCAGAGGTAGCCTGCAAAAGTGCATTTTAAAACCTGGGCACCAGGGCTCTTGTATTGTCCATTTTGACTAGCAATGATGTCAAAGTCAGAATTTCTCCCATATTTTAACTGAAGGCATCATGGATTGTGCTTGAGACTGTTTAGGAAAGACCAAACCTGAAAAACATTGTTTTTCTTCTTGAGGTGAAAGGCCAAAGGATATCTTTTGCACTGCATAATACCCTAGAGTAGTGAAGTAATTTTGGTATCTGACCCTGAAAAGCATATCTCCCATTCATAGTTAATAACATATCAGGTAACCTTCTTATGTGAGGCAGTAAACATGCATTACACAATGGAAGCATGGGCTGTGTTTTATCATTACACGCTTGCATATTCATTTATATATAAACTCCTTCCTTTAAGGACCAGGGTTCAGTTTGGGAACTTGGGAATGCTAAAGAGTCTATTCCAGTGGTGGGTTCCTACCGGTGCAGTGTGGAGAGCAGCTCTGGTAGGAGCCCGGTGATTGTGTCATTTTCTGGCGCTTCTCCGCATCCTGAGCTGTCAGGAAAAAGCCCTCCCCCCCGCCCTTGTTTTAATAACGACCTTTATTCTTCCTCCGAAGCACAGCTGAGAAGCTCCTCAGCTGTGTTTCGGCTTGTAATGTCGTCCTAAGCATGCGCAGAAGTGAAATCGCCGGATGGAACGTGAGTTCACTTCTGCGCATACTTGCGATGCGCACCGGTAGTGAAAATAACCGGAACCCTCCGCTGGTCTATTCATGTAAAAATGCCTTTCCTTCATCATTGAAGCCATGCAGATGGTAAGAATCAGAAGTTTTTTAAAAAAACATTTAGGTCAGAGATCATGATTTCAATGTATCTCTAATTTTGCAAATTAAGTATCTGGCCTAGTAGTATAAAGAAAATGGAGTTATTTCCATAAAGATCAACAGATCTAACAGCTTGCTTGTGTGTTCTTGCAAACAGGTCTTCAATTGCAAACAGATGGTTATTACTCTCTAGTCCACAATAAACTCAGCAGTAATGCTGCACTTCACTTGAAAACACCTTCAGGAATTCTGGCCACTGCTGTGTGATGACAATCATGTTTACGGGATATGCGCATTCAGCAGGAAGGCATTTGTCTTTTGTGCTGTTATAATTGTTCTTGCTTTATTAGCATCCTTATTAGTAACCACAACTCTTTCTAAAAGCTACCTTGGCAGCTTGAAAGCCTGGTTAGCTAGCACTCCAGCATGATCAAGCCTGTTCAGTACATGGAGAGAAGCTTCATTTGTCATACTCCCATAAAGTATTTTAAGAGAGAGAAATTGTTGTAACTAGAGACAATCCTTACTCTCTTAGGATTTCATAGCTGTCACAGATACATAACTGTTATAGCCCTTCACAGTTCTTAGCATGGATGAACTATAAAGGAATCATTCTCCGGTAACATTTTTGAAGCCATGGAACAGAAATGACCAATTTATTCCAAGTTATGAGGCAGATGCTAAAGAACATCACACAAGGAAAAACAGATCAGTTCTTTTGCTGTCCTCCTCTGATTATTTATATTCAGGAAGATTTAATCAGATAACTAGATTGAGCAATTGTAAAAGTCAGTAAGAAATATTTGATATGTTTATGCATTGGTCCATACAAATAACAAAATTGAGTTCAGAGGTAATAAAAATCATAGTTTAATGTTAGCCAGTTAAGTCTTGGGCTTATACATTCCTCCTTTGTATGTTCTCTTTATCTAAGATTTCACTTATATTCTCAATCAACCACAGATTAGCATCATAGCCAATCTCTAAACAGTAGTCAATGTATCACTTTTTAGAAGAAATTGGTTTCCTCAATCATAGCTTGAAGTTGACTTTGTTTCAATAAACCTCAATTTGTCCCATTTTGGCAACACCATTAGGCTGTGAATAATTAAAATGAAAGCAAACATTCACAATCATGATTAGAAGATGCAAGATAGCTAAACTCAAGACTAATTTATTTACAGTTAACCTATCATTTCATATTATTTTTGAATAAGGCTGCTAAAACCACCTGCTATATAAATACTCTGTTGTACAAACTGGATAACATTTGTAAATAAAATTGCATGTAAGCGTGCTGACTGCAATGCCTTGGCTAATAAATCTGTCATCTGCTTTTTCAGTTTTAAACATATATTCAAGTTAAAATATTAAATGAAGTCTCATTAGTAACTTTCCATCAGAGTAAAACAGGGGTGGGTTCTACTTACCTTCCCCACCAGTTCACATCGTGACGTTTTGTGCGCTACCGGTTCGGGCGATCCGGTCCGAACCGGGAGGAACCCACCTCTGGAGTAAAACATAATTTGACAGAAACCTTTGGAAATACTGTGAAGCACCAATGGATCTGAATTGCTGATGACAGTTGTTAAGTGAAGTTTGCCCCATTTTACGATCTTTGAGAGGTATCATTAGAGGTTTTAAAAAGAGACTGGGCAGCCATTTTTCTGGAATGGTGTAGCACAGTGATGGCGAACCTATGGCATGCGTGCCACAAGTGGCACACGGAGCCATATCTGAAGGCACGCGAGTTGTTGCCCTATGTCATCTCCAGCGCACATGCGTGCACTGGCCAGCTGATTTTTGGCCTTCTTTTCGGCCGTTTTCGCTCTCCCCAGGCTTCAGGAAAGCCTCCTGAACCCTGGGGATGGTGAAAAACGGCCCAACGGGCCAACCGGAAGTTCGAAGGCTTCAGTGAGGCCTGTGCGCATGTGCGGGAGGCAGCGGGGTGGGTTGTGCACATACACGGGAGCAGCTCAGGGTTGTGCGCATATGCGGGGGGAGGGCATTGCATTATGGGTGTGGGGGTGCATGCACACGCTATCGCGCGCTCTCAAACCCTTTTGGCACCCGAACCAATAAAGGTTTGCCATCACTGGTGTAGAGTCTTCTGTGGGTTGCACTAGAGGTCTTTCTTAACTCTATTATTCTGTATTCTGTACATACTTTTGATCCACATATGCATTCATAAACTGCATGTATTGGAATTACTGATATGGCAAAGTTGTATCTGGCAGAATCTTGTGCATGTACGAAATTTGTTTTTAAAAATGTAAACTAGTACTGAATTGGTGTGGAACATAATTGTATTTGAAAAATATAATGTAGAAAGATTCCTTCTGAAGACTAATTAATCAAGTTGAACAAAAGAACCATTGTTGAAAAAGAAAAAATTATTTTATCGTAATGATAATAGACTGAATATAATATAATAATAGAAAAGAATAAGGAAAATATTGGAAGATATAAGGAAGATAATGATGTAAACAATAACTATATAGAATAAACATGTTTTTGTATCACTAGGCTGTAAAAGGATAGTGTCGACGGGATGGTTGACATGTATGTTCAATGTTTTCTATTTTCAAAGATATTTGATACTTTATTTGTATATACATATGTTTACACGTTTTTATGTTTGTTTGTATGTTTGTTAGTTTTTTTAACATAATTAATAAAGATTTTTTTTTAAAAAAAGAAAAGTCAAGATTTAACAAAGTAAGTTCAAGTATCTCTTTTTCACAACTTACTCTGAGAAGATGTTTCACAGGAAAAATGTTGTGTTCTGAACAATATCATTAAAATTAGGCTTTGGGGGTCAAATTGGGCTGATCGAATGCAAGATGATATTTAAGTGATTTGATTGGAATCTTAAAGGGAATATATTTTATGTAGCTCTTATATGGCCACACAAACATGTTGCTTATGTTATGCTTTGTTGTGCTTCCATGCAGGTTAAATGAAAGTTGAAATTCTCAAATGTTATGAAAATGTTGTCTTATGCAAAAAAACATACAATGAAATACTTGATTTGAAAATCTGGCCAGCCTGTGTGTGTGTGCTATTATCGCAACATTAAATGACTTTTACTTAGGGTGAAAGTTCTTGTGATAAATCATGGAAAAACTGACTTGTGCTATCTTTAGTCACTGTGCTGATTCGCTCTCACAAGTCATTCACAGCTCTAAAAATACAGTTTATATCACCACATTCCTGGAATTCCTTCAGTTCTTACATTCTGATTTAAGTGGCATTAAAGACCCAACTGCAAAGTTCAAGGCTATGGGACAATATCTCATCAGAGATTAACTGTCACCTGAATTCAATACACTGTTTGGAATATTTATTTGATCAGTTCTCCAATGTTAATACAAAGCATCTTCCTGTATATACATCTAATGTCTGGCTATATGGAACATAAAGCTAAAATTATCTTGGAACAAGATAATAAAAAGCACAATCTGACTGCACAATAATAGGAAGCATACGAACCTCAAAGAAGATTTACATTGGGACACACACATACGATAGAAGGTGCTGACCTAGAAAATCAGCCTTGTAATTCTAATAAGATCATGCCCCTAGAACTCTGTGATAATTATAGATTATTGGTAGGTTGGACAACTGTGTTGCCATTTTTAAATTGATTACCTTAAAATACAAAGGTTTCAGCAAGTCAATACATGCTCTCTGAATTTAATTGCAAGTTTCCTCAATACTTCATAGTTTAAGCAGAACTAAATGCTTTCTTAATTCCTTTGATAGGGACCAAAAGGTACATTATGTTCTTTGTCCCAACTGGCAACTCAACAAAGCTGAGCAATAAAAAGCTACATTTGTGTAATAAATTGTGCTACAATCTAGTACTTAGGCATAAGGTCCTTGAAAACATGTAACCTTTTCTGCACATTTCATTAAACTCAAACCAGATGAACATTTATAGTTCCTCATCTTTCATTCAGTGGCTCAGAGCATCAGTAGTTGGAGGGATTGGTATCACATAAATATCTGCCATTTCTTCATGTAGTTCAGAAGACTCTTTTGTCTCACTAAAACTGTGCTACGTAGATTAATCTGAAAAACTCTATAGTTGAAGTTATGTTGGTGATGTATAAACCTCATCCTAATGGCTATTCCATTCTGGCATTATGGTACAGGCTTGGAATGGAACTATCCATAGGAAGCAACCATGCCTGTCCTTCCTAAATAGTCAACACACACACACACACACACACACACACACACACACACACACACACACACACACACACACACACACACCCTATTGCATTCAGTTGGTTTTATAGCTGAGTACATATATCTAAAATTCCTAACTGAAATGAAGTCAAAGTTGGATTTTCTACATCCTTGCTTATTGTAGCCATTACACATTCCATTTTTATATACATTTATATATTTATAAATGTGTTTATATATCTTTATATACACATACAACATATCATTGAAATGTTTACGGAATGTAAAAACCCAACACACTATTTATTTATTTATTTATTTATTTATTTATTTATTTATTTATTTATTTATTTATTTATTTACTTATTTACTTATTTATTTATTTATTATTTATTTATTTATTATTTATTCATTTATTCATTTATTCATTTATTTATTTATTTATTTATTTATTTAAATGGATTTCTATGCCGCCCAACTCCCAGGGGACTCTGGACGGCTCACAACATGTCAAAATCCATTCAACAATATAAAAAGTACAATAATTAAAAACTACAAAAATTAAAAGGAGCGTCTAACATTCATAATCAAGGGGGGAGACCCATATCTAGACTAGATAGTAGCTGAGATGAACAACTCTAGCCAAGGGTAATTGAAGCTTTAATCCAGCAAACCTCAGAATATATATATATATATATATATATATATATATATATATATATATATATATATATATATATATATATATATATATATATATATATATATATATATATATATATATATATATATATATATATATATATATGGATGTCACCTGATGAAATTATTTAGCATCTCCTGCTTAAGCAGGGGGTTGGACTAGAAGACCTCCAAGGTCCCTTCCAATTATGTTGTCCTGTTATTCTTATCTTTAGTAAGATTCTATAATATTGTGAATCATATTGTATACATTTACACACAGTTAAGAAACAGTTGGTGCTTTATGTGTTACATTATTTTATATATATTGTTAAAAGATTATTTATTAGATTTTTAACCTACTTTTATTTTGGTCAGTACATACCTAATGCTCCCACCTCTTATTTTTCCTTACAACAACACTGTGAGATAGTTTTGGTTGAGAGAGAGTAATTAGCCCAAAGTCATTCAGCTGGCTTTCATATCATAAGGAAATTCACAGCATCCCCGGCTTCTACAGTAATATATCACCTTGCCCATTACATGAAACTAGCTCTCAATCAATATGCTGTATCACACTTGCTAATAATCCAAATCAATTAAGGTTATTCAAGCCAACAAATTAAAATAATCAAACAAGAATGACAAAAAGAATGCCACAATAAGAAACTAGAAAAATGAAATAAATTAAAAAATAACAAAAGAAAAAGAAAAGAAATCATCAGGCAGCTGCTACTAAAGACCAAGTTTTTACCAAACAACAAAGAGTGGGAGAATAATTGGACCAACTGGGTTTTCCTCAATACAACTTCCAAAAGATAGGAGTCAAAACAAAGAGGCCTGTTGAACATTTCCATGACCAGTTGTCTCTCTTCAGCCAGTCTGGGAATGAATCCTTCAATTCTGAACAGAAAAACAAATTAAGAAAAATATACTAGAGTGAGTGGCCCTTGTAGAGATCCTAGGCCACTTAGATTAAAAGCCAGTATCATGATACTGAGCCTAGAAGCAAATAAGTACAAAATGGAAACATATCAGAAACAGATGTATATCTTTGCAGCTTGGCAGCAGGATGCTGACACATTTATCTACATTTATGCTTATTCTCTGTATGAGCCGCCCCGTGTAAACAGTAATCCAGTCTAAAGATGACTAATGTACATCTTACTGTGGCCAGAAGGGCTATCTTCTCCAGGAACAGAAATGTTATGCTTGTAAAAAATGCTTCAAGCCATCTCCAGCACCTGATCACCTAGAAACAGCACTAACGTAAGGAGCAGCCACAAGCTACAAACTTGGATTTTAATGAGGAATTCAATCCTCGTGTACATTTAACTCTGGGTTGGCTAATGCCCCATCTAATAATATTTCAACCTTATCTGTATTACCATTCAGCTTATTTTCCTGCATCCACTCCCCTATTGCTATCAAACATCAAGTTCAAGTTTTCGGTCATGCCCTAGGATTTCATTCAAAATGAGACAGAGTAAAGAGTCCTCTGATTTAGTTTCCAGATAACATCAGCCAATGGTTTGTTGTAGAATGCAAAAAGTACAGCATCCCGTACGTAGCATAATGGCCAAGGGGTCGAAGAGTCAATGCACTGAACCATATTCTAGAGCCCACCATAAAATCACTGGATCCATTCTAAATAGTCAATATGATGCCACTGAAGAACTAGCACTGTGAAGCACATTAGATGACACCATGTTTTGAAAGTACTGAATATGGAATCCAGGAGATGTAGCTGAAACAGATTCCTCTTTTCCCATTTCATTAGGGCAGATCATTTACTAAGAGGATAAGACATGGGGTGTTCAGGACAAGAATCTCCAAAATGAGTAACATTGACTCTGCTCCTTGAGGCTTATGGAAATGGCACAGTCAACCTCTAAGGATAGGCTTAAAGTTACTAAGCACTGAAGAGTGATCCATGAAATGATCCATGAATATAATATAAGTAGAAAAGAAGTAAATTGTCATCATCAATACCAATGAGGTAATTTAACATTATTCAAGGTTTATTTTTCTTCACTGTTCCAACCATTTTTCCAGAACCTTGCCTTGCTATTTTTATTAACAAAGACCTTCAATAGCAACATTCCTAAAGTTACAGGTTACTTCTCTGTAATTGTGTGCAAAGAATTGGCTATCATAGTTATGGTTAACCTCTCTCTTTTTCTCTAGAATTTTAAGAAAAGAACTCACCATTCTTCCTCTCAGCAAACGTAGAGACCTGGATAGAAGAGTCTCTTACTTCACTGAAACCACTGTCTTTGTGAAACACTCCTGCACTTCCACCAACCACATTTTTCTGGGCTAGCAGCTCCTGCTTCATCACAGAACTCATCACCAAGCCTGAAGAGATTTAGACAAACTCCTGTTCCTCTGCTTTGAAAGCTCAGTGCTTCCCAAGAGCCAACAAAGAGCTGTAAGCAGAAAAGTAATAAATTACAAGACATGGCACTGGAGAAGGAAAAGAATGTAAGAAAAATTGTTGTAGGGAAAATTATGGCATGGGTATAGTAAGAAACTAATCAAGGAAAGAAGCAACCCTGGAGTTAAAGAGAAATTTCCTAGCAATAAGAACAATCAACCAATGGAACGGCTTGCCTTCAGAAGTCCTTTATCACTGGCGTTTGTTAAGAAGAGACTGGACAGTCACTTGCCTGAAATGGTTGGACTAGAAGACCTCCAAGGTCCCTTCCAGTTCTATTCTGATTGATTGATTGATTGATTGATTGATTGATTGATTGATTGATTGATTGATTGATTGAAGTACTGCTGCTTCTGTTGTCTTGAAACATGGGAGTTACCCATGGCAAAGACTTCACTTGCATCTTAATTTGCTTCAGCAGGACAGTAAATAGTTTTGGCTCCTGCTTCTTCTACTTATCTTTGGGAATTACCAGAACACACAGTCTTTGTTTTTGTGTAAGGAAAAGGTTACTAATAATCAAATGTTACAGTAACTAAAGATTCACATCTGATAGTCGTCTCAATTTATCCCTGGCACCTTTATTAAATTTTATTGAATATACTAAAGTAGCAATAATAGGCCTATAGTAGGTAGTTGAGGCAAAGAAGTATTATCCAAGGCTTTGTTCTTCATTATTCTATCTATTCTTCCCATAAACCCTACCAAAATTTTTGCATGGAGTTGAGATCTAGGCCAGCAGAATATCCTTCTTAGTTCATTACATGCAGGTACAAAATTCTGGTTCATCAATTCTAAATCAGAGCTTTTCTGGATATAGTGTTAATATCACTCCGAATGTCTTGCTACAAAATAATTTGTAACATACTAGAATTACAACAGAAAAACAAAAGCCAAAAATAATATATAATAAATTATAAATAGAAATCATAGATATAGTAGTATTAAAAAAAACACTTCTCAGGAAACACCTATCTTGAACAGAAAAAGTTCACCAACCAGAAACAGCTTTTCTGATAAGAATTTGTGTACATTTGACAACAAGGAGAATATTTTAGAAAGTATTTTCAGACAAAGAAAGAAAAATATTCTACAATGTTAGGGCAATCACTAAAAAAGCTCTACTCCAAACCTAGATTTCATCTTGGACAAACACAGTGAAAAGGCTTTTTGTGTATATTTGCTATTATTAACTTATAATTTTTACATTCATGTAAAGCCTATCCAATTTTTTTAAAAAAATGTATCAATGGTTATTAGATACCTAGATCATATTTTCTATTTTGTTATGTTCCTACTCAAAAGCAGAAACATTGTTCACCAATGGCCAATGGGGGGAAAAACCCATCCTGTTTCAATCATATCCATCATTATGATCCACGCAAAGCAAGGGGTGAAATTCAGCAGGTTCTGACAGGTTCTGGAGAATCGGTAGCGGAAATTTTGAGTAGTTCGGAGAACCGGCAAATACCACCTCTGGCTGGCCCCAGAGTAGGGTGGGAATGGAGATTTTGCAGCATCCTTCCCCTGCCACGCCTACCAAAGCACGCCCACAGAACTGGTAGTAAAAAAATTGGATTTCACCACTGACGCAAAGGGACAAAATTATAATAATGAGAGAATTATCAGACATATAGTGCCAATGTATCATATAGCCCCAATGTAGCTGAATACTTTAATTCTATATGAAGAGAGGTTTGTATACAGATACCTGAATAAACACACTGCATACTTCATGTAATAAGGTAAGTATTCCTGCCTTTATACTCATCTTCATTTTCTTGGATTTAGAAAGATTCCCACAATGAGTACAAACAGATACTTTATCTCCTGATTACAGGGAACCATTACTGAAATCACTCTTGTTTCTCAACCACATTAAAGCAGCACAAAATGCTTCAGTTAGGAATGCCACAATTCTTATCCAGTTTAGATTGTGCAAAAAAAAAAAAGCTTCAGGATGTATAGAGGCATATTGAAGTGCACCTATGTATAGAGTGGGTTTTTGGTACTCATTTTATTATAGAGATGTTCAAGTAAAGGAAAGGAATGCTTTGTTGCTTTTTTTTTTTTTTTTGTCAAAGCGGGCATAGCAGTACTCCTTTAATAATGCTCCGCAGTTCTGCAGGGCAAGTTATGCATATTATTGCAAATTTCCCAATTTAGCTTTCCATGAATATAACTTTGGCATGTTGTGTATCCAAAAGAATGGAAATCCATCTACAGCTGCGTACACAATAAGCAAAATTCTCTCTCTCTTTCTGTAATTAATAAGCAGCAAAGAACAAGCAATAACTGTTTATTCTTGGCTTTTTAAATATTCATCTTTCTGAGCATTTTGGAGCTCTTGATGCGATGTATCTTTCCAAGAGAAAGTCGGCGATGACAGGACAATCCAGGAAACTGCCTCTTTGTCCACACACACACACACACACACACACACACACACACACACACACACTCCCAAAAATAATGAATGTTTCTGTGGCTGAACATTAAATCTTTGATGAATTAGGCCAGGGCTTTGGTGACGTCTCTGCTGAACTGATATGACAGTTTTATATGGATTATGATTATTTATGTTTGTGAAAAATAGCGAACTCGAGCCAGCAAGTTACTGTCGAAGCTTGGAGACCACCAGCATCGGCGCTCCTTGTGAAGGCCTTTTATATTAGGAAAGTAAGATCATTTCGAGATTTCGACCATGTGTAACATTTTCATTTTTACTAACTGCAGCCCAGGGTCCTTCAGTGAATGTCTGAAGGTCAGGATGTGCCCTTAGAGACGCCTGCGGTCACAGCACACCCTAGTAGCATGAGGTTGTTGGGTTTTTCTCTCCCCCCCCCCAAACCTTCTCTCCCCATGTTAGATTTGGCCTGAAAACATTCCACTCTGTTCCCTCACTTCAGCTTGAACTCAACATATTTACAAAGCTTAAGCATACTTGCTAGCCTCCAAAAGCATCTCCCATCATACCCTGCTGCCAGCATATAAATTGCAAGACTATACACAGAACAGGACGCGTCCTGTCTCTTCTCGGCCTATAAATATTAAGCCCCATAAAGTCTCATTACAGTGGTAGCTTTACATGGGCTCTCGCAAGCAAGATGAAATCTACTGAGTCAAAGTGGCAGACAACTCTCTTCCAGGGTTTCTGATCCTGCTTAATACCAAGACGTACAGAGAGGCTATAAATGTTTGAAATACTGCAAAGAAAGAAAGGTCTTTTCAGTAAGAGTTCAAAATGACAGTGTTGCTGCAAGAAAGGCAACACCGTCAGAGTATTGGCACGGTACCCTAAGCAGTGCCGTAAAAATAAATAAATCCTACAATGACATGGAAATATATAATCATCTTGCAGATATTTGAAATGAAAGCCAAGACCGCTTTACAGATACGTAGCAATTATGATGCAAACCTAAGTTACACAAAGGAAAGCATTAAAACATTGAAGAAGGGAATCCTGCAATGTGTGATTTTCTTGTTCAGTGTCCTCACACAGCACTTAGCAATAGCACTTAGACTTATATACCGCTTCATAGTGCTTTTACAGCCCTTTCTAAGCGGTTTACAGAGTTCAGCATATTGCCCCCAACAATCTGGGTCCTCATTTTACCGACCTCGGAAGGATGGAAGGCTGAGTCAGCCTTGAGCCGGTGAGATTTGAACAGCTGAACTGCTGAACTAGCAGTCAGCTGAACTTGCAGTGCTGCTTTTAACCACTGCGCCACCTCAGCTCCTATACACAGAACAGCCCATCCTATCCCTTTCTTCCATCCACCTGTTTTTTTTCTCCATTTTTACTTTATTAAATTTATTTGCCGGCCATCTCACCCTGAGACAACTCTGGGCGGCTTACAACATTAAAAGCTATGAATCCATAAAAAAAAAAACTATGTCTAAAGACAATAAAATAGAATGATAATCAAGGGTAAAGGAGGACCTCCACAATGTGCGCTGGGTCTCTCTGGGGCAGTGCAGCTACATCCAGCACCAACAATGGCATAGTCCTAGAACCAGAAGTCTCACAAATCCCAAGCCACTTCATCTTGATGTCTTGCCGGTACTATCCAGATCCTCACAGTCTCCAGACGCTGGGATAAGCCAGGGCCTTAGATGTATCATCCACCATCATCGGCGTACTGATGATATCTCGCTCCATGCTGAGAATCTTGTGGTGGTTTCACATGACATTTTATAGAGCAAATGCTGATTTAGGAAATCTTTCAGCTTCCCTTCATTTTTTTGCCCATCTTTTTTTAAGCAAGGGAAAAAAATAACAAAAGAAAGATGAAAAAGATGCCACAGTTGAATAACTGAAAACAATCCTGGCCCTTGAGAGCCAAGGAACCCCCCCTTCCTTTTTTTGGGGGGGGGAATGAGGAACAAAACCACTGTAGAAAGATTTCATATAGAAACTGCTACAGATATTCATACAGATAATGGCTTAAAGTAATGAAAAAGAGTTCAGGAAATCTGGGTTATTTTAAAATATAATCAACAATTTGAGAGGACAGAGCAAGTGAAAAGCTGTAAGTCTTTGAAGTATTTCAAAAAATCCCACATCCAAACTGCCTGCCAGTAGATTCCCATCCTAACAAGTAGGATATACCATAGCCAAACACCACCAATATTAATCACTATCCTATAGATTAATGTCAGACATACACATACAGACACATGTATATGTGTGTATGTATATCTATTTATATCTATATATCTATTGGCATCTATATCATCTATCTAAAGTATAAGATTGTGATCAGGAAGATAAATTGCTTTCAAGTTAATATTATCAATTACATATTGCAACATGTATTACCCAATTTAGACCACCCAATGAGTTCCCACTTAAAGAAGTAAAATCTGAATTCAGGCCTGATTCCTGAATCAGCTCTGCATAAACTGTTTGAAGGTTTATATTAACTTTTGTCTGGGATAAATTCTCTCTTGCAGTATCGGATTTTTACAGAGGTTGATTACAGTCTTCTTTGTTTTAAGAAATAAAGCTGTCTCAGCTTCAGAGTATTTCATTTCTCCATCTTTTCTCAGCTCATCGGATTTGGAGGCGAGTTATTGTAAAATCACCAGCTCATTGTGGGCAGGAAGAGCTGTGAAAGCATTTTCAGGCTCATCCATATCCCTGCCCTACTGCTTCTAAAAAGCCTGGGACGAGACACTTGACACATAAAATTTAAATTATATTTTGTTTTTAGCTCAAAACTTCAGTATATTAAAATCACAAGATTTTCCTACCAATAAATCACATGTGGAAAATACTGTTTTTTACATCAAAAATTCAAGAATGAAAGAGTGTCCAGGGCTAAAGAAATTACACATTATAGCTATATACTGGGGTGTCCAGCTTTTCTGGATCAAGAAGCCACACTGGACCTTTGTGATAAATGCTAAGGGCAGCATTCTCTAAAAAGCATGAATTTAAATTACATCAAATTTCAGTTTAATATTACACACAGTTAAATGTAATTTAAATCAATTAAAGAGTTAACATTATTATTTCCATGTGGTTAGTACAGGTAGTCCTTTTTAGTGACTGTCTCAGACAGCAACTGTTCACCGTTACAAGAGTGATGAAAAAGTAAGTTTGCGACCAATGGCCACATTTATGACTTTCATATCATCTCTCTCTCTCTCTGTAACATGTTTGCCATTACACTCAATTAGTATGCACTGTCCTGTGACTGACCCATTTTTTTCTTTTGTCTTTCCCCTGCAGAGTGCAGTGATTGTCTAAACCAGGGGTGTCAAACTTGCATCGTCACGGCGGCATCATGTGACATATCGTGACTTTTTTCCCCCTTCGCTAAACTGGGCTTGGGCATGGCCAGCGTGTGACACATCTGGGCCAGGGGCGGGTTCCTAATTTTTTTACTACCACTCTGTGGGCATGGCTTATTTTGTGGGTGTGGCTTGCCGGCCATGTGACCAGGTGGGCGTGGCTTCTCAGACTGCTGAAGGGAGAGGAACTGAGATAGGTCCTGCCGCCCATTCCCCCTCCCCTCAGCAGCTCGAGAAGCCTCAAACATGCGAAAATGCCTAGGATCATCACCGCACGTTCGTGGCTTCTCGGACTGCTGAAGGGAGGGGAATGGAGATAGCTCCTGCCGCCTGTTCTTTCAGCGTCTCACGCGCTCCCTCAGCCATCCTCCCCTGCTTGGACTCACTGTGGGGTAGGAAGCTCGGCTTCTGGGCATGCGCAGAAGAAAATTTTTTTAAAAATGGCGACGCCCAGGCACCGGCAACCGACCGCACCAGTACTGTGACATCACCAGCAGGCCACTACCGGTGCTATAGTGTGGACCGCACCTGTAGGAACCCACCACTGATCTGGGCCCTGGGTTTTACAGCCCTGGTCTTAACAAAGTATCTCTTCCTGATCTGCTGCTTTTCTTCTTATCATAATTAGCTGAGTAGAGGTGTCCAGCAAAGTTACAGCTGCTGCCTGAAATTGACAAGAACCAAATCAGTTTCACACTAAAGGCTTTTGTTTGTATCCTAAGCAGCTGCTGGCTTGAAGCCCCCAGCATCCTAAGGTAAACAGCTTAGTACCGTTATATTCCTTTGAATGTGTATTCCCTATTGTGTGCCCACTTAGTCTCTTAAAATCCCTTCCTCTCCAATGTAAATAGAAATTAATTCCCTTCTTGCTTATTATTCCAGTGCTGAAATGAGCATTCTGACGGGCAGGGGAGAGGGGAGAAAGGGACTATAAGATTTGCCCTTTTACTTGGCTTCCTCATGTGTCAAGATCCAGAAACCTTCCCTACCATATAGGCTCACCCATGTAAGCTGTTTGAGATCATATCCCTCTGACGCTGTAAAGTAAAGAGAGCTAAAGTAAAATTCTAAGCAAAGTGAGATGATTTTTCACTTGGCGATTGCTTCCCTTAACAACAGGGATGCTGGTCCCAATTGTAGCTGCTAATCAAGAACTACCTGTAATCATCTTTTGTTAATATACAAGTTAGTTTACAAGGGCTGTGGAGCTTGAGCACCCCTGTTGTGCACTGGTGATGCTATTACTTCTATTATACTAGTACTTCATGATTCTTGACAAATGTATCTTTTCTTTTATGTACACTGAGAGCATATGCACCAAAGACAAATTCCTTGTGTGTCCAATCACACTTGGCTAATAAAGAATTCTATTCTATTCTATTCTATTCTTTTTTATTTATTATAAAGAATCTGAATAGTTCTGTTGATCACTGTGCTTGATACATAGGAAGTTCTACTCTGTATTTGAAGAACACATGAACCTACATAATCTAAATCCCATTTCAACAATTTAAGAACTCAATCTATTGTATATACTATACTAGATTCCAGTGATTTGTTATAAGAAGTTGTTGATCTCATAACAACAGTAGGGTTTTATTTCAAGAAATGATGCATTTTAGTGACCTTTTTTTTTGCTTTGTTTTTCTCTGCTTTGCTTTTTTGTGACTACTGTTGTGGAAAGAACGAGACCATGTAGATGGAACCATGTAGATGGAAAAAAGTAATAACCAACCAGTCTCTGGGACAGATCAGATGGAAGCAGATTTTTCTAACAGCGATTCTTCAAATTTTTGCTTTTGCTTCTGTGCGTTGAAACTTTCTGCCTTTGTCCATTCCCAAATGGAAACTTCTTGAGCTATTTAGGATTGGTAAGCACCACCATTGATGAATATACATATTTAAAATCTGCCCTTAGCTGCAAGCAGAAAATATGCATTGCAGGCTCATTTTTCCTTAGAAAGTATGGTTGGTCAGACCATTCTGTTAAAAAATTTGATGGTTGAAGAACCCATTATATTTCCTTTGCAGATTTAAAGTCTAAATATTCACTTCCTCCAGAAGCTGAGTATGAATATTTACAACTAGCACAGCTTACAAAATTGTCCAGATGTTTGTAAAACAACCTGAAATATTTCAGATTTTAAGGGGGGGAAAGGATACATTGCCAGACACACTATTCCTTGTGGTTGAAAATTTGTGCACTGCTTGTGGAAAACTAGTGCACTGCTGTTTCTGAATCTCTTGAGAGAGATTTCACTCTTGGGAAAACAAATTTCCTCTTAGGCTACCTTCTTGCAGCCTAGCGTTTATTTATTTATTTTTCCTATTTCTAAACCAATGAGTCATTTGTTTGTGACATAAATTAAACAACACCAATTTCCAGATCCACATTGCTACTGAAAAAGTAATAAAAAGAGAAAGAAAATGCATGATCCCCCCCCCCCGGCAACTTTCTCACTTCCTTCTCACCAAGGGTATCAAGTACAAAGGAAAGTGTTGATAGAAGAAGTTGCTATATTTCTTTTTTCCCTTTGGTTCTGTCCTGCAATCAGGATACAGCTATTTTATAGAGGGCACTCCTCTATGTAAATTGCTGTCTATGTAAATTGCTAGGACATAAACATTTGAATTCAACCTCTATTGAAAGAACTGTCCAGTACTGGTACTCTATAAAAAAAACTATAAAAAGGAAAAGCAGAGGATGATCTGAAATTAACAAGCAATAATTAGTGTACAGATAATATGCTAGTACAGGCACAGATTACCTTCTTACAGAATTGTCCCCATTACAGTCAAGTTGAATATACTCCTATTTCAATTGAATGACTTAGTATAAATGTATAGTCCTATATTTCTATTTATGTATTAATTATTATTTACACCCATGCCAAAATTATTGCTTCCCCTTATCATTCCTTATCATTCCCTAATCATTCCATACCATCCCCTTATCATTCCATACCATTGGCTCAGGGCCAGAGTATCTGCGAGACCGCCTGCTACCACATACCTCCCAACGACCAGTGAGAGCCCACAGGGTTGGTCTCCTCCAGGTCCCGTCAGCTAAACAGTGTCGGCTGGTGGGCCCTCAAGGGAGGGCCTTCTCTGTGGCAGCCCCAGCTCTCTGGAACCAGCTGCCTCCCAACATCCGTACTACCCCCACCTTATTGGCCTTCCGTAAAGCTGTTAAGACCTGGCTTTTCCGACAGGCCTGGGGCTATTGACCTCTGGTGATGAGAGACAAGGTCGGCCCATGAATGGTGGTATGAATGTAATTTTAATGTATTTTTAATCTGTTTTTAAATTTTAAATTTTCTATTTATGTTTCTTTCTGTTGTGAGCTGCCCAGAGTCCTTTGGGAATTGGGCGGCATAGAAATGTAAATAATAAGTAAATAAATTCCAGCTCCTTCTGTTGGATGGAAGCCATTACAGTGGAAATAGAGATGTTTCATTCATTCAGTTGACTTACATGTCTCCATGTTAATCTTTGCAGAAATTCAAGTACATGTAAATATGTTTTCTAAGATGTGTAGAAAGTAGCAATAGAGTTATGATAGTTTGTCATAAAACCACAAAAGTTAGCAGAGAAAAACCAGGAGGGGGGAAGGAGGGAGGGAGGGAGGGAGGGAGGGAAGGAGGGAGGAGAGAGAGAGAGAGAGAGAGAGAGAGAGAGAGAGAGAGAGAGAGAGAGAGAGAGAGAGAGAGAGAGAGAGCACTACATGGATGACACTTATCACATTCTTTGCATGTTTATTGTAGCATGTTTGGGTTCCTGGGATTATGCTCAAAAGAATGTTGCTGATAAAACACATAAGTATTTATTCTTTTTTAGCTGATGTTTACAGTGCAATAGACAGTAAGAGTTTTTCTGGATTGTCCAAGGGGTTGAAATGCAGACAGGCCAGAAGTATATCCTTCACTGACAATAGTTCTAGAAAATGGCCAATCTGTTTAGCTATTATAATGTGCATGTGTTTCAACTTAAAATATTTTTACTACATAAAATAATTAGGCTGTAGTGTGATTTAAAATACTGTTAAAACTGTTATGCTTGTAATCATGATTATCCTCTTTGCTTATTAGATAATAACTGAGTGTGGAAAATTAAATTCTCTAGGGCAGCCTTGATAAAGCAATTTGGTAAATTTAATGATGTTCCATATGATGGTTGAAGGCTGTTTTTTCAGAGTTGAAGAATCTTCTGTCGTAGACAGGAGGCCTACTCAGTACAAAATGCCCATTGAATGCTTCTTTCTTCCTACAACTTTTTTGTTTGAATGTTTAATTACTTGGAGTCTGAAAATTAGCAACATGGGGTGATCCCTTTGCAAACAACATCTTAAAGCTTCTTGCTAGAAGATTCCAATAAGTCTACTTGGATCCTCCTTTTTTTTACCTATGGTGATTCCTCTGGCCTTCAACACTTGCTCATTTGACACTCAATTGTTCCATCACTAAAATGATCACCAAATATTTGTGTTAGAGGGTTATATAATTTTTTTATAGCTATACAGTGAACCATACCTCCATGATTTCTCTTGTAGGATATGACTTTATGGAGCAACTCCTGATATATTCACCTATTTGGTTCTGATTTAGAATTATGTTTCTTTAGATCTGTTCCAATATTATAATCAAGTCACCTTTCCTTGTTCGGTGCTTTAATCTCTTTACCAATCTTAAATTTTTGTATAATTTATTTTATTTATTTATTTATTTATTTGTCAAACATGTATAGGATAGTAGTAATTTGTATAAACATAAGTAAAAAGTAACGATAAAAGAGGACAATAGGACAGTAGGACAGGGACAGTAGGCACAGTGGTGCGCTTATGCACGCCCCTTACAGACCTCTTAGAAACGAGGAGAGGTCGACTGTAGACAGTCTAAGGTTAAATTTTTTGGGGTTTGGGGAAGAAACCACAGCGTCAGGTAGTGCGTTCCAGGCATTGATCACTCTGTTGCTGAAGTCGTATTTTCTGCAGTCGAGTTTGGAGCGCTTTACATTTGGTTTGAATCTATTACGTGCTCGTGTAATGGGACAGATTTCTAAAATGAAGGCATGAAAAGCCCAAATAAGAAGAATTTAAGAAATGAACCAGCTGACTCTTGATCACTTTCAAAAGTATGTAAAGATGATAATTACATTTTTTAAAAAACAAAGAATAATAGTATGAAGAATGTTTCTGGCTGTAGTCTATAAAGAAGGTTATTATTCTCCTGTTAATATTTGTGCAGAGTTGAGGGGATCATATAATAGCTGCATTAGCCTTTTCCAGGAAAGATGGAAGAGTTGTATGGAACTTTTAAACAAGGCAGCTCCCTGACCAAGGGAAAACTTTCAGCTTTGACATGACCTGAATGGGGGTTAGCTAATTCCTCTCTACGGACAGGTTTTTGTAAAAAAAAAAAATCCTATAACTTTCTGAGGTAAACAAATGGCCCTCAGGACACCTGAGGGGAATCCCTGCTGCCCCATGAATTCTAGCTGCTACAAACTCAGCTAAGGAAATTCCTTTGTAGATTGTCTTTAGCCAAACAGAGTTGCATATTATTTAAACCCTCTTCAAGCATTAACAATTGAACATTCTAGCACTAAAAAATAATAATGTTCAATTATTTAAAAAAGAAAAAACCTCTGATGTTTTTCATATGTTTGATTAGGTTAGGCAAATAAGTCTGAATTGTTTTTGAAACAGTTAAATGATTTATTCTATAACAAAAGGACATATCTGATAATGTAAACAAAGAATCACTTAAATCTTTCTCTCTTTCTTTTTTGCAGGGTTTACAACCTTTGTTCTTTGAAAAAAAATAAGAATTCTGTGCCATCCTTTGATATCATAAAATTCTTTTGCTCCAAGAGCATGGTCTTTATGAAAGGTGTCAAACAAAAATTTTAAAAAATTGCTAAGATCATAATTGGACAATTTCTAACACTCATGCATGCTCATTAATATTAAGAACAGCATTTTGAATCAAGTGAAATGCAGAATGTGCACCAGTAGTGAAGGCCAGTAAGCAAATTACCATTGAGGTTGCTAATTGAGGAAAAGGTTCTTATAGCTTGTTATAGACAAGAGCACAGGAAAAAAAAACCACAGCAAAGCCAACTTAAAAAAAGAATAATCCTGAAGGCACCCCTTGGCCCTTTCCTGTAGTCGCCAATTGGCATTCCAAAAATCTACTTAGAAATATTGAATATTCTTTTTTTTAAAATCCCATTAATGGCATACAGAAACACAAACACGCACTACATACAGACACCATTAAAATTCACTGAATTATACACTGTTTAAACAAAGGCAGCTTGAAGATGCCAAATTTAAAATTATATCAATTGAAAAAAAATCTGGTCCAGATAAATACTTTAAAATTACAGGATGGAGCAGTGCTGCCCTGCGGGAAATTGAAAACAATATATTGCAGAGGCCAGGGGATTAAGGATTTACACTCCACTAATCTTGCACTAATCCACGTACAGAAAACATACAATGAAGAACAGCACAAAGTCAAATTGCATCCTAAGCATACACACAGGGCTGTCTTCAAATAAAGGGCTATAGCAGGAAAGAGGATATAAGGTGCCTTAGAAAAAGAACCTACCCTATAATAATCCCTTCTTCCCTTAATGTAAACTTGCTGTTCTTCTCTGTCCGATACTGTACTTCTTAAACCAGACAAATTTGTGAACGCAGAACTGATTTTCTCTTTCTGCTCACAATATTTAAGTAAGCACTTTTTGTCTTATAGCAGGTATTCACAATTAAATGCAAATCTCCAAATATGGATACAAAAATGAAACGTTAAAAATGGCAGAGATTTTTCTCCCTTTCCACTATTAGCAATAGGTCCACTTTGATGCTACCTCTTAGTAACAAATGACTTTTAGTTAATACTACACACAACTGTTAGAACAATTGCACACAAGCTGATATCATGAACAGAGCTTGCGGCTGCAAGGACTTAAAATCCTCAAGAACAAGAGAAATATAGTCTACTTCATCCATCTAATGTGGTACTTCCAGCTCTAAGTGGTAATCAATCTGCTGGGTTGGAGATGGAAGACTCACAATATTTGCAATCTTTCTGTGTGCATCTGCATTCCACAATTATAATGTACCACTGAACTATGACACTTCTGTAGGTCAATGAACCTAAAAATCTGTACATGCCTTTGAATACCTGCAGTAGTTCCATTTCAAATGGCACTAGTGGTGAGAACTAGTACAAATAGAAATTACCATACTTAGTGAAAAACTGTCCTTAATAAAGAAAAGCAACACTTTTAAAAAATCATGACTAAAGTACAAAATAGTGGATCCTCTGCAAATCCTCTGGTAGTCAAAAAACCTTAAGTGGATTACAAAATTATTGTAGCAGATTGGTAATCAATTTATCTGCAAAAGTGACACTGTTACACTGTTGTTATTTTTTTCCCTCTTTCTTTTGGGTGCTGGGTATTTTTTTTTATTCAGACAATCCCAGACCATAAAGTACAGTCTTTATTCTAAGAACAAAGATAAACAGTAGTGTTTACCTGCAAGAATAAGTAAATTTAAAAGTACATATTCCGTTCCTAGCAGCAGAAGGTATATTCTCCAAGTGTACATGGAAATATTGTACAGGTAATTAAAACTTAGTGGGAGGGAAAGCCTACTAAAATCAGTAAGCCTTTCTTTTGGGTAAACAGATACAAGACCATGGCTATCAGAGCTCTATTTTTAATTTGTAGTCCCCATTGTTAACCCAAATAAAGGTATGTTTCAATCGTTGTCTCCTGTCTCCAGTACACCTATCCCACTTTTCACTAGCAACTCTCTAGAAGCTGGTGAAGATCTTTCTTTCTAGGAAAATCCTCAATGCATAATTCTGCTTCTGTTTTTATTAACTGTTTCAATCTAAATATTTCTATTGCAGCTGTGGTAATATGCACTTCTATATTTTTATTAACATTGTGAACAGCCTAGAACTATGTTGAGAATAAGCAGGGAATAAATGTTTAAAATGGTGTTTTTTTTAAACTAATCATAAAGCTAGATCCAGTATATAGAAGAACTGACCAAAAAAGACACATATATGTAGGTCATTCTTTTGGAAATAATAACAATTGCAACGGATCTTCCAGAAATTCTTGTTTTCTAAATCTAAATCAGCAAAGAGGTTGAGGTTTCTCAAATTCACTTCATTGAAGGTTAAGAGAGGTAGATTTTTCTAACAAGGCTTAGTTGAAAACAATGCCCAGCATGTTTTTTTTAATGCTTTAGGATGGGGGGGGGGAGTTTATAACTGGATAAGAGACAGAATCAGATGGTTCATTTAAAACATGAGAAAATAATAGCTCTACCAGGTAAGGTATGTCACTGACAGTCTGAAATGATAATCTCCTTAATTGATAAGAATACCGCCTCAATTATGTTGTAGCAATCTTTTCAGAAATAATGGAGTTCCATAAGGAGCAACAAATTCATTATGCAGGTTGAATTAAATAGAGTGGGGATTTGAATAATCAAATTAGCTATGGTTTGCAGAGTAATCATTATCCTGATGCCGTTTTTTTCCAGTGCTTTACAGTAGGGGATCAACATCCTCTTCTGTTTTTAGAGAAATTTGAGGTGTACTCTTTCCTTTTGAAATTGCAGTATTGGACGTCTATTTTAGACCTCACCAATCAGTTTTCATTTCTTCCCTGCCTCATAATGTAAGGTGACTATGCCACAGTTTTTAAGAAAGACAACCACAGGGAATCTCAAGGGGTAAAAAATAAAAAAGTAATGTGAGAGATATTGTATATAATGTATGAACCCAACTTTAAAATCTTAAAGGAGTGATATCAGGCTATTATTTCAAAGAAAGTAAAAAACAAACAGAGGAATTCTCAATTTGCTATAAGACAACTGCATTATTTATTTATTTATTTATTTATTTATTTATTTATTTATTTATTTATTTATTTATTTATTTATTTATTTATTTATTTATTTATTAGTGAGACTTATATACCGCCTTAAGTTCAAGCACTCTCTAAGTGGTTTACACCATTAAGCAATGTATATTTATATTGTCCCCAACAATCTGGATCCTCATTTTACCTACCTCGGAAAGATGGAAGGATGGAAGGCTATATTATTGCATAATAAGAGTTATGCAATAACAAAAGTGCTTGTGCAGTGATGATGAACCTATAGGACTTACCAAGTCAAAAATTTGGAAATACCTAACTTGATTCTGCTGGCTTCTCTCTCTCTCTCTCTCTCTCTCTCTCTCTCTCTCTCTCTCTCTCTCTCTCTCTCTCTCTCTCTCTCTCTCTCTCTCTCTCACTCACTCACTCACTCTCACTCTCACTCTCACTCTCACTCACTCTCTCTCTCTCTCTCTCTCTCTCTCACACACACACACACACACACTCACTCTCACTCTCACTCTCACTCTCACTCACTCTCTCACTCTTACTCTCACTCAAACACAGACCAACAAAAGAGAAACAATTCTCTATCTCATCCTCCAACTAGGCTACCTTGAACAGTGACACTTTGCAGCAGTGCCAAGGTGGGGTCTGAAGTAGAGACCTGGCCTTGACTTCAACTCTAGCACCACTGACACTTAAAAATGAGCATGAGCCTTGGGGAACAACACAATTATTCCTGTGTCCCAGCATTCCTCAGGATCTGCTGCATAACACTTATCTTCAGGAGTTATTCTCTTTTTGCTGGCAGGTACCTGTAGCCTACCTGTAGCTGCTCTGGGTTGCTCGAGGTCTTCCTTCTTGAAGTAGCTTTGAAGAAAGTTCTTTTGCAACCTCCAAAAAACCATGCAAAAGCACACCTCATTCTCTCATGATTTTTGGAGGCTGCAAAAGCTGCACAAGTGCATGGCCCTGTCCCATGGTTTCTGGAGGGTCTGGAGGTCATGCAAAAGTACAACCTATTCTCATGCAGCCTCTGCGGCATCCAGAACTCATGTGAGAACATGAAGAATAGTTATTGTCTAATGTAAGTAAATGCTAGTGTGTCACCTAAAATGTTGTGGCTTGCCACCTTTGACATGCACGGCATTGGTTTGCCATCATTCTACTAGCATTTAAGAACCATCTACGCAATCAAACAAATATAGAGGACAAATAAGAATTTGCCAATGGAGTTTAACAGTGGAAAGAGAATGAAGTATAAAAGAGTGACAAGAAACGTTATGATTGCATTCTGGAAAGCTTTAAAGTCTGGTGGTTTTCCCAGGTCTTGGGCTAGGGCAGGGGTGTCAAACTCATGTTGTCACGGCATAGTCACGTGATGTATCGGGACTTTCCCCCCCTTTGCTAAACTGGGCGGGGGCATGGCCAACGCGTGACATATCCGGCCTGCGTGTCTGGGGCCCCCACTGGATTGTTTGAGGGTATGGCATGGGTAGCCAGAATTGTCATCAGTTTTTATTTTTATTGATATCTTATACCATTTGTAATGACTGCATTCTATCTTTACTCTGTTTGGCTTCACTGTAGTTGTCCAGAGTTGGGCAGTGTCTAACTCTAAACTGAATAAATTAAATTAAATTGTGAAGGGTGAAAAACTCTTTTTCTCAATAGCTGCTTCCTACAAGGGATATGCCCTGAAAACTGCTACCTGTCCATTGTGAATAATGAGTGATTACTTCCTGTTAAGCAGAGGCTGTAAGGTACCAGACTCCATTACTACAGTAAGAGACTATCATGTTTACCAGTCCAACCGTGAAATCCGTAGAGGGGATGGTGTTGCTATCTTCTATAAAAAAAATCCCTAAATCTAAAAAATATTCAAGTTACACGGGAGCTTGCTCTTCCTGAGACCATCGTATGCGAGCTGTCCCTAAACACCACATTTCACTTCTTACTTTGTTACAGAGCCCCTGACTATGATCTTGTACATGCGAACAAACTAACTTCACTACTAACATGGCCAGCCTCTTGCCCACACCCTCTTATCTTTCTTGGTGACCTCAATCTACCTCTTATTAATTGGACCCTAAACAAATGTACAACAGAACCAACACATACATGTACAATGCCGTTATAAATCTGGGATTGGATCAACTAGTTACAAACAATACTAGACTCAACAACTGCCTTGATCTCATCTTCTCCAAAAGTTTAAACTCAATCTATGGTCTACAAATGAATGAAACCTTTTCCAACAGTGACCACAACATGATTTACTTTTGTCTCAACTTATGTCCTTACAAAGATGATCATAATGACGGAATCCCAAAGTATAACTTTAGAAAAGCCAACTATGATCTCATAATTGACACCCTCTCATCTCTTGATTGGCAAACTCTGTTCACTGGCTGCAACACTGCCGAAGACCATGATAACATTTTTTTGCACGAAGTCAAAAGAATCGTCAAACTATACGTATCATTAATAACCCCCAAAACCAGAAAAAACAAATTACCCATAACAATAAGGAAGCTTCAATAAAAAAAACCTCCTTTGCGCAAAAACAAAACTGACTATGTAGCTAACTTCAAAAGTCGCTACAAAATCTTATGCCGATAGATAAAGGAAGAATGCATCAGTTATCACAGCAAACAAGAGGAAAACCAACTACTCACGAAATCCACTTGGCCCTTCTATAATTTTGTAAACAACAAACTTAAAGACTCAAGATCCATCCCACCACTAAAAGGGCCAAACGGGAAAGACTGTAATGATGAAACTGTTAAGGCCAACCTCGTCAACACATTCTTCGGTTCAGTCTTTGTAAACAGCAACGGCTCATGCCCCACATTTCCCAATCGTACCACAACTAATTACAATGATCTACTACATGTCAATTTTACAGAAGATGCCATTAAAAAAGCTCTAAACCACCATAGCAGAACCTCTTAGCATAATCTATGAAATATCCTTCAGAACCAGCTCCTTGCCTAACTTATGGTCACTAGCCATGGTCATCCCTATCTTCAAAAAAGGTGACCCCAGCCTAGTTGAAAATTACAGACCAATCTCATTATGCTGCGTCACCTGCAAAGTCATGGAATCAATCATAAACCAATCCATTACCTTCTACTTAGAGACAAACAACCTACTCCCTAACAAGCAGTTTGGCTTCAGAAAAAAATCTACAACTGCAATCTACAACTCTTACACTGCAAAAACATATGGACTTCACAACTCGACCAGGGTAAAGCAATGGACACAATTTATATAGACTTCTGTAAAGCCTTTGATTCAGTAGTACACAACAAATTATTTCTAAAACTAAAATCTTATAGCATTTCCAGTTCCCTGCATAAGTGGATAGCTGCGTTCCTATCAAACAGGCAACAAGTAGTCAAAATAGGGAACGCCCTATCAAACCCTGCACCTGTTAACAGCGATGTCCCCCAAGGTAGCGTTTTAGGACCCACACTCTTTATACTTTACATAAATGACCTTTGCGATCACATTATAAGCAACTGCATTCTCTTAGCTGATGATGTAAAACTATTCAACACCACTGACAATGCTGCCGCCCTACAAAGAGACCTTGACTATATGTCAGAATGGTCAAACGATTGGTAATTCTAAATCTCAACCAACAAATGCTCTGTCTTACACATTGGCAAAAAAAAAAAAAATCAGAACACAAAATACAAGCTGAGCGGATACGACCTTGTAGACGAACCTCACTCTGTCAAGGAGCTTGGAGTACTCATCTCAAATGATCTAAGTGCCAGAGCTCACTGTTACAGCATTGCCAAAAAGGCATTAAGAGTTGTTAACCTAATCTTGCGTAACTTCTTCTCCGGTAATTTGCTAGACCAATTCTTGAATACAGCTCATCTGTCTGGAACTCATACTGCATATTAGACATTAAGACAATCGAACAAGTCCAGAGGTATTTCACGAGAAGAGTCCTCTACTCCTCTGCTTGCAACATAATACTTTATGCCACCAGACTTGAAATTTTAGGCTTAGACAACCTAGAATTTCGGCATCTTCGATCCGACCTAAGCGTAGTGTATAAAATGATCTGCCACAATGTCCAACCTGTCAATGAATATTTCAGCTTCAACCACAACAATACATGAGCACACAATAGATACAAACTTATGGTAAACCGCTCCAAACTTGATTGCAGAAAATACGACTTCAGCAACAGAGTGATCAATGCCTGGAATGCACTACATGACTCTGTGGTTTCTTCCTCAAACCCCCATAACTTTAACTTTAGACTGTCTACTGTCGACCTCACCCCATTCCTAAGAGGTCTTTAAGAGGCGTCCATAAGTGCACCAGCATGCCTACCGTCCCTATCTTAATATTCCCTTTTATTCGTATCATGTATTCATAATCATGTTTATACATATCTGTTATCTAATACATGCTTGCTAAGAGCTGAGTTGGTGCAGTGGTTAAATGCAGCACTGCAGGCTACTGCTAGTTCAGCAGTTCAGCTGTTCAAATCTCACCGGCTCAAGGTTGACTCAGCCTTCCATCCTTCCGAGGTGGGTAAAATGAGGACCCAGATTGTTGGGGGCAATATACTGAACTCTGTAAACCGCTTAGAGAGGGCTGTAAAGCACTATGAAGCGGTATATAAGTCTAAGTGCTATTGCTATTGCTATTGCTTAACGAAAATAAAAAATAAAATAAATAAAGTAAGTAAGGGGAATATCATGCATGTCATTGACCTAAGGAACAAGCTCAGTGAATGACTCACTGAACATCTACACAGGGAGAATAGGAAGTTGCCAGTAAAATTCAATGGGAGGCCTCATTTTTCCTCTAACATGGAAAATATTCAGTTTGTAGCAGCATTTGGAGTGGAGTGAGAATATACTAGAAGAGAGAAATAAAAATTCGAAATGATGTTGACTAGAAAAATAAACAGATACAAGAAAAGGATAATGGTTGACTGCAGTAAGAAACACCAGCACAATGTGACTGCAAAAAAAAAGGCAAGTACAATTTGTCATCTGTCAAATTAAGGGACTAAAAATTAATTCCCGGAGAGGCTGGAGGAATAGGAAATGTTTAGCCTTAAAAAGAGTAGACTGGGGTTAAGTATAACAGCACTCTTCAATACCCAAGGGGACACCACAAAAGAGAAGGTCAAGATCTCTCCTCTGGTGTTCCAGAGGGCAGACACATAATTACTGGGTCTCCTCAGTAATTTTCATAAATATTTTTAAAGCAAGGTATGAATAATGCATTGCTAAATTTTACTGCTACCATTAATATCGGAAGACAATAAAAGTGAACTGTCGGCTACTTTAGAACCCCACCCCTCCAGAAGAGTAATTTTTTGTGATTCTTATCAGCTGGAGAACCCATGTTTTCAAATGGTACGCAACCTGCAGCTTCAGCTGCAGAAGCAGATGTTCAGAGGAGCCAAATGCAATCTATCCTATGAGTACATGGAGTTCCATGTAAAAGAACAGTTAAACTAAAGGGGAGTAAGCACTGCTACCTAAATGACCACCCTGGTTCTGAAATTAGATGTTACTGCCATTGCGATCTACATTTCTCATTCAAGCTGTCAGACTTCTTGCTTGATCTGCTTCCAAGCCCATGTCTCTTCTCTGAAACATCATCCATGTTTAGCCACCTTTTCTCCTAAGTTTCCATGCCTGGACTGATATTTACAACGAGGTTTTGGCTGAAGCCGCAATTTGCTCATAGGAGCATATGTCCTATGACACCACAGTTGTTGTGACATCTAGACTATGGGCAATGTTTCTGCAAAGAAAGATGACTGGGCATAAACTTGAAATACAGTTTGCAGCATAAAGGGATACATTTTTACTCCAAAAAAAATTAAATAAAGACCACAATGACCAGTTAAATTTATATCCAAGCAAGCTGGCATGTAATTGCACCCTGCTAATTCCAGTTGCTGGGTTTGGATTCTAATATCAACTGTGCAGACAAGCTACACTGTATATAAGATGATGATGATGATGATGATGATGATGATGATGATGATGATGATGATGATGATGATGATTCAAAACCATGTTAGCCTTTGCACAGTGTGCAAACTCAGCCTGGTGATTAATTTTTCATGCAAGCCAAGAAAATTGAATAAAATTGTAAATTATAAATTGAGAAGACTGTTCAATTATCATGACAATCATACTGAGCCACTAATGCATAAATTAAGCACAAAGCCTAGGTTCATACAATATGCTAGGCTGAAATGGGAGAAATTTGTTTCAACATCCACATATTCTGCAACTAAAGCCTCTAATTGATTTCTTTGTCGGTAAAACATAAATTCAACACACAAATACTTTGTTGCAAAAGCGACTGCCCGTGAAGGCTTCCTGTATTGGGGCTGAAAGGCGAAAACGGAAGCAGTATGCTCCGTCCCATAATTGGGTAGACCAGGTTGCCCTGACCAAAAACACTTAAAGCCTCTGATTCTATGGATAAATGCATATGCTAATATTTCAAATGGTAAATATGGGGATGCTTTCAATTTCCTGAATATACAGTATGTAGAATGCAAAATGTATATTGTTTATATATTCATTATAGATTTTTTTTTGGATGCCACCTACATATAATTATACCTTCCTTGAAAGCATTCTGTGGTTGTTACAGTTCCACCCTTTGCTTCCGACTTGTTCAGTTGCTACAGAATGAAAATGTATGCTTTTATGCATTGCTGGAGTATGTTGACATAACTTCCTGCTTTTGTTTAGGAAGGAGATTGATACATATCTCATAATGTTAACAAAAGTATTTCAAGGTGGCAAAAGAAATATTTATCCTTGTGAAAGGGGCATTTCTATGTCTCTTGAGAGAGAGAGATCAGCATTTCTTTAAAAATATTCATTGCTTTAACTCTGTACATCTTTTTATCTTAATAGCAAGATGATTACCCTCACACATACTGTACACTATCTATTCATTTATCACATATCACAGAGCTGTATACGATTTTGACATCTCAAAACAATCTCAATCCTCAAACAAATATTAATTCAGTAATTATAGATTATATGTGATCTGGAGCAAAGCCCGTTTCTGGCCATTGTATTTCAGGAGTAAATAAAATATTATTTATTTCAAAATTATATCTAAAGCAGACCCATGCTTAAAATAATAGTATAAAATTTACAAAGCATAAAATTGTTAAACTTTTCAGAGTATATCAACTTAACTCTGTGTAGAATCAAAACATGTGAATCTGGGGAAGAAAAGCCAAGGAAGTCAAATAAAATATTAAATATGAAGGTTAAACATTTCTAAAAGCACAAATATGATTTCTGTGGATAAGAATGTCTTTCTAATCTGGAGGTGAGGGGGGAAAGCCCCACACAATTCCATATAATCTCTTACCAGGCAATCAAAGCTGGGGTAAGTTTAATCCTTTTAAGCAGATTCATGGTTCATTCGTACCATGAATATTTATAGTTTTGAACAGTCCAGCTCAGAAAGATTTACTGAAGTAGGCAGAATTAAAACCATCTTTATATTTGCAATTGGAAACCTCAAATAGATTTTCCATATTTTACATTTGCACCAATCTCCTAACATTAAAGACAAACAGTAATCAATAATGAATCCCTTCCATTTCTGAAAAGGATACTTCATATTCTACCTCTTGTTTAAACTAAGGAAATGCGCATATCGATCATACAGGGTTACTTATTTGCAAACAGATCTGCACCAATGTAACTAGAGACACAATTGGACAGCATCCACAAGAATGCCTTAGTATTTCAGGATAACTTTTGCTCTATCTGCTAGATTTCCCTGGAGCATTCAGGACTACCTGCTATTGCATTAAAAAAAAACTATATAAGTCCACTGATTTTGCAGAAAACTTCACTTCAGTGAAGAATCTTTTGCAATACAAAATATATGTTTAGAACTGATGCTATATTGGCTTACATAGCATGCTGCCAACTCGAAAATGCACTCTATCTCTGTATTTATCATACATTCCAAAATGTTCAATACTCAGCACCAGCTTCAAGTAGCCACCTGCAGGCATCACAGTAAGAGAATTTATTTGCAAACTGGCCAACCCCAGCACCAGCCTGCTTCGGCCATGGCATTTGCAACTATCATGCCCAATGCCTTGCTGCTATTCTTTTTTAAGCTCTCAGTCTTCAGTTTGTCTTCATTCTTTCCTTTTGCTCTGTTTTCTAAACAAAGCTGTGGAGGGGCAGAGGAGAAGGCTGGTGCTTATTCAGTGGAAACTCCATTGATTACTCTGTGTGGTACCTTACTGACATCAAGGACACCTTTGGTACAGGGGAAAATCTGGGTTCTATCAGCTCTTATAAGCAAGTGTTTCGAAAGGTTTACAGAAAAGTAAAGTAAACAGAGCTCTGAGTAACAAAAGAGTCCCGTTTATGCATTCTTTGATTCACTGTAAAGGATGGTGTAAACTGACTTTTTAACCAAGCATTAGGCAAGCATTTGGGCCTACGCCATTCCATAATAAACAGTGACATGGCTATATTAAAATATTTACTTAATGCACGGCCGTGACTTATAGTATGAGTGGCTACTCAATAGAATGTCCTGAGTGCTAAGGCGTCAGGTGCCACTGCCTGTATAAATATTCTGTGTGCACTTGTTTATAGGAAAACCCCATCTGGATTTGGCTAGAAACAGCAGACACCCTGGTGACCCCAGTTTTTGCTATTGGAAAATATAACACAAATGTTCGTTCCTCCAGAGAAATGGCAGCAGTTAAGTGCCATTTGACAGAATGAAGGGTATTGGCTTTTCTCAATAGGGAGCAAGGCTTGCAACGGAAACATTTCCACCAGAAGTGCGTTCTTCGTTGGCACCTCTATATCCTAACAAGTTCCATTATTAGAACGGATTCTTTGGGGTTCCAAAAATACCCTTGGATACCCACGTAGTTCCAAATTCTTTTGTTCCATCTCCTCAAGCGCCCAAGGGGGAAAAAAACATCTTACAGTAATGTCATCAGGAAGGGAAGAACCTGCATCTCGCAGTTCATTCTCAACCACATAGCTAGGGTAGAAGATGTGAATGCAACAGAACCTTTCTATTCATGCTTCCCAGCCACTAGTCCTGAAAGTCCATTGATAGTCAGCAGTCTTTTGCTTTCTCTCTTTAATGTCCAGCAGTACAACAAGAAAAGAAGTAGGTGAGTCAAGGAAGAAACTGACTGGAGCTACCACGGGTAGAGCTTGTAGAGAACCTGATCTTTACCAGATCTTTGAACAATCTAGAGATGTACCAAGATATCAGTAACAGCAATCTGTTGAATTGAAATCCATCAATTTCATTCTCACATTTAACACAGTAATGTCATTATTTGCACTGACAATATGCAATTACTATCAATTACTATTTACTAACACTTAAAAATAACTGATCAATAACTATGAATAACGTTCTTATCCAATGAAGATCATATGACAAACCCCACAGTTGGCCACAATTTACCAGTTCTCTTCTTTAACCAATAACCTTCAAGTCTTTCTGGTAGCTAACAAACCCTATTAATTTTTTTTCCAATGAAAAAGAAATAGATATCCTGCAGATGCAGACCTAGGAGAAGAGAAGAGTCCCCTACCTGTTGCTAGAATCCATATTTCACCTACTGCAAGTGCCCATAGTTAAGAGAATAAAGCAGTATTGGACTAATGATGGTTGAACCATAAACTGGGATTATATTGGGTTCAGGCATGTTAAATTAATCTAACTAAAACCAAGGCATCACTATAAAGTATATCTTAACTATAATGTGATGCTAAGCCAAACCACGATATGGCTTGTGTGTTGTGCAAACCAGAAATTAATGCAAAATACATAATAATCCACCACTACAGAAAAAAAAGTGCTGCAAATGTTGTAATCATAGACATACTTACTTGAGAGTTACCTCCATAAACATAGTGAGACTTAACTTCTGAGGTACAGCCATAGGTTTGAACTGCACTTCTCTACTCCTGAATGCATGCTTGCTTGCTTTCACTTTGGGGGAAAAAAAGAAAAGAAAAGAAAAAAAGGAAGCAACGCATGTTGGAGTTTGCAAAAACAGCTTCATCTGATGTCAGGGCCCCTCCCCCCCCCCCTTGGCAATTCTTTCACTTTACTCTACAGGCCTTTAATTATATAACAAACGCGAACAGTATAAATACAATCCAACTCTCATATCCTGTCAGACAACTTAGTGCTGCGAACCTGACTGAAAAGGGGGGGGGGAGAATTCTGGCCACACATTTCAGCTGTGTGTTGCTCTATCTTTATGAGTATTATAGTTTAGTCTAGGGGCGTTTCTGTTGAATAACATGCTCACAATCAAGGTCAAGACACGTATATCATAGCAAGCCTACATCTCCCCCCCTTTTTTTCCTCCCCTGCCCCTCCCTTTTTGTTTTGTGCTGTAGCTATGAATTTATGCACCCTCCAACTGTTGAAAACAAACTATGCTTAATCTCAGTGTTTGGAAGTTGCCCCGTATCAGATACATGGCGTCCATCATGTGCAAAAATGTGCAGTGTCTCCTTGCCAATACTGTTACAAAGACCTTCTTACTGTCACCTTTGATCCATAGAGAAAACAGAATAAGGAAAATGCTGGCATAAGCCATGGACACTGAACAGGTCTGGTGAGTCACTGACAGGCCAAGTCCAAGTTGCGCATTTTGGGCGGTGGGAGGGGTAAGCAATGGGCAGAATGTGCTTACTGCAACACGGTGTACAGGGCCATGCTAGCGCCATGATAAAGAAAGCCTTTCCTTCCAACTATATGCTGTATATCACTTCAGAACAAATCCTCCTAGATGTTCTTGGGAATGTGCAATGGAGGTTGTTTTTTTTTTCAAACTGGAGAACACACTTGGCTTCAGATCTTGAGAGAGATTCTATCTATACCAGAATGTGCATTACCAATTTAACCAGTGGTGGCTTCCTCCGAGTTTTCTTAACTTTGGTGCAGGCTATCTTTAATATTGATCTCCCTCTCTGTTTTTGAATTCCCATTTCCAGAGTACTCCAGTGAGAGGGACTACACATTAAAACCAGTCTAAATCTTTAACATGGATTATGGCTTTCATAAATCAGGGGAATCCCTGTTCCAGGTTCAAAGTCTGAATTCCAAACATAGCCTCCATCTTCACTTCTTTAAAACAGCTGTATCATCAGTCAGAATTTTTAAAAATGTGTTGTTACTGTTGTTAAGCTAGTGCCCTTAGGCTTCCACATGTAACACCTCTGCTATGTGAGCAGCCAGAATGTCCAACTCAAGAGGTTGGTTATCACCGTTAAAGTCCTACATGGCATGGGACCAGGTTACCTTAGGTGGGGGTCCCCAACAGCCCACTATCAGGCCACAGCCCATTTGGAACTGGGCCATGGAAGCGGCGGGAAAGCCCACACATGTGCAGCTCCCTTTGCGTGAGCGGTGGGTGCACGTGCCCACCACGCATACAAATGGAACTGCGCACGCATGTTCACTGTCTACCCGTGCAGAACCATCTCCTCTCCACCCTCCGCCAGTCTACAAAGCTGGAAAAGTTGGGGACCACTGATCTAAGGAACCATCTTGTCCCAATTACATTGACCCAATCAGGCAGGGAGGCTATCTTGTGGACCCTGCCAATCAAAGAATTTAGATTGGTGGAGTCTAGGAAGAACTTTCTCTGCCATTGCCCTTTCCTTATAGAGCAACCGAGGTGCCGAGGTGGCGCAGTGGTTAAAAGCAGCACTGCAACCTATTTCAGCTGACTGCTAGTTCAGCAGTTCAGCTGTTCAAATCTCACCGGCTCAAGGTTGACTCAGCCTTCCATCCTTCTGAGGTCGGTAAAATGAGGACCCAGATTGTTGGGGGCAATATGCTGAACTCTGTAAACCGCTTAGAGAGGGCTGTAAAGCACTATGAAGCGGTATATAAGTCTAAGTGCTATTGCTAATCCCCAGAAGTAAGGCAGGCCCCCACTCTTCTGGCCTTCTGGAAGAGTGTCAAGACCTGGTTCTGCCAAGTGTCATGAGAATCTGAGCATCATCCAACAGAGGGGCTGGTTAGTGGCCTGAGGGTGTGATGCCTCGGCTTTTTAAACTTTTTAAGCTTGTTTTTACTGCTGTTTTTAACTTTGTTTTTATCGATGTCTCTTATATATGGCTGCATGGTTTTTATGTGTAATCATCCCTGGTGCTGCAGTGGTTAAAATGCAATATTGCAGGCTAACTCTGCCCACAGCCTGAAGTTCAATCCTGATGGGGCTCAAGCCTTCCATCCTTCCAAGGTTGATAAAATGAGACCCATAATTGTTGGGGGCAATATGCTGACTCTGTGAACAGCTCAGAGAGTGCTATGCAGCTCTATGGAGGTGGTATATACGTCTAATTCCTATTCCTATTGCTATTTGTAAATGACCCAAAATCACTTAGGCAAGATGGGCGGAGTATACATTTGATAAATAGATAAAAATAAATAAACCCAGAAGATACACACTGAGCTGTTTTCTAGAAATATAAGCACAATCCTGGTAAGTGCACTTATTACACACAAAAAAGGTGTCAGGGTAGCTCCATAGTACCTTGAAGTTAAGCTATACTGTATTCTGAATGCTGCAGGATGGAGCCCAAAGGAGAATTCAGATACGTTCCAGAACCCAGAAATGATTCAGCATTTGTTCTTCTACATGCACGCATGATCTAAGCTGCTCCAGACGATGGTTGCCTGCATTTCATATTTAGCAATCTGGAGACCTAGTGGAGAGAGCTCAGATGATTTGCTACCCATTCGTGTTTAGATGAATCTGATTTGGCGGTATGCCTGGGTGAGCTTGTGGGAGTGAGGTAATGGCTCACAGGCAGAAGCTCTTTGATCTGGATGTCTCAAACTAGTGAGCTCTTTATAACGCAACTTGCTTTTATAAGCCCATCCACTTGATGATGTTGGTAAGGATGAAGCATCGGAAGAACATGCTTCTTTTGCTAACGCTAACTTACAATCCATTCATTTCTGTTTCTTTAGGTCAGGGATTTAAAAGTCAAATTTTAACCCAAACTTGTTGTATCTGCTAGGTTTACAAATAAAATATTAGCAAAAGAAGTGATTGGGGTTCAACCATATGGCCAATTTTTTAGATTCACAATTCATGCATGTATTTTATTGTGCAGAAGTAGTCCTTGATTTAGGGACACAGTGGAGTACCAGAATTTCCATTGCTAAGCAAGGCTCTGGAAAGGATATGTTCAGAATCATTCTTATTACTCCTGGATCCTATAAAAGGGCCTTGACTTAAATCTTTTGGCTGCAGTTTCCAGATAGACACATTCTTAATCCGTGGCTGATCCAGTCTTTGGGCTCGCTGACTTCAGTACTTGTTTAAAGTATTGCAGGAACAAGCATTAAGAAATGATTTTTATATTCTCTCCTTTTGCATTTGGGACATCTATAAAAGAGATAAAGGGCAGCTCTCTAAGAACCTGACCTCAGCTGTTTATCTCCCCTTTAAACAGTTTGATTTCAGCTTCGTTATTACTCATGCTTTCATCTATTGAAGGATTTTCCTTGAGCAGAGACCCCTGTTCCATGAATAAGCACTGCTACAACTGGCATGCATATTTAAGACTCCTGCCAGAAAGGTGATAGACTTGCCCTTCCCATTTCTCTCCTGCTCAAGCGATTTCTACTTTTGGAGACTGTAGGTTTCTCTGAGATAGTCCAGGGTTTCACAGAGAGGCAAGGAAATGGGCAGCCCTAAAGGAAATGTTAAAATATTGACAAAAGCTTCCTAACTTGGAGACTACACTCACCAGATAGTTGTCAGAAGATTAACAGAGCCGAAAATTAAAATAGCTAAATTTAAGGGCTCCTAACAGATCTGATGTTATGCTAAAGGCAGCCAGTTTTATTTTGGAAAAACTGAAGAAAGCTATAAATGGTGGCTACCCTTTTCAGGTTGATCTGACCAGAAATCTGAACAGATCGCTTTTGAAATTAACCCAAAAACCATGATTTTCCCATCGTTGATCTGTTGTGAATGTTTGAGTTGCACAGCACTGGCATTCAGCAGCAGGAACTGAATTCTATTAAGTCTGTGGATATAAAAGGTGCTCATATATATCCTCACACCTTAAATTTTGTTATTGTTCTCATCTCCAGTGTGCCTATTCTTTTAGTATAGTATATTTTATTTAGTATAGTATATTTAGTATATTTTCTTCGGGGGAAATCAAAAGTCTGTGGTCCAGAATCATATGTGACCCTGGAGCACAGGAATGCTGCATAATGAGAACTCTAAATCTTTATGTCTATGGAGATTCTCAGTTCTCCAGGACATAGTTGTGTCAAAGGTGCATTTTCAAAAAGGTAACTGGGCTGTTTTTTTACTTGAGGAAGAAGAAGAAGAAGAAGAAGAAGAAGACATTTCACTTCTCATCCAAGAAGCTTCATCATTCCATCCACCACCACCACCATCATAGATGATAAAGCTCCTTTGATTAGATGTGAATTTTTCTTCTTCTTCTTCTTCTTCTTCTTCTTCTTCTTCTTCTTCTTCTTCTTCTTCTTCTTCTTCTTCTTCTTCTTCTTCTTCTTCTTCTTCTTCTTCTTCTCCTCCTCCTCCTCCTCCTCCTCCTCCTCCTCCTCCTCCTCCTCCTCCCCCTCCTCCTCCTTCCTCAAGGAAAAACCAGTCCAGCTGCTTTGCAGAACTTTATGTAGTACTGTACTTTGGGCTTTTTGTTTATAAGCATTAATTTTTTGCAATGGAATATATGGTACCCACTACCTTTCTATCATCATTTAACTTAAAATTTCTTGATTTTCCCATCTTTAATAAGCATGTTGTCAAGATACACAAATATATATGGTTGTTCTTTTTTGTGTATAACTTGTGGCCATTCACTCTATTTTCCTCGACAAATACAAATATTTTGATTGTTGATACATTAATTTCAGATTTACCTTGTTGTATCATACAGTCTATTCATCAAAGCTTTAGTAATGCAAGCATGCATCAGGAGCTTAGCAGCAGAAGATACAAGGACAAGGCTGAGATAAGTTGATTTTACTGCAAATTCAAAAGCTCTCTATTCATTTATCATAATACATACTGCTTGTTGTTCATCGATCTTTCAAGGAGAAATGTGCCTTTCTTATTTCATAGTCCATTCTTCATCACAACTACTCATATGTTTTTAGATACAAATTGAGATATGCACCCTAAGTGTGCCAATACTACTTTCAAATGCAGCTGGGGTTGATCTTGGCTGTTTTGACTCTTTGCAGAATCTTCCAGCTGTTCCTATAGGCACAAAAACAGAGACGAGAGAGCTGGGCAAAATTGGCAGCAGGGGACTAACTAATGGCTCAACGCATGGCTTGAAAAAAGCTCAAAGGCATTGGGAAATGAAAATGGTCCCATGGGGAGGTTTGCTCTATTGTACTCAATCTCTGAATGCTTTTCCTAGAAACTAATTCTATTGCTGTTGAAACTCATGCTGAAAACATCTTTGTTTGTCTCAACTCTTGACTATTTATAATAGAGCTGTTGCATTAAATTATGAACACAAATATGACTGCGTTGAGTTAAGAATCTAAAATCCAGAAGATTATTTTATTTTAAAATTGAAAATATTACTATGGGAACATCCACTAAGGAGGTTATTCAGATCTTCTTCCTAACATGCAGAGTATGAATTAAAAAGTAAACAACCCTTGATTCAAACTTTAATACCCATGATGACATCCGTGTTGTTTCTTGGCAGTGATACAGAACTGTGTGATTGCTTTCTTCCAGGGCACTTTCTTGAACCTCCCAATCTATTTTACAGCTCTGAAATTCCCAGATTACACCCATCCAAATGCTAGCCAGGACTCATGCTTCTTAGCTTTCTAATCAGCTAGTCACCAAACACTGGTAATAAGGCCCTTGCCCATATCCACTTAGTGTCAATTATTTTGTGCTGTCAGCCCAGTCTATTTATTCTCACAAACTTTCTAATTCACAGTTCCAAAGCATATATTCAGAAGACAGACATTTCTTCCAATAATACACCAGAAAGTAGAGAGTGCTTTTGGTATCACAAGTTGAGAAGCCAAAAAGTTTATTTACATATTTAAAATACATGTTGGGACAACTAATATGTCAAGAGTACCCTATCTGATCTTAAAATAGATCATAAAGATGAATCTGCTCATAGGTGGGTATCCACTAGTAATTTTGCAAGACCTTCAAGAATTAATCTGTTTTTGCAACAGATCAATATAATTCTCCTTTCAGAGTAGGCTTCAACATATAGCTGGTGATCTATCTCAGGAATGAAGACTCACAGTGTCCTGGACAGCACAGCCTGATCTGAGTAATCTTATTATAGAATCATTTATTTTAAAAAATTATAAAAAAAAACAATAGATACATAGACATTAACAACATCTATAGATCATGCAATAGAGATGACCAACCAGCCAAAAAAGTCAACAAAGAGACCCAAACACTACCAGCAATCAGTACCCAAATCAGCATAGATTAACTCCAAGATTAACATCAAACCAACAATCAAGTAAGCAATATCCCAATCAAGGAACTGCCAAATAAGCCAACAGTAAACAACCCAACCAAAGAATCTCTATGACCATCCCCCACCAACACTGACAGGTCAAGCCACTAGAATATAAACTGACAGCAAGCCACACTCCTTAATAGCACTGATGACATTACCTAGTTTGGGTAATGAAACATCTGCAAGAAAACACGCTCAGAGAGCCCCAAGGAATCCTCAAAAACAACATTTTGGAATCAACTGCTAGCTACTCGAAAAGAATTAAATGCGGCATCCTGCTTACTAGCTCTGGAGAATTAGAATAATTGTTAAACATTCATGTAAAAGAGCATTTTCTAGGGATATGAGTTCAAGAGAACAGCATTCCCCAATCTGGTGCCCTTGAAATGCTTGGGACAACATATCCCACAATTTCTAGCCAACGTGGTGAATTTTGTGAGCTGTACAGAACAAGTTGTCATTCTGCATCCTGTGATAAAGACTCCAGGGGTTTATTATGCATTGCTTTAGAGCTGATGTACAGCAGAAACGTTTCTATCCCACAATCAAAAAAAGTTAACCAATAAAACTCATGGGGGAGGGGAGTCCCCCCCCCCACCTCCCTTCCACTACTATAAAGCTTCCACAGGATCTACATAAAACCTGAGCCCTGCTCATACTCATCTGATCCAGCCAAGCTATTCTTATCACAGGAAACCAACTGTCTGCCGCCATGTTCATGTTTGGCTCCAGTACAAACTTCCCCTCTTGAAGGAGCACACCTGTGGAGGTTATTGCAGACCTAAACAACCTGCTCAGCCGTAATCACTATTCCTCCCATGTAATGATGTAAACCAAGACTTTTGTTTTTGCAGCCCTTCAAATGTGATTCTACAACATCAATGTTCACAGAGAACTGAGCACTCTACACATTATTATTTCATTGAAACCTTTAGAGTCTAGGTTTGATTCGAAGAAATTTAAGCTGCAGAAATGGGAAGGCTCCCTGAGGATCTGCAGTGTTATATATCCATATACCTGCAGTTTTGCCGGCTTTTTTAAAATCTGAACAAGACCCCTTTAGTAGTGCAAATTAAGTTTCTCCCCAGTGGTGTTGCAAGGAGCAGAGGGAGAGAGGAAAACAAGACAGACAGATAGACAAATTGATTTAGCAGTATTTAAGGACTGCGTTGTGTTAAGAAACCTCTGATCAAAGGAACAGACCAGCTACTGTTCTGCTATCTTTGGCATTTTCCAGGTCATTACAGTATGAACTTTTACTGTACAAATTCTTATATCATTCTTCCAAGATCTGTGAGTTGTAGACAAAGCTCACTGTCAGAAATGGATACAATACTGGAATGCACAGATCAATTTTAGACTCCACAACTTACATTAATATACTAAATGGAATATTCTTTCCAACTACCCATCAATCATTGCAAAGCATTACTAGACTAAAGGCCAACCATGATGTCTGCAATACTTCTAAAACCTACCTACTGACTTCCTGGGTGAAAACAAAAACCAGCATTTTAAAATTGCTAAAAATCTCATGTGAAGGCCAAACTAGGCAATAGTGGGAAACAGTCGAAGAAATTACTATGAATCAGACAAATCTAACTGGTTAGTAAAACTTTCATCAAACCTCTCTTTTAGTGCCATGGGATTATCTTTATTTGGTAGCATAGAGTGCTCCGTTCCATTGAGATATGTATAGCAATAGCAATTAGAGTTATATACTGGTTCATAGTGCTTTACAGCATTCTCTCAGTGGTTTATAGTCAGCATATTGCCCCCAACATACAATCTGGGTCCTCATTTTACCGATCTCAGAATGATGGAAGGCTGAGTCAACCTTGAGCTGGTGAGGTATAGCATAATTTATGATTTTTTTTCCTATACATTTTTCCCCTCCCTTCCCTTCTTTCAAATAGAGAAGTAAAGCATCCAAAAAAGAATGGAAGCACAGCCTCGCAAGATCAGTCAAACCTATGATCCAGGCCTCATATCCTATTTTCAATCTTAAGGTTCTGAGAAGCCATTTGTTGGAGATAAAAGAAACAATATTCAGTGTCATTGGAGTGAATATTTAAAACCATGATTAAACAATGTACAAATCCAATTATGTAGTGACATAATTCGTATCTGCCCTAAGTAGCAGGAGTGATCCACAATGGGTATTACTGGTAGTCTTTGACTTACAACCACAATTGAGTCCAAAAGTTCCATTGCTAAGCAAAATAGTTGTTAAGTGAATTTTGCTCCATTTTAAGACTTTTCTTCCCACAGTTGTTAAGTGAATCACAGCAGTTCTTAAGTTAGCAACAGGGCTGTTAAGTGAAGTTGGCTTCCATATTGACGTTGCTTGTCAGAAGGATGCAAAAGGTGATCACATGACCCCGGGACACTGCAACTGTCATAAATACATGCCAGTTGCCAAGCAATTTTGATCACATGACCATGGGGATGTTGCAATGGTTTTAAGTGTAAAAAACAGTCATAAGTAACTTTTTTCAATAAGTAACTTTTTTCAATCATCGAACAATCACTAAACGAATGCTTGTAACTACCTGCATAGACCAAGAGCATTGGGAGGACTACATATTGCCTTTCTCTGATTCTTTAGGTCACTGCCCAGAATTTTGTTGTAAAATTGTTCATCCAAACTAGACTTCTGTGCATGTCATCTGATTTTTGGATACCCAAAAGTCTTTTTTTTTCTGTGAAGAATGTACTCTTCCCTTAGCCTTTTGCATTCACATTTCTCTAGAGCAGGATGCACTCTTCTGCAAAGCAATGTTGCTAACTCAACTCTTTTCTGCTTGCCTTTTTCCACTGGGCATTTTTTCTCCCCATTTTTCATCTTTCCTGACTAGAGGAGGTGGGTTCAGCTGACATCATGTTTCATGCCCTGAAGAGGAAGCTTCCTTGACAGCTTTTCACTGGCAGGGTCCAGACAGGCCTCCACTCTGCTTCTCAAAGACCCCATCCTAGCTGTCCACAAGCAGAATGAACTGTTTTCCCTTTAGACTTTTCACCCTGCTGTTGTAAATCCCCCTGGCATCCAGCCAAGGCCCATGCTAGACGCAGCTATAATAGAGTCATTTTTCTTCTGCCCTTCGGAGAAGGAAACAGCAGAAATGCTCTCCTTTCAAAGAGCTTAACAAAGTGCAGATTCCGATTGAAGGTGACTCTGTAATCTATCCGGCAGAAACCATTGACTTCACTGCCCTGTGCTCACACCTGAAGGAAGCAAAGGACAACATCTTCTATTGAAAGGGAGTTGAGTGCGAAGATGCAGCTGTTCCTTTGGATTCCCTCACAGCAGAAGGAAGCAAAAAGATGAAATAGTTATGGGAAGGGGGGAAGCGACCTGACGATTTGCAAAACAAAAAGAACATAGAAAAAAAAAACCCAGCTTTGTTTTAGGTTTGTGCAGAGGCAGCACAATGATTACTCCTATCTTGTAATGCAAACCAGGTGACATTTCTCCAGTTCAAGCACAGAAATGTACCAGCATTTCAAAACCATTTCAGTACCAGTCCCTGTGTCACCATCCTGTCATGATAGTGTTCCTGCTGTGTTTCCTGGGAGATAATACACGCCAAATGGCTTCTTGGGCTGTTGTGGAGTTGGAACTGTCATTCAAAGCTCTTGTTTTCTTTCCACTGTGCCAGAGAGCAATGACTCACTTGAATTACACATCAATAGTTAACAGAGATGTAACGGCATCTACAATAATTGTAGCATGAAAGAAGCATGAAACCATCCTAGAGTTCCAGGAAACTATGTTTTGGGTGCATGGAAGGAATGTGGGAAACAGACAGTCATCAGTTACAGAAGAAAATTGGTATTTAGCTATGTCTTCTAGAAATTGGTTTTGGAGCAAGCACTCTTAATTGTGAAAATATCTGATTTTTACAGGTCATCAGCTAGGATAAACAATGCATGTTTTTGTCATATCCAGGCCTGAATCTGGCTAAAAATGGCCTAAACAACCTGTTTCTTCTTTTGTGTCCTATAATTGCCCTCCCCAACACTTTTCAATAGACTTCCTCCAAAAGGGAAACTTGGAGACTGGGTGATGGTTGTAAAAGTTGATACAATTCAGGGAGGTACACTTAAGGAAAGAGTCCACCACTTCCTGATGCCAGTCTATCAGGTTCCCACCTGACTCGAAAAAGAACCAGATGGGATTGGTAGCGGAAGACAGAGACCTATTAACTTTATCAGAATCCACAGGCTAGAAGAATTCCAAATTGCTATGGATTCATTGACTTCAACTCCCAGTATTTTGTAGCCAACATTCCTTTTGCTGAGAATTGCTCAAGCTTCAGGAAGGCTGAGGCTGCAATTGAAAAGAAGAACAATGAAATCCATAGGTTCATAATTTTTGTTACTTCATATCTTCTGGCTCACTGATTCCATACATAAGTGTAAATTTATAGCCTGGATAAACATCATAAATGGCTTTCTTATATGTCTTACTGCTTCTTAGAAATGACATAGACCAGTGGATATTCTACAGATAAGATTGCCTGACTAAATACTGAGGCAATCCTCAGTTATTCAAGATAACATTTTTCTATGCCTAGGGATATTGTGTTTTCTGTACTATTACTGTTAGCATTTAAAGTTTTTGACCTGAATCTAACCAAATAAATAAAGTCCTGGCACATATGCTCTTTAGTGTTGTTAACTAAACGCTCTTGAACCACCAAGGCACATATTTTCCAAAGAAGAGAAGGAGAGGTGTTGGCTCAAGTATGTAACTGCCAGAAGAGAAGAGGAAACTTATCATAGTGGAACAGTATATGACTTGCATGCACAAAGCCTTAAAGTCTTAGGCATCAGCACTGGGGGTGGCTTGTGAACCAACTGTAGTGTACAGTTTTTGTGCCAAAAACTGATCCTTATTCTCTCTCTCCCCCCCCCCCTTATATATGTCATTTATTATATATTTCTGTTATAACTCCCAACAAGCTTGGATGAGTGGGTAGGGGTTACAAATAAACACATTAATAACAATGGGAGAAAAGCCACAACTTAATACAATACAGTTCATAAGAAACACATAGTTTCTTAGGCAGCTCAATGGTCCATCTGCAAATTACGGGTACTGTATGTCTGTAAATCTGCTTCCTTTTTCCTGCACATTTTTTAACATGCCATAGGCTCCATTCAGACATTTACATATCCAGAGCATTCCACCACTGATGTTGCCCAAATGATGCCAGCTGCTGCATCCTGCAGATAGTTAGTAGATCATCTCCCAATATTAATATCTACCAAAGCAAAGCCTAAGTTGCCACATGACCAGGACCCTGCATTATCAAGGTCGTTGCTTCTGCAAGAACCCATGTGGCTTTTCTTCTTGTTCTCAGCAGACAAAAGCCTACTGGAACCAAAGTCACATGAGCAAAGCCGGTAGAGGACTAAGATTTTACTAAGAGAACTCATGTATTAGATACTCTGGATGGTGGAATGAAATACCTGAAGAGGGCTGTAGTTGTTCCTTTTATTAGACTTGGAATAAGTCTAATAAATAACTTGGAATTTTCAGCAAAGAAGGTGTGTGTAGCAAATATAATCCTTGCCTCAAATAGCCTGGGTGTTGCTTCTGGTGTGAAAATATTTACTTATTTATTAAATTTATATGCAAGATTTGTTATTGTATAACCATAATGTTTATCATAATTGGTAAATTACGTTTTGTTCACAATAAGGTAAAGGTAAAGGTTCCCCCACACATGCGTGCTAGTCGTTTCTGGCTCTAGGGGCAGTGCTCATCTCTGTTTCTAAGCCGAAGAGCCAGCGCTGTCTGAAGATGTCTCCATGGTCATGTGACCAGCATGACTAAATGTCGAAGGCGCACTGAGCGCTGTTACCTTCCCACCAAAGTGGTCCCTATTTTTCTACTTGTATTTTTTTAACGTGCTTTCAAACTGCTAGGTTGGCAGAAGCTGGGACAAGTAACGGGAGTTCACCCCGTTACGCAGCACTAGGGATTTGAACCACTGAACTGCCGACCTTCTGATCGACAAGCTCAGCTTCTTAGCCACTGAGCCACCATGCCCCCTTGTTCACAATAGGAAACTGGAATTTTTTGATGAGTTTGATATGTACACACTGATACATTCATATGGAAACGAAGAAGCCTTTTCTAATCTCAGAACTATTTCCTAAATAAATCCTTTAGCTACAAGCATTTATTTATCTCTCTGAAAATGTATGAGCGAAGTCCCGATAAATCTCTTGACAAAGAGAGTGAGTAAGTGTGTGAGTAAGACCTCGGTCATGTCACCCTCAAAAACTACCTATGAGACATGAGGACATGTTTAGAGCTGGCATTTAGATTGCATGGAATCTCCTGCTGGAGGTTCCCCAAGAATAATATCCATGGCTCTGAAGTGATTAATTAAGGCTTTTTAATTCCACCTGCCTTTTCCCAATTAAAATTATGTATGTTTTGCTTTTTTTTATTCAAAAGTTCCAACCATTGCCACTTTTACTGCTGGAACATTTATACTGATTTATTCTCTTCTGCTTGTGCACTGCTTGACTTTTAAGAACCGTATAATAGAAATTAACGAGCCAAGCAATTCTTGCCTCATAATTTTTTTTCTGAAATCATGGCCTCCTTGCAAAGTGCAACTAATGTGTTGAGGGCGCTGTTTTTGTTTACACCATTCCCCTCATCAAGTAATAAGACCTCAGAGGATTCTTCATTCTAGACGCAGTGTTTCTCAACCTTGGCAGTTTGAAGATGTGTGGACTTCAACTCCCAGAATTCCCCAGCCAGCAACGCTGGCTGGGGAATTCTAGAAGTTGGAGTCCACACATCTTCAAACTGCCAAGGTTGAGAAACACTGTTCTAGAGAGATGAGAGAGGGAGAGGGACAGAGACAGACAGAAAGAGAGGGGGGAGATAGAGATGGAGAATGAGAGAGGAGGAAGCACAAAAAAATTTCTCTTTGCAAAGACATCTCTACACCTATGGAGAGTATTCAAATTTATTTCAATGTCACATCTGAATTAGAATTTCACAGAGAACTGTAACCTCAACTAATATGTCATTTTTCCACTTCCTTAAAAACTCATGAAGGGGAGAAACCTCAAGGGAAACCAATCTGGGCAGCTTCACTAAGAAAATATACAAAAAGAAATAAATCCTAGAAATGAACCATCAATTACTGAAGTGACAAGTACTTTTTAAAGAAACTTGCCCAGGGAATCTGAACCTAAGTCTTTACTCATAGGACTCAGATGTAACTAACTCACCCGCTCTCCACTTCCTCTATCAGTGATAGCAGTTCCATTCCTCACAAGATTCTTTTCCTCTCTTCTTAAATTCCTAGTATAGACTCTTGGTGCATGTGCCACAAATGGCAAATATCTCTTTTGAAATCACAATGTTCTGAGTGACTTAACCAGTGGTGGGTTCCTACCGGTGCGGTCCACTCTATAGCACTGGTAGCTGCCCGCTGGTGACGTCACAGTACCGGTGCAATTGGTTGCCGGTGCCTGGGTGCCACCATTTTTTAAAAAAAATTTTTAATTTTTTTAAAAAACATTTCTTCTGCGCATGCCCAGAAGCCGAGCTTCTTGCACTGCGCATGTGCTGCCTTCCTACCCCACAGTGAGTCAAAGCAGGGGAGGATGGCTGAGGGAGCGCGTGAGACACTGAAAGAACAGGCGGCAGGAGCTATCTCCATTCCCCTCCCTTCAGCAGTCTGAGAAGCCACAAACGCGCGGTGATGACCCAGGCATTTTAGCACGTTCGAGGCTTCTCGAGCTGCTGAGGGGAGGGGGAATGGGCGGCAGGACCTATCTCAGTTCCCCTCCCTTCAGCAGTCCGAGAAGCCATGCCCACCCGGTCACATGGCTGGCAAGCCACACCCACAAAATAAGCCACGCCCACAAAGTGGTAGTAAAAAATTAGGAACCCACCCCTGGACTTAACTATTTATTCATTATATTTGTATATAATGCTTCCTATTTTTAAAAAAATCTAAATGCTGTTTACAATAAAAACCCACCAATTAAAATAAATTTAAAAAATTTGCCAAAGCATAAATGTAAAACAATAAAATGAGCAATAAAAAGACCAGGTAAGAAGAGAATAAAAGGAGCAATAGCAGGCTGAATAATATCTCAGCCGCATTGTTATTTAAAGATCTGGGAGAATAAAAATATTTTTGTCTAGAGTTGAAAGAAGTGCCAAGTCTACTTTGCTATAAGGAGGGAATTCCAAAGGGGGCTATCACAAAATAGTCTCTCCTAAAGAGCCTTTTGTTGCACCCCTGCATAGAATGGCCCCTGGAGGTGGCCTCCAAAGATCATCCATGAATGATGTATGTTTGTATGTTTGTATGTCTGTATGTCTGTATGTTTGTATGTTTGTATGTTTGTATGTTTGTATGTTTGTATGTTTGTATGTTTGTATGTTTGTATGTTTGTATGTTTGTATGTTTGTATGTATGATGTATGTATGATGTATGATTCATGGATGCATGGATGATGTATGCTTCAACCGCAACAATACACGAGCACATAATAGATTCAAACTTAATGTAAACAGCTCCAAACTCGACTGCAGAAAATAAGACTTCAGCAACAGAGAGATCAATGCCTGGAATGCACTACCTGACTCTGTGGTTTCTTCCCCAAACCCCCATAACTTTAACCTTAGACTGTCTACAGTCAACCTCTCCCCATTTCTCAGAGGTGTGTAAGGGGCGTGCATAAGCGCACCACTGTGCCTACCATCCCTGTCCTACTGTCCTATTGTCCTCTTTTATCGGTACTTTTTACTTATATTATATTTATACAAATATAAATATATCCTGTATATCCTGTATATCCTGTATATATATAAATATATATCCTGTACATGTTTGACAAAATAAATAAATAAAATAAATAAATAAATGTTATGTTTTGCTAGGGATAGCTCAATATTGGAAAGATTGCATTGGTGAGAGCAGTTTGCTTGTAGATATGGGAGGGTAGGAATGCAGTGGATAAATTTGATTGTGGAAGTATTTCAGAATTTTTTGTTTTGTTAGCATGTTGGCAGGTAGTTTAAGGAGGCCCATGGGGCTGGATAGTACAGTAGTTCTTACCATGCCACTGGAAGAAACCAGTTAGTCTGCAAATGGCTTTGGGGTCTGGGAGGCAGACAGTGAATAGCTATGCCAGGGGAGTGGTGACAGTTTAATAGTCTGTATGGAGGTAATTTGTGCCCCCTTGTGACAGCATGAGGTGAACTAAGACTGTGCAATTGTAGCAATGGTGTTGGTACCAGTGAAGAAGGGCTAAGGACAATGGTCACCATCCATTTCTGTTTCCACTGGAAACAGGGTACCAGCACTTGATGAATTCACATCCCAGATGAATCTGCTGTAGTGGAGGAACAGTATGGTGGGATCGACAGCATGAGATTATCTCTGTGATTGGTGAACAGCAGGCCTTTCTGAAACAAGAGCATATGCATTAATGACTTTAGGATAGATAAACAAGTAGATCTGGTGTTGTCATGGATCCGCCCCCAAACTGAGGTGATTAAAAATCTAAAGAGACTAAAGAGACTACATTAATGAACTTAAAAGAAGTTCATAGTCTACTTAGATGTTCTGCAAAAAAAATACAGCAGGGTATATGTTTTATAAAGTACAAGATAGTCCTCACTTAACAACTATTAATTTATGGCCATTTGAAGTTACAATGGCACTGAACGAATGGTACTTATGCACTGTCTAAATAGTATGGCCGTGCAGTGTCCTCATAGTCAGGTGATCAAAATTCAGTGCTTGGGAACCCGCCACGCTTATATGACAAATAAATAAATAATAAACAAACAAACAAACAAACAAACAAACAAACAAACAAACAAATAAATAAATAAAAAACAAATAAAACAAATAAAATAAAATAAATAAATAAATTCCCTCTATCTTCCTATCTGTCCCCTTCTCTGCCCTTTTGGCAACCCTGCACCCTCAGTAGGGGTGGCATGTTGGTAGTTTTGAGCACTCTCAACTAGCTGCCTCTACTTCAGGTCCAATGTTACCAGTGCTGCCAAGAGTACCACTGAGACAAAGAGAGACAGTTGCCCAAAGTCACTCTATGAGTTTTCATGTCTGGATCCGAGAAATAAAGATTCCAATTTTTCCACATTTTCCAAATCTATAACCAAACAAAGCATGCAAAAGGTGCTGAAAGTAGCGCATAGAAGTTTATTTATTTATTTATTTATTTGGGAAATCTTCTATCCTGCCCTACTCCCTAAGGACTCAGTAGTAAGGATTCTATTTGCACACTTGTCCTTTTGTGATTTTTTTTCCAAAGCATCTGTGCAAATACAGTGGGGAAAAATACGGGACTAGAATTAGTCTGATCAAATCCATCTCCTCTCGTCTTTTCACCTAACTGCTTTTTTAAACCTGTAGCAGTCTACAGTTTTAAACTGTAGCAGTCTATTACTAGTCTACTAGTCTACAGCAGACCCACAGATATTGCATGCGTTCTAGAATTCCTGGTCCAAAGGTTACCTTTTAAAAGAAGCACGTTCCTTTACTAATGTCTTCTTTATATTTATTGGTTGCCCTGTTTCCCAAGCATCTCATTCTGTAGTAAATTCCCTCCCCTTCCCAAAGCCAGTTAATTCCTCAGGGCAATTTAGTTTTGTATCTGCCACTATCAGCCCCCACACCTGCCCTGCCAGGAGGCTTTATTTAGCACTAACATTCATCACCCGGACCGAGCACATAAATAATGCCATTAGCCACTCCAAACTGTGATAAAATTAGCAGTGTAAACAGAGAAAGTAAATGACCTTAGTGGAAAACCATTGTTGATCCTGACCCAACACTTACAAAGGAGATTAGTCAGAGAAGAGCAGGGCTCCTGGGGACTGTTTAAAGACCTGAGTCTCCAAAATGTTCATTTTTAGGAAAAAAATCTTTGTGACTTTTGTAAGATTGGTGGGTCTTAAAACAGGAGGGGTTAAGGCTGATTTCTTTTCTTTTCTCTTCTTTTTTTTCTCCCCCTTTTTTCTTTTCCTGATCAGTTAGATATCTTTGTCAAAAGTGCATTTCAAAGTAACTGCATTTTCTCAGTTCTTCCCCAAATCACTTAGTATTCTTATCTGGAAAATAGCAATAATTAAATGTCAGGGAAAAAATCCTCAATTTTCAATTATAGAATATTTTTAAGGGACTTTAAGGATTTTCCCAAACCTGCATTTCTAGAAAGATCATCTCTAGCAACTCAGTCCATTTATGTAGCAAATAACTATCTATAAATATAAATATAGAAACAGAAATGTCATTCATTCATTGATTACCATATTCTAATTCACTCTACTTTGGCGTGAATGCCAATTCACAAAACTCTGAATGAATCAAGATGTTGATTCACTCTAATTTGTATTGCATTGAGCCTATGCCAAAAGGTTCATCTAATTGTTTCCAAAAATGTCCTATCCCTGATTAATGATTCTCAGGGAAAGACAGAGAATCAGCTAAAGGCTAAAAACAGGAGAGAAAGGATGGCACTTTGTGATTCAGAAATAGAGGGCTGGAATACGAAATGAAGGGATATTTCAGTTACTTTTATTCAGATTCAAACTCTCAATTTTCTAGTTTGCTGTCTAATGAAAAATCTCCAAAGGTCCATGGAAATTATGATTTTGAGTTTGGGAATAGCCTCATGCTTTTGTCAATGCATTTGAATCTTTGACTGACCATGGCTTATGTGAGAAGGAAATAAAATGTGTCACTTGCTAAAGGATGGGGCCAGGAGCTGAGGTGGCGCAGTGGTTAAAAGCAGCACTGCAAGTTCAGCTGACTGCTAGTTCAGCAGTTCAGCTGTTCAAATCTCACCAGCTCAAGGTTGACTCAGCCTTCCATCCTTCCGAGGTGGGTAAAATGAGGACCCAGATTGTTGGGGACAATATGCTGAACTCTGTAAACCACTTAGAGAGGGCTGTAAAGCACTATGAAGTGGTATATAAGTCTAAGTGCTATTGCTATTGCTATTGAGATCCTCTAAAGATCATGTTAGTATTTCCACTGCTTCAGTAAATCTTATGCATTGTTCCCCGGCCTTGCTTGTTGCAGAACAAATGTAAAAATGGAGGAGAGACAAGAAGATGAGAAGACAAAAATGAATGAACAGTGTGATTCAGCCCAGTAGTGGGTTTCAATTACCTTCGCAACCAGTTTGCTATTGGGAGTGCGCGGTGCGGTGCTTCTGCACATGCGCATAAGCTTCTGCGCATGCACAGAGATGTCTGGGCGGGTGGGTGGAGCCTCCCGCCACTGCCGCTACTGGTTTGCCCGATCTGCCACCACTGATTCAGCCATTATAAAATGAAGTCAAGGCAATAGCTGCTCTTTGCTGTAGGATAAACTCTTTTTTTTTAACCAGCCAAAATAATATGAAGAGCCGAGGTGGCGCAGCGGTTAGAGGCAGGTACTGCAGGCCACTTTAGCTGACACTGATCTGCAGGTCAGCAGTTCAAATCTCACTGGCTCAAGGTTGGCTCAGCCTTCCATCCTTCCGAGGTAGGTAAAATGAGGACCCAGATTGTTGGGGGAAATATAAATATACATTGCTTACTGGTGTAAACCGCTTAGGGAGTGCTTGCACTGTGAGGCAGTATATAAATCTCACTAAACAAACAAACAAACAAACAAACAAATAAATAAATAAATAAATAAATAAATAAATAAATAAATAAATAAATAAATAAATAAATAAATAAATAAATAAATAAATAAATAAATAGTGTTGCATTCTTTTGATGATAAAACACCATCACATAGGTTTGTTAAATTTAAGTGTTTAAGAATAAACCTCATCAAATTGATTGGATCTGGTATAGGTCTCTTTCTATAATATTACAGGCTACTTCCTGGCCATCAAGTGGTTTTTAATGCAAACTCTTTTGTAAAATATATTGAATTGGGGCCTGGAGTTGATAGTTAGCTTTTTCATATGGAGCTTTGTTTCTTTTTTCCATCCTTTTCAACAGTATGATTTTATTTTACAAAACCACAAATTGCTGCTTGGATGTTCTACAGCCTGATTCATTCAGCAACTGCCCCAACATCTGCTTTTCTATTCTTCCCCTGGAACTGATGGCAAATGCTATAGATGGTTAAGATCTGCCTCTTAATTGCAAGCACATGGAAGGCAGGCTGTGCCTCAGAGAATGGTGAGAAGTCTCTCAGGAAATGCAAGCAAGCTGTGACGCGTGTACATGTCATGTTCATTTTCCTGATGTGTTACTGATTGGAGCACTTGATCCAAAACAAACACTACCTAGTATACAAAATTCGGAGCCTGCTTCCTCCTCTTGCAAGTGTTAGGATCTGGAAGGAGGCTTCATTGCGGAAACAGCAAATGCTATTCCAGAAAAGTGGCGGCAAGAACAGAAGCAGGAGAGGGGGGGGGAAACCCCAGAGTTTATTTTTTTCCCTTTCCTTGTTTATTTCCAGTTCTGCTTCCTGGTTTGCGGAAACTCTCAGGCATGAAACTGTCAGTGTTCTCCCATTCTCCCAGGAGAAACTTTCTGACGGTGAGAGCGATCAACCAGTGGAACAGTTTGCCAGCGCAGGTTGTGAGAGCCCCAACACTTGCGACCTTCAAGGGGAGACTGGACTGCCATCTGTCTCAAATGGTGTAGGAACTCCTGCTTGAGCAAGGGGTTGGACTAGATGGGGTCCCTTCCAACTCTAATAATAAATCTAAATCTGAATGGCCTTTCTCCTCATGTTCCTTGTTGAATGGTGACCCCCAGGTTGCCATTTCAAAATGTGTTTTTTTCAGTATGTACCTACTCAGATTTGGCAGGGGAACAAGGAAGAGTAGCAAGGAAGCTTCATAGGTTGGCAGTGAGCATTCCTTCTAGTGTGGTTTAGTGTGGTGCAGATGTTGCCCCATGTTATCTCCAATTGATTTTGGCTTCAATGCCACCTATGCATCTTACAGGAGATTATCACCAACAATACTTGGGATGAATAGAACTAAAAACTATCACCCTATAGGTTTCTTATGGATCCTGTTCCCAAAACATGAATGATCCAATCACCTTTTCTATCAGTAGATTCAAATTTCATACAAATGGAGATGGCTGAATCTGTGTTGTGGCACCATTTCTACCATTCCCACAGCCATTGCAGATGAAGCCAGGTAAAATTAAGAAAAGTAAGGAGAGGATAGCCATGGACAGAGTGCCTAGACATTTTTTTTTGCAAGACCACTCTTAAATGGTCTTAGTCTTGGGAGTAATAAAGTTCACTAACCCCACAATAAGCAGTTTCCGTAATTGTTCCATTACATGGTTGATTGGTTGTATGTAGGGCTGAACTTGTTTAGCTTTAAATTTCATCTCTTGAGATTAATTAATGATCTACTGGGACAATTAGCACCTTTTAAAACTTTTTGCTGTACACTAATTCTGCACTGATAATTAAGTGTGTCATAGAAACAAAATAATGAGGATACGTAACTTGATTCACTTATTCTGAAAAAGGGAATATATTTTCCTGCGTAGTAGTAAGCAACATATATGTGATTGATCTTATAAGTCTCAGCACCTCTAGAAATTTCCAAAAGGCCATTAGGGGTAATGGTACTGTACCTTTTGAAAGGCCACAAATGATAGCCAATAAATTTAACTGATGTGTTTGTGATTGGGCATGAATGGTCTTGCATCTAAAATGAAGTTGTAGGGAAATGTTCCGTACTGACAGAACATTTCCCTACAACTTCATTTTAGATGAGAGACCATTCACGCCAAATCAGTCAAAGTCCCATCTCTTCCCCTGCTCAAAAAACGTTCCACCATGCCTCTTTGTGAAAATTGGGAAATTTCTGAATCATCAGAAATTTGGGAAATTTCTGAATCATCAAGCTAGATACCGGTAGTAGTAGAGATGGGAACAACTCCCCCACACACACACACACACAGCCACTGCAGAGAGACCCCACTGCCTACTTGAAAGACACATCCATCGCTCCTTTATTTGGAGGGCCTCTATTTTCCATCTCCGACACACAGCTGATATTTTTGTTTCCATTATGGCTAGAGGAGACCTGTCAGACATGATGGCCATCTCTGTTCATGCTGCAATATCAAGCATCACTTCTCCGCACTACCTTGCTTATGCTTGGCAGCCTCTGAGGGGCTGACATCCACTGACAATGTTTCCAAGCACTTGCTTTTTGTTCCAGTCTAAATTATTCTGTAGTTAGACGCTGATCTGACTCAGATAAAATAATTGCAATATTGCTTTGAAGCTCCTGTTCCCTATGGATGTTTTGATCCTTTCTGGCTGCCTCAGGCTTGGTTATTTGGGATAGTGTTTGGAAAAGAAGCAAAACACTTACATATTTAAAATGCTGGTGGATTTTGATATATTCAGAGGATCTAGAATTAGCCTAGTCTGGAAGCGAGATGAGACATTGATTTTTTTGGGGGGGGGGGATGTTGTGCTCTGTGCCTAGTTTCAAGTTAACAGATATATGCAATAGGGCAAAAAGTGACAATGAACTCTGCAAAATTTGTACTTTACACCCCAATCATAAATTCAATTAATATATAAGTACTCAATGAGCTAGGTAGAGAGATTGTTAATTACCATTGGAATTTAATGTTACAGCCCTATTTAATCAGGATTTGTGTTAGGCTATGGTATCTCTACGTTACCTACTTTGTAGATTTGTTGATGGAAGAATATTACAGCTAAGAATTAGAAGATATAAATGTGAAGCAAACATTTCATTCAGTTCTCAGAAAACTAGTAATAAACATGATTTTGTGCAATGAAGGGGCATAATTCCAATGATCTAAATGGAACTACAGTCCGATGTTTATATATTCTCTATGCTGAAGGTTTTTTTTTAAGTCTCACTTTTTTCACTACAACACAATACACTGGTGCACAGCAAATTAAGTTCCCCTTGTGTTAATCTTAAATCAGTTTTATGACCTGCACACTTTAAACATGTGTGTCTTGGTTTTAACATTCCTTTTGAAGTTAGATAGTTCCTTTGGGGCTCTCTCAATTTCAGGATTTAGGAAACTATCATATACCAGGTCAGAAGATTGATCCATTTGCTCCATGTTATCATAACTCTCAGGAAGAGGTTCTTCCAGATTTTAAACAGGTAACTTTATAGCCTTTTCTGATTATGTGAGGCATTTAAATAGGACCTTTCTGTATATAAGGACTCCTTCTGTTTTCTGGGTATCCTTCCACTGAATCCTTCTCATAATACAAATGTTTAACACAAATATTTACCATTCATTTATATCCTTCAGGATGTAAAAGCATGTATCCCTTACAATATTTTGAAAGTCTGCAAATACATCGCCTCGAGTGTTGTCATTACTAGGAGAATGGTATCCCTGAATTTTATTCAAAGAGAAGCTTATTTTTGTGTTTGAGTGAGTAGTCCAAGGTTAGAGTGGGAAGGTTAATACTTTCTTGTGGGACTCTTCTTTTTGTACAAATATTGGGGAAATGACCGCTGCAGAAAATGGGTGATTTTTCAGTCCAATCATCCTTCCCCAGATATCATAAATAAAGGACAGAATTTATAGAGTTAATAAATCACTCCTAAGAGTTCCTGGGGCAGAGGTTCAACTACTGCAATGATATCTCCAGCACTTTGGAAGAAAGAGAGGGCACTAATTGTTTTACACTTTGAAAGTCAACAAAGTGTGTGCACTGGGGGAAGCTGCAGCGTCCAGCCGAAAGTGTCAAGAGGTTTATTTTTGCTGAGATCTGTGAAAGGGCTTAAGCTTGAGACTTTCAGATTCCGCTTCCCCGCCCGGAGCTACAGCATGTAAACAGTTTATTTAACATGATTTTTTGGCATGTCTTCAATAAACCCCCTGTAATAATTCCCCTGGCAGACCAAACATATTGCAGCAGAACATCCCAAGGCCCCTCCTCTGCTTTCCTGTTTGCGCTCAGTGTAAAAACTAGGTACTTAGCTTCTAGCAGGGTCTGCAAGACGTTAAGCTGCTCCTATCAAAGAACTACCTTAAACTAAATCTAAAAGAGGAAAAACAAGGAGGTTTCTAGGGCACTTAATCCTAGCATGTAACCATGTTTGGGTACTGACTCTTGCTTATCTAAGGCAGCTTACTGGCTCGATCCAGTCTAGAGGAAATCCTGGATGAATGCTCATCACCTGATGTTTGCGTTACATTTGAATGCACTTGAGTTCATTAAAGGTTTATCAATTCCAAAGCAAACAAATCAACAAAAATGTGCCTACAGAACCTGATTTAATCTCCCTAAGCATTGAAACCACATGAAAGAAGCCATGCATGGCTTTGGGGGTCAAATACAGTTGCCTTTTGAAGCATAAATTATACAAAGCCCAGCGACCCGGAATGGTGTCACCTATATTGCTGGCATAACTTAGCCACTGTACTTTGCTATGTAAGTGCAGTGGCCGTGGCTGGCAGATGGCCATATCGCACCATGATGGAAAGCCTGCCAGGAGCAGGAACACATCATCAGCTGCTCAGTGTCATGGCTTCAACACTCTCTGTCAGAGGCCATGAATTGTGTGATCCTCGAGCAAACAAATGTCATGTGCAAGGGTGCTGGTCAATTGTCTATTGGCAACAACACAGTACAGGCCCAAACTTTGGCCTCATCTTTCTTCATCTGGGAATGCTCAGCTCTTCTTAGGAATACAACCTTGTTTGGACGATAGGCTTCTGTTGAAGAGTAATTTTTGTTGCAGGATCCAATCTGAGTCACAGCTTTTAGGCTCGTGCTGGAGCCCATCACCATGTAACTTCTCTTTCTCCAGAATACGTGCACTGGGCTGTTCTATGTGTTGTATTTATATGGTGCCTGGTTGTGTGTAGCTTTTAGTTGTTAATTGGGATGTTGATATTCTGGGGAGAGAGAAGTTATAGCAATAGCACTTTATAGCAATAGCACTTTACTTATATACCGCTTCATAGTGCTTTCCAGCCCTCTCTAAGCGGTTTACAGAGTTCAGCATATTGCCCCCAACAATCTGGGTCCTCATTTTACCCACCTCGGAAGGATGGAAGGCTGAGTCAACCTTGAGCCCGGTGAGATTCGAACAGCTGGACTGCTGAACTAGCAATCAGCTGAAGGTCGCAATGCATGCTGCTTTTAACCACTGCGCTATCTCAGCTCCTAGCTCCTAGCTCGCTATCTCACCATCAGTTCCCTGATGATGGGCTCCAAACCTTGGAAGAATAAACCTTTGGTCCTAGTGACCAACTCAAATTGGATCCTGCAACATTATCCTGGTACAGGTATATTTACCTTCATTTAATTTAATTTAATTTAATTTAATGGATTTCTATGCCGCCCAATCCCTGGGGACTCAGGGCGGCTCACAACATGTTAGATCCATTACAAAATAAAAAGAAATGATTAAAATGTATAACCATACAAAATACAATAATTAAAAATACAGAAAATACAAAAGTTAAAAGAGTATCTCATTCACCCCGCCTGCCGGAAGAGCCAAGTTTTTATTGCTTTCCGGAAGGCCAGTAGGGTGGGGATGGTCCTGATCTCTGGAGGAAGCTGGTTCCACAGGGAGGGAGCTCCCACAGAGAAGGCCCTCCCCCTCGGTCCCGCTAGCCGACATTGTTTGGTCGACGGGACCTGGAGGAGGCCAACTCTGTGGGCTCTAACCGGTCGTAGGGAGGTATGCGGCGGGTCGTAGGGAGGTATTTGTGGAAGATACAGTAATTTTTGTCTGTGCTCAGCAGAGATGGTGTTGGAAGTGAAGGGTTCATCCCCAGAAAATACTGCTATAAGTAAAGACGTAAAGTGCATTTAAGCATATGAAGAGTGAATTTCCTTCAGAACTGGAAGTGGATCTCGTGTATTTGAGAAAAGAGATACCATATTAACTTACAGATAAGTTCTTCCACAGATAAGCCAATCCTCAATTTTTTTTACGAAAATGTTTGTATATTCACATTTCTCATGATATTTTGGTTAAAAATTCAAGGGACAGCTTTTCCACGTATGGGCTTATCCACAACTATATATGGTAATAGTTTTTCGGATAGACAGAAAGTCAGAGAAAGACCAACTTCTTCTAGTATCCATGCAGCAGGGTAAAGAGTAATAGAATAAACAGCAAAATAAAGGAACAGAGCTGTCGGCACCTCATTACTCCTCAGTGCAGCACAACTAGAACCAGCCATGCCAGGTTAGAATAACAGCTCTGACTTGTGCCATGTATGGGTGACATTCATCCCTTAAAGAATTAAGTAAAGAAAAGGCCTTTTAAAAAGGAGTGTTGGTATAGATTGTTTCAAGCAGATTTTGCCTCAGGTGAGCATAAGAGGCTAAAGGCAAGCTAATGTTTACTCACTTGAGAGCAAACAGAAGCACTGGTGGAGACAAAATCTGTCAGGGGGCCTTTGTATATATTTTTTTCTTTTGCAGGAAAAAACATGCAGCTTTAATCCTTCCTTGCCTATATTATAACTAGTCTCTGGAATTTCTACAACAAGGCAATAGCCTTGAAAGCCTTAAGTTTCCTTTCCTCTCCTCTCCTCCCTTCTTCTCCCCTTTCCTCCCCTCCCACTAGGAATTTTCTGCATGATCATCATCATCATCATCATCATCATCATCATCATCATCATCATCATCATCATCATTCACAAAAAACAGTAATACACAGCAAACGAGATTCATATGCTGGATTTCGTATCACTATATCACAAGTCAAACACTTCCCAAGCGTCTAGGACTGTGTGATGTATTTTCGTATGATGCGCGCAGATCCAAGTAGGATGGCCTTTTGCAACTGACAGATCATGATTTTGTCAATGTTTATTGTTTTCAAGTGCCGGCTAAGATCTTTTGGCACAGCATCTAGTGTGCTGATTACCACTGGGACCACCTGTACTGGTTTATGCCAGAGTTGTTGTAATTCGATTTTAAGATCCTGATATCGGTTAAGTTTTTCTTGTTGTTTTTCATCAATTCGGCTGTCACCTGGTATGGCAACATCAATGATCCACACTTTTTTCTTTTCCACAATCGTGAGGTCCGGTGTATTATGTTCCAAAACCTTGTCAGTCTGAATTCGAAAGTCCCAAAGTATTTGGCATGTTTATTATTATTATTATTATTATTATTATTATTATTATTATTATTATTATTATTATTATTATTATTATTATTATTATTATTATTATTATTATTATTATTATTATTATTATTATTATTATTATTATTATTATTTCATTAAATATGAAACTCAAACTGCACATTTAAAAATGTATCACAAATATCATTGACTGGCTCTGATGGTTGATACGGGCTGCTTCCAGCATCCTAGGTATTGACCAAGTATCTTCTTAAAATGTACGATGTTCCGAGTAGCGCAGTTTTTTGCAGTTCTGCTGGTGTTATTGTAGGAAGCTACAATTTCTTGATGTTTTTTGTAAAATTCTTGGACATGGTACCAAGTGCCCCGATGACAATGGGTATCACTGTTACATGTTTCATCCATAATCGCATAGTTTCGATGGCCAGGTCATGATATTTTGTGATTGTTTGCAGTTCTTTTTCTTTGACTCTGGTGTCTCCTGGTACAGCGATATCAATAAATTGTACAATTTGGTTTTCGACAACTGTGGTATCTGGCGTGTTGTGTTCCAAATGACTATCCGTCTGTATTCGGAAATATCACAAGATGTTGTTGTTGTTGTTGTTTTTGTTGTTGTTGTTGTTGTTGTTGTTGTTATTTTGACAGCACAGTCATCCCAATATTTCGACTGGGTTCAGCACTTTTGTCCACCTACTGAGTAATATTATAACTGACTCCTAGAGACATTGATAGCATATTGTAGGGAAGCAACAATCTTGAACAGAATTGCTGGATAGTTGGACCAGACTGTCAGTATTAGAAGAAAGAAAAATGTAATATGATAAAGCCTTAGCTTCTTAAATTAGCTTTGAGGAGGGAGAGAGGGGGTCTGAATGCACTCCAGTGTTTCTCAACCTTGGCAGTTTGAAGATGTGTGGACTTCAACTCCCAGAATTCCACAGCCAGCAACGCTGGCTGTGGAATTCTGGGAGTTGAAGTCCACACATCTTCAAACTGCCAAGGTTGAGAAACACTGCACTAGACAGACTAGCCTTTTCTCTGCTAGAGGGCAACAGTTTCTAGGTCCATTGACAGCTACCCTGTTTCCCCCAAAATAAGACAATCCCTGATAATAAGCCCAATCTCGCTTTTGAGTGCATGGCAATAAGGCCAAGCGCTTATTTCAGGGTTCAAAAAAATATAAGACAGGGTCTTATTTTCAGGGAAACACGGTATTAGGTTTAGCTGTGTTCAAAACTCTGAATCTGTAGTGACTTCACATTTTGGGGGGGGGCATAGTTTGACTTCAGCTCATTAGTGGCTTTCTAATAAAGGCCCAGACCCAGACCCGGCTTGGTCTTTGAAGTAAATTATCCCATTCTTTGTCCTCATAATGCCACCTCATAAGTCCTTTTTCATTAAATCAACTACATTTATTTTATTTATTTATTTATTAAAATTTCTATGCCGCCCAACTCCCGAGGGACTCTGGGCGGCTCACAGCATGTATAGAAACATATAATAAGTAAAAACAATTTTGTTAAAAAGCCATATTAAAATACCATCCAGATTTAAAAATAACTTTCATTCATACCCCGCCTGCCGGAAGAGCCAAGTTTTTATTGCTTTACGGAAGGCCAGCAGGGTGGGGATAGTCCTGATCTCTGGAGGGAGCTGGTTCCAAAGGGAGGGGGCTCCCACAGAGAAGGCTCTCCCCCTCGGCCCCGCCAGCCGGCATTGCTTGGTTGATGGGACCTGGAGGAGACCCGCTCTGTGGGACCTAACCGGTCGTAGGGAGGTATGCGGCAGGATGCGGTCCCGAAGGTAACCTGGCCCTGAGCCATGTAGGGCTTTAAAGGTAACGACCAACACCTTGAATTGGATCCGGAGACTAATGGGCAGCCAATGCAGCTGGCGGAGAATCGGTGTTACGTGGGTGCATCTAGGTACATCCACCACAGCTCGCGCAGCTGCATTTTGCACCAATTGTAGTCGCCGGACACTCTTCAAGGGTAGCCCCATGTAGAGCGCATTGCAGTAATCTAGCCGTGAGGTGATAAGGGCATGAGCGACTGTGAGAAGTGCCTCCTTCTCCAAGTAGGGTCGCAATTGGTGCACAAGACGTACTTGTGCAAAGGTCCCCCTAGCCACAGCTGAAAGATGTTGCTCCAATTTTAGCTGTGGGTCTAGGAGGACACCCAAATTGCGAACCCGTTCTGAGGGAGCTAATTTCTCCCCCCCAAGAACCAAGGAGGGACAATTGGTCAAGTCCTTAGGAGGCAATATCCACAGCCACTCAGTCTTGTCAGGGTTAAGTTTTAGCCGGTTCTTCCCCATCCAGACCCTAACATCATCCAGGCAGCGGCCCATTACGTCTACGGCTTCCCCAAATTGAGACGGGGTGGAGATGTACAACTGGGTATCATCAGCATATTGCTGATACCTCACCCCGTGTCGTCGGATGATCTCACCCAGTGGCTTCATGTAGATGTTAAACAGGATGGGTGAGAGGACCGAACCCTGCGGCACCCCACATAGTAGGGGCCTAGGGCTCGACCTCTGCCCCCCTGTCAACACCAACTGCGTCCTGTCAGAGAGGAAGGAGGAGAACCACTGCAGAACAGTGCCGCCCACCCCCACCTCTCCGAGACGACGCAGAAGGATACCATGGTCAATGGTATTGAAGGCCGCCGAGAGGTCAAGTAGCACCAGGATAGAGGAATAACCCCCATCCCGGGCTCGCCAGAGATCATCCATCAGGGTGACCAAAGCCGTTTCCATACTGTAGCCGTGCCTGAAACCAGATTGAAAGGGATCCAGAAAATCAGTATCATCCAACAGTCGTAGGCGTTGGAGTGCCACCACTTTCTCAACAACCTTCCCCGCAAAGGGAAGGTTGGAGACTGGACGGAAGTTCTTTAAATCCGCCGGGTCCAGGGAAGGCTTCTTGAGGAGGGGTCTCACCACCGCAGCTTTTAAGGGCTGCGGGACGGACCCCTCTCTCAGAGAAGCGTTGACCAACGCCTGGAGCCAGCTGCGTGACACCTCCCTGGTGGCTGAAACCAGCCAGGAAGGGCACGGGTCCAATAAACAAGTGGCGGAGCTCATAGCTCCTATGGCCTTGTCCACATCCTCAGGAGTCACCGGTTCAAACCTATCCTATATAACTGGACTAAGACCTACCCCAGTCATCTCGGCCTGTACTGCCCAATCAGAGTCCAGGTCTGTCCGAATCTGAGTGACTTTATCCGCCAGAAACCGAGAAAATTCCTCAGCTCTACCCTGCAAGGGGTTTCCGCCTTCCTCCTTAGCAAGAAGGGTGCAGGTCACCCTAAACAGGGCAGCTGGGCGGGAGTCAGTGGACGCAATAAGAGCAGAAAAATGCGAGCATTTTGCCGCCCTTATCGCCACTAAGTAAGACTTAATGAAAGTTCTTAAAAGTGTCCGGTCAGACTCAGCTTTACTAGATCTCCATCGTCGCTCTAGACGTCTCTTGTGACGCTTCATCTCCCGGAGTTCCTCAGTAAACCAAGGAGCCCTCCTGGATCCACTTCCACGGAGAGGTCGCAAAGGCGCAATCCGATCCAGAGCCCCCGCTGCCACCTGATTCCAGGCGGCGACCAGGGACTCGGATGAACTGTGTACCAGGGATTCAGGTATTTCCCCAAGTTCCCTCTGGAATCCGTCGGGTTCCATTAGGCGCCTGGGGCGGAACCACTTAATCGGTCCCGCCTCCTTGCGGTGGAGGGGTGGTTCCATGAAATCCAACCTCAGAAGGAAATGATCTGACCACGACAAGGGTACTGTAACTAAACCCCTCAGCCTCAGATCATCTCTCCACTGCCCCGAGAGAAACACAAGGCCAAGTGTGTGACCACCCTCATGAGTCGGACCCTGAACTACTTGGGTTAGGTCCATGGTTGTCATGGAAGCCATGAACTCCTGGACTGCCCCCGAGGCTTCGCCGGGTGATGGCAGATTAAAGTCCCCCAGCACCATCAACCTGGGGAACTCAACCGCCAGCCTTGCAACCGCCTCAAGCAGAACAGGCAGGGCCTTTGCAACGCAGCTAGGAGGCAGGTACGTTAGCAAAAGGCCCACCTGAACCCCTAAGTCCAACTTCAGAAGGAGTGTCTCACACCCAACAATCTCTGGGGCAGGGCTCCTTCGAGGACACAGATTCTGGCGAGCTATAATAGCCACTCCTCCACCCCTTCCCTGGGGTCGCGGCTGATGCTGAACCGAGAACCCGTCCGGGCATATTTCCGAAAGGGGCACCCCCCCTTCCTGGCCCAGCCAGGTCTCGGTAATACATTCTAGGATTAACCATAAAAATACACAATCTTCAATGCTTCTCTTCAGATATTCTAGTGTGTTCTAGGGAAGGCATTTTGTGTGTGTGTGTGTTGTGCACGCGGCACACACAATTTGTTAATTGTGACTTTCTCCCTGCAAAATCCAGTGAAGGATTGAAATTTCATGGAGAATAGTTGGTGCTGCCATTTAGCTGATAACTTAGCCTAACTGAAGGGAAAAGAGGCAAGGAACTGCTGTGGTCCTAAAATTATTTTAAAGACACTTTGATGTAGATATAAATGCAGTCTAGTATAAAGTGCTTAATTCTTGTAAGAAGCAAATTCTAAATGAATTAGCTATTACAGCCAACATTTTTAAATAAGTCTCTTGCACCACAAAGACTAAGAGATAGAGTTTGGCATTGGTTTTTTGGAATAAAATATGAGATGAAATTGACTGTAGACCATGAAGCTTTCTAAATATCCTTTCTACCCTGCCAGAAAATCCCACCCACTGCAGATTTCAGAACAAGAAGCTACCACTTTTCTAATACCGTGCATATACACCTCCCTCCTGCATAGTTTTTGCCGTTCTCCAGCAATTTTCTTTCTCCTGCACAAATGTCTTGTCATCCCTCTACCTTCTGTACATCTTACAGTTCTATAGTTTACTAAATTTATATCTTATAGTATTTGCTCCAAAAGCTCAACCTGATTTCCGTGGAATCTTTTATCCCCACAGCAAAGGTAGGCTTGAAAGAGAACAGTTCCAAGACAACCTTGTGAGTTTCCATGGCTGAAGTTGCATTTGAACCTGGGCCTCTCCAGTCCTAATCCAATATCATAGCCACTATGCTACAGTGGTGTTTTTTTTTTTACAATTGATCCTCCTTTCCTACAAATTTTCATTATAGATTCTTCAAATATTTTTTGCACGTACATACACATTACACAATTGCTTACAGAAAAACACATGGATCATAAAGACCCCTTAATTTACTATGTTCATGGAGGGGAGGTAAAGGGGTTTTTAATTCGCAGCCTGTTGTACTAGGAATCGGATCTCTAGATCAGCTTAGAAATCATGCAGCTGTTGGTTAGCCTAGAGGCTGCTAGGAAGAGAGTTAATGTCATTTAGATTCCAAGAAATGACATGTCCATGATGGATCAGCACAGGTCTGAAAAAAGTAAAGTCAACTCAGAAATAGTTTATGTCCATTGTAAGGTCTTGAAAAACAGAAAGACTGGTAGTCTGGAAAGCTTTCAAGAAAGTGTATGCCATAATACATCTGTTTTTCTTTAAATGCCAGAAGATCTGAAAGGCAGGGGAAGTGGCCCAATACATGGAGATACCTAATGTCACAAGGAAAGCTTGGTCATTACCTTGGCTAGTGTGTACCTTGTAGAAAACCAATTGTTTCAATGGATGCTTCTTCAAAGCCCTGTAAGAGATTCTTGATATTGGCATGTTCTCAAATAGTCTGCTGATATATTTGTTCTTGATCACTTCTCAGTACATTGATGCTCTTGACAATTTCTATTCTCTGGCTACTGCCAAAGGCCAAAGCTGTCCAGTAGATATCTATAGTAATTTCCACAGCACTTATATCACATTTCATTGATATGTTCTTGTCACAACTTTCCAATTATTAGTTTCTTTCTTTCCAGCTAGCTCTGATTCCTACTGGGAAGAAAATGAACCAATTTCTAGTCACTTCTTTTTCTTCTTCCCAGCATTATTCCCACGGTATGGCAGGGTCTGCTTGTTGGCATATTCATCTCCATTTGGATCGATCCAGGGCATCTTCATGGGTGATGCCAACACATTTCATGTGCTCCTTGATGTTATCCATCCACCATTTCTTGGGACGCCAGCCATCTGTCTTCTGAGTCTTCTTTACCACATATGACTTGTCCATACCATGTAAGTTTTCCTTCCCACAGTTAGTTACAATTGGCGTGACTCCCAGTCAATGTCGACTGTCATTGTTCATGGCATGTCGAATCAAGTTAATCCAAGACAACCAATTTCTAGATACTGTACTGTATACTACACTACATTACACTACATTACACTACAGTACAGTACAGTATACTGTGCTGTGCCGTGCCGTGCCATGCCGTGCCGTGCCGTGCCGTGCCGTGCCGTGCCGTGCCGTACCATACCATACCATACCATACCATACCATACCATACCATACCATACTATACTATACTATACTAAGATTTTATACAAATGAAAACTACCTAAAAAGTTGCTTCACCTAGTAGTGTCCTGTAGCTACTCAATGCAGCTACTCAGCCAATTTTCCCAAGGTATCTGCACTTGTATGTCAAGCGCAGACAATACTATGAGTGAAAGGTGACAACTGTCCTTTCCGCACAGATGATGTGGAAGTGTCCTCAAAGTAGCTGCACCAAGCCTTCTCTGAGGGTGTGGTTACCTCAGTGCCAAGAAGAAGGATGTTTCCATTATGCTACCATACTTTGTGAATGCTTTGCATAACCCTACTAGACTTGAGGTTTGGCCTCATCTACTATTCTGATCAGACAAAAGCTAAACTTCCCTCCTGGACTTTACTTAAATATTTCAGTTTCTCACCACAAAGGCTCTCCTTGAGAGCAAGGTAATACATGTGATATTGAAAAGAGTCTTTAACTCTTTTATACTTCATAGTGATATTTGGTAGTACGCCTCAGCAGCTGTTGCAGAAGAAGCAGAATAGAAGGAGATACTGGAAAGGTCCCATTCTCTTTTGGCAGTTGTTCATCCCATCTTGGCACTTTTGCTGGTCCTTAGTGTGGGCTTAGAGGTACCTCGGAAAACACGTTTGAACAGATGTTGATTTAGCTCCATAGCTACAAAGGCACCATTGTGTTTTGATCTTTAACAATAATTGATCCATGAGCTGACAAAATATCTTTTTTTTAATGAAGTTGGGTAACATAACATTACTTAAAACATTCAACAAGGACAGAAGGCTGGATCATTAGTGACATAAAGTGCAACATAAAATGCAGCCAATTTTATCACAAAGGCTCTTTAGTGTCTCCTCTTTTCATGAGAGATTTCTGCATTATTGCTCAAAGAAGAACTGCCAATTACAACCTGGACAACTTCACAAAAACAGCCTGGGCTGCTCTTTTCCCTTTCTCAAATGACTGCCTATGTACACCACTTCAGAGGAAAATAATGAGCATGAAATTTAATCATATGGGCACCCACTTAAACAGATGAACCATAACTGTTTCCCTTAATCTTTATTATGAGTGCAGGATAGAAGCCACAGTACTTATGACAAGATTTTATCCCCTCTCTTGCTTGTGAAATTAATTCAGAAATAGTTTGTGAGCCATGCTACAGCTAATTCATTACTTAGAGCGTATTTACTCATCCAGTTTTTTCAAAAAGAAGGTAACTTTTGTAATTGCTCATGGTGGAAATTGCCATAGTTACCAGTCTTTGAATAGTTTATTAAAGCATATTTTGATGATAGGTCAAAATGATCTCATTAGATGAATTTGGACATTTGCAAATCCATGCTAGAACTCATGCTGAGACAATTTCAAGAACTCTATCACTGTGGAAAAACAAGTTTATGAATCTGCTGTTATTCAGTTCTAATTGCCTGCATGATAAGCTTTTCTATTTGAAAATGGAAATAGATCAGATATTGGCCATTCATGAACCTCTGACGAATAGCAAAAATTGAAAGAGGGAAACAGACAATTTAAGAAAAACAATTAAACATCAGAAAGGATTCATAATATCTCAAAAACTAACAGATTTAGACTTCATGGAAGCTTCCAGAATTGGCCTGTGATAATAGCAATAGCAATAGCACTTAGACTTATATACCGCTTCATAGTGCTTTACAGCCCTCTCTAAGCGGTTTACAGAGTTCAGCATATTGCCCCCAATAATCTGGGTCCTCATTTTACCGACCTCAGAAGGATGGAAGGCTGAGTCAACTTGATCCGGTGAGATTTGAACAGCTGAACTGCTGAACTGCAGTGCTGCTTTTAACCACTGCGCCACCTCGGCTCCTAGAGCTCGGGGGTCGCATAACTAGGTAAGACCTTGAAATAGCTAGATAACTAGATAAGACCTTGATATCTTCTCCTTTATTGGTAGACCTTGAAGTCCTGGTTCTTTCCCTAGGCACCAGGCTAGAGTGGTGTATAGCAATAGCACTTAGACTTATTTACCGCTTTACAGTGCTTTTACAGCTCTCTCTAAGCGGTTTTACAGAGTCAGCCTATTGACCCCAACAATCTGGGTCCTCATTTTAGCGACCTCGGAAGGATGAAATGCTGAGTCAACCTTGAGCCTGGTGAGATTTGAATTGCCAAATTGCAGGCAGCCAGCAGTCAGTAGAGGTATCCTGCAGTATCGCACTCTAACCACTGTGCCACCATGGTATGATGTGTCTGTAATGATCAGCATGGAATTATTGTGGATTGGACCCTGTTATATCATGGGTTTTTTGCTACTTTTATTTGCTGGTGTTTTGTATTGGTTTTGAACCTTTTTAGGACCTAGAATCTTAAATGTGAGTTGGGTAGCCATACAAATTAATTAATTGAATAAGCAAACAAGCCATTATAACAAATGTATTAGTCTCTAACATTACCATTTTAAAAATTCTTTTTGGCCTTTCTCCTATTAAGGACTGCTCATTCATGTTCATGTATTTTCACTAAGTATTCATAAAGATATATGTGTCTGTGTCTGTCTGTCTGTTTGTGTGTGTGTGTGTCAACTATGACATTATACACATAGCAGTGTTATTTTTCAGCATTGAAAATGACAAAAATTCCTGAATATTCAGCAGTTCAGAATTATTTTGCGTGGTATTACAAAAATCAGAGAGTTCAGGTTGCCTTATGCATTTGAATAGGTATTGCTTTAAAATAATAAAATAATAAAGATATAACTAATGCTATATTATTTCTATATCATTTGCATTATTTTACAATAATATAGTAATCTCTTACAGTATATTGTAACAGTTTGAAGAATTCTGACCATATAATTATAGATTGATATCAAAGAAGCTCTTTCAGCTAAGCTAGTCATTTGGTTTCCTTCAGTAATTTACTTCAAAGCATTTTTGCGCAAAATATCTAAGAAATGCATCTGAATTAATGACTGATTGTCTATTATATTCAACAGAGTAGTGTTTGGCATCAAGGAAAGAGCTGCTAGTCCAACCACACCCAAGACATGTCACAATAAAGACAAACTGAACCATAACGATTTCATGCAATTCCTTTCCAACAAGTTATGCCACACATTCTAATGCTTCTCTCTTCATTCTGCAAAGATTTTTAAAAATGTGAACATAAATTGTGGGTTTCTGGTTTAAATTTAAAAAAAATCCAACTGTTTGAAGCTGTTCAGAACAAGTCTTTTGACATGATTTAATGCCTCACTGCAATAAAGGCAAAGAGGTGCCTCTGTCACAAAGCATTACTTTCGAAGCCACTTTGAAAAGCACGGCTATGAACACTAATTTGATTAAAATAAGACCATTTCCTCTTAGATCTACTCCTGAATGAAAATCATTGAGGCAGGTCCCAAAGTCTAACACCAGAAGGATTACAGAGAGATAACTGGTAACTGAGAAATGTACTCTTCTGTCCTAGCATCCCCTGCTGGAGGAGAAAATCCAGTTGCTTTTTACAGCAAGACCATGCATTGATCTACTCCACAAGTGTCGTAGCAAGAAACAGTCATAGGATCAAATTCTTATCTTTAGAGTTAATCCATTGGGGGGGCAAAGAGCGACAGCAAACAGGAGCTTGGCCAGCAAAGTCAAAGGGAAGACTTTTTTTCCTTTTCTTTCACCCTTTTCTTTTACTTCTTTTCCATCATCATCATCTTTCAGTCGCACCTAGTCCTCACTCAAATAACTGCCTAGAACAGCTATATCAGTGAGATGGACAGCATAAAAATTGAATGAATGAATGAATGAATGAATGAATGAATGATGAATGAATGAAGTTCCTTGTGTGTCCAATCACACTTGGCCAATAAAGAATTCTTCTATTCTACTCTAAATAAATAAAAACAAACAAACAAAGTCAAGAGGATGATTGAAAGCTACCTCAGTAAACTATGCCATGGAGCATTGTAGAAAACAGTTGGCTCCATGGATCAAATAAACCCAAGCATGTCCCTGAAAAAGAAAGAGGTGCATTGTGATGCATTGTGGTAGAGAATGGTTGCCTGCTGATGAAACCAAGGTGAATATGAGCAAACCTGAAATGACATTGCAGGAGGTGTATTATGTTCCAGATCCACCTATATTCAGCACATGATGGGTTGATTATCAGAATGATTCAACAACCATCAACAAGCATCAATTCTTTTGGTCCATGTGAAGACAAATGACATCTATCTATCTATCTGTCTGTCTGTCTGTCTGTCTGTCTGTCTGTCTGTCTGTCTGTCTATCTATCTATCTATCTATCTATCTATCTATCTATCTATCTATCTATCTATCTATTGTCTGTCTATCTATCTATCTATCTATCTATCTATCTATCTATCTATCTATCTATCTATCTATCTATCTATCTATCTATCTATCTATCTATCTATCTATCTATTGTATCTATCTATCTACTGTATCTATCTATCTATATCTCATATCCTGCCTTTATTGTTTTTATTAAATAACTCAAGGTTTATCCAACATCCAACATATTCAACCTTCCTCCTCCTATTTTCTCCACAAGAACAATCCTGTGAGATTAGTTGGGTTGAGAGTGAGTGAAAGGCCCAAAATCACCCAGCTGACTTTCATGGCTAAGATGGGACAAGAACTCAGTCTCCCGCTTTCTAACCTGATACTTTAACCACTAGACCAAACTGTTATTGAAGTTGTTATTATTAATTTGATTTGTATCTAAATTAAAGGTAAGTAACAATAATATTTTCTGCATGTTATTGTACTGGTGTTATTTGTGCACTTTGGTTTTGGTTTTGACATTGTTTTGAATTGTGTCCCCCACATGCCCATTTTGACTGTTCCTGCAGTCCCTTGGGAGTTGGGCGGCATAGAAGTATGAACAATAAATAAATAAATAAATAAATAAATAAATAAATAAATAAATAAATAAATAAATAAATAAATAAATAAATAAATAAATAAATAAATAAATAAATAAATTTAGTCTTCATTCTTTTTCAAGACGTGCTTAGACTTCCAATAAAATAAATAACTAAATAAACAGTAGGTCTGTATTGTCTTGGCAAAATCATGTTTAGGAGCAAAACACAACACTCCATTCACTCCAGTAAGATTGGGCTAAGAGAAAGTGACTGGCCCAAAGTCATCAAACTGGCTTTCATGACTAAGGCAGGACTTGAACTCATGGTTCTAGTTTGATGGCTGAACCACTAGACTAAAGTAGCCCCCTTTAATATTCATGATTTGAAGTCTTAGAAAAGGATGATTAGTTAGGCTATTAAAACTACAGAATTTTACATGTTCATTGCTCATTTCCACCAGTTAGAATGGAAATGAGCAAATTATGAAGGGAGAAAGAACATACCAGGCAGCTAAAGGGGCTGATATACTGTCCCCCTGTTCGCACATTTGTGCAGGGTACTTTTATTCCCTCCCTTCATAATCTTGAAGTGGCTTGCAATAGGACTCTCTGTTGTGTTTGCTGATGTAGGCTTCTTAATGTTTTGTTTTTTAACATTTGTGGCCACCTAGCTATGTTATGAATCTCTTTATCGGTCGTCTTGTGTCTTAAATTTACTTGGGCCTTTAGAAGTAAGATACAACATGAGCAATACCAATTTAGAAATTCATTCTAACAAGTGACCATTTTTAGCAGGAAGATGCATTGCTAGTAGTACAATGGTGAATTATGGCACTTTCAATCTATTATATGTCCCATTATTTTAAAGTTTATTTTACAACATTTATTTACTGCCCAATTCACCCATTTCCATAATGAAACCCTATTCATCTAACAGTGGTGGCCAACCTTAAGCATACCATGCACCATTTTTTTCACTTTGGGGGTTTGGGGCGGGAGATGGGGTGGGGCGTCCCTGTCGCCGCTGCCTTCATCACTCGTGCTGCGCCACGCCCCATCCCCCACCCGAAACCCCCAAAGTCCTTCGAAGCGTTTTGAAGGGATGCGTTTTGCCTGCGATGAAGGGAACCGATGCTTGCCTCCTGTTCTTCACAGGCAGAAGCATGTTTAAAACGCTACCGAAGCCGAAAGGGACGGCTAAAAGGAAGTTTACTTCTCAAGCCCTGTGTTCATCTGAGCATTTCAAACTGACATAGGCAGAGGCCACCCCTGATCTAGTACTTTTCTGAGGTAACTGGAGGTCAAATTCTATGCACATTGGTCTGTGATTAAACATGCACACAGACTGAACATCAACTTTTGATGTAAACTAGAAATCAAGTGTTCAGTATTTGCTATTAAATTTGTCATTTTATGGGGGGGAAAACCCTGATCGTTCTGCTGACATTTGTTCTTGGACAATGCATGCTATGTGTTTGTAAAAAAAGAAAATACTGTTAGGTAATGCTGCCAGAAAACAATGCTTCCGATGTTTCTGACTTAATTATCTACATTTCCCCTTTCTTCTTAGTCTTCCCTTCCTGCATAAGTCTGTTCTTTCTTTCTTTGTTTCGTTTTTGGATCAACTGAGTGTTGATCCATTGGTTGCAACAGGAAATGATCAACTGGCTTGTTGCCAGACACTGATGTCATAGGCTGAGAGAGAAAGTGACTGGCCCAAAGTCACCCAGCTCGCAATGCCATTTCTGATATCAGTATAATAACAGCCATCTGAGTATATCGTTAAAACAACTCAGTGCAACAGTCCCTTTTCCAAAATCTCTAGTTCAACAATGGCAGGAAAGAAAATGAAAGACTAATCTAGTTGCCATTGGAGAAAACAATTAACAACTCACCATCTGAGCAGATTTGTGGAAGGCTTGTGGGATTTAGAATAAAAGCATGAAATTTGCCACAGTCTTAATGCATATCCAAATAAAGATTTGCAGATAGTACCAACCAGTATACTAACAGCAAGTACTTTAAATGCCGAGTTCATTTTTTTCCTACTGATGTTTTGCTGATAGCAACTGTTTATGAGTTTTAGACATACCAGTTGTTGTTGTTTCTTTTATGAGAGGTCCTTGGTGTTCTCTGAGCTTGGTTGTTTTCTTGCAGACATTTCATTACCCAAACTAGGTAGCATCATCAGTGCTAGTAAAGAATGGTGTTTGCTCTCAATTTATATTCTAGTGGCTTGCCATGTGAGTGTTGGTTGGAGAGGTCTTGGTTCTCCTTTGGTGGCAATCTTTGGCCCCACCCAAAAACCACCAAGACCATTCCCAACAACACTGACAGGGCAAGCTACTAGAACTCATGGGGAAAGTGCACATAGAGTTCCTTGCCTTATCCAACTCACTGGCCATTAGAAAGCTTGCAGACTGCGCTCTTTGACTTTGGCTTCAATGTTTCATTAGACATTTGCCATACACTGTATTTTCAAGGGTTTTGGTTACAGCTAAGTGGTCTAGAAACATAGTTGACCTAAATAAATGAAAAACTAAGGTTTTCAGGGTGCTGATTTCTAAAGTCAATTTGGACAATTTAAGTGAAATTAAAGGGTACAAAAAAACCCCATTCAAAGTTAGGGATTTCTGTATTAGGGAATCCCAAAGGTGCTTTTTCAAGAGGCAACTGAGCTCTTGAATAGGGAATATGAGCTACACTCTGCAGTTTAGTTTCAAAATTAAGTATTTCATAAATATTGAGATTGCTTTTGAGACTTTAATCATATGTGGTAAATGGGCCATACTTCTGAATTGCCTTAACAGCTGCATATATAGTCCCATCCTTCATGGAAAATGTTGAATGAAGAGAGTTGAGCTTCTTCCTCCTTTCAGTTTCTTCACTAGCAATGCGAACAGTTTTGAGACCAGAAGTTCTCTTGCTGGAACTGGAACTGGAGCCAGTAAAATTAGATCACAAGATTACAATATGTGAAAGCTAAAAGAAATACATTCTAAAACACTTCATATTTTCATATGCAGGGGTGAAAGTCTCTACCAGCCCCATTCATCTTTGTTTGCAAAGACCCTCTGATTTAATCTGTAGTTTTTCTCTTGAAAAATTTAACTAGCTTATTTTAATTACTCATTGCATAGGAAAATTCAGTGAAGAAATAAACACTCTGCAGTGTGCGAGTTGAAAGTGACCTGAATAAAACAAAAGCTGGAGGTGATAGATAACATGAAGAAGAAGAAAAAGAAAAAAAACCCCACGAGAGAAACGGTCACATCTAAACATAAAGAGAGATGTGCAGTGAAAAAGTTGTAACTGTGATGTGAGCCAAGCACACGGCCAGCATAAACTGCAGGAGGTGGAACATGGAATCTAGTCTCAAGGTTGCTCAGCTGAGCAAAGCAGTGTTTTCTATTAAACAGCCCATACATAATGCACATATGCATGCTTTCAATCTGGGCTACATAAAGAAGGAAAATTGAAAGTATGCTGACTCCAGGCATTGTGAAGGGGAAAGATGGGTCAGTACCGTGTCTGTGTTCATAAGATGAATGTTCATCCAGGGTTAATTGAATAAAAATCTATTCAGTGAATTCAGTTGCTGTTGGATTCTCAAATTTACAATTCACCACATATTAGCCAATCACATTTTAGACGAGCATAATGTGTGAACCCAACTGCATGTTGGGTTCACACCAACTGCACTGTTGGGTTCAAAAGGGCTCATTCAGGGTCAAGGGGCCAATCGGGCAGTAGGGTTGAGACACCTTACTCATTGCACCACAGGAAAACTGTCAGGCAAGGGAAGCTGGTATCCTGACATGGACCTAGTAATGGAGACAATCCATAATAGTCTCTCTGCTTTTCTTTTCTTTTTAAAATAATTTTTTTAATGAATTTTTTACAATTTCCTTCTTTTCAACATTTTTGCATCAGTAAACATTTCTACACATCCATTTTCCCCCTCTCTTACTTCAATTTAGAGCCGAGGTGGCGCAGTGGTTAGAGGCAGTACTGCAGGCCACTTTAGCTGACTGTGATCCACAGGTCAGCGGTTCAAATCTCACCAGCTCAAGGTTGACTGCTGATCACAGTCAGCTAAAGTGGCCTGCAGTACTGCACTCTAACTGCTGCACCACCTCGGCTCAAATTGAAACCAAGTTATACAAAGGACTTTCTTATTCAAAGAATAAATTTCCTGTCCTTCGATCTTCTTTCCTTGTATGAAGGTTGTATCTTGAAACCCAAGTCCTTTTCCTTGAAAGGATTTGTATGAAATGAACAAAACCTTGTAAAGAGGATGTGCTTTGGAACTCCAGAACGTTTGAGCTGAAAACTCAAACCGCTATTTTGATACTGTGATTCAGCCCTCCAAAGCACGATCAATTTAAAGCAAAGAGTCGTCGAAATATCGAAATCTTCCCATTGCAGAAACAAGAGTCCAACATGCCCAGACTCATTTGGATTAAGCAGGTGGTTCTTCGGATATACTACAGAATGCAATTTCATGTACCTTTCATAGAGGGACTCATAAATGTGAGCCAAACCAGAAGACAAAACACAGGATCGACTCATAAATTAAACAATAGGATACGTTGAATAGAAGAAAGGTTGCAGTTTCTATCCAACGGAAGATCACAGACCGGGACTTGAATACTGTGTATTTGTAGGAATGAAAGCAGCAAAGAAGGACAACATTCTTGACTTTCAGCCACAACCATTTGTATTGCTGAATCTTGTTGTGAAAAGACAGCCAAGACGGGAAGATTTGGCTCCGTTTCTCCCCCCAGCAAGAAAGAGAGTGCCAAGACACATGAAACAATTGCAAAACCAACCTGTAGGCTATTGCCATCCACCAAACTCACCATTTAGGGAGGCAGAATTGCCTCATCATTGATTCCAAATGCTTGCAATTATTCCTCATAAGGACACAATGAATACCCTCAACAGTATCTTGGGGAATTCTTTCTAGTCATCTAAGCACACCCAAAGGTGGGGGGAGAAACCCCTTGGATTTTTCTGCATAGGAGGCAGTTGTATCATGAGCATGGATAGCAACAGTGTCATTGAAGTCATAAGAATGTCAGGATAGACCTCCTGGGTCAGGTCATAAGACCACTTGTGATATGGCGGGAGCAGAGGGGAGGGCCGCTCTCGGGGAATAAGACCTCGCTGTTTACAAGCGATCCCTTGTTCCGGCCCCTCTGACTTGGTTCCATCTTGCTCAACCCGGATACCTGGCAACCAGGGTTCTCAGGGCCCTGGGCTCAGGATGCTGCTGCTTAACGCCAGGTCAATTATCAACAAAGCCCCCCTGATATGTGATTTAATCACAGAGGAGGGGGCAGACCTGGTATGTATTACCGAGACCTGGCTAGGGCAGGAGGGGGGAGTAGCCCTCTCCGAGATATGCCCAGCTGGTTTCTCGGTGCAGCACCATTCTCGACCCCAGGGAAGGGGGGGAGGAGTGGCAATTATAACGAGTGGAAATCTCCATCCTCGTAGGATCCCTGCCCCGGAGATTGTTGGGTGTGAGGTGCTCCTTCTGAAGTTGGACTTAGGGGTTCAGGTGGGCCTTTTCTTAACGTACCTGCCTCCCAGCTGCGTAAGTAAGGCCCTGCCTGAGCTGCTCGAGGCAGTAGCCGGCTTGGCGGTTGAGTTCCCTAGGCTTATGGTGTTGGGGGACTTCAACTTGCCATCTGCTGGCGAAACCTCTGGGATAGCTCAGGAGTTCATGGATTCCATGACAACCATGGACCTGACCCAAGTAATCCAGGGTCCGACTCATGAAGGTGGTCACACGCTTGACCTAGTATTTCTCTCGGGGCAGTGGAGAGATGATCTGAAGATAAGGGATATAGTCATCATCCCTCTGTCATGGTCAGATCATTTCCTACTGAGGCTGGATTTCACGACCCCATTCCTCCCCCGCAGGGAGGCGGGACCGACTAGGTGGTTCCGCCCCAGGCGTCTAATGGAGCCGGAAGGATTCCAGAGGGAACTTGGGGAAATACCTGAAACCCTGGTACACAATTCGGCTGACTCCCTGGTGGCTGCTTGGAACACCGCAGCATCAGGGGCTCTAGACCGAATTGTGCCTAAGCGACCTCTCCGTGGCAGTGGATCCCGGAAAGCTCCCTGGTTTACCGAGGAGCTCCGGGAGATGAAACGCCAGAAGAGACGTCTGGAGTGCCGCTGGAGGACCAAGAAAGCCGAGTCTGACCGAACACTATTAAGAATTTACATCAGATCTTATTTAGTGGCGATAAGGGCGGCAAGACGATCCTATCTTTCCGCTCTTATTGCGTCCGCAGATTCTCGTCCAGCCGCCTTGTTTAGGGTGACTCGCTCCCTCCTTGGAAAAGGGGGGAGCGAGGAACACTTGCAAGGCAGAGCTGAGGAATTTGCTGAGTTTCTGTCAGATAAAGTCGCTCAGATTCGGTCGGACTTGGACTCTGGCAGGGCAGAGTCCATAGAGTTGACAGGGGCCAGTCTTAGTCCATCTTTGTGGGAGGAGTTTGGGTCTGTTTCTCCCGAGGATGTGGACAGGGCTATGGGAGCGATGGGTACCTCCACCTGTTTATTGGACCCGTGCCCCTCCTGGCTGGTTTCGGCCAGCAGGGCGGTGGCATGCGGCTGGATCCGGGCGGTGATCACCGCTTCTTTGAGGGAGGGATCCGTACCGCAGTCGTTAAAAACTGCGGTGGTGCGACCTGAAGAAGCCTTCCCTGGATCCAGCTGATTTGAAGAACTATCGTCCAGTCTCCAACGTACCTTTTTTAGGGAAAGTTGTGGAGAAGGTGGTGGTGACTCAGCTTCTGCAGCTCCTGGATGAAACAGATCATCTAGATCCTTATCAGTCGGGTTTCAGGCGTGGCTACAGTACAGAAACTGCCTTGGTCGCCCTGATGGATGATCTCTGGCGGGCCCGGGATGGGGGGAACTCCTCCATCCTGGTGCTACTTGACCTCTTAGCGGCTTTCGATACCATCGACCATGGTATCCTTCTGCATCGGCTCGGCGAGTTGGGAGTGGGAGGCACCGTTTTACGGTGGTTCTCCTCTTATCTCGCCGATCGGATGCAGTCGGTGTTGGCAGGAGGGCAGAGATCGTCCCCTAGGCCCCTATTATGTGGGGTGCCCCAGGGGTCGGTTCTCTCGCCCATCCTGTTTAACATCTACATGAAACCGTTGGGTGAGATCATCCGCAGACATGAGGTGTGTTTCCATCAGTACGCTGACGACACCCAGCTGTACATCACCACCCCGTCTGACTTCAGGGAGGCAGTGGATGTAATGTGCCGATGCCTGGACGACGTTAAGATCTGGATGGGGAGGAACAGACTCAGACTAAATCCCGATAAGACTGAGTGGCTGTGGATATTGCCTCCTAAGGTTCATGACAACTATCCCTCCTTGGTCTTTGAGGGTGCAAAACTGACCCCCTCAGACCAGGCCCGCAACTTGGGGGTCCTCCTAGATCCACAGCTAAAATTGGACCACCATCTTTCTGCTGTGGCTAGGCGGGCCTTTGCACAGGTTTGCCTGGTGCACCAGTTGTGGCCATATTTGGAGAAGGAGGCTCTACTCACGGTCACTCATGCCCTTGTCACCTCGCGTTTGGACTACTGCAATGCGCTCTACATGGGGCTACCTTTGAAGAGTATCCGGAGACTTCAGCTGGTGCAAAATGCGGCTGCGCGTGCTGTGGTGGGTGTGCCAAGGTACACCCACGTGACACCGATACTCCACCAGCTGCATTGGTTGCCCATCGGTCTCCGGGTCCAATTCAAGGTGTTGATCACCATCTTTAAAGCCCTTCATGGCTTAGGACCAGGATATCTTCGGGACCTCATTCTGCCTCATACTTCCCTCTGACCGGTTAGGGCCCACAGAGTTGGCCTCCTCCAGGTCCCGTCGGCCAAGCAATGCCGGCTGGTGGGCCCTAGGGGGAGAGCCTTCTTTGTGGCTGGCCCCGTGCTCTGGAACCAACTACCCCCAGAGACCCGGACCATCCCCACTCTGCTGGCCTTCCGAAAAGCCATTAAGACATGGCTTTTCCTGCAGGTGGGGGGGACAGCTTAATTCCATCTGAGCCTACCCCCCAAGTATGTATGCGCTGAATGGATGTTGTTGTTTTAAATAACTGTTTTAATTTTTGTACTTGTTTTTAAATTTTATGTAATTTTTTGATTATTCTTGTATTTCTCCTTGTTGTACGCTGCCCTGAGTCCTTCGGGAGTTGGGCGGCATATAAGAATAACAAAATAAATAAATAAATAAATAACTTACTCAATATTCTGTGTCTCACAGTGTCCAAGTGGATGCATTTGGGAAGCTCTCAAGCCTTATCTGGATGGTGGTACCCTCCCTCCACCCTGTTTTAGAAGGACTCTATGTTTAAGATATGCTGTTTATGATTCAGAATCTTCCATGTTAGTTGCCACTGATTGCTCAAGCCCCTATGAATTTGTTCAGTCCCATTTTAAAATTGGCTACTGTTATCACTGCTGGCAGCAGCAGTTTCACTCTTAAGCTAATTACAGTATAGTGTGGAAAAATAATTCCTTCTCTTGGTCCTGATCTTAATTTCAATGGATAACCTTGAATTTTAATATTATGTATGTGAGGGGGGGGGAATCTTGCAGGATTTTATGTTTCTTTATTTTTATCATTTGAAGCTAAAGAGCCTTCAAAGAGTCAGTCTTGAATTGGGATTCAAGGACAGGGTCAAAAATCAAAGGCCTTAGTATTTCTCCTGTGAATGTCACACCTAAACATACTATCCAGCAGTGGTGGGTTGCTCCCTGTTTGGCCCGGTTCAGCGAACTGGTAGCGGTGGCGGCTTGAAGGCTCCGCCCACCCGCCCAGGATGCGCATGCGCATGCTTCTGCACATGAGCGAACCGGTAGCGACGGGATTTACAACCCACTACTGCTATCCAGCTATGGGACAATACATATAAAAAGCAATACACATAGGCCAAACTGCTACAGTGCTACTCAAGCAAAGGATTGTGGTGATAAAATATGTGTATCTAATGTATATTATTAGTATTATTCATTTCACACAACGCTTCATACCAGCAGTGGTGTGTGTGTGTGTGTGTGTGTGTGTGTGTGTGTGTGTGTGTGTGTGTGTGTGTGTGTGTGTGTGTGCGGCTACAAAGTTTTTATTAGAATATATACCAACCACTTTCGCATGTTTATATAACGCCCATCAAAATTAATAATGGACAAATTTTAAGTTTCAACATTTCTCAAAGGTTAACTTTATTAAGTAAGGTCAAATAAGACTCCCATTATTCTTCTGTGTAAACATGCTTTGTTTTAAACTACAAAAGTGCAACTCTGGGATTTTCAAATGCTATATTAGAATTCATTTAGATAAACCCTTTGGGCTTTTGCAGTTTAAGTCTGCTTGTGAAGCCCCTGTTAATTCATATCTCCACCATATTATCCTTCGTGGGAGAGACCACACATCATTTCCATGTAATGTATAGTCGCCAAGCAAACAGCTGGTCAAGTAATAAATGTTAAACAGTGGTAGTAATGTATGTGGAATTGTTATATATCTTCATCTTTTGCATTGCTTGTGGAGGGAACCCCGTTCAAAGCCTAATCTTCTGTCTTTCCTGATGGGGCAGATTAATTTGGAAGGTCCACCCAGTGCTCCTTCAGCTTGAGAAGAATTCTACTATGGGACACATAAAGCTACCAGTGAGAACAGCACACTTGCTCCAGACAACAGAGCATGCTACCCATGTCATTAAAAAAGGCAGAGACATCTTCCAGATGTTTTATTGTCTTGGGCCTGCACAGATGTTTTCTATGTCTGCCCATAAATGTTAGAAATGTAAAACATTTGGGTCCTACAGATGCAAAGATTAAATTATGCCAGAGATTGGAGAAATCTCTGTGTAACGAGAGAAGACCCTGATCTGTTCATAATCACTGTTGTAAGTAAAAAATCTCTCCTCTTTTTTAAGCGTTTTCCTAAAGAAGACTTTTATTGTTATTATACGGATTAAGTCTTACAGCTGATGCAAACAAGCAGCACACAGAGAATCATAAAAACACGCCTGAATATATCACAAACAAGGCAGCGGTAGGTTGCTCCCGGTTCGGCCCAGTCCTGCGAACCGGTAATGGCGGCGGCGGGAGGCTCTGCCCACCCTCCCGGGAGGCTTCTGCGCATGCGCACGTGAACCGGTAGCAACGGATTTTAGAACCCACTACTGAAACAAGGCCATGGGACAACCTTCTCTCTGTTTCAACCTGGTTTCTACAAAATAGCAGTAAGAGCACTTCAGGAAGCAGAGATGAGCATGCTCCCTTCTCTTTCATGGGCACTAATGGCTATCGGACCCAAATTTGGAGTTCTATGTCTTCAAACAGTATTCTTACTGTCTGCACATTCTTTGTCAAGATTCAGAGATTTTTTTTTTGTGAGAAGAAGCAGGTAGGGTCCAAACAGGATAGCAAGGGTCAGGAAGAGGCTGTCTAGATTCAGAACTTCCATCAGCTTGCCTAACTGGTGATCCATATTAAAATAACATATGACATTGACAACTGTCATGTTTCATGCCAGTATACCTTCAAGCAAGTCAAGGATGGGAGGAAAACATATCAATTCAGCAGTAAGGAAAGGCTCATAGACTGAAGCCTTGAAAAAAAATAAGTTATTTGTGGCACTTCTCTAATTAAACAACTTTTTCAAAAAGCTGTACAGGTAGTCCTTGACTTACAACAGTGCGTTTAGTGACCATTCAAAGTTACAACGGCACTGAAAAATGTGGCTTATGACCATTTTTCACAGTTACGGCCTTTGCAGAATCCCCATTATCATGTGATCAAAATTCAGATGCTTGGCAACTGGTTCGTATTTATGACCGTTGCTGTCTCCCAAGGTCATTTGATCCCCCTTTTCCAACCTTCTGACAAGCAAAGTCAACGGGGAAGCCAAATTCACTTAACAACTGGGTTACTGACTTATCAATTGCAGTGATTCACTTAACAACAGTGGCCAGAAAGGTCATAAAGTGGGGCAAAACTCACTTAACAATAGAAATGTTGGGTTCAGTTGTGGTCGTAAGTTGAGGACTACCTGTATTCTTCCCATTGTTGGGAAAATTGTTGGGCCTTATAACACTAAAGACAGGAAACCTTATTAAGTTCTGTGATACAGTACAGCCTTAGTGGAGGAACCCTTGAGAACTGACAAGACAGCAATAACAGTTCTCAGAGACTGTCCAGTCCAAAAGGTTGTCCAGCTGTAATTTCCACTTTTTTCCTGCCAGGATGCTATTGTGGGGTATCTTTCCCACACAGTCTGTTTCTTTCCCAATGACACACCATCATCAGTTCTAGAGTTAGGGAATATCCTAGACCTTTTCATACATGCAGGACCATCCTTTGTTGGACAGTCTTATCTTTTTCTCCATAGTAGGTGGAGCTAGCTTCCAAGGATGGGAAGACACCGCCCTTTAGCCAATCAGGACTGAGTCTGAGATATAAATTTCGCCCCTCTGCCTCGATACCCACTCTTTGACTCAGTCCTTGGCATAAAAGGATGTGTGCCTTCTGCTCCCATCTCTGAAGGTTTCCAGTCATCGAGTCCTCCTAGGTGAATTTCTTCAAATTTAACTACTGTTGTGTGAGTTACTCCCCAGTTGACAGCTGTCATCCCCATCTGGGTTGAGTGCAGCTACGGGCTACGGCCCAGCCGCCTGCCATGCCTCCAGCTGAATGCCTTGAACTAATTAGAGCTCTGCTCTTCATACCGGCTGTTAGAGGCTCAGCGGACTCGCCATTTGTATTAATTGACTGACATTCCTATCGTGAGTGACGACTCCTGCGAGTCCGGCCAGTGTAGCAAGGCTACTTACCGCTCTCAGGGAGAGAGGACATCTGACAGCCGAAATTGCTGCTGCAACCTGATCTTCAAGCCGCAGAAGTCTTGCGCTTGCGCGGCCTCCATTCCTCTCCCTCCGGCTGGGGCCTGTGCTCCGATAGCCAGCACGGTTTTCCTCCGCCTCTTCTGAGACCTGCGCGAGCATCTTACGATTTATCACTTTATTGTTTGTATATTACGATTTATGATTGTATCTTACAATTTATGATTTATCACTTTGCTGTTTGCATGTACACTGAGAGCTTATGCATCAGAGACAAATGCCTTGTATGTCCAATCACACTTGCCCAATAAAGAATATTCTACTCTATTCTATTCTAGTGTTTCCAAAGGTTGATCCTCTCCTTTAAAATAAAGGAAATATCTGAAGTTTGGACAGATAACTTTGCCTTTTAATCTCAAGCCTTATATTGTGTGTCTATTCTTCTGCTCTGCTTGGTTCCAACCCTGCTTAGCTCCAACTTTCAGGTGGCATTTATAGGGGGGGAACCCACTGTTTCCCAGACCACAGAAATGACTTAGGATTGTCTGTTGCTTTAAATGGACCACCGGCTGCTCTCACTAGCCCTCTGCAAGGAAGATTAAGTACTGTCTTTCTTTTTACTTGTTCACAAGCACACACAAATATCTTTTCATAACAAAAGAAATATATATTTGCAGAGAATAGTAACAAAAATGATTAGGGGACTGGAAGCTAAAACATATGAAGAACGGCTGCAGGAACTGGGTATGTCTAGTTTAATGAAAAGAAAGACTAGGGGTGACATTATAGCAGTGTTCCAATATCTCAGGGGCTGCCACAAAGAAGAGGGAGGTCAACCTATTCTGCAAAGCATCTGAAGCAGGACAAGAAGCAATGGATGGAAACTAATGAAGGAGACAAGCAACCCAACCTGGAACTAGCAATAGCAATAGCATTTCAAACAGACCTTCCTACTATTCCTTTCCTTTCTTACAAATCAGGGGGGTGCATTGGAATTGTCCTACCTGCCTTGTAGGTTTGTTTCAAATGGGACAACTCTACTTTGAAAAATTCAGAGCAAGAAATAAGGGGTCAGACGTAATGTGAGCATTAGCCTTCTTCATGGGATGGAACACTGTGTTTATCAGAAAGCCTCCAGGGAATTCCATCAGCCCAAGGAGGCAGGGCCGCCTTTTCTTCCCAGGGTAAAATGAGAGACCCTTAGAATAGATCCTGCAGACAAGCATTCAGACACAAAAAAGTATGGCACCTCTTTACTCCCTCCCCCCGAGAAAGTATCTTTCCACAACCTCCTGTCCCAAGGGAAATGTTCCAGGGATGCATGCTGATGGAAACTGATTTTTATTCAGCTGCAGCCTGGATGGAGAAGGAGTTTGCTCCCTGAAGGAAAATGAACATTTGGGGTTTCATTTTTGAAAGAAGAAATGGTGTTCTGCGGCTATTCCAAACAGCTTACAGTTGTATCTAAACCCAGGAAGGGATTGTTGAGATGAACCCAAGGTTTTAGATTCATCCAGGATGTCTGTTCAGGACCCTCAAGCACTGAGGGTTTTTGTTGTTGTTGTTGTTGTTGTTGTTGTTTTTCTTTCATTTGTTAGTGTGGAGTTCAGAAATCCAACTTCCACGATTCTAACAGGCCTCTTTCTCTCAGCCATTATTGCCACATCCCAAAAAACCCTACATGGTTACGTTGTTAGCATTATTTAATTTTTATATCAGCACCCGCATCTTTCAAGACATTTGACCATGTTATCTTTAGAACAACCCTTGGGGCTAAGAGGGAGTGAATTTCTTGGCTGGGTAGGAACTTGAATCTGGGGGCCCTCAAATTCATATTCAAAACTCTTCTGCACGCAATTATAAGAAATCTGGCCACATTAGCAGAGCAAAGAGGCAGAGAAATTTGGCTATTTTCATTTCACCCGAAATGAGTAATGCCAGCACCTACATAAATTACATCAGTATAGTCCAAATAAGTGTTTGGCTTCCCTGGAATGATGACTCATGGGTGTAAATATCTTTCTTGACGTGATCTTTCAATCCTTTAAGGCTAGGCAGATCAGAAGTCTGGACAACAGTTTCAATGTACACGCATACAAATAATATAGCAGCACTCCAATTGTGTCACTGTGTGGGAAAGATCAAAAATGGGTTGAGCAAGTCGCCAAGGTCATTTTGCTCCCAGGGCCAGTTAGCACCATGTCACTTCCCTTCTTTTCCATACATATGATTTAGTGCCCTTCTTCTATGTACAGATGTTTTAATGGGTATTTAAGGGGGCACATCCTATACACATTTCACAGAACTTCACAATTCTTGAGCCACATATGTGTCTCATCTCAAGTATTGGTTCGAGCTATTCTTCCCTGGGGCAGTTCCCTCCAAATAGGCTGTGATTTCAGCTTCCTCAATTCCCAGCCAGGATGACTCTACGAATAAAAAAACATTACATTTCTAATGAAATCCATATAAAAAGTTCAAATATCTTTTTTTAAAAAATATGCTTTTTCAAACATCAGGAATGAAAGTGTCTCCTATATCCAAGTACAGGGCCAAATTTCTTGCTCCTGTATCCAGTTCAATGAAAGTTTATTCTGTACATCACTAAAGAGTATTCTAAGCAAGAGAATAAGAAACTGTCTCATAAAGGCAAAAAAATAAAAATCCCCAAGCATTTATCAAGGAATGTTTAGGTACAATTAATCCTGCTTGAATGGAGCTGGAGCATTGAAATAGATGACCTCTGAGGTTCCATCCAATCTTAATATTTTAGTATGAAACAAATAGAGGACAACACTATTCAACTCAACAAGCATTTCTATATGTCCCATTTTCTTCCTGGATAGCCAAAAAGGCACAAGACTACATTCCAACCCTGTTAACAATACTTGCAAGAAAAGTAAGCCTGCCAGGCAGGGGTGGGTTCCTCCCAGTTCGGACCGGATTGCCCGAACCAGTAGCGACCTGCTGGTGATGTCACAATGGCGTCACGGATCCGGTTCGGTTCGTGCCGGTCCATGGGCACCGCCATCTTTTTTTGGATTTTTTTTCGAATTTTTTACTTTTTGGAAGTCCTCCCACCTGCCCCCGGGTTTATACTCACCTTTATTCCTTTGCCCGAAGCACAGCTGATCAACTCAGCTGTGTTTCGGGCTGATTATAGCTACTGAGCATGCACGGAAACACAATTGCACGAGGGAACGCGCACGCAAAATGTCGCGATGTGAACCGGTGGCGAAGGTAAATGGAACCTACCCTTGCTGCCAGGACATATCGTTGAAGACCCAACTGGTTCCTAAAATGCATATTTCTTCTATGCGGTAGTGAAAAATGTTAAACATTGCTACGTATGTTGATCCTTAGAATAATTCGTTCTTTATATTTTAATAACGTGAATATTTTCTTGAAACTAGTGTTTGCAAGAACAGATTATGAATGCTGTCAAATCTTTAAAATAATTCAGCATAATTTTAAATAATTCAGGAACAAAGAAGCCTTTTTTTCAAAGCCATTCCTCTTGCACCCAACCATGATTGCTTACACCAGTGATGGTGAACCATTTTTTGCTCGGGTGCCAAAAGATAGGCCCGTTGGGTCTGTTTTTCGCCATCCTCAGGCTCCGGATGTTTTCCTAAAGGGTGAAAGCCTGGGGAGGGTGAAAGCCTGGGGAGGGTGAAAGAGCCGAGGTGGTGCAGCGGTTAGAGGCAGGTACTGCAGGCCACTTTAGCTGACACTGATCCGCAGGTCAGCAGTTCAAATCTCACCGGCTCAAGGTTGACTCAGCCTTCCATCCTTCCGAGGTAGATAAAATGAGGACCCAGTACTTGCACTGTGAGGCGGTATATAAATCTCACAAAATAAATAAATAAAATGGCCTCCCCCTGCCCTCCGGAAGGCCAAAAATCAGCTGGCCAGCATGCACATGCGCACTGGAACTGACATAGGGCAAAGCCTCGCGTGCCCTCAGTTATGGCTCCACATGCCACCTGTGGCACGCGTGCCATAGGTTCGCCATCACCGGCTTACACTCTAGCAGCATTTTTTTATAATGTCCTCATAACCTTGCTTTCATCTCATTCCCAGCCCATGAGTGAGGCAGGCTTGAGCCACCGTAGTTGTACCAAAGTTGAAGTATTGTTTTCCCTATTAATTCCAACATCATCTAAGGGCAGCCTCAAGGAAAATGAGATTTTGTCATTCATTACCTTGGAAGGAAGTCAGCAGACTATCACTCTCTGGGAGAAAGCAACTTTCATGTCAGTAAACATTCAACCAAGTCAAGGGTGGAAGGAGAACTTATCAATTCAGCAGTGAGGAAAGACAAAAGGACTAAAAAAAAATCTTAGTGGCACTTCTTTAATTAAGCAAGTTTTCCAAAAACCCGTATTTTTCCCATTTCAACACTTTTAACACTAAAGGCAGGAAAGCTTATTAAATTCAGTTATGCAGTTCAGCTTTCATGGAGGAACCTTTGAGAACTGACAAGGCAGCAATAACAGTTCTCAGACACAATGAAAAGATTGTCCAGCTGTAATTTTCACTTTTCTTCCTGCCTGGATGCTATTGTGGGGTATCTTTCCCACACAGTCAGTTCCGTCAAGCTGACAGCAGGGCTGCTGCTGTTTCCTGGGGTGTTTATGGTCTGCTAATGGCTTCTCCTTCTGCTCAAAGTGGCTCCTTGGGCCACAGATGGCACGCAGCAAACACATGCTTGAGATGGATTGCGCAGATGTATGAATCTGGCAAGCAGCTGCTTTGCACTGCACTTGTTAGCACGGCAGGAGCCCAGAGATCTTGGGGAAACAGGAGGAAATGTTTTACCTTTGCTCTGAAACAGGAATTAAGCATATTGCTGCCATTTCGATTTTTAGCAAAGCAGTAACAGGACACACACAAAAATAAAGAGCATTCCTTCCTCCAAGGAGAAACATCATGTAATCTTCAGAAATTCCCTTTAGAAATGATTTGAAGCTCTCTTGAAATATGAACGAACATGGCTGTTTGAAGGCATCTGCCCATATGAGGGAGGCAACTCTGTCTTCAACTTCCTGATAGGTATTAACTCTTCATCATCAACCTGGGAAAAAGAAAGTACAGCTTTGGTTCACCCATTCTAAACCTATCAACATCTAAGTGGCATGTTATAGAAGGCATTATCAACTGAAATGGTAGATGTTCAGGACAATATACACATAGGTTTCCGGTATATGTTCATAAGGATTGTCTTCATTTTAATCCCCACTCATATCCTGCAGTCCTCACCCATTTTTTCAGGCAACTGCTGCCATTCTGCATAATGGGAAATTTCTTTCTGAATGTTAAAAGAGAGCTGAGCCAAGAAATTCAGGAAAAAAGAAAACTCCCAAGCATCCCATTTTGCCACCTCTTCCCCAACCCAATGGGCTCACCAGATAGGGCAATGCAAGTAAGTCCACACTACAATCCCGACTGGACTTTCTGATTTTTCTTTGAAGACGTTTCGCTTCTCATCCAAGAAGCTTCTTGGAGTATACTCAAGGAGTATAAATCTCAAGGAGTATACATTCTTCCATTCCCCACCATCCAGTCAGAACTGACTGTTTCAATCAGAAGCTAAACGTCTTCAAAGAAAAACCAGAAAGTCCAGTTGCCTCTTGAAAAAGCACCTTTGGGACAACCATGACCTGGATGACTGAGAATTTCCATAGACATCCCAACTAGATCTAATGACAAGACTGCTTATTTGGGCTAATATTTGCCCAGGCTAACAGGAGAGAAAGGAAGTCTACAAGCAGATTTTAAGGGCTGAACAGAGCTCCTTGGGACTCCTTACATTCTTTCATGCCCATTAGCCTGTAAGCTGGAATCCTGCTCTCAGTCATCAAACTAAGGACACCAAAAACTGTCTTCTCCAAAGCTGTACCTTGCGCTGTTGCAACTTATCCTGTTCCTGTCCTGATTCTTTGCTAACTGCTTTCAGACAGCAGTTTAGTTTTGCAGTGCGTAGGTGATGAAGGAAGATCAGGAAGAAAGGCATAGTAGCAACAGTGAGCCAACAAGCCTGGTTTTAGCAGTTTATGGGCCTCAGCCACGATCAACCTTGTTGATTATTGATACTAGGCCTGGCTGAATTGAACCCTCAGATAAACCTGGCAACTGCCTTTCTCCTGGATTACCCAGTTTCTGACAAATGTGAGCTTTTGTGGAGCTGTTTAGATTGAGATGAGTGAGGAATTTATTAATGGTTTGAGAATGCAAAGGGCATTCGTTTGTTCTAGTGAGCAAACACTTCACTTTTTCCATTCACTTTCCAGGCTGCTTTTTGTTATCCATCCACTTTCTGTTTCTATGCAGACCTGCCTTCCCAGCCCAAAGAGGGCTCTGGAATAGGAAAAACCGTTTCATGATGTCATCTTTAAATAAATGGAGGATCATTTCTGCCATGTGATTATCTTTGAGATTGCTAGTATCCACTCAGGGAAATGATTTGGCCAATCTAGTGTTCCTTCAATTCTAAAATTAGAAGTGACTGTTCTTTTCATATAGCTAAAATGATTTTATTCGTCCAAAAGAGGAAGGCGTTAATAGGTTAAGGGTAGCCCTAAAGTTAGTGGAATTATGTAGAAAGATCTGGAGGGAGTATTTAGAGGAAAAGTTCAAGTTTGTGGAAGAATGGCATATTATGAAGAAGAACATGACAGAAGAAAGAAAGAAAGAAAGAAAGAAAGAAAGAAAGAAAGAAAGAAAGAAAGAAAGAAAGAAAGAAAGAAAGAAGGAAGGAAGGAAGGAAGGAAGGAAGGAAGGAAGGAAGGAAGGAAGGAAGGAAGGAAGGAAGGAAGGAAGGAAGAAAGAAAGAAAGAAAGAAAGAAAGAAAGAAAGAAAGAAAGAAAGAAAGAAAGGGTGGGAGAGAGGGAGAGAGGGAGAGAGGGAGGATGGTAGACCTTTAGTTCTGTGATATGTTGCCAATCATACATGTTCCTATATAAGATAATCAATCTATTTTCTTATAAAAATATATCAATTACATCTATTTAGTGTAGTGCTGGATTCCTTTATTAGCCCTTGCAGCTCATTAAACAAAGTGTTCTCTTTAGCATATATACCCTTAGCTTTATATTAATTTCTTGCACATCATACAATCTCACATTGCTGGAGAATGGATAAGAATATAACTACTGTACAGGTAGCTTTTGGGATTTTTAAGCGTGCCCTAATAAAAGTACAGACATAACAAAGAATACAAATCAACAGTTGAATAGGAATAGCAATAAACTATTTATTGCTGTTCAATGCAAGAATCCAGTATAAAGCAGTTCCAACAGCTTCTTTTTTTTTAATCCAGACAGCTCACACTTCCCTAGGCATTTCTTCTGTAACTATTAACAATTTTCTTCTTGATCTTTCAATGAAATCTGCTATGATGTACACTCCCTATTTTGTGTCCTATTCTCAGGACTGACAGAGAATGTATTGTTACATTTTCTGTGAGGGCATGTCAGGTATTTACAGTGCTATTATATACACATTCTCCATGTTCCCAAAGGAAACATAAGCAACCCCAGTGGCTTCCATAGCAGGGGTCAAAAGAGGCAAGATGACTGTGCATGTACAGAGGGTTTGATTGCATTGTCATGTCTGCTAAAAAACATTTGACCCCTCTAAATATGCCCTTGCCCATTCCCTCCAATTCCTTATTTGAACTTAACATGAGGACGTTTATGCCTTGGGGATATTTGACCCCACTTTATCTCCTCTCTATCCCACAAGTGAAGGAAGCATTAAGTCACATTAGCTGTATTGGCATAAAAGTAGCATTTTCTTCCTTAAGCCAACACTATTCTACAGCAACATGTACAACATTTATCACCCATTGTCTGGAAGGTGAGATCTTCTATGGGTATTATCAGAGGTGTGTTTGGGGAGTGTTGGAAAGGGTGGGTGTGCCCAATATTCTCTGTCACCAGCCAGTGTCCAGCACACCTTTTCTTTCTCGACCTTTGCTTTTTCCATTAGCACTTCTTGAGTTCCTTTCAGATCCCAAGCTTCCCTTTTCATACACAAGCTACTTTGGTCCACAACTTCTACAGAGACTTTTCTCCACCAGCGAAGAGTGTAAGCCTTGACTTTTTCATTGAAGAAAGAAGAAGGGATGTGTTTATGCTAATCTGCTTTAACAGTATTCTGAAATATATATTTTATCTTAAAAGGCAGCTGCCCTTACATTTTCTTCACCATAAACTCCAGAGAATAATGAGGGATGTTGAATTGGATGTTTGGTATTTGTCATTTTATTCACATAGGTCAGACATGTTTCCTTCTCCCCACTAACTAACAAAATGATGAAACTTCTCTGGAAAATTTACTTAATTGTGCAATCTTTGTACTGTCCCCTCCCTCCTCCTGGTGTTTTCCAGAGGTTTCTTTATTTTAACTCGGGAGGTGACCCAATAGGTAACCTCCCAAGGGGTCTGGGGCAATGGTGAAATTCAAAAATTTTCCCTACCGGTTCTGTGGGTGTGGCTTGGCGGGCGTGGCAGGGAAAGGATACTGCAAAATCCCCATTCCCACCCCACTCCAGTTGAAGGATATTGCAAAATCTCCATTCCCACCCCACTCTGGGGCCAGCCAGAGGTAGTATTTGCCGGTTCTCTGAACTACTCAAAATTTCTGCTACCAGTTCTCCAGAACCTGTCAGAACCTGCTGAATTTCCCCCCTGGTCTGGGGGCAGACAAACCAGTACAGAGAAGATCCACCGCACTCTTGCAGCAGTTCCTGATTGGTAAATGCTGTCCCTAATGGCTGTGATGTGCAGAAAGGAGAGAACCAATCGCCTAACTTTTAATAAGTGGCACATTCACATATCAGGATAACACCAATCAAGATAGGATAAGGACTGGCACAGGAAACATTATTCCAGCATTGTTTTATGCTGATGGGTGGACAACATCTGAACACACTTCTATCTTCATTCCCTGATATTTGTTGTCCATCCCTAACTCTTTCCAATTTATCCAGGTCTGAACACAATATTGCTTTATTCCCGCATATTCATTTCATATCATGAAATACACATATTGATACGTATGTGTTGTATGTAGCTGTTATTGTTGAAGAGATTCTAATTAAATATTCCAGACTAGGTATATCAGCATTGTTAGCATTGAGGCAATGCCAACAATGTATTTCCATAAATAAAACATATTGAATATATGCCAAAAGCAAAATCTTCTCTAATTCAGTAATAAAATAAGTAAATCTTCTCCAACTGTGATACCCTCTAGAAGTTTAGGCTCAAACTTCCAGAATATGGCCAAGGCTGAGGATTTTGGGAGCTGAATTTGGAGGCTACCCGGGTGAGGAAAGGATGGTTTAATCTTATGAATATGAAAATAAACTTCAATTTTAATCAGTATCTGAAATAGAACTGGAAGGCTTCATTCGGGGACCATAAACATTTGTCTCTGAGATAAAAATTATCAAATTTCCCTTAAACTATACTCACCAGCATATCATCCATAAATATTATAAAGTGCCAATAACATTTTAAAGACTTTCTTATGAAAGGAGCCTAATCAAAATCCTTGAAATAGCTCATAATTCAGAGCTTAGCAATGTCTTCATTTGAAGAATTTCTCTTCGCCTTCGTTCAGTCTATGCAAACTTTTCCATTCGTAAAACCTTTATCAAGCAAAATCAGCTCCGGGGAGTTCTTAAAAATGTAATCTACACAAATCAAAAGTGATCTAATAAAAAGGTCATTTTATTCCACTTTCTGACATAATATTTCTGCGATTTCAGTCCTCCCCCTTTTTCATGACCAGCCCAGGCAGATATACGAACAATTTTTCCAAACAATTCCTCTCTAGTATCAGCTACAAGAAATAGCCGCTGCAAAGCTCTAAAACCTGGGAATTGCAGAGTCTGAGGTCCACTGGAGTCCCCAGCAGCTTGCAACATCCAGTTCCTCCCCTGCTCGCCCATTGATGAAAATCAGGCTTGAAGGATCGTCCAAAGCATCTTGTTTAAGTTACCAAGGCTCCTCTTGCACTCAAAAGAGAGATGCCTGCCAGAATTCTTTCTTTAACACAGCAATTGATTTACAATATAATTAGAAGCAAAGAGGCATCCTGCAGAGCCGCTTATCCATCCTTAATTTTCCATAAGCAAAGGGTCTATTTTTAAATCTGGAAGGCCTAGCGGAGTCTTGGTTTTCAGAGGATGGAACGAGAGGAGCTCTGTGACAGCTGGTCAGGCTGTCAGATATTGCCCTTCAAACACCCAGGGCAGCACTGCTGTTCCGGGGAGCACAACCTCCTTTCCTGCTGCAGGGAGATGTTTTTCTGTGCCACACCTTGACATCTCTCAGTGCAGAGCCTGGTTATCAGCCTTCTTCAGGAATGTTGACTTCAAGGGACTAAATAACACTGCGGACTAGCGGGATGCTTGCCATTTAGCAAGAAACAATCACATATCTTCTCTGATTTTTTTTAAAGATGGGGTTAGGGTTAGGGTACTAAATTCTTGAGAACTGTTGGAAGAAATGTCCATCTGGGTTCAGTTCCAAGTGGGGAGAAAGACATTGGAAACATGGAGGATGCTTGGAAGGATGGTTTAATCACCATTAAACAGGACCACATGGGTTTTAGGTCCTGGGCAGCTGAACACATGAAGTGGAGAGTGAGTGTTATTTATACCCTCTCTTGGGCTTTGAACTTGAGCTTCCTGTTCCTGTGGCAAGGGCATATATCCTATTGGTTGCAGATTCCCATGTGGAGTCTTGTTTGTCTGAATCGAGTTTGGTTGAACCTTGCTGGGTGATGTAATGAAGGGGCTTGGTTGTGCCATGTGGTGAGCTCTGCTGATAGATAATCCTATTATGTCCTGGAGGGTCATGCTTAATCCCATCACCCTGGAGCTTAGGTCTTTTGTTTTGTAGATAGGCTGGCCCAGTCTTAATGTGCACCAAATATCTGCTGGAGCCAGGGAGCTGCTCTTTGTCTTTAAAAACCTGTTTCTCCTTTTCTCACCCAGGGAAATATAATATTCTGCCTTTTTAATATTTCCTAAAATCTTTCATTCTTCTAGGTGGGGTGGGTGATAACTTTCTTCAGAACATATAGACACAGATAGAGCATCAGATTAGGTACACAAAAACTCTGCTAGGAATATCTATTCCCCATCTGTAGTCCTACCTTGTGAGCTTTGATCACACTTCATGGGACATTATTACAATAGTCTCTATCTTTACAAACAGTTCAGGAGCTTCAGCTAGTGCAGAACACAACCATTCAAGTGCTGAAGAAGGGCAGGTGATTAGCTCTTGTGATGCCCATATATTGACAGATACGCAGACTGTCACTATATTTCTAAGTCTACTTAAAAGGACAGCTTGTCCCTTAAAGTCTTACTATTTATTGGAAGGACCATTCACATCCATATCAGCTTCTTACTCATCAACTGAGGCTCTTCTCTCCTGTCTTCCATAATGAATAACCAGGATGGAAGTAGAAGGTACTTTTCACTGATGATTCCAAAGCTCAATTTCCACCTAGGATTTAATATTTCCCTCTGATTACATACTTTTAAAAAGGCCTTAAAAACTGTTCACCATCTTCTTTACTGAGTTCTGAGGTAGCAGGTCACAAAAAAAAGCTCTTGAACTCACACTGTTCACTCAAGGAAAATGACAAAAGTGTTGGGCTACCTTTTTTAAAGGCAATTTCCGTGCATTAAGTCATTTTGAAGGGAATGGAAAATGAAATAACCAGTGAGATAATGTACTTTTGTAAACCCACAGTAATGACACTCTTCAAATGTGATCTTTTGTAGCAGTTTCGAAAGGAGGACTGAGAATTCAGAACACTGGGGTACCTCAGGAGTTCAGTGTTCTTCAATGTTTTTTCTAAATTACAAGGTGATAAAAGGGATACTTATCAAATCTGACAATGACACAGAACTGGGGGGATTGCAAGCATCTCACATGACTCAAGGTGCAAAAGGATTTTGTTATACCTGCATAACAATCTTCAAACACTCCAAGGTTTGTCACCAGGAGTGGGTTCTAACTTACCTCACTGCCGGAAATAAAAAGAAGCCAAAAACAAGATGGCGACCACATGCACAGTGCCAGAAACTCGGCTTCTGCACATGCTCAGAAGAAAAAAAAATTAAAAAGCAAAAAAATAAATTTAAAAAAATAAAAAAGATTAAAAAAAATAAAAAAGCCCATGGACCGGCACCAACTGAACTGGTTCCATGAGGTCATCGTGACATCACCAGTGGGTCGCTACCGGTTCGGGCAAACCGGTCCGAACCGGGAGGAACCCACCTCTGGTTGTCACAAGGAAGACAATATCACAAGGAAGACAACGTATTCTCCAAGGGTAACACAAGAACAAATGAAAACCCAAATAAGGAGGAACTTTCTGACAATGATCAGCTATTAAGCAATAGAAAAGGCTTCCTCCTGGAGCTATGGATCTTCCATCACTGGAAAATTGTAAGCAAAGACTGGATGGCCATTTTTCAGGAATGATTTGAGAATATCTTCTCTGGCAGGATGTTGGTCTAGAACATTTGCAATGTCCCTTCAATGCTTATGATTCTATGATTAGGACTATTGATCTTGATGACTATTTACAATTTTCAAAATCTCAGGCAACCAGCTAAATATTAGCTGGTAGGAAAAATGCTGGAAGAAAGTCACCACTATCCTATTCATATTTATGAACTTTCTAAATGCTTGACTGAATGATGGGCAAGATAAGATGTTGGCTTGATATGACAAGGTTCCTTTAAGGTCACATTTATGAGCTTCCTTTAGATTGTTTTAGCCACATTTTTACGAGGGGGAACAATTTTTGTGAGGCTGAGAATTTTATACTTTCTGTTCTAGTGCTGGTTGACTTTCATGTTGGGGGGAGGGGATGGGGTTTGAATTTGTTATTTTTGCTTAAAAGGCATTGCTCCATAAGTGGAATTTCTCTGGAACTCAAATCCTTCCATAATCTGTAGATTGCATCATCAGAAATCAGCAAAAGGGTGCTAAGCTATACTGGCCATAATTCCTTCCAGATCCACAGACAGTTGGGATGTTCTTTCCCGACATTGCTTCTATCTGCGTTGAACTTTTGTCTGCTAAAACTAAATTTCCCTGACCCAACGTTCTCATCATCAAATAAAACCACCCCCTGTGTTACAAAAATATATGTCTGCCTAATAAACAGTTGTTTTACAAAGCAGTGAGATTTTCACACAGCCACAGCCTTTCCTCTTGCAACAGATTCCCAAGCCCCTCTCCAATATTAAACTATGCCAGAACTGGGGATTCCTCTCTGTCTCTTGGGAGATTACTCTGCGGACTTGTAGACTGCACTGCCGGGAAGATATGAGGATTTCCCCCTATCTAACCTCTATTTGGCATTGCTGGATTAGGAATTATTCCATGTTTTCCTAAGTAATATCTCTCTGGATTGGTTCTTCTTATCTTTGTTGTAATCTGTTATAATCCCTTTAATTTATAAGTATGGGGGGAAAGTACTGTAGCCTATTTCTGATCATTGAGCATTTTTGACACTCTTAAAAATTCCCATCAATTTACAGACACAATAAGCATCAGCATTCCTTCTTAGCTCTCACAGTGAATGCTGTTAACTGAATCAAAAATGCCCAAACACGTTCTTTCGCCCATGGCCAGTTATCTTGCTGCTATCATATTCAACTCAGACTCAGCAAAGCATATTTAACTTAAGCATCTCTCAGCTTCCACTAGAACTGATGATATCAAGGAAATAGGGATCAATTATGTGAATGGGCACTTTCATGCAAACTTATGGGGGAGGCAAAGAGGAAGGCAATGCTAAAATGGGCTGGAAGAAACATACAGCTTGAGAAACCAAGGTTTTGTGGTTAGATAGATTTTCCATCCCCAGTAGATATCTCTCACGCTTTTACCTCTTGCAGTAAAACCCTAGAAAATATGCAAGTATAAAGGCCCTCTAGATATTAAAAAAAATGATATCTTCATGAAGTTCCAGTACTAACACTGAATTTTGTATGTTGATACCAAATTCCCTTCTGTGCTTCTTTCTTTAAATGTTCTTTCTACCAGGAAGCTCTAGAGGTCACTGTTTTATTTCCAGATGTGCATTTTGTCCCCTGATACTCTGCAAGTCACCTAGGAACATACACTAGCATACAACAAAAACTATGAGTCTCTAAGACCAACGATGATAGTAACAACTAGCAATGTACAAAAGAAGGTCAGAAGTAAGAAATTCTACTTGGAAAAGAAATTATCAGCCATCTCATAAAAGTTTGGAAACATATTGGCTCTTAGATCTGCTGAGTTTCTCGCCATTGATTTGGCAGATTCGAATAATATTCCCAATCTCTCTTGTCATTTGGGACTATAAAGGCTTATTTTTCATTCTTGTTGCCATGTATTTTGAGAGCCAGGAAAATCTACAGAATAGCCTGGCTGCCAACAGTTGCCAGTTTGTTTAGTTTATGCTATTGCTCTATACAGGATGCACCATGAAGGGCGAATTAGTTTCACACTCATTGTATAAATGGGGCATAGTATCCTCTTCTCAGTGTAACTGCTGGTCCCATGTCAAACTATAGATCACATGATGTTTGGCTAAAAGCTAAGGGTATATACCGATCCAATATATGATTTGTTTCATACAAATGATGGTGTGCTTCACTGGTCAGATGGCCTGGACCAGTGATGGCGAACTTATGGCACGCGTGCCACAGGTGGCACGCGGAGCCATATCAGAGGGCACACGAGGCGTTGCCCTATGTCAGCTCCAGCGCGCATTCACTCCTCCCCCATGCATGCATAACCCTCCGCACAGCCCCCTATGCATGCGCACAACTCCCACCCCTGTGCATGCGCACAGGCCTCACTAAAGCCTGGGACAGTGAAAAAGCAGCCAAACGGACAAACTAGAAGTTTGGAAAAATGGACTTCTGGTTTGCCTGTTGTGCTGTTTTTCACACTCCAGAGGCTTCAGGACGCTTCCCTGAAGCCTCTGGAGTGTGAAAAACAGCATAATGGGCAAACCGGAAGTCCGTTTTTCCAAACTTCCAGTTTGGCCATTTGGCCATTTTTTCACCGTCCCAGGCTTCAGTGAGGCCTGTGCGCATGCGCAGGGGCAGCACGGGGGGTGCGCATACATGGGGGAGGAGTGAATGGGTGTGGGCACACCCCATTTTGGCACGCGAACCAAAAAAGATTCACCATCACTGGCCTCGACATTGGTATCTGAATATAGATCATTTTAACATTCATATTTTATTGTATATATTTTAATCCAGGTGAAATGTTAATATATATTGCAAGTTCCATGTATGATAATGTATGAGTCATCACCAACGAACCACTCCAGAGATGTACCTGACTTTAATAAGTGAACAATTGCTTCCATGGAAACAAAAGTGTGGAAATGAAAACATAACATCTTCATTCAAAAGGATCCAAAAGATACAACACTCTTATTGTTAGATGAACATAGGTGGATGCTAACTCTGGTCCTAAAGTTACATACAAACACAGCCTCCCAAGGAAGCAATAAATAATGTCCATACAAGCTTAGTGGAAAAAGAGGACAGAGCTACAATGGCTTTAACAGATGTGTAGAAGAGGCTATTTTTGCTGCTGATTGTCCCAGCTCTGCCCAAATTCCCACCACAGAACTAAAGAATAAACTTGCCCTTGTTTGCCTTTGGTCACCCTAAAGAAATCAGTGGTCAAGTGGATACTTTCCAGCTAGGACCATGCCTTCTCACAAAATTCATGACTGCTCTCGCTGATGTTGATTTGATTTAGGGCGATTATCCTATCTTTCATGCATCACAAAAATCAAAGCAGCATATACAGAGTTTCCAGGCTATTTTACTTTCTGGCAACAGCTAACATAGACCTGCTTAGCTTCAGCCAGGTGTCAGCATCATCCACTTCCAGATCAAACTTTGCATCCGGATAGTCCCAGGATTCCATTCACACTACAGCCTGTTCCTGGAAGTTTGATAATCCTCTTCACTCCCATTATACAGATAAGAGTGGAAACTTGCCAAAACCTTGCCCACCCTACCCTACCCTCAACAACTGCCCATTAAACTTCCTTGACTGCATGGGTTTACCTTACATATTTTAAATTTTAGATTGTATGCCACCTTCAAAACAAAATTTTCACAAATTAAATTCCACTTTCTGTGTTGTGTTCCAATCTGCACCCAACGTGAAGCTGTTTAAAGCCTCCCCCATCCCCACCCCCGTCCCCTTCACAGTGGTTTCTAGCCCTGTGCTCATTTCTTGCCAACAAAACATGCTGTTAGTTTGACCAAGTGGGTTGAGCTCGGTTATCCAGTCAGATGCCAATAACTCTTGCGTTTTGTAGCTTGGTTTTAACTAAGAAGATGCCTTGGGGTACAGCTTCCCAATCACAATGGCAGGGCTGTGGGGAGCCAGAGCTACATTACCATGCCAGGCTGGCCTGAGGTAGAGGCCTCCCAGCACAACTCTGCCAAAAAATCTATTATCTTCTCCAGATGCTGCTTTGCAGCACTTGATACAATAAGCCAGCTCTTTGTGACATTCTTCTGGAGGGGCATAAGAGCCCATAATAATAAATAGAAACATCTTTACTCCCTGAACATGTACAATGCAAGGCAGAGGGGCAGTATTCTCTGTACTGGATATTATAACTAGCGGGCAGAGGCATGGAAATGCACACAAAATCCCTTTTTCTGGGATTTCACTGGATTCCTCCATTAACACAGAGCAATACATATCCTAAGCTAGTGATGGCGAACCTTTTTTTCCTCGGGTGCCGAAAGAGCACGCGTGTGCGCTATCATGCACATGCGCGTGCCCACACCCGAGGGCATAATTCAATGCCCCCCATGCACCACAACCCCGTGCATGTACGTGTGACCCTCCATGCTGCCCCGCCCCCTGCGCATGCACGCACAACCCCCTCCCGCTCCCCCATTTCCTGACTTCCAATGGGCCCAGTTGGCCAGTTTTTCACCCTCCCCAGGCTCCAGAGGCTTTCTTGAAGCCTGGGGAGGATGAAAATGCCCTCCCCCACTCCCCTGGAGGCCCTCCGGAGGCCAAAAACGCTCTCCCAGAGCCTCCACACGAGCCGAAAATCAGCTAGGGCAACAGTTCGCGTGCCGGCAGATATGGCTCCGCGTGCCACCTGTGGTGCACGTGCCATAGGTTCGCCATCACAGTCCTAAGCCATAAAAAGTACAAGTGCTATATGATAAATTAACACTTTAATGAACTGGTTCAGGAAGGTGTTGCATCTTACATATCTGTGCCATCTGCCATGAAGATAAGCAATCAGAGGTTAGTGAGATTTCATGGAAATAAATATAAAATTCTTCACTTACCAAAAAAAATCAAATACATCAAGTACACAGATATAGGATGGGGATACCTGGCTTTTAATGGTAAGTGTGAAAAGAATATTTGCAATGTAATTGATCACAAATGAAACATGAGTAAGCAATAGGATGGCATTACTAGAAAGGTGAATGTCATTTTTGGCTGCATTTTTTAATTTATCTAATTTCAGGCTGCCCGGCTCCTTAGCAACTCTGGGCAGCTTACAAGGAAATAAATAAAAGAAATATACAGAGATATACCCAAAGGTGCCTTTTCAGAAGGCAACTGGACTTTGTTTCTTTTTTCTTTTGAAGATGTTTCACTTCTCATCCAAGAAGCTTCTTCAGCTCTGTCAGGATGGTGGGGAATGGAAGGTTTTATATTCCTTGCAGACAGCTGGTAATTTGCATCCTTTTAGAGGGTTGTTGAAGCACTTGGAGGTTTATCGGTGTCCTCAGGGTCACCTGAGTAGTGCGAATGTTCCTGCAATCTACAAGTTTTTCCTCTGGAAATCCATCCCTACTCCCACACCATTCAAAGGGTGTTCATCTTAAATTGTATAGCTAAAAGACTTTAGCCAACTAGTAACCATTGCAGTTGATAAAGCAATGGGGTCACCTGAGCTTTATGTGATGCTTCCAATATTGCCCAGATCATGTTCTGGTCCAACATTTAGATGGTCTTCAAACACAGCCTCATTTGATGCTAACTACAATAATAATAATCCAATTGCGAGGTGACTGGGGCCTGAAGAGTTTCTTGACTGAAGAAAGGTACAAGTGCTGCACTAGACATACCTGTGCAAAAGCCTTCTTGACCATAGCTGCTACCTGATATTTGAGCTGGAACCAAGAGTCCAAGAAAATCTTCAAACTGCACACCATCCTTCAGTGGCTAATACAACCCACTGAGAGTAAATGGTGAAAAACTGTATTCACAGAACTGGGGGTCAGGGGTGGGTTCTACTTACCTTCCCCATCGGTTTGCATCACAATGGAAGTGCACATTTTGCGTGCGCACATCACTTCCTGGAAATGACCCTCTGCGCATGCGCAGTACTAAAAAAAAGCTTCTGCACATGCGCGGAGGCAACAAACAAGATGGCAGAGCCTATGGCGCCGCTGAGAGAACTGGCTTGGGGCATGGCAGGCCTGGGTCGCTGCCGGTTCCAGTGACCCAGGCCGCCAAGTTACTAATGATTCTATAGAACCAGTCTGAACCGGGAGGAACCCACCTCTGCTGGGGGTCCAAATAAACACAGTCATTTTGTCTTGTCACAATTGAGCCTTAGTTTGTTTCTCCCATCCCTCCAGGCCTGCACAGCCTCCAGGCCTGCACAGCCTCTAGGCGTTGGCCTACAATTCATAGCATCACTTGGCTGGTCTGGGGTAAAGACACATAACTAGGTCTATTAAGTATACTGAGGATATATGGTCCCAAAACATAGCCAGTTCCTTGAAACTTACTGCACGGAAGCTTGTTTGTGATAGCTCTTGACTATCCTTTGCTCTTATTTTTTGCCTTTTCCAGTATGTCTACATGTAGTTACTGTAGCCAAAGGAAACAATTTGTGACTGAGGGGCATCTACCAATACTTCAGCCACTTCTATCCATAGTTCAGCCACCATAGCCATTGACAAAAAAAACCTGGTAGTTGAAATCCACATGTCTGGAATGTCCCCAGATTGGGAAATACTTTCTTGATGAACCTTGCTTCATTAATGGAATTTTATGATCAGTCCAAACATTTTATATTTGCAACTATTCTTGTCCTTTCCAATCACGTGTTTTGGTTTTCTTTACCAATAATACTTCCATATAATCCAGGAACTTCTGTATCTTTTTGCTACCATCTAATGTTTGCCTGGATTTTTGCAGTCCAGATCCAGAAGCCCTACAGTGAACCATGCTGGCTGGGCTGACATGCAGTGGTGGGTTCCTACAGGTGCGGTCCACTCTATAGCGCCGGTAGCAACCCGCTGGTGACATCACAGTACCGGTGCGGTCGGTTGCCAATGCCTGGGCGCCGCCATTTTTTAAAAAAATGTTTAATTTCTTTTTAATTTTCTTCTGCGCATGCCCAGAAGCCGAGCTTCCAGCACTGCACATGCGCTGCCTTCCTACCCCACAGTGAGTCCAAGCAGGGGAGGATGGCTGAGGGAGCACGTGAGATGCTGAAAGAATTGGTGGCAGGAGCTATCTCCATTCCCCTCCCTTCAGCAGTCCGAGAAGCCACGAACATGCAGTGATGATCCCAGGCATTTTCGCATGTTCAAGGCTTCTCGAGCTGCTGAGGGGAGGGGGAACGGGTGGCAGGAGCCTATGATCATCAAATGGGGAGAAGCATTCAGGCCGGACGGAGTCTCCTAGAAGAACCGCTGCCACGGTCTTGCTGCTCCCACTGCGGGGGGCTGCGTTGCAGGTGGGCAATGCCCCCCCTGCTTCTCCGGCCGCTGCCAAACTCCCAAGGCCCACGCCCACCCGGTCACATGTCTGGCAAGCCACACCTATAAAATAAGCCACGGCCACAGAGTGGTAGTAAAAAAATTAGGAACCACCCCTGCTGACATGATATAACCACTAACTAAGCAACTACTTTTAAATAATCTCAAATTAGCCAGTAGGTGAAATACTTTTGCCTAAGAAACTGAACTCCTTATGATAGTACTCTCCTAATTAACCCTCTCCTTATAAGCCTAGGAAAATGGTGGGGAGAGGACAATTTTAAAAATTAGGTTTAAAAGCTCCCAGATATTGGGAAAACCTGTGTACCAGCTGCTCAATCTACTGACTTTGCCTTATTTTCTGGTGAGTTGGGTTTTCCTACATTTTACTTCTATTATCTATCACTATCTGGGATTCAGAAAACTAGAGGAAAGTTATACTATTCCACAAAACCATCTGCAGCTCTGTCCCAAGTGGAGTGCCTGGTCTGTATAGAGCCATGGTGGCGCAATGGTCAGAATGCAGTATTGCAGGCTAACTCTGCCGACTGTCAGCAATTCGATCGTGACTGGCTCAAGGTTGACTCAGCCTTCCATCCTGCCGAGACCCAGATTGTTTGGGGCAAGGTGCTGGCTGTGTAAATCACTTAGAGAGAACTGCAAATCATTCTGAAGCAATATATAAATCAAAGTGCTATTGCTTGCTATTGCTATTGCTGTTGCTGTATTAGTCTAAGTGCTATTGCTATTTGGAATATAGAGAGGAAATAATAGGATAGGAAGTGTTCTAAGAAGATGCTTTAATGCTAAGAAGATGCTTTAATGCTTAAAGCAAGTGGGAGAAAAGTGACATTTTATCACTTTTCTTAAAACTTTTAGCAACCAGGTCAAGCTAACTTTTTTTCTTAACTTTAGAAGGGTTTCAGTGGGAGGAAAAACCATTTCTAAATGCATCTCCTGTCAGTGGCTCTAATACATTCCACTATCTCAGGATATTTCTTACCCCTCTTCCATTCTGATGCATGTGTGGACCAGAGCTAATCGCATCCCATTCCTCAACACATATAGTATTGCAGAGATAGCAACATTTGGGCAACAAAGCATTGAGGCGCAGTTGTTGTAGCAACTGAGCTAATGGACAGTCTTGCCGTATATCTATGTTCTGTATCAGCAAGAACATACTATCCAAAGAAGGGCTTAAAATCAAGGACCGGAAAAGACAAATGCCTATCACATTTTACATTGTGAGCTACCCAGAGTCTGTTTGGAGTCATAAATTGAAATAAATAAATAAACATTTTAAAATCGGATAAGTAATGGCTCTCACTTTTAAACATTATCTATAGCTCTGAGATAAACTTGAGTTGTGTTTCTTTGCTTCCTAGACTGCTAGGCATTTTCAGAGCTGTAGAAATGAAGGTTTCCTTGCAGTGAATATGCTCATTTTAAGCTTGTTTTATGCAGCTGTCACATGCTGGCAATTTTTCATATTTAAACCTACCCAGAAATATAAGATGTCATTTCCTAGGCCTTTCCTATTGATAAGTCTTACTTGGGCCATGGCCTTACTATTTCTTAGTTTTTAATGCCAATATTTAGAAAGTGTGTTTTGACCAGAGGATTTGAGTTCCAGGAAGAGTGAGACCTAGCTTCCCTAGACCTAGCACATAAGCATCAAACTAATGTACTGTCTAATTTTTGTCATAACTATAAGACATGAAAGGGAGTGAAATTCAAATATTCAAATATTCTGTATTTTTGTACTCAAAGCCAATTATTTTGCTAAATCTGGACATCATATTTTATGTGCATTGAAGTTTATGCTAAATGCTAATGGGCAAACCATGCTTTTTAGGTATAAAGTCTCGTTTTTTAATTGCCACATGGAAGAGACCAAAGGTCAAGTAAAAGGAATTTTGCCTAGCATTTTTCTTGGTATTTTAATTTTTCTACACAGATATTTTTCTCTACAAGAGTATTCCAGTATGTAACTTGCCAGCAACTTGCTGCAGAAACTCTCCTGCCACTTGATGAACAATTTATCTAGACTGGGACTTAGAAGAACATTCAGTAAAAAAAGAAGGGAACATTAGTTCAGCAAGAAATAACCAGCTAATTTGGTAGATTTATTACCTAAAGATTTAAAACTTGACCACCAGTGTCCTAGAATCACATCAGGTATTATTGCAAATAGACTACTACAATACAATTCAAAGTGTAAAAAATACCTATATATAAAAGTAAAAAAAATATAAATACTTGGTGTTAGTTATTTAGATAGAATGCTCTTTTGAAAAATAATCAGCTGCTAAAGCTGAACCAAATGCTACAGAATGAGTCATGGTGGTCAGATCTCATTATGTTCATTTTTTCATGAGGTATGCTGGTTACCAAGAAGCTTCTGAGTGTGATTCAAGGTGATAGCGATTACTTCTAACTCCCTACATGGATTAAGTCTAGCTGTATGAGAGGGGACGTTGGTACTCACCTGTGAGACGTCCTTTCTCGTAGGGTGGAGCTAGCCTCCAAGAATGGGTTAAATCTGCCCTCTAGCCAATAGGACCGAGTCTTAAAAAAGGTATAAATAGTGCCCTTGTAGATTGGCACCCCCTCTTTTAATCGAGGGACAAAACAGACTCAATGTGCTTTTCCAAACCAACCAGACAATTTATTAACTATTTACAGAGAAAACAACCAGAGAAGATATGAACTATGTATAGGAGGGAACGTATCCCTGATCAGATAGCAATAACTATGTACAGAACAATGATGCGAGCGTGCCCAGCCAGACCCCAATGAGGGAGGGACTTGGAGGCTAGCTCCACCCTACGAGAAAGGACGTCTCACAGGTGAGTACCAACGTCCCTTCTCCATAGTGGGTGGAGCTAGCCTCCAAGAATGGGACATACCAAAGCATGACGTCCCTAGGGCGGGCTCACCGTTGTGGCTGGTAAGATCGCTCGCTGGAAGTACTTGACCCAACACTCGCGTGCCAAAATCCGCCTCTTCAGAGGCCTAAATGTCCAATTTGTAATGCCGGACAAAGGGTGTCAGCGAGAGACAAAACTGCACCATCACACTGTCAGGGAGAACCAGCCACTGGATCCACCGTGATGGGGAAAACCGTAAGGTCGATAGGTCCCGGACCACCGAATTGCCATCAGAGATTACCTACTAGAACCTAACAGCGGGGCGACAATGTCCACCAAGGAACATCAGGGCTCCCCAGAGATCGAAGAGATGATTATGGGCCGATCTCAGGCGGAATACCAGAGAGCTACAGGGGGATACAGATGACATGACTCCTGGGTACGGCATGATGAAACGGTAGATACTGCAAGGAGTGACATGAAAGTACCGGCAAGGAGCCGCCAAATTGCGGCGGAGCGAATGGAAGGTGGGGCGGACGGCCCCCCCGTGACGAATCATCAACTGATGGACAATGCGACAGGGAACTGGTCACCAACATACCCTATACGGGCAAGGCCAGGATGGCTCCTGGATGGAATGGGCTCCCGGATAGAGATTGGCGAGCTGCCTCCCTAGTACTGGGGAAGACGCAAATCGTCAGTCCTTGAATATAAGGCTGCATGGCCTTAAGAATTATGACAAGAGAGTCACGATGAACAATATACTGGAATTGAATGGGGAGGCCCGTTAATGCGCCAGCAAGGGTCGACTTGCATGGGGCGGAAACCCTTGGAGCAGCGAACAATGAGCAATAGAAAGATAGAGTGAAAGGTCTCAAGGAACTGAACTCAGGCAGTGCCGGTGATGCAGGCATCAGGATCCCTGAGGGTCCCCTGATCAGTGTAGGAGGCTCTGTATACAGTACAGAAGGCCCCGGGAGCATGGGTCAGAGCATCGGAGCGAGGCTCACTAGGATGGACCCATGAGGCCAAACTCCATGGTGGTCCCCTTCCATGTACTCTCTCTTTTTATATAGATATATGTAGATATATATATATAGACAGATAGCTAGCTATATAGATAGATATAGATATAGATACATGGCGATCCATCCTCCAACTACTGAACTGTGGTATACACCTTCACGGGAGCCACTTATCTGCCAATGAGAAGCCCGTTACGCCCAGTGGCAACGTGATGTATGCTGTCATCCCGACTCCCTCCCTGGGAGCTGTGGTAAGAAAACCCCCTTCAGGGGTAAAGATTAAGGGATGTCGGAATGGAGGGGATGGAGTGGACCTGAAACGGGTAGCTGGGAGACCAATAGGAGGAGCATACGAAGAACCCTGGTTATTGTCCGGTGAGGACAGATGGAGCTGGTGTTAGAGGGGCTGCAATCAATGAAAAGACTGACTGCGTCCCTCCGGCGTTCGTCCAAGGACAGCGTCGTGCCCTTCAGCCGGTATGCCCAATGTAAGAATGTGGACGTAAAGTGTCCCAGCTGATGGCGGCAGCCAGGACCGCAATTTTTTTTTATACCCCGGCGCAACAGTAGCTGGTATCTGCTTGTTGCAATCCGACTAGGGACGGCGTGATAGGGTTGGCCCACCCCTAAAGACGCGCCAGACCCTGGTCCGGGAGCCACCCAGTGGTGCATGATGACCCTAGCGGATGACCTGGACACCATCGCGACTCCAACTTGCAGAATAAGCGCCAGGAGCCACGGGACGGTAGCACCCCGGTCCAAATGTCCAGGGTCCGAGACTGCCAGAACCCTGGCGACAATGGGGTCTTCCTTGTGAGACAGAAGTCGGACTTGATGACCTGACGGGGGCGTGAGAGAGGCTGGTGTGCTAACGGTCAGTTCCGGCTAGGACTTCAATCGACTGGAGAGACTAGCAAAAGACTAAATCCAGTCGGTTAACTGTCCTTCTCCTGAAAACATGGAAACTTGAACAGATCTACCTTGTTAGGCCATGTGTAACCTCCTGAGCTCCCTAGTCCTCGGCCTTTTTTGATCCCTGTGATCACCTCATTGCAGCTTATCCTCTGTCGTACCGCGATCTGGCGACAGGTAGCGGCGACTGTGTTTACTGTCAGCATTGAAACTGCATGAGAGCCAGAGCCATGGGCCCCCAGAGCAATGCCTGTATAATGGCCCTGTGTATGATCACAGCCCTATGGGCAGGTGGAGCCTGCGTGGCTACCGAAGGTCATGGCCCGATGGCTGCATAACCGAGGGGCCCAGCCAGGACAGTCTTCCTACAGCATGTAGGTGTTGCCGCCCTCTCGGGGGGGACGGAAACGGTATTCTAACCTGCCGTACGGTGATTCGGAGAGCATTTGACAGGGGCTGCACCTGCAGTAACTGCTAGTTTTGGAAAAAGGGGCATAAATGCTGGCTGAGGAGACGCCGGACTATGGGTCTCTTGGAAGGGCGCTGACTGACTGTTGGGCAATGCCTGGCTGGTGCTTGCTGAAGGCGACGGTTCCTCGGTCGTGGGTCACAGTGACACCGCCCGAGCACTTTGCTGACGTCATTCCGGCCCTGCCGTCCTCCCAGGGGTAGGCACCTGACAATGGGAAACCCCCTTACAACTATTTCCGGGCAAAGGCCATCGGGGTCAGCAGAGAGGACCCTCCGAGGCAGGTGCAGGAATGTTAGGCTAGGAGACATGACATGTGGAACATGTTATTGGTGAGCCCGTAACTTCTGTTGTGAGGGCATCTCCGCAGAGGAAACTCTAGATCCCCTCAGGATCTCAACATGGATACCTACATTGGAAGGCCTGGTAGAATATCAGGCCGTTCACTTGGGTCAGAGACACTGACTGCAGTGCTTCAGTGGGGGAAGAAAGAACCCCAGCCCGAGGCAGCGGCAGCTGTGGTAACAGCGAGGTTACCAATTGCCAAGGCTTGGTGTAGACGTAGTTTCCCTTAGCTGACGTGGCCCCCTTTCACCGCTGATTGTAACTACTCAGCTTTATCAAGGGGAGGTCTGCACAGGAGAACAGAAGAAAAACATCGCGTTGTGGGTGGGACTCAAATTCGCGCAGGGGAATCCCTATTGGGCTGCCAAGGCCGTAGCCATAGCCGCTCTGTCAATGCGGCTGCTAGTAAGGGCGGCTGTTAGTCCCTACGGGAGATCCCCAGCCTGGGCGATCTGGCCCTGAAAGTCCCAAGCAACTAAGCCAGAGAAGCCTGAAGGCCAGTCTAGGGGACCCCTGTGGTGCTCCGCGTTGCCTGTAGCAACGTCTGTGCGGGCCCAGGGTGCTATCTGGCCAAGCAATCTCCGAGACAGTTGCTTGTGGCGCACTGAGAATCTGATCCACTTGTAGCACTGAGGAGCGGCTGTGGGGAGCGGAGTTAGTGATGACGTAGTCTTACGGGGCCTGCGTCAGGGACTGCGGCTGCGCGCGGCTCTCAGCAGTCCCTTGAAGAATATGTAAAGCTGCAGCCGGGCGAAGCGCTGCTGATGACAGCCGAGCCCCCCCGCCGTCCTATCTAAATACATAAGGCAGTCACTGAGGCCAGAGCCCCAGGAGACCTAGGAGACTTGAATGTGGCTGCGCGAGGCGCCGAGGGGAGCTAATAATAGCCTCAGCTGCGGCGCGGCTCAGATAGGCGGAGCTCATGGCCGCGGCGCCGGCGCCGATCTCCCCAGGCAAATTAAATCCTGCGAGAGGGAAAAAAACACTGATCCTATCTGCCGGCCGGGTGCAGCGACGTCGTCCTCGTTGAGCAGAGGAGCGCCTGCAGTTCGATATGTTTGCCGGTCGGCTCAGGGCGAACATGCAGCCGGCGTTCTGAGCTCTCTGGACCCCACTGAATGTGCCCTGCCACTGAATAGCCCTCCCCAAGACTGTCAAGGCCCGGGCTTATTCACATACTGCTGCTTGACATTTCTCCGCCCTGGGAGCGGAGAGTGCATAGGCCAGTCGCGGGTGGCAGCGGACTTGCAGCCAATGGGAATTATGCCCCGAATGGCCTGGGGGGGTGAAGGGAATGTTCTACATCCCCTGTGTGTCATTGTCACTGGGCCGATCGCACTGAGCCTTGTCCCCAGTTACGTTATCTGCCGCCAGGCCCTTTATTGGGGGAGTGGGGGGTCGTGCCGAGACTCATAGGTGCAGTCATAGAATAAACGTCCCGAACGGGCAGCCGAGGAAGTGTGTCTGCAAGGTGGTCCCTGCTAACGAGATGATCCGGATCCTCGCTGATGGAACGCTGCCAAGACGGATCCGGCCCAAACGAGCAGTTTAGGAACAAGTCGCCATGTGTGACTGCCAGATTGTCCCTGCTATCAAGACGAGCCAGGGCCTCGGCGATGGGACGCTGCCAAGATGGACGTCGGAGCAAACCGTTAATCACCTCAGTGGGCGACAACTGCCTTCGCGCCAAGCGCGATGGGGCGGCAGTGCCGATCGGCAGATAAGGCACTTACAGGTATTTTCGCCGAAGCCGCTCATTTTGTTTAGAAAAACTTTATTAAAGAGCGGAGAGGCTTCTCGCTGTGCACGCTGTCACAGCCTCCGTGTTCGCACTTCTGGCAATGAGCGGAGACACACTGCGCATGCGCAGAGGCTCCGCTTCGACAAGCCAGCAGGAGAGGACGAGCTGTTGCTGTTCGGCTCCTCAGACGACGCTGGCCTCCGCGTCGGCACCCTGGCAAGGAGCGGAGACACACTGCGCATGTGCAGAGGCTCCGCCTCGACAAGCCGGCAGGAGAGGATGAGCTGTTGCTGGCTGGCTCCTCAACGACACTGGCCAATGAAATCGCCATCTCCGGGTGCCTCAAAATGGCGGCAGATGACGTCACCGGCCTCCGATCCGACAACGGTTTTTCCCGCCGAGTCGCCTCACCCAGGATTGACAGGTGCAGTACGAGGCCTGACAGAATCGTTTCTGTTGGTGACGGCAGACTGCTGGAGCAAGGCCTAGCCGGGAATACCCTGCTTGGGACGGCCGAAATGTGGGGAGGGACCCAACCGGCTATGGGAGCACGGGCTCCAGCCGGAGGAGGAAAGCCGTTGGCCGCCCAAGCGCTGGGCTTCTGCGGCTTGTTGAAAGAGTCACTTTTGGCTTTCCCCCTGACAATTAGTGATCGATGTTGCTGGCGGCGTAGTCGCAAGCTGTTGTCGCAAGGTGGCCGCAGTTCAATGGTTTTAGCTGTCCTGAGATTTAATTAGGCAGCCAAATGCGGCTGGGCAGTCGCCCGAACCGCGCTCCACCCTAGGGCTTTGACAGCTGTCACCCTGGGGAGACTTATGGAGGATAATAAACACTCACAGAAAGATGGTTGTAAAGGTTGTCACGGTGGAACTAGCCTTCAAGATAGGAAAAGCACTAATCCTTCTGGCTAAAGACCGAGATTAAAAGAGGGGGTGCCAATCTACAAGGGTACTATTTATACCTTTTTTAAGACTCGGTCCTATTGGCTAGAGGGCAGATTTAACCCATTCTTGGAGGCTAGCTCCACCCACTATGGAGAAAATATCTGACATTTACCCATCCTGTACAATCATTCCGTGTGATTTATTGAGATCCAGGAAGCAGGCTTTCTTTAGGAAAGCACCTGCCCTCTGGAATTGCATCTCCAGAAAGATTTGCCTTCTCCCTACCAGCCCTCAAGAGAGCTCTAAAAAAGTCTCTCTTTCCTTGGACCTTGGGCTGGGGAGACTGGCAAGCTCTCTTGGATAGGGGGAGATATGGAGGATTGTTTGTGAGAGATTTTTTTTAACTGTTTCCTCAGATGGATTGAGCTTTTTCCTATCATGGTTTGGGACTTTTTTTTCCTTCGGTTTTTAATTTTGGGAAGCTAGACAGAGTCATTTTTGGAATTGGCAGCCTAGAAATTGGATAAGTAAATAAATTAATGAATAAATATTTGTTTTAATGCTTCAGTCGCTTAATCAGAACTTCTAGAATTGAGCTACCCAAATTGCAACGTTTTCAATATTTATTTGCTGTCACCTAGGTCCACTGGAATTTTGCAGCCCAAATATTGTGCCCCCTATTCTAGAGGAAATTCAAAAAGAAAGGGTTCTGCGAGGTTTCATTATTTTGGACTAGAGCAGGAGTATCAAACCCAAGGCCAGGGGCCCGGATCCGGCCCACAGGGTGCTTAGATATGGCCCACTGGGCTGCCCTGGAAACAGCGAAGGACTCGTCCGCAGAGCCTCTGCCAGAGAAAATGGAGCTTTGGAGGACGTTATAGCTGAAAACGGAGCTCGGGAGCCCATTTTTGCTGGCAGAGCATTCAGGCCACCACAGGCACCCCCGACATGAATGATGTCAAGCTGGCCCTGGCCACACCCACGCCGGCCCCCCAAGGTCAAACACAACCCTGATGCGGCCCTCAATGAAGTCGAGTTTGACACCCCTGCTAGTCTAGAGCATCCCACCATTATAAAGGAAGAGAGGAACATGTATTCAAAGTGAGCAGCATAATTTGGAAAAGCACACTGTTGTTTCTGGAAAGAATTCTGTGGTTTGCAATTTACAACCTCTGTGAAAAGTTTCAGCTATTTACACAATCCCAGTCTTGAATTGGCAGCTGGAATATGCCTGTTCTTGTTTGGCTTGCAGGCTTGCTGAGCAAAATGTGCAAATGCTCAGCTGTCTGCCTTTTGCTGTATAGCGTGTATTAGTTAATGTACTCGAGATAAATTATTTGTGATTGAAATTATGAAAGCCAGTTATATCTTTGAAAGCAGTAAAAAAAATCTATTTCAGTATGATTTAATGCATGATTTGAATCAAAACCCTAGATTCCTTGTAATTTTCTTGAAACACGTAATGTTAAAACATAATAGATGGGGGCGTCTTGAACCATCTTTCTGGAATAACAAGGTTAGTGAGCACCACAAGCTTGAAAAACCAAAGGATGATGCAGGAATTTTCACTTTGCCTTAGAAACATCTTATGCAATGGCACACATTTGATAATGTGTCTTCAAGAGGAATAGTTTTTCTTTCAAGTTCAAAAGTTTGCTTTGACTTTTTTCCTCATCAGAAGGACTGAGATTTTTCACTTTTCACTTCTGTGTTGCTAGAACACTCAGCTGTATTTGGTACAACTTAGAAGCCTGTACAGGTAGTCCTTGACTTATGACCACAATTGAGCCTAACATTTCTGTGGTTAACTGAGATATTGGTTAAGTGAGTTTTGTCCCTTTTTACGACCTTTCTTGCCACAGATGTTAAGCGAATCACTGCAGCTGATAAGTTACTAACCCTGTCGTGTTAAGTGAATCTGGCTTCCCCCATTGACTTTGCTTGTCAGAAAGTTGCAAAAGGGGATCATATGACCTTGGGTCACAGCAACGGTCATAAATATGAACAACCAGTTGCCAAGCATCTGAATTTTAATCACATAATCACGGGGATGCTGCATAAGTCATAACTGTGAAAAACGGTCCCAAGTCACTTTTTTTCAGCACTGTTGTAACTTTGAATGATCACTAAATGAACTGTTGTAAGTCAAGGACTACCTGTATTTGACAGACCTCTAGAAGCCCCTTGAGATAGCTTCTGTAGGGAGAACTAGTGATGCCTCATGGCTATCACCTGAAATACATTCATAATATTAGCAATAGCAATAGCACTTAGACTTATATACCGCTTCATAGTGCTTTACAGCCCTCTCTAAGCGGTTTACAGAGTTTAGCATATTGCCCCCAACAATCTGGGTCCTCATTTTACCGACCTCGGAAGGATGGAAGGCTGAGTCAACCTTGAGCCAGTGAGATTTGAACCGCTGAACTGCTGAACTAGCAGTCAGCTGAAGTAGGTTGCAGTGCTGCTTTTAACCACTGCGCCACCTCGGCTCCTATATTGCTAGACAGAGCCAGTAAGTGGAACAAAGAGAAGGTTTTGTCTTCCAGGCCAAGTTTGAACTAGCATTAGAGATGTATAGGAGCAGCTTCCATTCGGTTTTACATGGCAGAAGTCCATTCCAAGAAGCAGGAATTCCGGCAGTCACCTCCACATGGAATGCCCACATGAAATGCTCACCCAAGTTGCAGTTCTTTCCCTTGGGCAATATTTTCATGTAAAAAGAAGGTACTGAGCTAGGCCCACCAATCACTCTCTTTTTCTTCTTTTAAAATAAAATACTTTGGAAGCCATAAAGGAATGGAGATGTGTACTATTTAGGGTCTCTGCAAAAACAAATAAAATGGTTGTTACAGAACAAGTACTTAGAAGAAAATGCGATGGAAAACTCTTGGGAGAACACTGTGTTTTAATAGGGTATGTGTGTAGAGCATTACTGAAGACTGTGCTCTAACACAGCAAAAATGCATCCGAATTCCTCCAGGGTAAAAATATTCATAGGCAGACTTCATAACACAATCACAATCATTTTTCTTCCTCTCTTTTTCCCCCCACCAGTTTTTCCCACTAGTAGTTTCTAGAAGTTCCCTTCATTTGTTTAAATTACTGGTTATTGTATCACAGAATCATAGAACTGTAAGTGCCTCACAAACCAGTTCCTAGGTTGATGCAGAATCTGCTGAAGAACTTGCTGGTATTTAGATTGAAAAACAAGAAATTATAACCATGGGCTTTTTATTCCTTCATACACAGGAATCTGCTTTAGATCAAATCACATCACTCTGCATTGACTGGCAGCTTCTATTGAAGCCATACACAAGGGTCTTTCTTAGCCCTGGGGGTTGAACTTGGGAGATGCCATTCCTATAGAAAGCATATGCTCTATCACTGTTTTGTGATTCTCTTTCCCAAAATATGAGAGAGAAGTGGCATTTTTTCCACAATAGAAAAACAATCATAGTTTACGATAGAGGAAAGTGCTTTGCACACATAAAGTCTTAGATTTAGTCTTGGCATCTCCAGTTGGAAGAATCAGCTAGCTATTGTAGGAAGTTAGCACCCACCCCTCTCCTAGAAAAAATGAAATATCCTAGGAAATATTTAAAAAGGCAGAATATTATCTAGAATATCCCCGGAAACATGCTTTTAGACTCACTCTTAGTAGCCCCCACCTTTGTCAATGTGCCATCAAGGAATGGCCCAGATCACTCATCCCCCCACCTTTGTTAATAGCCTGGACCAGTCTTCTACATAACAAATAACAGCCATATTAGGAATTGCCCAAAGTGCTTTCATTACACCATCACCCAGCAAGGATCAGCCAAACTTGAACTCAAAAACACAGCCTACAGAGTTGCCCCTGCACCATGGGAGTCTGACATCCAATCAGTGCATTTCTTGCACAGGAACAGGAGGGCCCCGGGCGGGGCCCAAGAGAGGGCATAAAACAAGGAACTCTTAGCATCTCAGTCCTTCTCTCTTCACCCAACATCTGGAAGCATGTGATCCACCTTTTTCTGTTCAGGAGCTCATGCCATGTGCTCCTGTTCTCCATTAAAACTTCTTTCCAAGCAACTTCCATGAATCCAGTGTCTTTTTCCCCACTTAGAACTGAACCCAGAAGAATATTACTTCCAACACTAGGTGACAGAAGGACTTCTTAAAACCTGGATAAGTTGCTGTTAATACAACCTATTAACCATGGGTTGGATGAACCAGATATTCCAGAGGCTTCCTGCCAGCTAACCGAAGGTTAAACTCAGTATGGCTTTATTCCACCTTTGGTTGAGACAGTGGCAAAAGAGCAGACTGATAGATACAAGGCAACCCAGAGCAGATCCAATGTGTGATATGGGGATTGTCAAAGATTTGTACCAGGAATAGAAACTAAATTCTAGAAGCCCTGACAAATTAGCCATCAATAGACACATAAACATTAACAACATCTATAGGCTATGCCAGGGGTAGGCAAAGTTGGCTCTTCTATGACTCATGGACTTCAACTCCCAGACTTTCTGAGCCAATCATGCTAGCTCAGGAATTCTGGGAGTTGAAGTCCATGAGTCATAGAAGAGCCAACTTTGCCTACCCCTGGGCTATGCAAAAGAGACAATCAACCAGCCCAAAAGAGAACAAAACGACCCAAATACCTCTTCACCAGATCAGCATAGATTAACCCCAAGGTTAACATCAAACAAACAATCAAGTAAACGATGCCCCCAATCAAGAAACTGCCAAAAAGCCAACAATAAATAGCCCAACCAAAGTATCTCTAAGACCATCCCCCACCCACACTGACAGGGCAAGCCACTAGAACAGGGGTGTCAAACTCGCGGTGTCATGGCGGCATCACGTGACAGGGACTTTTCCCCCCTTCACTAAACCAGGCATGGGCATGGCCAATGCATGACGCATCTGGCCCGTAGGCTACGAGTTTGACAGCCCTGCACTAGAATATAAAACTGACAGCAAACTGCACTACTTACTAGCACTGATGATGTTACATAGTTTGGGTCATGAAACATCTGCAAGAAAACAAGCAACAGGGACCCCTCACTAAATTCCCCCTTTGAATGAGGAGAGAGTTTAGTTTCTATTCCTTCTCGAGCAGACATTAGAACAGTGATGACGAACCTTTTTTTCCTCGGGTGCCGAAATAGTGCACGCACACACTATCACACACGCGTGCGTGCCCACACCCATAATTCAAAGCCCCTCACTCGCCCCACCCCCCTGCACATGCATGCGCGACCCATCCCACTCCCCTCTTTCCCGACTTCCAGTGGGCCCGGTAGGCCCGTTTTTCGCCCTCCCCAGGCTCCAGAGGCTTTTTTGGAGCTTGGGGAGGGCAAAAACGCTCCACCCCTGCCATCCTGGAGGCCCTCTGGAGGCCGAAATCGCCCTCCCAGAGCCTCCATGCGAGCCAAAAATCAGCTGGCGGGCACCCACATGCGCACTGGAGCTGAGCTAGGGCAACGGCTCATGTGCCGGCAGATATGGCTCCGCATGCCACCCGTGGCACCCGTGCCATAGGTTCGCCTCACTGCATTAGAAGGTTAAATAAGTAATTTACTGCAGAGAATTAGAAACTCATACATCCAAAGACATTCTCCATCTAATGACACAAGGAACTCTGCTGTCTCTATTAAGTTCCAGGTTTAAATCTTGGGCCTTTTTGCTCCTGTCTTTTCCAATCAGTAGCATCTGGCTGCTTCTTTTTTGAAACCATGAAGGCTTCTTCCATCTGTCCCTTATTTACAAAATGACTTTCTTTGATGTGAGAAAAGAGACATTTCTGGCACACCAGCAGCAACAGTCTGGCTGCTCTAACACTTTGTCCTCTGCTCCAGCCATAATTTCAATCACCAATGTCAGCTATTTGTTCAGAAATAAAACATAAACAGCTACGCAAGAATTTGCCCCATACCTTATCTAAGTTTAATCTCAGAAGGCTTTATAGAAGCTTCCTTACAAATAACAGGAAGTGCTTGGAACGTCTTTTTTCTAATACAATGTAAATAGAAGTATCCTCACTTAGCGACTGACTCATTTAGTGACTGTTCACAGTTATGACTATGATGAAAAAGTAACTTTGCAACCAGTCCTTGTATTTATTACCTTTATAGGTCTCTAAAGTAAAGGAAATCTGAAGTCATAAGCACAAGTGTGGTTTCACTTAGCAAAATCCCAATTGTAGCTGCTAAACAAGGATTACCTGTATTTTGCGTATGTGTTATATGGAGCAGCCCCTGTCCCTTGATCCCCTTTTAATATTGAACTATAATGAAAGTATTGGAATGCTTATGATTTATTTGGGGGAAAACCCATTTTATTTGCCATTGTTTGTATGGTCACTATTTCCTTGTAAACCTCTCTGTACATCTTGTCTGTAGAAAAGTAATATAAATATTTCAAAACAGGTAAATAAGCATTAAAAATACATTTTAAAACCCTATGAAACAGCCCGCCAAAGGATAAATGTAGAAAGTACAAGTCCTTAATTCTTCCCCTTTCCAAGCCCCCTGGAGACTATGAGTAATGATTGGGGACAGTAGCAACTATGATAGGTAGCAATCAGTACAAAATGATTCCTTCTTTTCAGAGAACAAATTAGTATTGGACTGGGTACATAAACTTAATCAGTGGCTTACCATCTCTTTGTACTTTAGAGCAACAACAAAAATGTTGGATTATCTCTTTATTATGATGCATTTGACTTGTTTTAGTAACGGCAGCATCTTCTCCCTCAAATATGTTTAAAATTCAAATAGAGAGAGACAGTTCATTGTTTCTTAATCCCAGGAATATGTTAAAAACTGAGAATTGCTAAACACTGCAAAGCAAAACAAGACAGCAGAAAGCTAGGGTTTTAGATTGCCACAAGTGTTTCAGCTTAAAAAGAAACAGATTTTTAGCACGAAATATTACACAAACCGTGATGAAGATGGCAGGCTGGGTCCAGTGACGCCTTTGCTGCTGGCTGATTGTCACCAGATTGCAAAACCCCTGGATACAGAGCAGTACCTCTGGTACAAAAGTTGTTGTAAAAGTTTCCAGTTTAACACACTAGTAGAGTTAAGATACAGACCCTACAAATATCATTCCAAATCACTCAGATATTTGTATTGCCTTATTGTGGTAACAGAGCATTGGTGATTAAGCCCGCACACCAAAGAATGGCATTGCTTATAAGAGCATACCAAGGGACAGGAGATAACAGGGGATGTGATGAAATATTACAGCAGGAATGACTCCTTTCTTCTAGGTCAGCCATCCCCAATCAGATCCTCCAAGACTACAGGCTTTTACACTCCATCACATCTGGAGGCCACCCCAGTTGGGAAAGACGATGACTCTACACATTTCTTTCCAGGCACACCTCCATTCTCCTTGCCTCTATGCCTACACTGCTGTACTCAATGTTGCAAAGTGACCCCTGGGCTGTATGGATAGTGAGATTTTTAACTGCTTATCACATGGCACAATGCCACAAGAGTCCTGCCTTGGCAGAATTAGACACCCAGGTCAAGTGAGGTGATGAGAACAGGACCCTGGGAGCCTCCAGCCAAAGGAGAAGACAAGTTGCTGTTCAGTCTTGTGCAGAATGCAGGCCCTACTGAACGATTAATGGGAAAAGCCATCACATTTATTGCGAGAAAACAAAATTTGGGATTGCTGTGGCCATGACATCATTGCCTGCACTGCCAGTATAAATAGCATTTGGAAGATTCGTTTGTTTTGTGCTATTTAAAATTATTTAGTGTGGGAGTCTATTTCAACTGGGGTGGGGAATGGATGCAGGCGCATAGAGTGAGGTAGCCATATTCATGTTTATCTGAAATGTTTATTTATAAAATTGGTGTCCCCTGCACCTAAAATGGACATATTCTACTCTGAAACATAGTGCAATTATGGAAAAAAAAGCATTTTATGAGCTGCCATTTCTTTCCCTATTTTTATAAAAACTTTTGTAAACATCCACACAAATAAAACAGAAATCCAAATGAAGAGCTGGTTTTGTCACATAGAAAAGGCTAGTGTGTGTGTGTGTGTGTGTGTGTGTGTGTGTGTGTGTGTGTGTGTGTGTGTGTGTGTGTGTATGTGTGTGTGTGTGTGTGTGTATGTATGTATGTATGTATGTATGTATGTATGTATGTATGTATGTATGTATGTATCTCAGAAACAGCACACAATCAGCATGATTCCAAGCATATTTACTAAATAGCCAGTCTTAGGAAACTCAGTGGGAGTAGCTCCTCCTAAGTATATGTACTTAAACTTTCAAGTATCTTAAATTTTTAAAAATGCATATTTTCAAAGGGAGGGGTTAGTTCTCTCTAAACATCATGCTCCTACTCTTGAAGTAGGCATTATGTTTTTGAAATATGTGGCAACTAATGAAAAATGCTAGCGAGCAACCTTGAAGGCTAAACTGTGGGTTATAAGCCGGGTGCTAATGAGCAATAATATTCTGCAGAGTCTTGGGTTGCATTCCCCCTCCCCCACTATATTCCTTGCATGTTCCAGAAAAATTTTCCTGGGGACAAGATTCTCTAAGGCTAATTCATACGAATTTTGGAATATACGGAAAACCTCTTCATGACACCTGCTTCCACAAAGATATCCATGTTCATCCATGCTGCACAATCAATCTTCCCTTACTTTTTAAGCCATAGCTTTTGTTGTTGGTGACGGTGGTGGAGGAGGAGTTGCAAATGTTGTTCTGATGCATGTCTCCAAAACAAACAGCTTAAGGATAGCAAACAATAACAGGAGAGAGAGAAAGGAGTAGCACACAGATCTACAGCAGCTTCTGCTCCTTTGGCTGCTCACCTAATTCTGTGGCCACAAGGGACTGGAGAAATCCAGCCTTTTTGTGGCCAAGAACGTAGCATTACCTTGATCCTTGCACAGGCTGAAAAGCTGGTCAGCGACAGCAGTATCACAACAAAGATTTGGAGGCCTGATACTTCTCTGAGCTGAACAGCCTGGCCCATAAATAGCAGAATCAGGAAGATACGTTTTCACCAGCTTAATTGGCCAGGCACAAAGGAACTAATTTTCTTTGCAATTAGAAGCACGTACCTTAATTTCTAGTGGTATGTCTGCAGACGGATTTGTTTCAAGAAAACTGATGGATATTTTAATAATGATACCCTTATTTTTTCCATTTGAAAATTGTGTTTCATGAGGAATTTGTTCACATGATCTAGCTACTTTGAAAGGAATTGTCATGGTGAGAATAGAGGCAGGAATGTATAGAGTTGCAACCACCAACTTTACTGGTTGAAACATAGCTACTGCCAGGAAAAAAGTCAGGAGTAGGTTTAGACAAAATATGGACAGTTATCATACACCATAATTATCATTATATATATATATATATATATATATATATATATATATATATATATATATATATATATATATATATATATATATATCCTTAATAATATATAGGTAGTCCTCAGTTAATGGCTACAATTAGTGCTAGCAACTTACAACTTTACCTCTCCTTTGATTATTAAGTGAAATGGCCACTAAGCTAAAAAAAACATGATTGAGACTTATGGTTTTACTTCAGCCCTATCTATTAACTCTGCTTGCCATACACCAATTGTAACATGTGCAGATGGTGATGGCATGACCACAGGATACTGTGACAATGATAAATGAATGGATTGGTTGCAAAGGGTTTGTAAGTGCCATTGGAATTTTGAATGATTTAATGAAAACTACCTGTATCACATCTACAGGTTACTTATTATATAATAAGCCCAGGTTGGTTCCTTTCATATGAATAATGTGGCAGAAGGAGCCACAGTACGTCACAGCACGGACCAAAAAAAAGATGGCAGTGTCCACGGACCAGCACCAACAGAACCGACTCCATGACATCACCATGGGTTTACTACCAGTTCTATAGAACCAGTGCGAAATGGGAGAAACCCACCTCTGGCTCAGATGTGTAACATGGTTACACGTTACCTATGTAACATGCTAAGAGTGGTAAGGACAACCATTGAGGAATGAGGTACAGTATCACAATAACCATCATTGCTTTCGTTGTTGTGGACTGAAAACACCCCTTCTTTCCCACCTATAGAGGAGGGCAGAACATAGTAGTATGAATGGCATAGGAGTAATGAAAGGAAAAGGCAGCGTAATGCTCAGGCAGACATGTGGTAGCACAGCTTGGATGACAGTGTGCAATGGCTATCTGGTAAGGCTCTTAGAACTGTCAGAAAATAAGTGAGATGAAAAAGAAAGAACAGATGTTATGAGATTAAAACAAATATTTATTTAAACCAAATCTTAACATTCAGATCAGAAAGTAAAACATTTGACATCACTGTTAAATTATCAAAAGTTGTTTGGCATTGGATTCATCTATTTGTTTTCCTTATACTTGTTTTATTTTTCTTACTCTGTTGTACTATTTTCTGAGCTAAATTACATGCACAGCCTTTAATGATTGATCAGGCTGGAAACTAATTACAGGACTGCTTCTCATTATACTTAAAAATCCCTGCTGTTCTTTATAATAGCGGATACTGATGCTACATTTGCTTAATCACACACTATAGAAGAACTCACAGCAAGAAAAATGAACAAGGATCTTCCCCAGAATCAAAATCAACAGCAGGTAACATTAAAATCCCCACTTTAAAATACTTCACAATGTCAATAAATGTTGACATTTGTGTACTGATTATTTATCGCAAATCAATTGGGAATTTTGGAATCAGGACAAAATATATTGTTCATCAATCCAATCATAAAAAGTATTTTAAGACCTAAACTTTGAACTTTTGCTGTCTTCAAGAATTTTTGGCTTCTCAAGTTTTACTGTGTGAAAAACTTTTTCAAATCTTATTTATTTTTTCCAAGCCCTTAGTTTTGGTCAACTCAAGGCAGTGTATATACTTAATGTGCTAAACAGATATTCTATTTAGTACTGTGTTATGCTGAATGGTTACAAAACATGGGAAGAAAAATCTGCCTGCTCTTCATTTTGCCACATTCTTCTATCTTTAATCCTAATTAAATTCATTTATTTTTGTTCGGTACAATATAAATATTGCATTTACTTATATCTTCCACAAACTGTCAGGTTTCTAGACCTTTTGAGAAGGACAATGGAATTATAACTACAAAGTAGATGAATTTAAAAAGAAGATCTATAAACAACATTTTCCTGGTTCAACTTTATGTTTGTGATAAATGTAGTATAAAGATAGCTTGTAGTATACATTTAGTAAAGGGGGACATTACTGACCTACCTGCAAGGTTATAGCAAGAAGTACTGAAAATAAACATAATCTGAATATACTAAAGTGTAGTACTGCGATTTTCTAGGAAGAAAAATGATAGAAATGTTGAGGTGAAGATCAATAAACAGCTCTCAGTCTGAACCTTGGTTCGCCCAATATTTGAATGGCACCTTTGTGAGTTGAGTTGTTACATCCAGATCTGGCTCTAAATTTTCCTGTGGTTCAGGATTCTGTGTAACTGAGATTTCGGTTTCAACAGTTGTGCAGGACACAGCTGGAGGGCTTCACAGACAGCTCTCTGGCTGCAATGTGTGGAAGGATTTCTAAAACACGAAGCAGCTGTGTACAGAAGCCCGGGGAGCTGTCCCAAAACATAGTCTTCTTTTCCAGGACTAGTAAAAGGACAGAGTGCCTGTGTGGCATTGCAGATGGGCAGAGGAAACCTAGGCCTACACATCCCTTCAACTGGGTGGAAGTTCCTTTTTGCAAACCTACCTCAAGTTGATCTTGAAATGCTGGCTGCACAAGCTCGTGGGAATAAAATCAGGATGGAAATGGGAGAAATCGCACTCTGAGAAAAACTGGGCATGAATGGACGTTGGTTATGTTTCGGTTCAGTTTCTCTCTTCAGAAAAAAAGGGGATGAGTATAATGAGCTCATTTAGAACATCGCAAGCAAAAATATGGGTTTAGAGTGGTGTCACACACGAAGGTGGACCCAGGAGTTTAGTTTACTGGAGGGAAGTGAAGGAAGAGGGCATCCTCTGCATTTTCACCTATGGTAACTGATGTGAGCACCTGTAAGTAAAGGATAGTGGGCAAATTATGAAATGTGTGTGATGTTACCATACATGTTACTTGTATCAGCTATCATTAAGCCAGTATGTAATCATGACAGTGTCATCTTTTGACAAAATGTTTTTTTAGCTGCAGGCTCTAAAGCCCATTTTTACATCTATGCTTGGAAGTAAATGTGTTTCCAAACACAGTTCTCTCCTGAAATACTCCCCAAACCCATGGAACTAGTTTGCTACAAGCCATGATTGTCTTGATCACATCTGGATAAGTCAAACAATGCTCTCATCAGGTGACCAACAGGAGAATACAAAACTCTGTATCCATGTTGTAGCCTCCCTTCTATTCTCCTTGCTGCATGCTTTGTTTCTTTTGCACAATGAGGTTTTTTTAAATGTATCACTGCATTACTCTTTAGTTCAATAACTAAAGACAGATAGGGCCGTGAAAATATTTACTGACCCTTTGCATCCTGGACATAAATTGTTTCAAGTCCTATCCTCAAAACGACGCTATAGAGCGCTGCACACCAAGACAACTAGACACAAGAACAGTTTTTTCCCGAATGCCATCACTCTGCTAGACAAATAATTCCCTCACCACTGTCAAACTATTCACTAAGGCTGCATTACTATTACTATTAGTCTTCTCATCATTCCTATCACCCATCTCCTCCCACTTATGACTGTATGACTGTAACTTGTTGCTTGTATCCTTACCCTATGACAATCATTAAGTGTTGTACCTCATGATTCTGGACAAATGTATCTTGTCTTTTATGTACACTGAGAGCATATGCACCAAAGACAAAGTCCTTGTGTGTCCAATCACACTTGGCCAATAAACAATTCTATTCTATTCTATTCTATTCTATTCTATTCTATTCTATTCTGTTCTGTTCTGTTCTGTTCTGTTCTGTTCTGTTCTGTTCTGTTCTGTTTGTTCAATAACATGGATACAAGGACACAGAAATTATAGCAACTCAATAACTATGGTGATCCAAAAAGTAGATGGATGTCAGAAGTTATCAAGGTTGCTTCACTGCTCTTGCAATTCCCACAATAGAACCAGAAGTTAACTACCCCAAAGGAACAACATTGGGTAGTTATGTGGATGCACACACACTCTGGACTGGTGCAGGTGCCCTGTATGGAGGGCTCTTACTCCATTCAACAGAGTGCACTTCAAGTTATAGAAGATTGCAGTCCTTGTCTCTGAAACATCAAACATACTCCCAAGAAATTGACTTGTTGACTTGATAGGATTTTAACACTGTATTATTTTGGCAAATAATTTTGGCAAATAATTTTGATTTTGTTGATCCCTGAGAGGTTCTTGGAGAACCCCCAAAGTCTTAGGACCACACTTTCAGAAATATTGCCATAAATCATTTAAATTAAATAATTTAAGTCAACTTTATATAGCTACTCTTCCTAGTGCAGATGCTGAGCACAAATAGCTACATCCGTGAACACTATAGATTTCACAAACTAGTTGCAGAATCATCATATACTGTATCACCCTGTGCATTTGATACATGGATATGCACTTTTTTGCATTATAAGAACCCCCAACACATGGACATTCCATAAAGCCAAAGGGCACATGCAATAAAGTATATCTGATTATTGAAGTCAATCCTAGTTATATGAAATGCTGTTTCTATTCCAGGTCTTTCTGGCTAAACAGATTATCCTACTTAGGAGGAAAAGTGGATGAAAGCAAGATAAAACATTGGCTGATGACTAAATGATGATGACAGCTGGATGCCCTGTGAAATTACTATAGCGAAACATTGCCAGTGCATGTAAAAAAGTCAATCTGGAAGCAGAAATAATTATAAGCACATTTATCACATTTATTCCCATGGAGGTATTTCATGTTACTTTTCAGTTTTTCACCTGAATCCATCTTCCTCATGTGAGGTCCAATATTCAGACAGTACTAAACCTCCTCCACCTTTTTCCTCCAGTTTGACCCTTGACACCCCCCAAGGTTTTGAAAATTTATGCAAGTCCAATAAATATGAGAAATGTGGGGTAGAAACTTTAAGACACATTCCTCTATAAAAGATTAGAAAATAGCTTAGGGAATTTTATCAGATATATTGTTGCTCTTGTCTTGCCTTTTTTCCCCAGATACCTAATATTTCCCATTTCAAATGATACTACAGAATGTTCCATGTAAGATTTAACAACATAAAACCACACCTAAGTGCTAACTGTTGCTGTTGAATGGAATGTGTGACATTTTGAATTTGATGATGAATAGTTTACCTGTTACAGGTTGTGAACAATTATGGCAGTTCTGTCCAATAGTTTTTTACTCTGTTTAGAGTTGGGCATGAACCTAGTTTAGTAGTAATGTGACAGGTGATGTGAAAATGCTGTCTGTACATTCCACTCACATGGGCAAGTGCTGGATTCTAAAAGGGTGATACAATCACTCATTGTTGTCAGCCATTCAATCATATCAGATCCTCAGCCACTTTATGGATTAGCACTCTCTATGCCTTTCTGTCTCACACTGCCTCCTTCAGATCTGCCATGGTCATCTCAGTATCATCTTTTATAGTGTCCAGCCAACAGGTGCTAAGGCGGCCCCTTCTCCTTTTTCTGCTGATCATTCACATCATGACAGATTTTTTGAGTGAGTCAGCTCTTGTGACATGACCAAAGTATGTCAGCCTCTGTTTGGTAATCTTGGCTTCAAGTGGGGTGGTGGTTTTTTTTTTTGTTTTTTGTTTTTTGTTGTTTTGGTGAGGTTCAGTCTAAAACTATAACTAGGACAATAACCAGCCTTACAAAAATGGCAACCAAATGAATGGATTTTGAGAAGCATTTAAAATTTGAAAGATGATCTAAATGAACTGCGCTCAGTCTGGTTCTTCTAGTCTATACTTCTCAGCCAGAATATCCAGGATTTTATTATTCCCAGTATATAGTTCCATCAATTCAGGAAAAAAAAATAACCATGCATGATCACTTCCATTTTTTGTATTTCCTTGAATTACATTGTAGGATTTTACTGCATTTGGCGTGGTAGAGTTTATCTGTCTACAAAGAGAGAACAGCATGCTGTACAGCTGGAAACATCACTAACAGATAACCATTTTTAAAGTAAAAGATTCTGAAGATATTAACAATAGAATTCTGCTGTTTCTGGACATAATTAAAACCATCGGACTGATAATATTATAGAAAATTGTTAACTACAGTTATTTTGTCTTCTTTTATGAGTTCTTCATATTTGTCTCAGCACTGCCATTCCAGGGAACATGTCTTCATATCCCTTACAATTAGTGGTGGTATCTATTAGTTTTAGGAGATCACCTAATGTCTTCCAAGCACAAATCATCTCAGTTTACTGATAGTGAAAATTGTTACTCCACTTACTTCCAAAGATTACAGGATTTTATATAAGTTATTTAATCAAGCATTTTCCCTTGTAAAATAACATTAAGTCAGAGATTTAAAGATGGAATGGATTGGAACTGAAGCCTGCACTCCAGCACAAAGCACATAGTGCTGCCTGAGTTCTTTTATGTGCTAAACCACAGCAAGGTGTGCTCAGTTCTAGCTTTGGAAGAAAAATGTCAGATGTACCCGAAAGACAGAAAAGTCTTTCATTAGAGAAAACATTCTCTAAGCAATGGAATGAAGTAAACCAAGTAAACCAAGCAATAAAGTCTCCCCAACTAAGGCAATTCCCATTAGGGCATAAGTGTCTTTAGGGTCATTCTTCAGGGTAGAATGAGGAGCACAAACATCTGTGAGGGAACAGTAGAGCAAGCAATGTTAGGTTCATCATGACTCCATTGCTCAAATTATGAGAATTACCCTACGTCCTTCATCTTATCGTCTGTTTGTTGTAAATTACATAATTCATGTCATTGGTGGGATGCAGAGGTGGGTTTCAGCAGGTTCTGACCAGTTCTGGAGAACCGGTAAATACCACCTCTGACTGGCCCCGCCCCCATATATTCTCTGCCTCCCGAGTCCCAGCTGATCGGGAGGAAATGGGGATTTTGCAGTATCCTTCCCTTGGGGTGGGGTGGGAATGGAGATTTTACAGTATCCTTCCCCTGCCACGCCCACCAAGCCATGCCCACAGAACCGGTAGTAAAAAAATTGAAACCCACCACTGGTGGGATGATATCACAACATACATGAAATCATCATGAGAACATCAAAAAGAACCTACAAAAAGAAATCCATGACATATCCTTGGCCTCAGGAACTTGAAGTCAGGCACTGGGAAAACAAGGCAACCAACTTTCCCCATCATCTATGCTGGACACTCCACTGATGTGGATTTCTCATTTGATTTCATCACAGACTTTTACAGGAGATATACAACCAATGAGCTTGTTGCCCAGATTCTAAATGTGGAATTCAAAATGGAAACCAGGACTTTTTCGGGCACTCTTTTTCTTGAAAAATTAGATATGTAAAATGAAATAAGTGGTTTGTTTATGATGTTCCCACCATACAGTTACCTGAGTAGAGTTAGTCAAACCACATTTAAAGATAGTCTCAATTTGGGAATAAATATAGTCTGTTCGTGTTTAGTTAACTGGATCAATTTATGTAGAAAGCAAAGGAGGAAACAATACTCAGAAACCATTACATAAACAAAGAAGATAGAAGCATTACTTAAGTCTTAGTAAGGATAGAGTATTCAGAAGAGACTCAGGATGACTTGTCCCTGACTCACTGAGGCATAAGAGGAAGTGGAGGAGAAGCAGAATCAGACTGGCAAGATTCTGTTGTTCTAACCTATCTCAATCAAGTGTAGTTCTGGTCCTTCCTATGGAGTCTGTTTTCTGATTTACTATCCTCCAAAAAGGTGACATCTCATCCATTTCCCCTGTTCTTTGACAACCTTCCTCCTTCTCAGTTAAGTCTTTTGAGGGAACAGGGGCAATGTGGAAGCCTATTGTTAAACAAATAATTCCCTCAACACTGTCAAACTATTCACTAGGGCTGCATAACTATTACTATTAGTCTTCTCATCGTTCCTATCACCCATCTCCTACCACTTATGACTGCATGACTGTAACTTTGTTGCTTGTATCCTTACGATTTATATTGATATTGTTTCCTGATTGCTTATTTGTACCCTATGACTATCATTAAGTGTTGTACATCATGATTCTTGACGAATGTATCTTGTCTTTTATATACACTGAGAGCATATGCACCAAAGACAAATTCCTTGTCTGTCCAATCATACTTGGCCAATAAAGAATTCTATTCTATTCTATTCTATTCTATTCTATTCTATTCTATTCTATTCTATTCTATTCTATTCTATTGTGATAAACTGAGATTTCTAGTTTATTCTATTTTACTTTGAATTGCCACTTTCTAAAAGCTCTATTATTTGCTTGTAAATCTTTTCATATTCCATTTTTGTTGCCTAATTAAACCCTGTGTTTTTACATTATTTCTCTTCATTGCCCAGATTCTTCTGATTACAGACAGTCCCCCTCCTTCTTCATAATTCAGTTCCTGGCTGGCTTTCCCAAGGCAAAGTTCAAATATCCTTGTCAATACAAAGACAGTCTGAGTTTATGGAAATCCTCATTAACTGGGCAAGATGCTTGTATAGCCTGCCCTGCCAGGACTTGCTGTCCTACATTTTAACTACAAGAGGAATTCTTAGCCACCAAAATCAGGGATGGTTTGCAGGCCCTTCCAGATAAACCCAACTCGCTTAGCTGATAGTGTGTAAACTGTTTATCGGCTTTTGTGCATTCTCTGTGCAACAGGATGGCTGTTGTTCTTGGAATCCTGTTTGGTCATAATATTTAGAAGAGGGTTCTGATAATGAGATAAGCTGCTCACCCACCACAGATGGCTCTGGAGACACGCAGCTTAGCCAACATTCTGAAGGGAGGGAATAAACTTGTAAGAAATGAAAGTGGTTTGCAAGTGGTTTGAGTGAAATGTCATATGGAAGGCTACACAGGCATGTCTGTTCGAGGCGTTTGGATTGATAGAATTCAATGATAAAAAAAAAGCCAACTTCAATCTTATGTTCCTTTACACAAATGTACAGTACAATCTATCACTTGACCTGAAAACCAGGGATGCTTTTCTTCTTCCAGCAAAGACCTTCTAACTTGGCAGGCAGGCTGCACTACTAACCTGGGTCTAAAAAACAGTGGCAACGGGGTAAGACCTTTGTTATCACCATTCCTCTCTAATAGGCTTTGTTTATACATGTTTATTTAGGGGGAAAACATCTCACTTACATCAGCAAGACTTCCTGACAGCAAGTGTGGCTTGGATTGCAGTCCAGAGCTAACTAGGCTTTTCCAGGAGGCCATTGGTTTTCTTTCTTTAGGATAAGAGCTAACTCATAAAGCTAATACACAAAGACAGAGCAGCAGGGTCCTCCACATCCTTATTTTGCTTGGTCTAGAAGCTCAGGAGCTGAGGTGGTGCAGTGGTTAAAGTGCAGGACTGCAGTTCAGCAGTTCAGCTGTTCAAATCTCACCGGCTCAAGGTTGACTCAGCCTTCCATCCTTCCGAGGTCGGTAAAATGAGGACCCAGATTGTTGGGGGCAATATGCTGAACTCTGTAAACCGCTTAGAGAGGGCTGTAAAGCACTATGAAGCGGTATATAAGTCTAAGTGCTATTGCTATTGCTATCATATCTATGCCCATATTGAAGTTGTTCTTAGCTGATTTATCTCTAACTGTGGTGCACAGCAATCTGCTTATGGGGATACCCAAGCTTTAGAACCTGCCCAATCTAACTTACTCAGATCTCTGCTCTGAATCCCTTGCTCTGTTGCAAATGTACTTCTGTGCCTACAGCTCAAATGCATCTCTGCCAAGACTTCCTTCCTTGGATTCTGCTGACAGAAGGTACTGGCAGCAGATCTTTGAGGAAGACTCTTTAGTTAAATTAGCATTGACAGACAGGCATCAGTCTCCTAACAGCAGCTGACCAGGCTTACTGTGGGTTCTCCCCCAGTGTATATCTATGCTGGGCTTCAATAAGGTCTGGAAAGAATTCAGATAGAGACTCTAGAGCAGTGGTTCTCTAGCAATAGCACTTAGACTTATATACCGCTTCACAGTGCTTTACAGCCCTCTCTAAGCGGTTTACAGTGTTCAGCATATTGCCCCCAACAATCTGGGTCCTCATTTTACCGACCTCAGAAGGATGGAAGGCTGAGTCAACCTTGAGCCGGTAAGATTTGAACAACTGAACTGCTGAACTAGCAGTCAGCTGAAGTAGGTTGCAGTGCTGCTTTTAACCACTGCGCCACCTCGGTTCTCAACCTTCCTAATGCCGCGACCCATGCCATGCCCCCGTGCCACTGCTGCGACCCACCCTGCCGCCGCAACCCCCGCCCCGCCACTGCCATTTGAATTATTTTACCCTCTGCACATGCACAAAGCATTCTGCGCATGCGCAGAGGGTAAAAGAACCCAAATGGCGGCGTCCGGGCGAAGTCTCCCGACCCCTGTGAAAGGGTCGTTCGACCCCCAAAGGGGTTGGAACTCCCAGGTTGAGAACCGCTGCTCTAGAGGCAGAATTAATATCTCATATCTCCATTACAACAAACTCTCACACCCTCCATTTAAACATCCCTAAATGTTTAAAATTTATCTCTATTGAAAGAAATGCAGGCTTAGGCAAAACAGCATGAAACCCTATGAGACAAAGAGATTTTGGTTCTTCAAGATGCCAAATACATATTCAGTTATTCCGTTCCATATAAGCCATATACATGTGCAGAGAAAAAGCAAGGCTGCCTATTTACTTATTTAAATGTGTTATAGCTGCCCAACTCTAATGGACTTTGAGCAGCATACCAAACCAAAAAATCCACATAAACAGATAAAATGTAAAAACACACAAACAACATGATGATCTTAAAAGCAGCGCAAATCAAAGAAAAAAACCCCCTGCCCGCCTCATACAATAATACAATAAGTAATTCAAGACAATTCAGGAGAGTCATGAATAAAAAATAAGGAACTATAAACCAGGAACAGAGAACATCAGTTGTATAAATTGGTCCCTCTGATGAGGTTATCATATCTATACTTATGTGAACTAGACTATAATGTAGCTTGTTGTTATGGAACTTTCTTTTTTTAATGTGTTCTGCTCTTAAACTAGCTTTGTCTACTTATGCAAGTGCTGAGAAAAAAAAGAACCCAAAGAATTGCTGATAAAGAGAGAAGTTATTTATAGTGTTCTTTTACATGAAATCATATAAAAATTCACTTGTCATAAAATCAAAACCAGTGGTCTATAAAATAGTGTACCACCATGTTTTGTGCTGATGGCATTAACAAAAGGAACAACAGCAACCGAAAGTCCAATATTTTGCCCCTTCCCAAATAAAAAATGTTAAAATCTTATGGAGATGACATCTTCATAAAACCACAGGTGATCGATGTTTCTTTCAGAGAGACAACATTCCATTAATAAACTTGGATCATCCATTGGATTTGTTCTCATCACTTTTAGATTATCCAGATCTAATTCAAATGCCTGATGCTTTCGAAAACTTGTTAACTTTTGCCTGTCATGTTCTGCGTCTTTTTCGTTCAACTTTAAGGCTATCTCGCTGACAAAGTCACACAGCTGTCCAAAAGTGCCAGTTTTGTCTAAGAGCAAGGTTGTGTTTCTTTTGCTCCGGCCTCACATGCTTGGGTTGGGCCTCTTATTGCATCTCCTAATTGTTTAGATTTATGAGGCATCTACCGTAACTTCTAAGACAGCATTGAAAATCCCCTGTTCTGTTTAATTCATTCCTTTTTTTTCCTGGAGTTTATGGATCCAACTCACCAAGTAAAACTGTGCTATTGCCAACATTCTGTTTCTTCTCCACATTGTAAGGCAGGTCTATGGAATGTATCCCCCCTTTTTAGAGGAGAGAGTAACTGCTGACACCTCCCTACTTCATAATCCTTTCATGCAGACCAAGGTGAAGTAAGCAAACACGCATTGTTTTTGTACAGATCCCCAGACAAGAAGGTGCTTTATCAAAAATTAATAAAAACATTCCCTAGTTTGGATCTCAACTGAGTAAGATCATTGCTTTTTTGGTAGTTGCACAGCTTTTTATGTGGTATAATGGCAAAACATGGAATTATATTCAAATCTTCAAATCAAATCTTGCCCATATGAGACTAGCTTTGTAGACACCACTATGTTGCAAAATTAATATCAAGAATAATGTAATAATACAATCAAATCAAGGTTACAAACAAATCAAGGGCAGTCAGCCAACCAATGCTGGTACTTGACACTGCTCAGTAATCAGCACCACATCTTTATTTTGCATATGTTGACTGTCGACGAAACAGAGAATGTGGGTATTGCTTTGTAACTGTATCTAGAGAGCCACAGGGTTGCCCATGACCAAGGATGTAATGATATCGCCAGGTTGGGCAGTATTAAGAAGTGAAGATGCTTGATGCTTCATAGTTTAGCTGAAAAGCAGGAAAAATAGCACTGCTGAGAATCGGCAGTTTTGCCATTAAATCTGATGAAGCATAACACTCATTGACTTATGCAGTTGTGTGGTCTAGTCTGATTGTATGGTTGTGGATCAGAAAATAACACACAGGCTATGAACTCCTGATCTATTTTAACTGGAAGAAGTCATTTATCTTTTCAGATTAGACATATTCCCAGTCCTATCTAGAGTAGTCACAAATTGTACCTAAAGATTTCTATTTGCAAAGTGCTCTTATCTGGACCTATGTCACTTCCTCTAAACTCTGACATTTCTATTTTTCTCATGTTGATTCCCCAGTTCATTTTCTAAGCAGACTGATCTTACACTGCAACAGATGCATTGGCAGCACAACATACATTCCTACCCTTATCAAAGAACGGGGGGGGGGGGATTGACATGTTCCCTTTGCTCTCCTTGCCTAGCAAATTTCTCCCTTCACTGATCCAATAGTGGCAGTTTTAGATTTTAAAAAGATGTCCTAAAAGGCCAACGCTATCTTGTGTTTTTATTATTATTATTATCATTCCCCTTTAAAGTAAGGGGAATAGCATGCAGATGAGCTAGCATGTAGATCCAGGAAAGGGGCCCATTTCTTTTCAATCTTTCAACACTTGGGATTAGTTTCAGTCTTCTGATTATTTGGATTAATCATTCCCCCCCTCCTGTTGTTTATGCCTCTTAGTTCTATCACATCCTTTCAATGATTAAATAATTTGAAATTGTTCATGAAACCAGAGTGCCACAGAGTATAAGATAGTTTTATAAAAGTTTCCCAAGCAACATATTTTTTTTTCATGCTGATAAGTGCCTTTTCATCAAGTACAGCATGCTGTGCAGAATGAGTTATCCTTTGCAAATCTGGCAAGTCAAATTAACTGGGCAAGGGCATGAAATGTAAGTTGGTGTGTACATATGGGTAACAGCATTAAACTCTTATCTTAGAAATCACTATTCTCAGCCAAGGTGACACACACTGCAAGTATTGTGTTTGGGGAGAGAGAGAGAGAGAGAGAGAGAGAGAGAGAGAGAGAGAGAGAGAGAGAGAGAGAGAGAGAGAGAGAGAGAGAGAGAGAGAGAGAGAGAGAGAGAGAGAGAGGTATCTGACCATTTGATAATTTTCACTATAAATGGTAAAGACTCCAAACTCCAGCTTTCTTGAGAAGTTTTTAAGTCAACTTCAATTTTTATTCTGCCGAGAAAACATTCTTTTATTTTGACATCACATGCATCCCCTTTTATCACAGGGATAAAAAGTATCTTTTATCTAGACAGAATGCATCAAGTTGCAGAATGACTCAACAAATGAATCTATTCTATAAATTAAGCCAGAAAACAAGCGTCTCTGAGCCCTGGCAGTGTCTAAATGTCAGGCCCAGGGTGCAGAGCAATAAACAATGATCTGCACTTTCTCAGTGTCAGGGCAGCTAACAGAAGAGATGGGGGTCAGCAGACTTGGTTCCTCCAGCAAGGTTGCCATATGGCAACTTGGAGATCTTTGCTAGTGTCTGCTTACCAGGAAGATGTAGCTCCAGCCATGTTTTCTGCTAGCTACACATCATCATTCCCTGTCTTCTGTACTGCTTTAGAGCAAAATAAAAACGAGCAGGAACAAAGCAAAGCAGTATAGGGCGAAAGAAGGAAGATCCTGATAGGCACGTGCCATGCTTTATGTCATGTTTCGGGCAAAACCATACAATGTTAAACCAAAGGACAGAATGTTGATTAACTAACGTCAGTTCCTTCCAGCTGGAAGAGAAGAATGGCAATTCCTTATTTGTTCTGAACTCAAGCTTTTTGCAAAGTTTGGAAAAAAATAGCATCTCTAAGTGTGGTCTTGTGAGCCTTTCAGCTTGTAGAGGTCTCACAGGCAGAACAGCTGCTGTGGACCCAAAGGGAATGAATCAATTTCTGTGTGTTTGTAATAGGATTTTCCTGAGGTTATGATTTGGGGGATCATGAATATGAGTAATTGTAGGATGATGTCTCTGAATATTGATTTGGAGTAAGCTGGATTTAGGAACATATGCAAAGAAGGAAGGGAACCCAGTAACAAGGAAGAGAATACAGTCAAGAGGGAAGTGATTGAACGGTAGAGAATATGATGCAAGGCACATGTTAGACTTGGAGCTAACAGGACTGGATTCAAATCCTGGATGAACCACAAAATTTGCTTAATTGCCTTGAACAAGACATCATTTTTCATTCTTACTAGATTGTTTTGAGGAATGGAGGCTATAAAAACTTGGGCTTGAAAAATGTTTTATATAAAACAGCCAATAATTATAATAATAAATCAAGGTTTCTAGAATTGACACAAAGCCTGCAGACACTAACAGGCCTTGCCTCTGGAACATTATTTACTGGTTGGGAAATCACTTAGGCCAGTAAATTGAAGGCAGTTTTCACAACCTGTCACCCACTGGAGATGCTGGAACAACTTCTAGAATTCTGGAAGTCACCGACTCAATATATCTTGAAGTCAACAGGCTGGAGAAGGCTAATCTAACCTAAGGCTTCACTAGAAAGTATCACATACATTGTGTCTTTTATGTTCAACTTCATCTAGTTTGCATACATATTTAGTAATCAGTATAATCAATAGCTGGCACATGTTTCTTAAAATTGTCTTGAAATAGTTTTAATGCACAAAACAAATAGTCTAGCTGGATTTATAGATCATTCTGTATAGCTGTTACTATATACTTCATATACTTCACAGCTCACAATAAACTCCTGCATAAGGAAAGTTAGCATTTTCCATAGGGAAACTATAGTTGCCCTTTATCAGTAACTACATCTGTGCCCAAATTTCCTGATACATTCTTTTAATTAAATCTGTTAAATCAAACTTCTTTTATCAAATAGGAAAATGACATCATTTTCCTCATGTCTGGTGACAGAGAAATACTTCCATATAAGATCAAATGGAAACTAACTAAATATTGATCTTTGCCAAAATGTGGGCAGCAACCACCTGAAGTTAGACTGCTTTCCATCTTGTAGTCCAATGCCTGGTCAAGGATTGGAACCTGAATTTCAAAGCAAAGCAAAACAGCTAATTGACATCCTTTTCAAATGTATTTACCATAAAGCTAGAAGAAAGATACTCTCCTTTAATTCTCCAAAAGTCTATTGCAAATTCATGGTGGGGACACACACACACACACACACACACGAAGATGCATCTTTTTTCCCCAATCCAGCAATAGCATGTAGTATGGCAACACTGGGGGTAATCTTTATTTATTTATTATTATTTATTACGGTTTTCTTATATGCTGCCCAACTCCCAAGGGACTCAGGGCGGCGTACAACAGAGAGAAGATACAAGAATCACCAATAATAAACGTTACATTAAAAGCAAATATAAAAATTAAAAATTCATATTAAAAAAAACCATCCAACAATCAGACATACCCGGGGGAGAGCTCAGATGGATTAGGCTCTACCCCCAGCCTGCAGGAAGAGCCATGTCTTAACGGCTTTTCGGAAGGCCAGCAGGGTGGGGATAGTTCGGGTCTCTGGAGGCAGTTGGTTCCAGAGCGCCGGGCCTGCCACAGAGAAGGCCCTCCCCCTAGGGCCCGCCAGCCGGCATTGCTTGGCCGACGGGACCCGGAGGAGGCCAACTCTGTGGGCCCTAACCAGCCGGAGGGAAGTATGAGGCAGAATGCGGTCCCGGAGATAACCTGGTCCTAAGCCATGAAGGGCTTTAAAGATGGTGATCAACATCTTGAATTGGACCCGGAGACCGATGGGCAACCAATGCAGCTGGCGGAGTATAGGTGTCACGTGGGTGTACCTTGGCACACCCACCACAGCACGCGCAGCTGCATTTTGCACCAACTGAAGTCTCCGGATACTCTTCCTCTCTCTCATCTTTTGCATCTTCCTCTCTCTCCCCTTTTCTTTCTACGTGGCTAAAAGACGAATGTTCTTTAAAGTAATGCATAGGAAGCGAAAGAGCTGGAAATGAACAGCTGCAGTTAAGGAACACTGACGGCCGCAGGTACAGGTATGTCTGTGCTGGCCCTGATAACAACCCTGGAACCTCACTTTCTAACTATTGGAGTTGTCCAGAGACTGAGGCAGACTGTACCAAAACAGACTCCTCCATGAGAGATAACTTCATTGCCCCAGATTCCACAGGCAAAGACTTTACTCTCCGAAGCCCATGCACCCACACCCCACACTTTCCCAGTCCATCCCAGAGAATTCCTGCAAAGCTATTGGATTAAGATTCAAAGAAGAAGGCAGCAGGGGCAATGCTTTGATAGTGCTGTTTAGGACAACTGTGGAATGTTATTGGCTTTTTCCATAACTGTTTCTTCTCAAGATTGCTTGCAACAGCAGAATGATGCAACAGCTTAAACCAAAGCCCTCAGTTGCTCCAGGCAAGGACAGGTAGACTGGGGAGCAATTATGAAATGTTTGACCATAAATCGTGCTGCAGACATCTAGCATTCTGATGGCTGCATCTAAGCCAAAACAAAGATAGCCCACTGTATTGGAGTTTGGCTTCTTGGTTGTTTTTGCTATCTATTCTTTTAACTTCAGATGCGACATATTCCCTTTATAAACTGAATGGGATATCAGGAAAGTAGAAAATGATTTAATATGCAGGCTGGCTGGGAATTTTGGGAATTGAAATCCAACACATCTGAACATCACCAGTTAGAGAAGGTTGTCATAGATCCAATGCCTGCAAGACAAAAACCATAAATAAATCCTTCTAATGCAACCCTGAGTTTGAGGGTTGAGTTGCTTTAACTGCTTGCCTCAGAAGTATTGGATTCTGCAGTCTAGGTCCAAAACTGCTAGTGTTAATACAGGTACATGTTTTCTAGCACATAGTGACTGCATGCAGGCCATCCTTGGAAATGTGATTTGGTGAATCATTTGGAAACAGCCATTGATAATTGCATGTCTGTTAGCAATTAGTTCTGCCATAATGGTGGTAGTTTAGCAAAGAGAACTATGAGCCAGGAGACCTTTGGTCCATATCTTTCTCCAGCCATGAATACACTTGTTGCCTAGGCAACCAAGTTTATCTTTGCCTTCAATCTACAATAGAAGAGGATAATAGTGCTGATCTTCCTTACAGCCTCTGCTGTTAAGATGAATGAAATTATATATACATATAATACTTAAAATGCAAGTTCGTGCTAGAGTCTTATTCAGTTTCCAATTGACATTGTAACACTGCACCAAAACCTCTGCAGAGAATGCCCTCAAAATAACCATACTATGATGAATGAGAACCATGCCAACATGAAGCCATGCTCTTAATCCAATTCAGAGTTTTATAAAATATGTCACTTTTTAGATAATAAACAGCTGTGGTTTTATTTTCATGGTTGCTTCTGAAGACACAAGTTTATTTATTTATTTATTTATTTGAGGTTCTTCTATGCCGCCCTACTCCCTCAGGACTCAGGGCGGTGTGTTTTAAAAGTTTTAAAAAGGAGCATTGGAGCAGCACAATTTTGGAGTCTCTTAGGTCTCTAGAGTCTCCTTTTAAAAAGCAAGATGAATATAATCAATGGAGTTCAGATTTTTGTAATGACTTGGTGCTATGGCTTCCATTATAGCACTAATATGCAAATGCTTATACTTGAAACTTTTGCAGATATGACACAATGGTATAAAACCTTTACTATTTTAATTTTATATATCAGGTTGCTGTCAGGTTACTGTTATCAGATTGCTGTTAAAAAGTTTGGCCATATGATTAGTAAAATGACAGTAACCCAATGAAATCTTCAGAGTTAGGAAAGACATTTGTAATTGACCCAATTGATAGAGAAACCAGCCTTCCTTGCCTTATTGCCTTCTAGTTCTGCTGAAATGACAATTGTCCAAATATCCTCCTAGTTAAATTCCCAAGGCTGAGAAGATTGTAGACAATGACAATTCTGTGACAAGGGGTGCATCACAATTATAACCACAGGAAGTAAGCATTGAAAGAATTCTGATCATGTAAGGCAGGGGTGGCCAAACTATGGTTCTTTGAGGACCTGTGGACTTCAACTCCCAGAATTCCTGAGCTAGCCATGCATGCATGGCTAGCTCAGGAATTCTGGGAGTTGAAGTCCACAGATCCTCAAAGAACCATAGTTTGGCCACCCCTGATGTAAGGTAAAGGTCTCCCTTGTCCTGTCATGTTCAACTCTAGGGAGTGTGTGCTCATCTCTGTTTCTTAGCGGAGAGAGCCAGTGTTGCACGAAGACACTTCCATGGTCATGTGGCCAGCATGACTATATCAGGGGTGGGTTCCACTTACCTTTGGCACTAGTTTGCATCGTGATGTTTCGCGCGCGCGCTCAAAACGTTCACATGCACGCACACGTCCCCTCATGCAATTCTACTTCCGTGCATGCTCAGTAGTTATAATCAGCCCAAAACACAGCTGAGGAGCTGATCAGCTGTGCTTCGGGCAAAGGAATAAAGGTAAGTATAAACCAGGGGGCGGGCGGGAGGACCCTTTTTCAAGCAGCAGCAGAGGAAAAAACTTCCAAACAGTAAAAAAAAATTTGGAAAAATTTCAAAAAAAAGATCGCGGCGTCCATGGACTGGCACCAACTGAACTGGATCTGTGATGCCATCGTGACATCAACAGCAGGTGGCTACCGGTTCGGGCGATCCGGTCCGAATCGGGAGGAACCTACCCCTGGACTATATGCTGAGGTGCAGAGAATGCTGCTATCTTCCCATGAAGTGGTGCCAGAGGTGGGTTCCTGCCGGAGCTGCCCAGTATGCAGCTCCAGTAGGGAGCGGCGGATTTTGCAACTGCTCTGGAGCCCTCTCTGCTGGTCCACCCGGCGCGTCACTATTTTTTTCTGTCATTTTCGGTGATTTTCGGGCGATTTTGCTTCTGCTCATGCGCAGAAGCAAAATCGCGCCGAAATCTCTCATGCATGCACGTCCCCTCATGAGATTTTGGTGTGATTTTGCTTCCACGCATGCGCAGAAGCAAAATCATGTGAGGGGGCATGCGCGCGTAGCGAGCAAGCGCCCCCCCGAAGTGTGGAGATGCGCGCGCATGGCTCCGCCAGCAAGGTAAATGAGCAACCCGCCCCTGAGTGGTGCCTATATATATCTACTTGCATTTGCTTACTTTTGAACTGAACTGGGACAAACAACAAGCGCTCACCCCATTGCGTGGCACTCAGGTCTCAAACCCGGGTTGTCAGCTTTCCATCCGACAAGCTCAGTGTCTTTAACTGCTGAGCTATCACACTCACATTTGATCATGTAATTCTACTCATTCAACTAGCTATTAAACTGAATGTCATATTAACTTCTGATATTTCTGCTAGTAAAAAGTATATGATGGCTCACAATTTTGCTTTCTAAGAGCTAACAGGCTGCGGAGTCCTGACAGCCACATGCAGCTGTTCCATATCACTGAGGAAAACAGCTAGCCAGCTGCTGCCTTTGATAGGGCTGTAGAGTTCAGAAACCCTATGGGATACAATCCATGCTGGTAGCATAGAAGATCAAGCCCCAAACCCATAATATTTAACACAAATACATGAGATGATGGGGGATGGGCAGATTTTGACCAAATGAATCTCTGTTTTATAAATCAGTGTGTTGAGTTAAGGTCACAGATTCACTTTAGCAACAATATTTTGACACTTTCAGACATCTGATGCTTTGGTTTTGCTCTATCAACAGACATTTATGAGCAATGCAGATGACAATGCTTCGATGGTTCGACTGATTGTTAAAATTGCTAAGGCAGAACTATTAGTTCCAGAAAGGTCCTGCTCCTCCCACTTTCAATGCTCTTTTTGCCAATTCAGATCACGCTGTTCATCATGATACAACATAATGAAGTATAAGGAACAGGCATGGCTTCTCTTTAGTTGATGTCACATTATTGTAACTTAAAAACTTGTACTATATGCACACTAGGGAGGGAGGCTGGAAGAGTCCAATTAACAACAATCAGAATGCAAAAGCCAGACTTTTCCTAAAGGAAATTCAAAACATTTATTCTAGATGACTCTAGAGGCTGGCAGTTAAAGGCAATAAATACAGACTGGATTTCATAGTGTACAGAGTAAAATGTTCATTTATTCATGATATCACTGGTTATGATCTGACATTACCAAAAGGGATGTTGCAGGGCAATATCTGAGTTATGGAGAGCTAATAGTATTTTCTTCATCCCTGGCTGAAAGAGAGCTGGCTTCATTAATCAGTCTTGGAGATCAAAGAAAGTAAAATGCTAGATGGGTTCCTAAAGAGTGTGGAAGGCCTATATGCTCCACCAGAAAATGAATGATCAGTTCATGGGGCAAGAATGGAAGAACTTTGGTAAGATGCTTGAATTCATTACAGTTCTTACAGACAGCCACGTTCCTCCCTTCCTCCTTATCAGTCCCTGTGCTGCATCATAGACCAGATGCAGAGAAAGAAGGCATTCCTAGAGAAAAGCAATGGCAATGTTAAGAACTAAACATGAAAAAAAAAGCATGAAGAATGCTAGTATATGTCAAGAATTTTGCTGACCCAAAGCATGTTGACAGCCTGAGCAAACTGAACAGAACTGTAATCTAGGAGAGCAGACTGGCTGAAGTCAGCTGCGGAACTGCGGCTGGGCCACTATCTTTATTGAAACCACCTGAAGTTAGGAAGTCTACTCTTGTGTGCTTCATAACACACAAGGGTGTTATGAAGTGTTAAGGGTGAACGAGAGCAATTTTAAAGATGGAAATGATCAAATATTGCCCTTGCGCCAGGCATAATTAAGCTTCCTCCTGGTTAGCATTTTTGTTCTGTCGCAACCGATTGGTGATTTTTATCTCTCCAGGAACACCCCTTTTCTCAATCCAAATATTCCCCTCTTTGCCATTGCTTATATTTAATACAAATTGGGATGCTCATCATCCTGTCGTTATTGCTTATCGCCTATTAGATTAATGCAAACAAAAGATCAAAAGTCATTTTTAACCTTCTTTAATTACCTTGCATATTTCTTTTGCGATTGACCATTACTTTTCATATGGGTATTTTCTATTCCTAGTTAGAATGCAGAGAAAACAATCTTGATTTAAAAACAACAAAAAATATTTTTCAAGTGGAGGCCAACTGCCTTAGATTGAGCTGCCACCCTTGGCCCTGTGATTACTGTGTAACATTAGAGCAAAATGACTGCAATTTGTAGTCAATTTTCCTTCCTACCAAGTTGAGAACCTGCCCACCAGAGATCGCAATGTTCTCTTTTTGTCCACCAATGATGAGGAAGATCGGGGGTTGTTCTGACACCTCATAAGCATGGCTTCCTTTAATAGGTTACAAGGTATTCTATAAAACATTCCCATGTACCGTACAAGAAGAAAGATTTGCTTGGATTTGCAAGAAGTGCTTCTATGCCAACTTCCTCCAACATGTTTTACAACTGACCTGCAAAGAATGTGTGTCACTGAATAGGATATACAGCCCTGGAGAACATAAAATATAGCTACATTGTTTAATAATCTCTCATCAGCAAGATCCACAAGGCAAAGTGAAGGTGATCTTACTGAGATAAACTCCATCTAGCGTGTTAGAAAGAACAGCTTTCCTACTTTCACTGGTGGAATATTCTTATAAATTCACTTAGTTTGTCAGAATGGTACACAGGGGGTCATTTAATGTACTGACAACAGCAGCGTGCAAATTCTTCAGCCTTTGGCCACACGCTAAGCAAACACTCTGGATAGCTTCACAGTCAGATTAAAATGCCAGAGCGATCACTGATGGTGCAATTGAAATGTGCTCACTAATTTATTAAGTTTATTTTCAGCAAGCTTGGAGACATCAAAAAGTTGAATTTCTAAATGACACCAGTAATAAGATGTGGCTACACATAGTTTCAAATCAGGTTAGGTTTGCAAGATAATCGTTACTAAGATTATGTCAAAATAGCTATTGTGGAATTAGAAAGCAATCTAAAAGATCTTCCAGATGCATTTAACAGTGGACACAATTACACACAACTGTGTGACTCAGTCTAGAAGTCCTGGTATATGCCTTGTTTTGCAATGCCCATTCCATTTCAGATTTATAATCAAGTTTTTTTTTTACTTGGTAATTGACAATCATGGAAACTTACAGAACCAGATGATTTAAATGGAACTTGCATACCAAACATTTAGACACCATCAATATTATATTATATATACAGTACATCTTTGCATTCCCATGTACAAGGCAGTAATTATCTAGCCTGCTTTGATATCATGGAATATTTATTAATTAATGCATTTCTCAGATAGAGATTGTTACTGAAACAGTCCTATTTATATCTCAATGTGCTGTACATAAATATGTACCCATTGTATCCTGCTTGTGACATGGAACAATTACTTACCAGAATTAGAAGGAAGTTGCATTTTAGAGATATTAGAATAAATAAATTGGTTGGTTGTGAATAGACTTTTTACTATTCCATAGAGAGAATTCTGGCAGTACTCATATTCCTTACCAGACTAAGAGGGTAAAGATTGTATACTGCATGTAAGGGTCTATAAATGCATTTGTAAACAGGGAAACAACAACAATGGTGCTCAATGGAACTGCATCTACATGGAGGGAAGAATGCAGTGGAGTACCCCAAGGCTCTGTTTTAGGCCCAGTACTCTTCAACATCTTCATCAATGACTTGGATGAGAGGATAGATGGGGAACTCATCAAATTTGCAGATGACACCAAACTGGCAGGAATAGCCAACTCTCCAGAAGATAGGCTCAAGATACAGAAGGATCTTGACAGACTTGAACATTGGGTGCTATCTAACAAAATGAAATTCAATGGTGAAAAAAGTAAGGTTCTACATTTAGGCAAGAAAAACAAAATGCACAGGTATGGTATATGTGGTACCTTGCTCAACAGTAGTAACTGTGAGAGGGATCTTGGAGTCCTAGTGGACAACCATTTAAATATGAGCCAGCAGTGTGCAGCAGCTGCCAAAAAAGCCAACACAGTTCTAGGCTGCATTAACAGAGGGATAGAATCAAGGTCACGTGAAGTGTTAATACCACTTTATAAGTCCATGACTGCTGTTGCTTCTGATGTGAATGTCATGCTAACTTTCAGTGTGCTATGCAAATACTTAACATACCAAGCGATGTGTGATACTTATTCCAAAGAATCTGAGGTCATTGGGGAATGATATGGTACATACTATCATTTATGGTGTCCTGAAGTTAAAATTTTTTGGATTAATAGCAATAGCAATAGCAATAGCACTTAGACTTATATACCGCTTCATAGTGCTTTACAGCCCCCTCTAAGCAGTTTACAGAGTTCAGCCTATTGCCCCCAACAATCTGGGTCCTCATTTTACCGACCTCAGAAGGATGGAAGGCTGAGTCAACCTTGAGCCTGGTGAGATTTGAACAGCTGAACTGCTGAACTAGCAGTCAGCTGATGTAACCTGCAGTGCTGCACTTTAACCACTGCACCACCTTGGCTCTTAAATTAGGAAATGGTTAGAAGAGATAATGGAACAACATATACTGTAGATCTGAGGCTGGAGATATTCTTATTGGGACTATTAAACAGAAAATATACTAAGGAAATACAATATCTACTTCTACATTTAACCACAGCCGCAAGAATAGCATACGCTCAAAAATGGAAAAACGATAAAACACCATCTGAGGAAGAATTGATAGGGAAAATGCTTGATTGAGCGGAGATGGATAAATTAACAAAAGAGATAAAAGAAAAAGAAGAGACAGACTATTATTTGGTCTGGGATAAATTATATAAATGGTTAGAGATGAGAAATAGAGATTAAGGCTCAATGATCAAAGGTGAAATAAGAAACAGTATGGGAAAAAATAATGGTGTAATAAGTAATTAATGTGAAGAAATAAAGATAGAAATGTGTACATAGGTCAATAAATACAAAGACAACTAGAGAAAATTAAAAGGGAAAAATATAAATAATAGAATAAATACCGTGATGAAACTGCTGTAAAAAGTGAATATATGTTTATGTGTTGATGTGTTTTGTTGTATGTTTTTATTGTTTTGTAGTTTTAAAAAATAAAATTAATAATAATAAAAGGTATTGTCATTGACATTGTGAAATGTATTTAGTTTCCGCACAGTCCCCCTTTCATTAACACATGTTGTGAGAGTTGGGTGAAAGTTTTTTCCATTTTTCCCCCTGCTCAACTTCTTTGCTGATGACCACTGAAATTTCGGTAAGCCACATGCTTCCACCCATTTCGGATCCCACTGAAAGCCAAGATTTCTCCATGCACCTGACAAGCAACAGGGTTTTCCTTTGTGCAGCAGATTTCTCCAATCTGGTGTTCTCCAGATAGGTTGGATTAAAACTGTCATTGTGTTTATTGTTCTATAGGCAATGGATCACTCAACCCTCCAACAGTAGAGCAAACTAAGTAGGGCTAATCCCTCGCAGGAAACAGGAACATTTTGCTGCTCAAGATAAGCTTGTATTTACAGTTTTAAATAAGGAAACAAGACAATATATTTCTGTCCTTGGTTGCCAGATAAATCAACAAAAGACACAGAATTAACAGGACTTCACTAGGCACAAGGAAATGCGGTAGCCCCACATGAACTAGTACTACATAAACTGCAACCTATTGCAAAAGTGAGAGGAAGAAAGAGGGAGGGGGAGTAAACCTGCCCCTGATGCTGCTGCGCACTACCCCATTTTTTAGTGGCAATAACCCTGAGTTACTCATGTCTGTGGAGATTCATCCAGGTCATGATTGTCCCAAAGGTACTTTTTCCAAAGGCAACTGGACTTTCTTTGCTTTTCCTTGAAGACATTTTGCTTCTCATTCAAGAACTGCTTCTGCTTCTGACCAGAACAGAAAAAGCTTCTTCTTTTTTTCCATTGATCAATGGAAGAATATTTAATAGCAAAAAAAATCATGAACAATAATAGAAACTTACAAGTGACAAAGTAGCCTGAAATGAACTAATAATATTTATGAAAGACCATTATTCTTCATAACTTTTCATGGCTTAGGAGCAGGTTACCTCCGGGACTGCATCCTACCTCATACTTCCCTTCGACCGGTCAGGTCCCACAGAGAGGGTCTCCTCCAGGTCCCGTCAACCAAACAATGCCGGCTGGCGGGGCCTAGGGGGAGGGCCTTCTCTGTGGGGGGCCCTGTTCTCTGGAACCAACTACCCCCAGAGATTCGAACTATCCCCACCTTGCTGGCCTTCCGAAAAGCCATTAAGACATGGCTCTTCCTGCAGGCGGGGTGATTTGAGACAATTTCACATCTTTGGTCTCCCCCACGTATGTATGGTTTTGTATGTTTTTTTAAAATTCTTTTTTAAATTGTTCTTTTTTAAATTGTTTTTAAATTATTATATTGTTTAGTTGTTCTTTAAATGTTGTACGCCGCCCTGAGTCCCCAGGGAGTAGGGCGGCATATAAGAACACTAAAATAAATAAATAAATAAGACCCCAAAAAGTAAAAGATAAAACCCTGTTCCAAAACTGGAATCAACTCTGAATTATCTGAATTTGAAAGAAGAAGAAGCTTCTTGAATGAGAAGTGAAACATCTTTAAGGAAAAACAAAGTCTAGTTGCCTTTTGAAAAAGCACCTATGGGACAACCTGAGTTACTCAATTTTTTTAATGCTTCTTCTTGGGTGTGGTGTGGGAAGGAAGAAAGGAAGATATGATAAGGAGATAGCTTTCTTGCCTCTTTTGCAGGGGCTGGCAACATTTTGAATTCATTGGAGAATGTGTGATGCCAGAGTATGCCAATAAGCCAAGGGCTTACACAAGCAGCTGGCTGAGTCAACCATGTTGTGTAAACATAACATCTGCCATGACAGCAGATTGTCCAAAGGCCCACATAAAAATTGGAGCACATTCTACCTAAACCGTCACAAATTTTTCCTTTAAAGGTAACATAGGAATTTCTGGCCAGCAAAAGAAGGTTTTGATTTGTGACCTCTGATTCTAGCATGAAAAATTCTAGAAGGATTGACTCCAAAGAGCTGCTCCAGCCTGAATGCTGCAGTTATATAGGAGCCCTGGTAGCTCAGTGGTTAGAATGCAGTGCTACAGGCTAACTCTGCCTACAGCCTGGAGTTCTATCCTTACTGGCTCAAGGTTGACTCAGCCTTCCATCCTTCCAAGTTCGATAAAGTGAGGACCCAGAGTGTTGGGGGCAATATGCTGACATTTGTAAACCGCTTAGACAGTGCTGTAAAGCACTAGAAAACAGTACATAAGATTAAGTAATATTGCTATATCTAACCTGTTACAAACATGATGACTGCCCCAAGGTCCAGTATTAGGCTGAGAGTCCAGACAGCAAGATTCTATGCTTTAAAAACTTTCTGCTAACTTTTCTGCTTTTCAATTTCTTTTTAGAATAGAATAGAATAGAATAGAATAGAATAGAATAGAATAGAATAGAATAGAATAGAATAGAATAGAATAGAATAGAATAGAATAGAATAGAATAACAGAGTTGGAAGGGACCTTGGAGGTCTTCTAGTCCAACCCCCTGCCTAGGCAGGAAACCCTACACCAACTTCAGACAAATGGTTATCCAACATCTTCTTAAAAACTTCCAGTGTTGGAGCATTCACAACTTCTGGAGGCAAGCTGTTCCACTGATTAATTGTTCTAACTATCAGGAAATTTCTCCTTTGTTCTAAGTTCCTTCTCTCCTTGTTTAGTTTCCACCCATTGCTTCTTGTCCTACCCTCAGGTGTTTTGGAGAATAGTTTGACTCCCTCTTCTTTGTGGCAGCCCCTGAGATATTGGAACACTGCTATCATATCTCCCCTAGCCTGATTAGCTAATCAGGCTATTTTTATTTTGGAATGTGTACATAGATCTGAAGTGAGGATAATAAGATACATCTTGGTTAAACAGAGAAACTTGGGAAAGGAACAGTGTGACCCTTAACCGATGATTTCCCATCATTTTAAACAAAACTGCCAGTTGAGGTATCTTGATGGAAACATGAATGGAGCAGATTTTCACTTCTTCTGCTGAATAAAGTTTTTTTTAACCTAAGGATGAGAATTGCTATAATGACATGGAAGGTCTATAATCTGCTTTGGCCAACTTTGCAGAAACTTTATATAATCAAGAAACATTCTTGCTATAAGCAAATGAGCAATTGTGCAAATGCCTTAAAAATGTGCTTCACAGCCTGTGGGAGAATGTAGAAGGACCCTCTCTCTGAATCAGGAAAGCAGCTTGCAAGCCTGGAAAAAGATTAGCTATGCAGGTGCATTCGTGAAGAGACAGCCACAAGCAACTTCCAAGCAACTTAAAAAGAAGACACAACTGCTCTGATAATTCAAAGAGCTTCTCTGTACACATTCCTGCATGTTGTGAAAAGCCTTTGAACCGTCCAAATGAAGAGGCATCCAGACAAATCTATTCAATTTAGCTTGTCAAAAACTGCATATGATAAAGTGAACAGGCTTGCATTGTGGAATGTTTGACGTGAATATGGAATCAAAGTTTGGTTGCCAAATATATCTAAAGTAAGGCACATAGGAGAATAAAATTGAACTAAACTGAGCATTTAGTTTCATGGAGACTAAAACTTATGAAGAACAGTTGCAGGATTTGGAAATGGCTACTCTAGAGAAAAGAAGGGGTGATAACAGTGTTCCGGTATTAGAGGAGATGCCATAAAGAAGAGGGTGTCGACTTATTTTCCAAAAAAAACCCAGAGGCTAGGACAGTGATGGCTAACCTTTTCCAGACCAAGTGCCCAAAGCGCGTGCATCCAAACCCTCAAAATGAATTGCGCATGCACCCCACCCTCATGCATGCACCCCCCTGCACATGCCCTGCCCCCTGTGCATGTGCGCATGGCCCCCCACATGTGCCCTGCCCCCCACACATGCGTGGCAGAGACCCAAAGACCAGCTGGCTTCGGGAGGTGCACGCACATGCGCAGAAGAGCTGAACTGAGGTGACAGCTTGCATGCCATCACAGAGGGCACTGTGTGCCACCTCTGGCACGTGTGCCATAGGTTCGCCATCACGGGGCTAGGACAAGAAACAATGGATGGAAACTAACCAAGGAGAGAAGCAATCTGGAATTAAGGAGAAACTTCCTGACAGTGAGAACAATTAATCAGTGGAACAGTTTGCCTTCAGAAGTTGTGGGTGCTCCATCACTGGACGTTTTTAAGAATGGCCGCCCCATTTGTGTGAAATGGTATAGGTATATTGCTTGAGCAAGGGGTTGGACTAGAACAGGGGTGTCAAACCCGATCGCATTGCGGGCTGTATCGTGATGTAGCGGTATCCTTTTTGCCCTTGCGGGGCCAGGGTGGGCATAGCCTGCATGGACCACATCTTTGACATGCCTGGACTAGAAGATCTCCAATATTCCTTCCAGCTCTGTTCTATTCTGAATTCTAGTTTTTAGTTTAGTTTTAATTAGTTTATATTCATCGGGAAATAAGAAAATGACATGTGACGTCCTTTTGGTTGTTTCATAATATTTTAGATAAGCGTGCAAGGAATGCTGTAATAAGTGTGTGAATTAAAAATATAAATATGCTATGTACTTTTGTATGCAGATGGCGTCACATTGCGAAATCCAGAATAATCTGCAGCAAATGTCAGTTACATTGTAAGATGCAACAAGGAGAATGAATCTGAAAATAAATACATCAAAGACCAAGGTAGTTGTGCTTGACATGGAAAATGGAATAAACAATCCCAAGTTGACCATAAATGGTGAAAACTAGAGCACGTAGATGAATTTGTGTAACTTGATAAAATGTTTCCTAAAGAACAGAAAATGGATGGAGAATTTTTAAGAAGTGCAAATGCCACAAGAAAGATAGATAGTAGCATTCATTCCTGTAGTGAGGAATGAATGTTTGTCCAAAAACACACACACACACACACCTGTTTATAAAACCATGTATAAGAGAAGATTTCCACACTGAAAACATGATTTCCACACCCTTCTGAAAAGAGAATTCAAGAGAAGTCTGGTCTGCCTTCTCAAAGAATCAGGGTTTTCCTCATTATGTCAAAAGCATAGAAGGAAGAAGGAGGAAAGGCAAATCTTCAAATTATCTATAAATCAGTTCTGCATTTCAAAGTTAAGTTACTGCTGGAATTCTTGTGTATTACTGCTGCATCGTATTAACCCAAGCTCAGAGAGAATGGTTCCTTGCTATCTTTCTCTGGGTCTTTTCTAGGGAGATCTTACATTGATTCTAGGAAGATGTCTAATTTTTCTCCTATGGAGGCAATCTTGTATTGCCATTTTAGATATAAGTTTCAAGCTTTCTTGGAACACAGCTGAGTGCTGAACAGGTCATCAATGACTTATTGCATTATAAGACTCAAGTGGATCTGCACCAGAAGCAAGTAGTTGCCGAATCTAAAATAAATATTTGCCTAATGCTGTCTTCCAGAAGATAACCGTTGAGGTAAATTCAATTGTTTGCTACTACCAGTTCCTTCAATAATACTCCTTCCTATTCCTGGTTTTTTACCTGATAAACATGATGAAAGTCCAGAAAGATTCACAGCTTTCATCACTCAGAATGAGCTATGTATCTGCTTGAGACATAGCGAATTTTCCATAGTGAATATTTTCAAGTAGGATTTATACATGGATTCTTGACAGACAGAGGTGCCAAATTACAATTACAATGATAGCCATGTGTTGAAAAATTATGATTGAATTAAGCTTGTTTTTTTAATGACTCTGCCAAAAGAGTCACAGCTAAATGTAAATGTGCAAGTTAAATTAATGTCCTACCTGTTAACGACTACTTTAATTTCAACCACAATAACACTAGGGCTATCAATAGATACAAACTAAATGTATTCCTCTCTAATCTTGATTGCAGAAAATATGACTTCTGCAATAGAGGAGTAAATGTCTGGAACACTTTACCTGATCCTGTTGTTAGTTTCTCTAACCCCCATACCTTTTACCTTAAACTGTCTACCGTGGACCTTACACATTTCTTAAGAGGTCCCTAAGGGGGCGTGCATAAGTGCACCAACGTGCCTACCATCCCTGTCCTACTGTACCCATTTGTATGTACGCATTTTATGTGTTTATGACTATGTTTTGCTTCTTTATATCCATTTATTTGTGCCATTTTTTCATGTGTCCTGTTTCCTTGCACTTGTTGACAAATAAAATAAATAAATAAATAAATTCAGAATGCAAGTGTATATAGCTGATGTTAATCTTAACGCCATTGATGTTGAGCTAGTTAGCTTTAAGTAAGAGAGCCTTTCTAGTAGATTCAGAGATATGCTAGTATGACAAGAACACCAGACAACTTAGAAGTTCTATGCAGGGGTGGGTTCTACTTACCTTCCCCACCAGTTTGCATCATGATGGAAGTGCACATTTTGCGCGTCCCTACCAGGAAATGATCCTCTGGGCATGCTCAGTATTTAAAAAAAAAACCCTTCCACATTGCAAACTAACCAAGGAGCACAGAAAACAGCTGCGGAGAGGCAATTCAATCTGCCTCCCCTGATCAGCTGGGCTTCGGAAGCAGAGATAAAGGTCAGTATAACACAGGGGCGGGTGGGCAGGCCCACTTTCACAGATAAAGAGAACCAGTTCGCTCTAGGCTTGGAGTCAGAGCTATCGGTTCTAAAGAACCAGTCCGAACCGGCAGCAATCCACCTCTGGTGCTATGTCAATAGAGTGTCATTACAGATGGGAAGTTATCAGACTATCCTGTCTTCCCCATTTCCATCTTCTACTCCTTGTTTTTTGAATCCTTCAGATATTGAACCAATGCAACTAGGAACGAGCAAAATACCACTACCCCAATGAGCTATAGAAAAAAATGTAGAGTCATATATAGTTTATGTTTGTATTTACTATTTTTGGTCTTTATTAACATCCTGGATTTCTCTGGATAATACCAGAGAATTTGACTCCTTCCCCACTTGATGCCAAATATGAGTGTTGATGCTTTAGAGTAGACAGGCACATTCCTGACTTTTAGGAATAAGCATGTGCATAACAACAATGAGAATTGGATGTGTGTGTTGAAAGAGAACACTCTCAACATTCCTCTCCCAATTTCAGTGGTGGCCTATTTTGGATGAAGTCTGAATATTTTGTCATGATAACAAGCCTGCAGGACATTTAGGAGTATTTAAAGAAATAGCAATAGCACTTAGACTTATACACTGCTTCATAGCGCCTTTACAGCCCTCTCTAAGCGGTTTACAGAGTCAGCATGTTGACTCCCAACAATCTGGGTCCTCATTTTACCCACCTCGGAAGGATGGAAGGCTGAGTCAACCTTGAGCCTAGTGAGATTTGAACTGCCGAATTGCAGCTAGCAGTCAGCTGAAGTAGCCTGCAGTACTGCACTCTAACCACTGCGCCACCTCAGCTCTTAGATACATCTACTGATCATCAGAATTGATGCTAAAGCCCATGCTCTGAATGTCACCATGCAAAACTTTGACAATTAAACTCTAATCATTACATTCCTTTTCTTATCTGAAAGGATGTTAGGGATACTGTCACTTTATATGCCCAGCATGCATCAAGGGACTAAATGCTATATTGATAGTTATAGATATTGTATCAAGGATGGCTCCTTTCATTCTCTGTAAGGGCATCCATCATGCTCTGTAGGGGCATCCAAGCTTAACTATGTTAAGCTTCATTTGTTCTCTTCACGTCAGTCACAATCTGTTGGTGAGATACAGAGATGTATCTCATGGAGCAACACTAAGCAATGCAATATATGAATAGCTATATAATTACAAACAAGATAACTGACTTGAACAGTTGCCTCTAATTGAATTTACACATAGTTGAGTTACTGCTTTACTTGCATGTCACCTTTTCAGACTTCTTGTGGCTGCCACCTGTCTTTATTGACTCTTCCTCCCATGCCCATTTTATCTTCATATGTTCTCCTAAAAGTTACATAATAAATTCCTTTCCAGTCCTGAATATATTGTTAGGAATAGCTATTGATAAAGAGCTTTTGCCCACTTTGCTATAATGACATGAGAGTTGGGTAGCTCAGGAGAAAGGTGTCAGTAAGTTGAATGCAGTAGGAGTAGAATATTTAAAAATTACATGTGGCAAAGCCAACCTAGTATAGAATGAATGGGTGCAGAATGATTGTGTCTTAAACACAAGCATGAATGATCTGTATGATAAAAGTATAAAGAGGTGGTTTTGTCAGGCGGAGAGAATGAAAGAGGACTGAATTGCAAGCCAAAGATATAAAAGAAGTGTGAAAGGGACAATAGAAAGGAAAAACTGAGAATTCATCTAAGCATATGTTTCTTTCCACTCTGCTCTGAAATTTGAATGTCTGGAGGAACGTAAAAATGGGTTGAAGTCTTAAAGTATTTAATAAGCGTTCATGGTAAAATAAGGGTCATTCATGTACTGAATAAATGTGGTTTCACTATAAAAATGTGGTGCTAGTATAAAAGAGAGGTTTGGTCACATAGAGAGAACAAATGAGATCAATATTGAATAGAATAAATATATGAAGAAAAATGAATAGATCGAGAGGAAAGAGTAGACCAAGAAAGTAATGGCTGGGTGATGATGTTGAAATTCTGAAAAAGAAGGTGTTACATTTAAAGAAGTAAAGATGAAGTTTGAAGTGGTGTAGCAGAATTCATAAAAGTAGAAAGTTATATAAAGTTATAGTGAATGATGTAAGCTAGTTTTAACTATGTTATGTTTGCTTTTGCTTTTTTTTATCCCATGCCTTTGGTTTATTTTTTTTAACTTTTCTGAACTCTGCTTAACACTGCTTAGTCACACATTATGGGCAACTTTTAAAGCAGGCTTTTGTCTCTTTGTTGTTATTACTCAGTTTTAACATCTGTAATCTGTAGACTTAAAACTAAATTATGTGTCAATGGTGGCAGGTCATCTCAAAGAAGTGGCTATTTTGGGTGAAACTTTGATCCTAAGCCATTTATTTAGCAATGCTTTGATTTTGGAACAATAGATACTCATTCCATAACAACTTGCTCTATAGCCTTGGGTTATTTCAAGCCTAAAATGATCCAGAATGTTTCCATAGGTGAATTGTATTATTCAGTATGGAAAAATGGCACAACATCCCCATGATAGAATATGCCAACAAAGATGTATCTTCGGGACCGCATCCTGCCACATACCTCCCTACAACCGGTTAGGTCCCACAGAGTGGGTCTCCTCCAGGTCCCATCGACCAAGCAATGCTGGTTGGCGGGGCCGAGGGGGAGAGCCTTCTCTGTGGGAGCCCCCTCCCTTTGGAACCAACTCCCTCCAGAGATCAGGATTATCCCCACCCTGCTGGCCTTCCGTAAAGCAATAAAAACTTGGCTCTGCCGGCAGGCGGGGTATGAATGAAAGTTTTTTTAAATTATGGATAGTATTTTTAACATGGCTTTTTTAAAAAATTGTTTTTACTTATTATATGTTTCTATACATGCTGTGAGCCACCCAGAGTCCCTCGGGAGTTGGGCGGCATAGAAATTTTAATAAATAAAAATAAATAAATAATAAATGTAGGAGCCCTGATGTCTTTTTCTGACTGGGACAAGCTAACCTTTTTGGTCTTCTGACCCAAATCACAAATATAGAAAAAGTGAAAACTATAATAATAGAAAGCAGGGAAAGAGAAATTCTGGTTAATCATCATGCTAAAGAAGTACAACTGCTAGCTTTCTTGTCAACTATAGTTGTTTTCTAAGGCTAATACTGTTTAGTATGCATATTCTAAGCCTTACTGAACACAACTGGACTGGCATAAGATTAGATTGCAAGCCTATATATCATTACCTGGAAGGAAGCTTCATTAAATTCAGTGGTCCTTACTTCAAAACAGGCCAAAACAGGGCAGGTTGTGATGGTGGTGGGGGGTTGCACTAATAATTATGCAGAAGTTGTGAGGCATGTGAATGGGGCAAGCAAAAAGCCAGGGAATATCTTGCTTACCTTCTGAGTTTTGGGCAAAAGCTAAAAGATATGTTGTTAGGATTTAGCAATGAACTTCTTCCATCAGAGTATTTCACTTATAAATGTCCAAGAGGGCACTAGATGGATAATGTTTGTGTTTTATATGTAAATACGTGGCACATAAAAAGATACAATTCCATCATTTTACATGCCAAGATGACTTATTCTGAACACTTAATAAGGTAGTGTAACAATAACGTTTTTCCAACTAGTGCTGCCTCTTTATTTTTATATTGATTGATTGATTTCTAATTTTAATCTACCTCTTCTGCAGCAGATGATGGGCTCCAATCTTTATTCTCACAATTTAATGAGCTAAATTAGTCTGAGACATAGCAAGGGGCCCAAAGACCGCCAGCTATGCACAGGGAGGAGAGAATTTGGTGTTCCATCTTAAACAGCCAAGGCCCTTGGGCTGGCCTCTTTCCTATCCTATTCCATTGTTGTGTCTAAAGCAATAAGTTAGCGCGTGCCTCTTTTTGTGATGTACATTTGAAAGATTATTCTGTGTTTATATTTCCTATGCCAGCATGCTGCATGCTGTAAAAAGCAAAGTGATAATTGTGAGCTTATGTTTGTGTTTTAGTTTTCTACCATGGATAAAATATTTGCCTTTTGTTTCAGGAATGCATGGAAGATGTTTTTCACTAAAATATGTAATAAATGTTTCTTCATTATTGTCCATCACATAGTCCTTGCTTTCCTCTCTGAGTGTCTGTGTGTAGTATTAGAGGCAGAGGCGGGTTCCTACCGGTTCTAACCGGTTCTTTAGAACCATTAGTAACTCAGCGATGACATCATGGAGCCAGTTCTGTCAGTGTCTCCGTGGCCGCCATCTTGGATTTTGCTTCTGCACATGCGCAGAATCTAATTTTTGCTTGTGCGCACAGCACGACCCTGAGTGAACCGGCAGCAAAAGGTTCCAGAACCCATCCCTGATTAGAGGTAAAGAAAGGGGCAGAGCAGCTTGCTAACCAAACACCACTCTGGCCTTGATTCTGTCCTGAGAGGAAAATAGTTCTTATTTCTTGTCAGGTTTACAACCTAGAGTATATATTTTCCTTTTCATTTATTTCTCTGGGGAGGGGAGGAGGAGACAGAGACAGAGACATCACCTGGTATTTTGAATCTATTGTTATGATGGGGAGATACAAGTGGGTACAAATGATTCCCATTGAAAAAGAGGGACAGATTGATAGCATACTCAGGGTTTGGATTTAGTTCTCTCCTTTCAAAAACATCCTACATCTTAAGTCTGGTACTTTAGAACAAATGAACTGAGATTTATATTATATATAATAATATAATATATTATATATAAGAATATTTATAAATCTGCTGTGTAATTGTCCCATCCTCATTTACTTCCTAAAAATAATAGAATGTTATTACATTCCATATCAAAAAAACCAGCCTGTGGCTCTCAACACATTTGGCCTTCCTCGTTTTAAATAAAATCCAAGGTGTTGTTTGGAAATATGCCCACCTGTTCAGAAAAAAATAAATAAATAAAGCATGGAGTGAGATAAGGAAGCTGTTTTGCTTGCATTATGTATGTTGTCTGCATATTATTCCTATCTAGGCACACCAGTAATATTTTTCCTGTTTATATGTACCTTTCTCTGATGATCTTTGGTCATCACCATCTTTCTTCCTTGTAAAAGAGTTGGTTTGGAACATCTGATGGCTACCTAATTGAGCATATAAAATTATCCAAACCCATCCCTGGTTTAAAATAGACAGGAAGTTCAAATGAGTTTCACAGTTTCAAAATGGTGAAAAACTTAATCAGTGACCAAAAATCAAAAGGAATAGAAAATTTGGACCTAAATCTGAAAAGGAGAGGGATAGAACAATAGTTTGGAGGCTACATACAGCAAGATCTACATACAATCTGAGTAGTCTTACAGTAACAATATAACTATTTTTAGTTACCAGAGGTTCAGTAGATAAATAAGCATTTGTTTTCAACATCTGGAATCCCTACTTAATAACTTGCTTATTAGCCTCGAGAACATTTGTGATTAGCATTGCATAGAACTGCAGTAATAAAAATGAAGACAAAAGGTGCTCTTATATTTGATAAGCCATTTTCCATCAGCCAGCCTCCTTTGGTACCTTCTTGTGTGCAGATTATGCTAACTGGACATTTTAAGAGTTGTAGTGCAATACATCTGATTGGCACAAGATTTGGGAAGAGTGACTGACCATAGACCTTCTGACTTTTTACTGATGAGCAGCTGAACAGAATAAATAAGATGGCTTTGAAAGATTACTCAGGAACCAAAGAGAAATCTGCAATGGAATCAGTTTTGTATGGACAAAAATGAGAAGGTACATGAACCAAGGAACAGTAATCTCATCTTGGAAAAGGGAAGGAGTAAGTGCGAGATCCATGTTGAACACTTCATTTATATTCCCTGTTAGCTATCATTTCAGAGTTTATGAACATATCTTATTGGTGAATTGTTATAGTGAGATATATGAAAGCAGGTCCAAATGAGACCTGACACCTCCAAGTTGGATTAGAGCATAAATGGGGTTTACAGGGGTCTTTTTCTGCCTGTCTAGAGATCTGAGGTCTAGTGGCAATAGGCAGCCTTGAATGCAATGAGGGAATGCTCTGGCATAGTCTAGAGCACAGCCCTAACGTCCAGAACAGTATGTTTTATCCTCATTACATGTTTTATGAAATGTTGTTGGCGCAAATGTGAAATTATTTGGCTGCGCATTCATGGATCTGGCAAATCAAAAACTGTAAGTTTAGCATCTCCTTTTTAAAAAGGAAAATGAAGTTGGATATTTTTAGCTACTCATTGTTAGCTAGAGAACAAAGCCATAGCTAAGTTATTTCGTCTTTTGGTATTTGTTTGACTGTCAAATCCTTCTATAGTTAAGACATGGATGTTTGCTAGTCAGTAATCCCTGGAGGGTAAGAACATTCTGCCTATAGGCAGCGCACCAAAAACTAATAGCATGAAATACAACCAGCCCATTTTCAATATACAATAGCTGTTGGGTCAGGCAGTAGCTGTACTTAACTGTCAGCAGGCAACTTACATATAGACTTGTAAACACTAGTTACTCTCAATGCCTATCAACACAAATTACAATGGCAGACAATTGATTTAACTCTGAGGAGGAAAACATCTGATTTTGATAGATCTTCGCAAGCAGTCAAGCCTGAGATGATCTAAACACTATCAGCTAATTATGTTGCACGATTCACTGGAGCCGGAGAATCTTTCTGAAGAAAAAAATGCATTACTTAGGGCACATTCTCATGAACCCTTAATATAGATTAGAAATCCTTAAAACATGACAACCCTTTTGTTTACACAGCTATACTGTAGTGGCCCAAACCCTTTAAGTTCCAGGCTCATTGATTTTAATCACTTTCAGTGTTCAATTTGTTATGTACTGACGTACGGAGTAAATTTGCATAGCCGCCACTGATTGGCTGATGTAGCGGGGGCAGAAATAAATTGCTGTCACTGGCCGGCCGGTTTCACTATTATGGCCTGGGGGACTCTGAAGCAGCTCATGCCCACCATCACGAGGCAGCAACTTAAGCCGCAACCCATACAGCTTAATGATTTCCAGGGAAACCCTATTCGAGTACTGGGCCGAGCAGAGGTTCCAATTAGTTTTAAAGAATTCCAAGGAAAGCTGCCGCTAACAGTCATCGATGGTCACCGACCGACTTTACTAGGAGTGGAATGGCTCAAGCCTCTCGGAATTGGCATCACCGGACTGAACCATATCCAAGGGGACAGACTGGACAAACTCCTGACTGCCTTCTAGACCGTCTTTGATGGGAGTCTAGGTAAATATATGGGCAAGCCCATATCGTTTAACCTAGACCCCAGCATCACCCCCATTAGGCTCAAGCCCCACAGAGTCCCATTTGCTCTCCGACCTAAAGTGGACAAGCAGCTGGACAAACTTATAACTCAAGGGATCCTGGAACCAGTTGACCATGCCCCATGGGAAACACCCATAGTCACCCCTATGAAGCCAGATGGTTCGATTAGGGTGTGCGCTGACTATAAAGGGACCATAAATAAAGTCCATATAGACTTTGCGGGACCTATGGCAGGACACACTTTCCTTATAGTGGTGGATGCCTATTCAAAATGGCTAGAGGTCATCCACATGGCATCAACTACAACAGAATCCACCATCCGAGTGTTAAGAAAGCTGTTCGCGACCCACGAATTGCCGTACATCCTAGTGTCAGACAACGGCCCACAACTGACAGCCCGGAACATGGAGTCATTCCTAGCCGACCTCAGCATAAGACATGTCCTCATCTCGCCATTCAGTCTGGCTAGCAATGGCCAAGCAGAACGAATGGTGAGGATGACCAAAGAGACACCGGTTAGAATGGGCCTGGGAGATTGGCAGGAACGAATCAACCAGTTCCTATTGGCACAGCATATCACTCCATGTGCTGCCACCAATCGAAGCCCCGCAGAAATGCTAATGGGACAGAAGCTGAGGTCCCAGCTGGACAGATTCAACCCCACCTATAATCCAAAGACACCTCTAGAGTCCCACAAACTAACCAGGACACTACCAGTGGAAGACTTGGTCTTTGCCCAGAATTTTGCAGGGGAACCTAAATGGGTGAGTGCCACCGTAATTGGAGTTAGCGGTCCCAAATCCTATCGGGTCAAGCTGGACGACGGTCGAGAGTGCCAAGGAATATCGACCAACTACGGAGCCGAGTAGGGGAGTCATGGCTTTGCCAACCAGAAACAACAATGGAAACCTCAGCAGAAAACCAGGAGAATCACCAGTCTCTGCCCCACAGACATTCCAATGCCAGTCAACCAGACGACCACAGCGAGGACCATGCCCTAGTTGCAAGACACCAAGAAACCCTAAACTCAAGCCCAGAGAGGGAGTGTGAACCCCAACCTGCTACCTCTGGAGCACCGCAAAGTCAGCCAGGACCAGGGAATGACGATGCTCAGAGTTCAGCCGCCACACCTGGAGGCCGGTTCCAGATCTTTCCACAAGGCAGAGGAGGAGCAGCAACAGGCATGTCTACTCCTGGCGAAGACTCCCGACGAACTGAATCGCGCAGGCCCAGTAGGACTATCAGGCGTCCTGTGTACTTACGGGACTACGGGACTTATGTAAGTCCCTGATTGGATGTTCCAGAGACTAAGAGGGGAGGGGTGTTACGTACTGACATACGGAGTAAATTTGCATGCACTGATTGGCTGATGTAGCGGTGGCAGAAATAAATGGCTGTCACTGGCCGGCCGGTTTCAGGGAAGCCCTTAAAAGCGGCTTCCCTGCAGTTTGCCGGCAGTCCGTTTTCAGTTCGAGCTGATTTCACTAAAAGGTGCTGAACTGTCCTATGTCTCGACTCTTCATTCCCGTGCAAATCTAACAAAATTAATTTCCTAAACCTCTAATAGATTGTGAGAGAAGGGTTCAAATTAAAAGATACATCTATTTGTTTCAGTGGGTGCATTTGATTCTGGAGTGTTTTCTTTTGTTTTACATATTTGCATCAGCATTTCTTCACATTTCAAACCCAAGGTCTGTAATTAAAAATGAAAAGCAGCTAAAGAAAAATAAACAGAAAGCTTTCAGAAAGATAATTATTCATATTATATAATGACAACAGCAAGAAAGCTAGGCTTATCTACAAATGGAGAAGAAAAGAATAAGCACCATAAAAAGCCTGTTGGAGTAGGACTTTCTTTCATTTTTGGAAGAGGTGGGCTCCATTGGTTTGACAAGCAAGGAAATTCTAGGGTTCTTCTCCATCACTGAGAAGGCTCTGTTATAAACATTGGAGTATATGGCAGGAAAGTCCCACCTTTTTCCTGAGATTTGTGAACATGTAAGTACACCACTAGTATTGCAAATTCTGTATTACAAGATTTCAGTTCACTAGCATATCCACTGGTTCAAAGTACTAATGTTCAGGAATTTGGACTGAGCGCCAATATTGCGTAGTAGAAAATGCTTGATGCAAAGTTTGAAAAGGCTAAAACCAATATTTTTATCCTTACGTTTATGCAAACAAAAAGGTAATTTAGGCATATTCAAGTGTGTTACAAAAACTTTAGTCTGTGAAAGTAGCAATGAAGAGTTGCTCAGAATGAGTTCAAAATGAAAGAAATGTGGGTTTTTTAAAAAAAAATATTATTTTTTTACAGGGACTACAAAGATTTCTGCATATAATTGTAGCAGAGGTGGGTTCTTGCCGGAGCTGACCGGTGCGTAGCTCTGGTAGGGAGCGGCTGATTGCGCAATTTGCACGCAACCGCTCCGAGCCCTCTCTGCCGGTCCGTCGCATGCGTCGCCATCTTTTTATGTGAATTTTTGGGCAATTTTGCTTCTGCGCATGCGCGGAAGCAAAATCGCACCGAAATCTCATGAGGGGACGTGCGCACGCACAAGATTTCGGCGAGATTTTGCTTCCACGCATGCGCGGAAGCAAAAACACACCAAAATCTCTCTCACGTGAGCGTCCCCTTGTGAGATTTTGGCGCGATTTTGCTTCCGTGCATGCGCAGAAGCAAAATCACGTGAGGGGCGCGTGCACGTAGTGAGCACGCGCGTCCCCAAAACGTGGAGATGCGCGCGCAGCACACCGGCACTGGTAAGAAAGCAACCCGCCACTGAACTGTAGGAAAGCAGAACAGTCAACCTGGTAATTTAACAGTACACTTTCTGCAAGGAGAGAAAAGTACAATCATTTGTCAACTCCATAAAAGCACCCCCTGAAATAAAACAGGACAAAGTTTCTAGCTGAAATAGGTAATATGTGCAGGACTCTGATCCTGAGCATAGCTCCATATCCTGACTTTTCCTTAAGCATACAACTGAACTCTTTGTAACATATAAATATTTAGCTGCTGCTAGAAGAGTGCTTTTAAAAGTATTAACCCTGGGCCACCAACCCATCTCCTTTCCCCAAGGTGTTAACAGTATCCACATCTTTGTAGGTGTTTCTCTGTAATCAGGGACAGCAAGAAATTATTCTTACAAGCCTTGGGCAAAACAAAGAAATTAGATTAGAAGAAAGCAACAAGGGTTCCTAAGCACCATGGATCTGAGTGTAGTGTAAGATGGGCTTTGATTTCTGTGCGTCATAAGCAGGGAATTGTTTGGACTGCACAGAATTCTTTATACTCTGATAATCATGATGGAGAAGGCAAGTAACAATTAACACAATTATATTTTCAGACTTTGACTATAACAAATAAAAGAGTGTAAGTTGATTATGTTTAGATTTTCAGAGTTGCAAGTACTGGGGGAAAGTCATTGTTTTTTTGAAACTACTGACTCAGCCTTAGAAAGAGTTCTATCAATAGATAGAACTCTTCTTCACCTTTCATTAAAAGTTTCATAGAGACTTTCCTTAATACCCCAAATGTTATTATTAAAAAATCAATTTTTCTTAGTGTGAAAAATTGACACTTCAGAACATCTGATCTGAAAGAACTCTGATTTCTGCAGAAAGTTAATAACATGCAGACTAGTTTGTATTGAAATGCCTTTTGCAGTGCAAGAATTAAGCATTCGCTGATAAGAATATTCTTAGGCCTCAGTAGTTTACTGAGATGTACATTTTAATTTCAATTTAATTTAAAACAAATACTATATTCAAAGTTCAATATCCTTACAAATATATCAGTTGACCACATGTATACTTGTGATATGTGTTTGTGTGTGGTCATTATTAAATATAAAAATGATGTTCACATTCTCCAAGTATGTATTTATCACATCACCTACCTTAGTAATATGTGGATTTCTTGTGTATTGTCCACATACAGTAGAACCTCTGGTCATGAATGCTTCTGACCATGACTAAATCGGGTTCCGACCCAAAAATTCACAATTATTTTTTTTGTGGCCGATTTCCCCTTCCGCGCCATTTTTTTTGTAAGCGCCAAATTTCCAAAATTACCATATTTTTCGGAGTATAAGACGCACTGGAGTATAAGACGCACCTAGATTTTAGAGAAGGAAAACAAGGAAAAAACCAAATGGTGCAGTAATATATTATTTAATAAAATACCAGTGTAGCAGAATACTTTTTACAACCATGTATACTTTTTACAACCATGTATACTTTTTACAAACTTCAAACTTGATAGCTTTAAGACTAGTGGACTTCAACTCCCAGAATTCCTGCTCCAGTCATGCTAGACGAGGTAATTAGAAGACAAAAACACCCCAGTTTTTGCAAAAAAATGGCTTGTTTTTCGCTCATTTTTTGCAAAGGCAGGGCATGCAGAGGATTTAGGAAGCCTGCAGAGCACTCCTAGGGGGTGGGGGAAGGCAAAAACGCCCCAATTTTTGTGAAAAACGGCCCGTTTTTCGCAAAAATAGGATGCGGGGGCGGAGCTTCGGGATGCCAAAAATGGCTGCATTCGGTGTATAAGACGCACCGACATTTCCACCCTCTTTTGGGGGGCAAAAAGGTGTGTCTTATACTCCAAAAAATACGGTAGGTTTGGGTCACGACCAAATCGGTTTGCAACCAAAGTTATGGAACGAATTATGGTTGTGACCAGAGGTTCTACTATACTTAGCCAGCAGCTGAAACAGCACTACTATCTAAGCATCTATAAATACATATATATTATCCTGTGCTAATTCAAATTTAAACTACCAACTGTGCAATTATATATGCACAGAATATATTCATGTTGATATTAGCTATATACATATAGAATAGTCTAAAAGTGGAGATAAATATGACTCTGACTGTACATGCTGTTCAATGTACCAGATTGAGCCACAGTGATTTTTATTATTCCTGAGACTGTTGGGAAGGAGAGGGGAAAGCAACGCATAAATACCTTATATAACTGCCCTATTCCCTCAGGGCATAAAACTCATAGATTTATGCATACTGCAAATATATGATTACATTACAGTGTGGAAGAGAAAACAGCATGTGGGAGAGAAAAAATAAGCTATTAGGAAGCATAAATTACCTGCGAGGACTTTCAGCTGTACTACAGGTTTTCAGCAGAACTCTTGAAACTGATTCCTTGGTTTCGCTGCGAAGTATACCCACATTTAATAAAGAACAATGACGTTTGCTTCTGAATTTGAAGCACGGCAAGATCTGGCTTAGAACAGAGTGAAAGGAGCTGGTGCAGATGGCATTAGACAAACTCTGGGAGCTGCTTTTCCAAAAAATAACTTAACTTCTTGTAACCCAGATCTGAACACAGGCAAAATGAGTATCTGGATGTCTTTCTTGCAGAGCTCCATACCTGGGACAGAAGGTGGCAATGGGTTAGTTGAATTAATGTCCCCTCGCTTGGGGAGATGGGGAAGGAATCCAAGCTCATGAAAAAGAAGGAGCTTGCTTACTGCACATATGCCACCTCATCAGGGTTGCAGAATCTGAATGACTCTCCCACACCTTTGTGTATGAGAAAGGCTAATAGTCGGTGGGAGTAAGATATTTTGTCTTGCTTGAGTTGAAAGCCTACCAGAGTCTTTGGGGCAGATTCCCCAAGCCAAAGCCCTCTTGTATTTGGAAGAGTTAAAGACAAGAAAAAGGAGAAGTTTCCTTTCCCAAGACTCAGTTAACAGCAAAACCTACAATGCTTTGCTTCAGTTGTGCTCAGGATCTCACCAGAATGCTTGAATGTGAGATATGGAAAACATTTTGTCAGGCCCAGACAATGTATGAGTATTGCTTGTATGGATTCAAACAGGAGTTCAGATGAAACAATCGCAAAGGTTACTAAAACTGCTGACTACAGGAGGACCTTACAAGAAGTGGCTACCTCAGGTATTAGTGAGCAAGGAAACTACTGGCAGGTGTTCAGTGATGAGGAAAGGAGCAGACAAGTTTATCAGAGTTTGTTGCAGAAAAAACAATTTCCAGAAGCACACACAGATGACTGATTCAGCTGGATTCAATAACTTCTTTATAAACATTATATATATACATATATATACAGTGTATGTGTGTGTATATACATACATACACACACACACACACATACATACATACATACATACATACATACATACATACATACATATACACACACTGTATGTTTGTATACAGTGTATGTATGTTTATTTTGTCGAGTCATCCTGGTGTATGGAAGGAAACATCACAGCTTCCTTTTGCCTTTTGGCCCCTCCTGGGACCATCCACAAGTAGATTATTTCTTCAAGTGAAACACAAGCAGGAGAGTTAGTTTCATTTCAGCAGAGCAGGCAAGCACAGAGAGGGCTGAGAATACAGAGTGGACAGAGAGCACAGAGTGGACTGAGCCACGCCCAGCCTTAAGCTTAAGTTTTCAGTTTCAATTCTCAGCACAGACTCAGAATTGTTTAACTCTCATTGGCTGACTTAGTTGCTATGCCTATTCATTGGCTGACCTTGTTAACATGGCTCTCCCAGTTCATGAATATCTTAACAAAGTGACAAAGCAAGGGACCTCTTGGTGATTTGGGGACAGAAGTAAGTTCTTTGAAGGCAGTATTAAGCTATGATGATCATGAAGTAAGAGGCAATATCATGAGAATATATATAGGTAACTGGGATCTTATGAATTCTAATAATGTATTATGCATCATTCTCATGACATTGTCTTCATTTCATTCTCAGTCTGTGTCTTTTTTGGCTTGGTCTCTTTGCACCTGCAGAGCAGTGGTAGGTTCCTACCGGTGCGGTCCACTCTATAGCACCGGTAGCAGCCCGCTGGTGATGTCACAGTACCGGTGCAGTCGGTTGCCGGTGCCTGGGCACCACCATTTTTAAAAAAATTTTTTAAAAAATTAAAAAAAAATTCTTCTGTGCATGCCCGGAAGCCGAGCTTCTAGCACTGTGCATGCGCTGCCTTCCTACCCCACAGTGAGTCCAAGCAGGGGAGGATGGCTGAGGGAGCGCGTGAGACGCTGAAAGAACGGGCAGCAGGAGCTATCTCCATTCCCCTCCCTTCAGCAGTCTGAGAAGCCACGAACGCGCGGTGATGATCCTAGGCATTTTCACACGTTTGAGGCTTCTCGAGCTGCTGAGGGGAGGGGGAATGGGCGGCAGGACCTATCTCAGTTCCCCTCCCTTCAGCAGTCCGAGAAGCCACGCCCACCCGGTCACATGGCTGGCAAGCCACACCTACAAAATAAGCCACGCCCACAGAGTGGTAGTAAAAAAATTAGGAACCCGCCCCTGATACACTGGTTATATTGGACATTGCTGGTTGTCTCACAAATGAGATATTGTAGGAAAAAAATCACATTTCAGAGATTTTTTAATGCTTCTGATATCAAGATATCAAGAGTTTTTGTACAGCCACCTATTTTGCTGTTTTTACTGCTTTCAGAGAATAGTGTCACCTTGCACACCCAATAGCTAGAGCCACTTACTGTCAGCAGTACCATTTCCTTATATGTTATGGATGGAGATTTTTTTTTAATTAAGCACATTTCACCACTCCCTTTCCTCGACTTGTCTCACATTAAATTCTGTTTTTTGCTTAATAACAATAATTGGGACTGGCAACTCCATTGTTAAGTTACACGGTTGTAAAGCACAACATCACATGATTTTGCTGACAGATGAAAGTTGTTGTGACAGATCTAATTGTGATCATTAGTGGATCCCACATGGTCATTAAGCACAATGTTATCTGATCATCATTTGGGACCTCCTGCCAGCTTGCCCATTGATTTAGCTTGCCAGAAGCTGGCAGTAAAGGTTGCAAATCATAATGATAAAATCATAATTATGTGCCATTTGCCAAGTGCCTGAATCATAATCATCTGACTACGGGGATGCCGCAATGACTGAAACTACAAAGATTGGTTGTATGTCTCCTAGTTCAGTGCTATTGACCATAATTGGATTACTTGTTCATGAATCTACAGGGAAAATATTTTTTTCTACTGGTGGTATAGAATCAGATGCATCTCTTAATCTGACCAAGTGAATGGGTTACTAGCTAACTGATTATAAAATTTGGCCATATTACAATTCCAAATATGTTTTCATTCTTTAACTGTTCCTACTAACTGGCTAACCAACCGCACTCAACGTGTAGTGCTCAATTGAACTGCATCTACATGGAGGGAAGTATGCAGTGGAGTACCCCAAGGCTCTGTTTTAGGCCCAGTACTCTTCAACATCTTCATCAATGACTTGGACGAGGGGATAGATGGGGAACTCATCAAATTTGCAGATGACACCAAACTGGCAGGAATAGCCAACTCTCCAGAAGATAGGCTCAAGATACAGAAGGATCTTGACAGACTTGAACATTGGGCGCTATCAAACAAAATGAAATTCAATGGTGAAAAAAGTAAGGTTCTACATTTAGGCAAGAAAAACAAAATGCACAGGTACAGTATATGTGGTACCTTGCTCAACAGTAATAACTGTGAGAGGGATCTTGGAATCCTATTGGACAACCATTTAAATATGAGCCAGCAGTGTGCAGCAGCTGCCAAAAAAGCCAACACAGTTCTAGGCTGCATAAACAGAGGGATAGAATCAAGATCATGCGAAGTGTTAATACCACTTTATAATGCCTTGGTAAGGCCACACTTGGAATACTGCATTCAGTTTTGGTCGCCACGATGTAAAAAGGATGTTGAGACTCTAGAAAGAGTGCAGAGAAGAGCAACAAAAATGATTAGGGGACTGGAGGCTAAAACATATGAAGAACGGTTGCAGGAACTGGGTATGTCTAGTTTAATGAAAAGAAGGACCAGGGGAGACATGATAGCAGTGTTCCAATATCTCAGGGGTCGCCACAAAGAAGAGGGAGTCAAACTTTTCTCCAAGGCACCTGGGGGTAGAACAAGAAGCAATGGGTGGAAACTAAACAAGGAGAGAAGCAACTTAGAACTAAGGAGAAATTTCCTGACAGTTAGAACAATTAATCAGTGGAACAGCTTGCCTCCAGAAGTTGTGAATGCTCCAACACTGGAAGTTTTTAAGAAGATGTTGGATAACCATCTGTCTGAAGTAGTGTAGGGTTTCCTGCGTAAGCAGGGGGTTGGCCCATAAGACCTCCAAGGTCCCTTCCAACTCTGTTGTTGTTGTTGTTGTTGTTGTTGTTGTTGTTGTTGTTATTATTATTATTATTATTATTATTATTATTATTATTATTATTATTATTATTATTATTATTATTATTATTATTACTATGTCATAGAGCATTTAGAAGTACAGCACTGAGAAGAAGAACCAAGTTTATTGCAATGATTGTTGGGTGCCTGCTTTACCAAAAGAAGACCCCCAAACAACGGAAAAGCAAGGATCTTTATAGGCTGCAAGACAGGAAATGTTAGGGATCTGACTAGATGATCAATTTAGAAAGCCAGGCAGGTCCTTGTCAATGTACCTGGGATGAGTTCTATTGTTAGGCAAAATGGGCCTTTCTGGGGGGCAGTAGAGCTGGGGAGCCCATCGATAAGGAGAAGAAAGTCTTCTGCTGATGGAGGATGGAAACCTGTGGTTTCTCTAGGTTGCTATTTCTTTGTAAAGTCTGCATTTGGACTGTACTGTGAGCTAATGAGGCTTCTGTTCTTTGATTTAGATGGGATTGTAGAGGGATTTTTCTGAGGCAGGGAGGGTCAGTTTGGATATGAAAGGATCAGGCAAAGAGAGCAACTGGGTTTCACCTTGGTTGTGTCTAAAAGACGGAGGAAAAGGGACGCAGCCTCCATTTTGTTTGTTAGTTTTATTTTCTCTGCTACTCCTAAAACTGGTGTCCCTTTCTTTTCAATTGTAAAACTCTGGATGGTATTGTACTGGACAAATCACTTTCAATTACTGCAGCAAATATCTAGTATAATTTAGTATGTATCTCCAGCCCCATAATCTAGTGGTTTGGGGAAAGAATGGGTTTACTTTGCCTATCTAAAAATTTGCTCACAAATGAGAAAAATGTGGGCCAGTGCATTTATTTTATTCTTTGAGCGGCAGTGAAAAGAAAAAAAGTCATTAGCAGTGATGCTATATGAAAATTTAAAGAACAATGATAGTACAGGTAAAAGATAGAAGCAATACAAGCTACATTGCTGCTGTAAAGCTGTAAATTCATACTGTTCTGTGTAGAAAGCTAAAAGAGACAGAATAAATTTGGGAAACACATTTGCAGCAAGCGCTGCCCCCCCCCCCCCAAATAGCTTAAGAGATGCCTTTTAGATATCAAAAAGTGTGGTTGTGTATGTCTATGTGCATGTTTTGGCGGGCTTCAAGCAGGCTTGATTACAATCATATACATTTGAAAGAAAGGTTGCTCTGAAAGTAAATGGAATTTCACAATATAAATAAGTTTAAATTCATGAAAGGAATATTGAAGGACTAGAAATATTTGGAAATGCAACTCAGAGTTTGGAGCGCTATTTTAAAAAAAGTTGGAGCAAACATCTGTCTGGAATTCCTGACCAAGTTTGTGGAAGATACAGTGGGAGTCTCCCCTGCTCTCTTTCTTAGTGACAAAATGCAGAACCTACTAAATTTCTAAAATTATCAGAGGGGGAGCAATTCTGAATCCACAAAAATGAAAAGAGGCTTATGCTCTTCAGTTGTTAATAAAAGTACTGTAGGTGCTCAAAAACACATTTGAAATAGCAATAACAATAGCACTTACTTATATACTGCTTCCCAGTGCTTTCCAGCCCTCTCTAAGCGGTTTACAGAATCAGCATATTGCCCCCAACAATCTGGGTCCTCACTTTACTGACCTCGGAAGGATGAAAGGCTGAGTCAACCTTGAGCCAGTGAGATTCGAACTGTCGAACTGCAGGCAGCCAGAAGTCAGCAGAAATAGCTTGCAGTACTGCATTCCCAACCACTGCACCACCATGGCTCATGATGAAACCACACTTCAGCTATCCTAACATAAATAGGATAGTTTTTTATTAAAAGTATGGAGGGAACTTTTGTTTGGTCACAGGGAATTCTATATAAACTGATAGAGGAATCGGAAGGAAGGAAGGAAGGAAGGAAGGAAGGAAGGAAGGAAGGAAGGAAGGAAGGAAGGAAGGAAGGAAGGAAGGAAGGAAGGAAGGAAGGAAGGAAGGAAGGAAGAGTCAACTTATTTTTTAAAGCACCAGAAGGCAAGACAAGAAGCAATGGATGGAAACTGAACAAAGAGAGAAACAATATAGAACTAAGGAGAAACTTCCGGCAATAAGAACAATTAACAAATGGAACAACTTGCCTTCAAAAGCTGTGGGTGCTTCAACACTGGAGGCTTTTAAGAAAGGACTGGACAACTATTTGTCAAAAATGGTATAGGGCCGTGATGGCAAACCTATGGCACGTGTGCCAGAGGTGGCATGCAGAGCCCTCTCTGTGGGCATGTGTGCCATCGCCAGCTGCTCTTCCGGGTTCTGTCACGAAGACTAGCTGGCCAGCGCATGCATGCGCACCTGCCAGCTACTCTATTCTGGGTTATAGTGCTCCAGCGCACACACACGCTCCAGTTTCAGCACTCGGTGCTGAAAAGGTTAACCATCACTGGTATAGGGTTTCCGGCTTAAGCAGGGAGTTGGACTACCTCCAAGGTCCCTTCCAACTCTGTTATTCTGTTATATTTCTGGAGATTATTATAACAGCTTATTTGGGAATCCTATTACATTTGTTGCATCCTTGATTAATTGTTAATATGGGACTTAAGGAATCTATGAAGGTCTTAGTACTGTTTCCAAGTTCAAACTATTATAGAATATCTTTTACATTTTTTATTTTTGTCATTCTCCTTTACTAGTCTAGACTTCCTTCCTTCCTTCCTTCCTTCCTTCCTTCCTCCCTGCCTCCCTCCCTCCCTTTCTTCCTTCCATGATTCCTCTGTCAGTTTCTATTGTAGCACTTGCTTTGGTTTGATCTAATTCATTTTCATATTTCCTTATTAATTGAAATGTTCTCATTTGCAGCTTCAGTTCTTGTAATTATGCTTCAAGTAACCCTGTAAGTGTTCATCTATTGAAGACTAGATTATTTTCCAGCAAGAATAGAAATATGTCACAAATAATGCAGGTCATAATTTCTGAAACATTCCCGTTTGTATTCTGTTCCTTAGGGCACTACCAATACAAGGTGTTTATTTCCTATTGTTCCCTTTTCAGGCTCTTGGGTAAACCAAGTACCAATTTAAGAGAATATTTGTAATTCAGGTAGAACTGTGGTGTCCTTGGTGGTCTCTGAGTTTGGTTATACAAATTGTCCACTTAAGAGGAAGAAATGTGTTAGAGTTTTCTTCTTAAAATTATTTTCCTTATTAGGTACTATATATCTATATACTGCATATAGTGCTGTGGTGGCGGACCTATGGCACACATGCCACAGGTGGCATGCAGAGCCCTCTGTGTGGGCACGTGCGCCGTTGCCCCAGCACAGACAAAACGCTGCCGGACATGCACCGAAACAAGCAATGGGCAGAACAGGGCTCTGATTAGTGGATGCGGTTTTGTTTCGTTCCTCCCGTTTAAGTTGATAGACAGCCAGGGGGCTTTTTGTGAATGGTCCCTGTTCCTTTACTTCTATTTCAAAAACCCTCCCTGGCCTTTCGCTTTTTCCACCCCCAGTTCCCTCTGGTAGTTGTCATTTGCTTGCCTTCTTTCAAAAATTACACAGATACACAAGCAAATAACCTGTACGTTGATGAGACCTAATTGCAAAGAATGGTGTGTGTGTGTGTGTGTGTGTGTGTGTGTGTGTGTGTGTGTGTGTGTGTGTGTGTAAGACTAGGCTAGAGGGATCTTGCACACCGCGCTCTATCTCTGCAGCAATAATGAATCCCTCGCTGCCCACCTCCTCGCCCTGTGCTTGATCCCCTTGGTTAAGGTGACCAGACGTCCCGCTTTTGGCGGGACAGACACGCTTTTCAAGCGTGTGTCCCGCGTCCCGCATTCTTTTCAAAAAGTCCCGCTTTTTTTTAAAAAGAATGCGGAAACAGCGGGACGTCTGGTCACCTTAGAGGGGAAGCAAAAGAGAGGTAGCGGAAGCAAGTCGGGCGGAATTCCAGCGAGGTGGCTGCCTGCTGGGGGGAGGGGGGAGGGAAGCTGCTCCTCCTCTCCTTCCCCCGCCCCATCCCTAGCCCCGCCCTCGGAGGCGCTGCTGCTGTTGGGAGGGGTGAGGGACAAGCGGCCCCTCCGGCGGCGCAAACAGCCCTTCCTCGTCCCCCTCCCCTTTCTTCCCCCCGTCGCCTCGCTGCCGCCGTTGCCCTGGGGCCAGGCGGGCGACCGGGAGACCGCGGCGCTTGGATGCCTGGAGCAGGTAAGCTGCCGGCTGCCTCCTTTCCCCGTCTCCCGCCTCCCGTTCGTTGCTTGCCAGCCCGGCCGAAGGGGAGGCGGGAGGCGAGGAAAGGCCTCCCGAAGGGGAGGCGGGCTCCCGAAGGGCTGCCGGCTCCCGAAGGGGAGGCGGGAGGCGAGGAAAGGCCTCCCGCCTCCCCTTCGGGAGCTGGCAGCCCTTCGGGAGCCTGCCTCCCCTTCGGGAGGCCTTTCCTTGCCTCCCGCCTCCCCTTCGGCCGGGCTGGCAAGCAACGAACGGGAGGCGGGAGGCGGGGAAAGGAGGCAGCCGGCAGCTTACCTGTCGCGAGCTCCAGGCATCCAAGCGCCCTCCCGCCTCCCCCCCCACCTGGACGCCGACATTTGCTGTTTTGCCCACTGCGCATGCGCAGCGTTCTGCGCATGCGCAGAGGGCAAAACAAATGGCGGCGCCCAGGTGCCCCCCCCGTCCCGCTTAACAAAAAATTAATCTGGTCACTTTACCCTTGGTGTGTTCTTTTCCTGTGGCAGGATTGTCTCGGGTCATGTGCAGAGTGCCTTTCAAATCAACCCCTGCAAATTTTCAGCCCTCACCATTGCAATAGAAAGGAGAGAAGGAGAGGACGACTCTTTAGCTTCACCCTTCTCCGGTCTGTGTCCCTCCCGCCCTCCTGTGCCACGGCAATCCTTCACATTCCCCCCGCTTCCCTGCTGCATTCCCACGAGGACCGTTCCCTCGTTTCCTTTTGGAAGTCCGCCTGATCTGCCTCCTCTTACCCCCCCCCCGCTCCCCACATCAGCGGCAGCAGCAGGTAAAGGGAGGTGGGCTGCCCTGGAACTTTGCTAGGGTGTCCGGAAAAGATCTGGCCTGGGGAGGGGAGGACAGCGGTGGGAACCCTGCAGATGCTTAGACCTTCCCTCGCCAGAAGGGCGTGGCTGACCCAGTGCATGGACGAGGATGATGGAGCCATCGTGGGGGTGGTGTGTGCACGTGAGCGAGCGACAGACAGAGAGAGAGAGAGAGAGAGAGAGAGAGAGAGAGAGAGAGAGAGAGAGAGAGAGAGAGAGAGAGAGAGACTGTGTGAGTGTGTGTGTGTGTGAGTGTGTGTGTGAGAGAGACTCAGCTTGCTTCCCTTTTCCTAAATTTGCAGTCACTCTCAAAAGTTCAGTTTGTCCTCCAATTGCCTAAGTAGATCCTTTTAAGAAGAGTCCACTGGCTTTGTTGGGGTTTAAGAGAGAGGGGGGAGAAAGAGAGAGAGGGGGGCAGGAAAGAAGAGAGAGAAACAGAGAGATAAAGAGAGGGTGGGAAAGAGAAAGATGAAAAAAGGAAAAGAGAGAGGGGGAGGGGAAGAGAGGGAGGGAAAGAGAAATGATATTACAAAAGTTTTTCTTTTTTATTGCTGCTAAATGTAATATTTCAAAAGCAGGAAAAAATGAAGGGGCATAAAAGTGCATTTATCATGTTTTTCTTAGAACAATTAGCTGAACTCTGCCTTGTTTATCATTATTTTAGGTAATAAAACCTCATTATTCAGGTTAAATTGCCGTGTTGGCACTTTGCGATAAATAAGTGTGTTTTGGGTTGCAATTTGGACACTCGGTCTCTAAAAGGTTTGCCAGCACTGATATAGTGTATATGGAGCCATGGTGGCACAGTGGTTAGAATGCAGTATTGCAGGCTAATTCTGCTGACTGGCTACAGTTCGATCCTGACTGGCTCAAGGTTGATTCAGCCTTTCATATTTCTGAGATTAGTAAAATGGTAACCAAGATTATTGGGGTCAATATGCTGACTCCAGGGGTGGGATTCAGCAGGTTTGGACTGGTTCGGATGAACCAGATGTTAATTTTAATCTCGTTCACCAAACCAGTTGTTCCCAGGACTGGCTGACCCTGCCCACCCGCCTTTCCCCTCCCAGGAGTCTCCACGTGGCCCGTTTTGGATGCCAGGTAAGTGCAGGGCCCGCATGGAGGCTCTGGGAGGGCGAAAAATGGACCTACTGGAAGTCTGGAAACGGGCCTGTTTCTAGCCTCCGAAGCCCAGGGAAGGCCGTTTTTGCCCTCCTGGAGGCTCAGGGAAAGCCTCTGAAGCCTGGGGAGAGTGAAAAATGGGCCTACCGGAAGTCCAAAAACGGGCCAATTTCCGGCCTCTGGAGGACCTCTGGTGCCCAGAGGAGGCTGTTTTCTCCCTCCTGGAGGCTCACGGAAGGCCTCTAGAGCCTGGGGAGTGTGAAAAATGGGCCTACCGGAAGTACTGGAAGTCTGGAAATGGGCCTGTTTATGGCCTCCGGAGGGCCTCCGTAGCCCGGGGGAGACTGTTTTTGCCCTCCTGGAGGCTTGAAAAAAGCCTCCGGAGCCTGGGGAGAGCAAAAAGCGGGCCTACCAGAAGTACTGGAAGTCCAGAAACGGGCCTGTTTCTGGCCTCCGGAGCCTAGGGAAGGCCATTTTCGCCCTCCCAGAGGCTCGAGGAAAGCCTCCGGAGCCTGGGGAGGGCAAAAAATGGGCCTATTGGAAGTCTGGAAACAGGCCCATTTCTGGCCTCCGAGGGGCCTCTGGTGCCCAGAGGAGGCCATTTTTGCTCTCCTGGAGGCTTGAGGAAAACCTCCGGAGCCGGGGAGGGCAAAAACGCCCCCCCAGGTCATGGTGCAGGAGGCCGAGTAGGCCATGCCCCCATGGCCACGCCCACCCAGCAGCCAGGCAGCAAACCAGTTGCTAAAAATTTTCAATCCCACCCCTGGCTGACTCTGTAAATCACTTAGAGGGGGCTATAAAGCACTATGAAATGGTGTATAAATTTAAGTGTTATTGCTATTGCTATCTGTTTGTTCACTAAGCCAGCTTCCTGAAAACTGGCTGCTTTATATTTTTCTTACATCTCTACAGTAGCCCCTGCTTCCCATAACAGTAAGAGATCATCCAGTTGTGCACCATGGGCCATTACAGAAGATATACTTTTGTCTTTGATTGGTAAAATAAAGACATTATCAGTGATATCATATGAAAATTATAAGCGCAGTGATTGTACAGGTAAAAGGCACAATAAAAGTTGCCTATCTGCTCTAAAGCTACAACCCATAATGTTCTGTGTAGAAAGCTAAAAGAGTAAGAATAAACTCCAGCATCAAAGTTGTAGCTTCAGAAAATGACAACATGAGGAGGTTCCAGTCAGAGAGAAGTGGGCAAATTTAAATTATTCTGTGTGTCCTGGTTGCTAATGAGTAACAAGGCTATCTGGATGTCTTCTTTGCTTATATGCCTTATCTATGAGCCGAGGTGGCGCAGCAGTTAGAGGCAGGTACTGCAGGCCACATTAGCTGACACTGATCCGCAGGTCAGCGGTTCAAATCTCACCGGCTCAAGGTTGACTCAGCCTTCCATCCTTCCGAGGTTGGTAAAATGAGGACCCAGATTGTTGGGGGCAATATAAATATACATTGCTTACTGGTGTAAACCGCTTAGAGAGTGCTTGCAATGTGAGGCGGTATATAAATCTCACAAAATAAATAAAAAATAAATAAATGGGAGGAGATGGCAATGGAATTAACTATGTGTTACATAGGTACAAACTCAGTGGCCCATCAGTATCCCTTTAGTGCTCCTTATACTACTTGGGGCCAAAAGGCTCATGGAACCCATTTTACCCCTTTCAACCACCTTAAGCCTCTGAAATAAATTTTGGAGCTTTTACACATTCTCAGTCTAAATGTCTCCTCTTCCTTTGGTGTTGCTAATTTCAGGAAGGAGTGAAAACCCTATTCTGGTTACTTTTTTATTGCCTCCAGTCTGATTAAGGGCCCTTTCTATTTTCAAAGAAAAAAATAGTTATGGTCCAAATGACTAACCACATCATACAAAGAAAGAGGATGATTTAATAAGCATATTAATTCTCCCTTTTTTGGGGGGGTCATAGGAAAAGGGAAAGAGATGCATCCCTTCTGCCATTTAATGTTCACCCAGATTTTTGTAGTTCAGATTTAATTATCCCTACTTCCTGTGGTATGAGGGGTAGAGGTTGTTACAGCTCTTATCATTTCAATTAATTATAATAACATGATGAGGCGGTTAAGTAATACCACAGCCATCCCAGCTTGAAGTTGGGACTAGAGCTCCAGAATGGGGGGAGGGCTATCTTAGGATATAGTTCAAGCTTATCATGAAAGGCTGGGGACCCCTGTCAGAACTGCCATTTTATTTCTTCATATCCTTAATCCTATGTTAAACTCTCTTTGGGTATTTAAGATAGCGATTTGAATACTTTAAATCCCTCAGCTGTAACTAAGGTACTTGCGACTGGAGAGTTTTGATTCTTGTACCTTACAAATTCTTCCTCAGAATTTGCCTTCCCCCCCCCCCCCGACATGCTCCCTCCCCCCCCCTTTTTTTTAAACCTTTCTTGTCATTGGAGGTCCAATTTTAAAATACTAAGTGTGGCAGAACTTTCTATGGATACAAGAGGACAATCCGAAATCAAACCCCGTACATGGATGGATGTTTCATTCTCATATATGTATATTCAACGGATGAACCTCTGTTCTCAGAGGATTTATAGATGTTATCTGATATATTGTATGGCCTTGGGATGTCTTCCCAACATTCATAGCATTGGATTGGTAAGTGTATACATTTGTATAGTACAGCATTGGTAAGTGTATACATTTAGTTTAAATAGCCAACTTTTCTTTTTCCCTTGTCAAGTTATTATTATGTGGTGTGAAAGCTATGATTAATTAACATTAAAAATACAGAGTTTCTACACTCTGTGATCTCAGGCCAACCATATTATATCTCAGATATTGTCGCACCAATTAACAGTATCTGGACTTAAGCAAGGATGATGGGAGTTATGCCTATACACCATATTGTCCAAACTTGGCATATTGTGACTTCCGTTTTTCCCAAAATTAAAGAAACACTTTTGTGGACATCTGTTTGACTAAGATGGAGAGATGGAAAGGACTGTCAGGACTTAGTTAAGGAGACAAAGTGTGGAGTTCTTTCAGGATGGCTTTAATAAGCTTGTCCAATATTGGCAGACGTGTGTAGCAAATGGTGGTGATTATACGGAGAAGTAAATACAGGTAACAAAAGAACTCATTTCAAGAATTATTTTCCTATTTCGTTGATCAAAATATCCCTATTAAAATTTTGGCAGTGGAGGCATTTCTTTTCATTCAACTCTGATATGTTTTGTCTATCTAATATTTGTACTAGCCATGATTATTGGCAGAATGCAATGAACGCTTGTGAAGTATAACTATCAAAACTGAGTATTAGACAATATTTTACATTTTTGCTGATCAGATTATTCATACATCTAGGCCAGTGATGGCGAACCTTTTTTCCCTCGGGTGCCAAAATAGTGCGCGCACGCGCTATCGCACGCTCGTGCATGCCCACACCCATAATTCAAAGCCCCCCACTTGCCCCACCCCCCTGTGCATGCGTGCGTGATCCCCCCACTCCCCCATTTCCTGACTTCCAGTGGGCCCAGTAGGCCCGTTTTTTGCCCTCCCCAGGCTCCAGAGGCTTTCTTGGAACTTGGGGAGGGCAAAAACGCTCCCCCTGCCACCCCGGAGGCCCTCCGGAGGCCAAAATCGTCCTCCCAGAGCCTCTGCGCGAGCCAAAAATCAGCTGGTCTGCACACACATGCGCGCTGTAGCTGAGCTAGGGCAATGGCTTGCATGCCGGCAGATATGGCTCCACGTGCCACCAGTGGCACCCGTGCCATAGGTTTGCCATCACTGATCTAGGCTGTCTAAAGTGTGCATATTGCATTAATGGGGGGGGGCGGAAATCCATGTGAGCATTAATTAAAATTTGATTCTTGCCTAATCAATATTTCTATTTATAAAAAGTAAGCAAGTTGTAGAATCATTCCTTTTTTTTCCCCAGTAAGCTTGATTTGCAGTTAGATAATCTGTACTTTATGGGGACGCAGTGGCTCAGTGGCTAAGACACTGAGCTTGTCGATCAGAAGGTTGGCAGTTCATCAGTTTGAATCCCTAGCGCCGCGTAATGTGGTAAGCTCCCGTTACTTGTACCAGCTTCTGCCAACCTAGCAGTTTGAAAGCACGTAAAAAAATGCAAGTAGAAAAATAGGGACCACTTTGGTGGGAAGGTAACAGCACCCCGTGCGCCTTCGGCGTTGAATCATGCTGGCCACATGACCACAGAGAACATCTTCAGACAGCGCTGGCTCTTTGGCTTAGAAACAGAGATGAACACTGCCCCTAGAGCCAGAAACCAGCACGCATGTGCGGGGGAACCTTTACCTTTACCTAATCTGTACTTTGGCTATCTAATGAGAAGAGAGCACTCATTGGAAAAGACCCAGATGCCGGAAAATATTCAAGTTGAAAGAAAAATGGCAGAGGATGAGATAGTGTCATCAATGCAATGAACCTGAATTTGGGCAAACTCCAGGAGAGAGCGGAAAACACTGCTATGGTCCATGGGGCCGCAAAGAGTCGGACGTGACTTAAAGACTGGACAACAACAGCGATCTGCACTAACGTGTGAAATATTGCCCTGGCAGTATCTTTGATCAGTTGAAGTAACTGTGCTTCTTTTAAGTTTGAACCATATCCAACTAGCTTTCTGGTTGTTCTGCAGTTATAGACTGGAGCATACCTGCTCTGCTAAGCTGTCACATGTTATATGTCACCAATTGTTTCTGGAGGGCAGCAGGAGATGACGTCTTCTATTGCTCCCAACCCACGATGAATGTGACCTGTGCCTCATCTACTTAATTCATGTTAAAAGTAGTATTTTATAATGTTTGCCTGCTCTGTTTTGTTCTGTCCAGTGACAACTGAATTGTAATTAAATCTTCTCTAATCTCTTTCTTCCAAAAGTTTAGGACCCAGAGAGAAAGGCCAATTGCAGGTCAATTCCTTGAACCCTATAGTGGAGAACATGTTTTCATTGTGCAGTGAGTGTCTCACGAATATTCCCCCCTTTCCCCTGGCTAGGGTCTATAAATATCCTCCTCTCCCCGCCAAAAATCAGGCAACAGAAAGACAACTGTGCAGGGCCTATCTAGTGAGAAGCGAGCCCAGTTTTATATACATTATTAGGAAACCTATTTCTTCCAGTGTGACAGCAGAGGGCCATTTGTATGAAAAAGCAAAATAGCCACCTCATTGCTTTTTCAAAACATATACAAATGTGAATTTTGCTGGGTAGGAGGGCTGGAGCACCTCTGGAAATCAAGATAAATCTGCTTATACACACATGGCATAATTTGTAGAGAAGGCAAGGTTTATACAAGAAATTGAAGCTTTAAACCTCAAGTACCATAAATAGTATATTTTAAAGCTTCAAGTCAGTTGTAGGATGGGGGCCAGATCCCTTATTTGGCAGCTGTCGTCATTTTATGATTTATTAAAATGAAGTAACAAAACGAGACATAACTATTAACAAGGGTGTTTGCAGCATCAGTGGAATATTCCAAAAGCTGGTTTCTTTGCCTTTAATCCTCAAATATCTTGATAGGAAAAGTCTTTCTTCTGCAGAGTTGAAAAGGAACAAGACGCAGCCCCCTTCTCTTCTGGTAGCACGAGACTAGTGACCCAGGGGTTCGACTTTATCTTTATTGTTTCTGTTTCTTTAAGCAAAAAGGAAATGTTCAATATAAAAATTAGCAATCTTTTTTTATGCAGATGGTTTTGCTAAAATGCATGGGTGCTTTATAATAATAATAGCAGAGTTGGAAGGGACCTTGGAGGTCTTCTAGTCCAACCCCCTGCCTAGGCAGGAAACCCTACATCACTTCAGACAAATGGTTATCCAACATCTTTTAAAAACTTCCAGTGTTGGAGCATTCACAACTTCTGGAGGCAAGCTGTTCCACTGATTAATTGTTCTAACTGTCAGAAAATTACTCCTTAGTTCTAAGTTGCTTCTCTCCTTGTTTAGTTTCCACCCATTGCTTCTTGTTCTACCCTCGGGTGCTTTGGAGAATATCCCTCTTTTTTGTGGCAACCCCTGAGATATTGGAACACTGCTACCATGTCTCCCCTAGTCCTTCTTTTCATTAAACTAGATATACCAGTTCATGCAACCGTTCTTCATATGTTTTAGTCTTCAGTCCCCTAATCATCTTTGTTGCTCTTCTCTGCACGCTTTCTAGAGTCTCAACATCCTTTTTACATTTGATGTATCAGGTCTGCAGGCAGAAAATAACAAATACATAGGACTTAATGGAAAGAGGGGCCAATGAGATCTGTTGAGAAGAAGCAGAATAAACCATATACAGATACTGTTATGTTTGCTTAGCAATGGCTTGTGAATAAGTCAAAATTGTGGGATTAACATAGCATACTAAACCACCAATTTGTAAACTACCTTATGGCTTAGCACATGATATGAACCCAGCCACAGAATGAAATACGAAATAGGCTACCACTGTACTGTTGCACTTGTTGATATAGGCTACATTCCCAAAAGACATTCTTACAAACCTTAGTTACAGTGCAGTTAGTGCCAAGTAAGTTAACGGCACACAATTCTTTATCTTTAGATTTACCAAACTTTTCAAATGTTAGATAGTTACTTAGGATGTTTGATGGTTCAGCATCTAGGTTAAAGTGGTTCAGGGTGGCCATGTAGAGATTTTGAGTGCTCAGAATAAAGATGGTGGATAGAGGATTAAAAGTAGCATGTTCACTAACTGACGTTTACAGCCAAATGCATTGTGCAAACAAAGTAATTGAGCTCAACATGATGTAGGTTATGAAACTGCCTGCTCACTAGATTTACCATCCAGCCTCCTTGCAAGATTAGCATGGATAATGGCAGGAATGCTATGGGTTTGTCCTGAGGTAAAAGACCCCCTCCTGATCATGTATGCTGATCCTGCAGCTTCAGTACACCAGGTTGCAAATGAACTGAAGCCTTAGAATGTCATTTTCCATTTCCCAGAGAGCTCTCTTATGAAAATGGGGTATTCAAGCCCTGCTTATCGATATGATTCTTTGACCCCTGCAACTTTAATGCTTTGTTTGGATTTTGTGCCTCAAAATATAATATAGAGAAGTATGCCTCATACAAGGCATTGTTAAAATTATAGTACTATGCCTGGAGATAAAATTGTGGGAGGAGAAGATTGTTCCTGTAGGTACTGTAAAAATCCTTCTATCCCTTTTAATGAAAAACTGGCTGATAACTGTAGCAATCAGGACCAAATACTGATGGGTAGATAGAGAGGACAATTCTTTGGGCCTTTCATTAGTGTCAAGTGATTCCCAGGGTTTTCCAAAATGGGGTCTTAGTAGTAGGATACATTTTGGCAAAATGTATACATGCCATATAAAATAGCTGTTAGATACCTTATACTTATCTATAGTTGTATCCAATGTAATATAATAACCTAGATTGTTTCAGAATGTTTATGAACAATGAAAAATGTAATTATTTAGCATTGCTAGATAACACCTATGGTGGCAAAGGGCAAGAAGAATGAAAATGCTTGAAAACAAATAGGAAAATTTCCCATGTTTCTGTATCTCTTTTTAAATAAACTAAGATCATAGCAATAAGTTCTTGTATTTTCACCAACCATATGAAAGTAAATTAGGCTTAGGTTAGAAACAATGTTTGTTTCTTTAATAATGTAAACCAATGCAGTGTTCTAAGCATAATCTATGTTATCAAGATAATACTTATCTTGATAACATAGTATTGTCCAACTGCCTTCAACATCAAATCTCTTAACATTCTAGTATCTATCAAGTTTTTAACACTCTAAATTTTAAGAGCAGAAAATAGAGAACTTTTGAACAGCAAGATGTCCATACATATAAAAGCCAAGTATTTTTCTTGATAATCAGGAAATATGTGATTTATGTAAAGTTAAGTTGACAAACATTAAACAACTGGGTGTCAAGGAAATAGCCAATTTCAGAAATCCTTGTGTCTTAGACAAACACTGAATGCTTAGTTTGAAGAAGAACATTCCAAAAAGTAATTGTAATATGTTATGGTACTTTATAAGAATAAGGGAGGAAGGAAAAGCTGAGTGTAAAGGAAAGACACATGGGTAGCAGTATGCTCCACCTGGTACGTATTTCCTTGCCTAGCTTAAGGCTGAAATGATTTCATTTTACGTTTATAAGAATCATTGGATACAGAAATGCACATAGTGTTTGGCATGTTTTATGAACAATTTCTTTGCGTCTAACCTCTTAGAATAGAAGACATAGCTTTCAGAAAGAAATATGGATGTGTTAGAATAAATCTTTTAATTTTATCCTAGCATGGATTGCCTTTGACAATGTTATTAAGAATTACTAGAATTGCAGTCCAAAATATCTAGACTGCAGATACATTGCGTCAGGTACATTTTGTCTTAAACTTTTTTTTTGCTGTTGACGTTTAAGCGGTAACCTTTAAAAAAATATCCTATACTGTGAGAAACACCATGCAATTTTTGCTCAGATTTGTTGTTCTCATATTTAACCAGCTTTTAAATTGAATACAGGTAGCCCTCGCCTTACAACCACAACTGAGCCCAAAATTTCAGTTGCTAAGTGAGACATTTGTTATGTGAGTTTTGTCCCATTTTACGACCTTTCTTGCCGCAGTTGTTAAGTGAATCACTGCAAGTTATCAAGTTAGTAACATGGTTGTTAAGTGAATGTGGCTATCCCATTAACTTTGCTTGTCAGAAGGTCACAAAAGGTGATCACTAAACCCCAGGACGCTGTAACCATCATAAATATCAGTCAGTTGCCAAGTGTCTGAATTTTGTCCATGTGACCATGGTGATGCTGAAATGGTCTTAAGTGTGAAAAAGGTCATGTCACTTTTTTCAGTGATGTTGTAACTTTTAAGTGTCACTAAATGAACTGTTGTAAGTTGAGGACTACCTGTATATTTGTAAAAAGCAAGAACACTTTATCTTTAAATACCAAAGTATTTTCATCCATCCATCCATCATCCATCCATCCATCCATCCATCCATCCATCCATCCATCCATACATACATACATACATACATACATACATACATACTGTACATCCATAACTGATATAATATTGTGGATATTAAGCTACAAAACAATCTCATCTTTGTCAGCCAAACTGGCTGCTTCTTCCTTGGGAATGTTTCAATTAAGAAATAATCACTGAAAAAAATAACTACCGGTACAACAGACAAGGAACTGCCTATTATTTCAGGAAGCAGTTGCTACAAGTATGTGGAAAGTCTCATATTCACTAATCTCTTCACAGAATTCAGTGATTACATGAGTTCCTATATAATAGAAAGGCAGCACATCTCCCAAGCTCACAACAAGAAACGTGCAAACGTTTATTTTTAACAATCAAGTACAATGTCAAGCTGTCTCATGATTAGGAAAAATGTCCATCTGTAAGTTAATAAACCAAACTTCTAATATATATGAAGACAGGTTCACCCTCCCTGTGGCTCCAGAGAGTTAGCCACTTGGGAAAACACCCAATTTTGAGGAAAAATGAAAAGCAGATTAGAATAGTTTAGTCTTATTCTAGTCTGTTTTTTTCATTATTTCTTCTCCCCTCACAGAGGCTTCCAGACAGGGTGGGAGTCTTTGGTTGTGTCTGAACAAAAATTACAGTAAATAGAGTAATGGCTGGAGAGACCTGTGTTTGGGATAAGTACAAATTACTGAAGAGCAGAAAAGGAGTAAATCAGGCATAAAAGGTCCATAAGGAAAATTTCAGAGGCCCTCAGAAATGTCTGGGCCAAATACCCTTTTCTTGTCTTTGGTTATACGCTGAGAGTTTCAATGGAGTAGTAGACACTTCTAGGTGATGCTTGGGACAGTTATTAAGCCATAGGTGATGGCTAGAAGGAAAGAGAACATCAGGATGAATCAAAGGAGGGAGAAGTGGCGCAGTGGTTAAAAGCAGCACTGCAACCTACTTCAGCTGACTGCTAGTTCAGCAGTTCAGCTGTTCAAATCTCACCGGCTCAAGGTTGATTCAGCCTTCCATCCTTCTGAGGTCGGTAAAATGAGGACCCAGATTGTTGGGGGCAATATGCTGAACTCTGTAAACCGCTTAGAGAAGGCTGTAAGGCACTATGAAGCGGTATATAAGTCTAAGTGCTATTGCTATTGCTAAGAAAATATCAGCTTTATTTGTATTGGAGACAATTTTTGAAATTTAACATTAATACATTTCAGAGTGAGTTCTAATCATACACTTTTTTTAAAAAATGGAATGAATTACATTTGCAGTAAATATACAAATAACCCTGGTGGCTGCTGGAGTCCTCAGCAAAGGAGCTAGTACTTCTGGAGTCCTTTGAGCTAAAAGTACCCCACTTGTATTATTTAAGCAAGTCTGGACTCTAGGAGGGGTAAACGGAAGAGAAGGGTTGTGATTTGGTGTTAAGAGATGTGTCAGGGTAGAGAGATACATGGAAAATGTTTAAATGTTGGTGGCAAAGCAAGACACAGTTGGAGGCTGAAGCCTGGCAATCTAAGTTGACAGTGTGGGAAGCCCCCCCCCCCCTCCTAGTACAATGAAATATTTTGGGGAATATTTAAAAAAGCAGAATATTATATTTCCCCAAAGGGAGAGATGAAGAAACATGCTCTTAAGGGAGGCAGAAACTAGCTCCAGTTTCCCTGACCCAAGCAGAAACTGAGGAAGCCAGCTCTTAGAAATATAGATTTGGTAACCCATTCAGAAAGGCTGGCTCAGGCAGAAACAATAAGCAACACAATTAAGCCAAAGGTTTAGTTAGCTCAGACAAACACCTAAGATTTGCATTTCCTCTTTTGCCTATAGAGCCAGATATGACCCCTACATGACCCCCATAGGAATCCAGAAGGTATAAAAACCCACCCACTCTAAACTCCATTTTGTCAGCTGCCCAGAATCACATGTGGTTGGTGGTTCTGCTTCATATATAAAGAGAACCTTTCTTTCCAATTGCCCTCCAGCCTCCATTTTATCTCCAGTGCCTTTCTCCTGGCTTGGAACTGGACCTGGGATATTTCTTCCAACAACAGCAATAGTGGGTCCTTCAACTTGAAAGTCCTGCTCTTTAATGCTAGAGTGGTTGCTAGTAAAACATACATTTCAAGGACTTCGTCCCAGAGGAATGCACTGACTTGACTTTCATTTCTGCCACATTTGTTCATCAGGTTACTCTATTGTTCAGAAGGCAAAGACCAGCAGATGAAGAATAACAGCATAATAGAGTTGGAAGGGACTTTGGAGGTCTTCTAGTCCAACTCCGTGCTCAAGCAGGATACCCTATATCCGTGATGGTGAACCTATGGCACGCGTGCCTCAAGTGGCATGCGGAGCCATATCGGTGGGCACATGAGCTCAGGTCTGGCATACATGTGCACGCCAGCCAGCTGATTTTCGGGCCTTCTGGGCCCACTGGGAGTCAGGAAACAGGCTGTTTCCAGCCTCCGGAGAGGGTGGGGAAGGCCCATTTTTCGCTCTTCCCAGGCTTCAGAGCCTTTCTAGGAGCCTGAGGAGGGCAAAAATGGCCTTCCCCACCCCCCTGAAGGCCCTCTGGAGACAGAAAATGGCCCATTTGCCAACTTCCAGTTAAACTGGAAGGCCAGTTTTTTTGCTTTCCCCAAGCTCCAGAGCCTTTCTAGGAGCCTGGAGAGGGCGAAAACGGCCTTCCCCACCACCCCCGGAGGTCCTCCGGAGGCCGGAAACGTTCCATTTGCCGACTTCCGGTTGAACCGGAAGTTCCATTTTTTTGCTTTCCCCAGGCTTCAGAGCCTTTCTAAGAGCCTTGGGAGGGCAAAAACGGCCTTTCCCACCCCCCCTTGAAGGCCAGAAATGGCCCATTTCCCAACTTCCCTCCCCAGGCTCCTAGAAAGGCTCTCAAGCCTGGGAAGAGCAAAAAACGGGTGTGCCATCGCGTGCCGGGAGCGGTGTGTGTGTGTGTGTCACACGCGCATGCGCAAGGGGCCCGCATGGAATTATGGGTGTGGGCACCCGTGCGCGAGACACACACACACACCGCTCCCCCCCTTTGGCACACAAACCAAAAAAGGTTCGCCATCACTGCCCTATATCATTTCAGACAAATGGTTGTCCAATCTTTTTAAAAATCTCCAGTGTTGGAACATCTACAACTTCTGTAAACAAGTCATGGTGCAGGGCTGTGGTCTATAGAAATTGTCTTATTCACAATATGCTGCATCCCGCAATCTGTCAGTTTTGAATGCATGTTGGTGGTAGTGAGTGGCCAGGGCAGTGTAGGTATTTATATGAGTATGCGGTCTGACATGTTTATTTCCTGAGCTGAGGTGATCTCAGGGATGGCATGGGATTATTCCATGCTCCTTGTCTCGTGGGATTTCTATTGAGTAAAGAGGCTCAGGAGTTTATGTAATTCATTATTTGAATGGACCTGTCCCAGTTGGTATCTAATCTTATATATCACAGACAGTATATTTGGATAGGATTTTTGGGGATGAAGTTGGTATTATGAATATGAAGGATACCTGTATTATTCCATTGTGATCACACACTAGTAAGTTTAGGGCTCATGCTTGTGTCTCCCTAACCACAGCACAAACATATTCCAGTAATCTCATCTTATTTTTCAGGAAAATTAGCTTCATAGTATTACTGTTCTCTCCATATCAGTCCACAGCTGTAAAAGCTTAACTTTATTCATCACCATTGTAGTAATTAATTGGATTTGTTAAGGCTGCCCAGCTCCAAGAAGATGCAATAAGCCCAGCATGCAATAAGTAAAACATATGAATTAAAAACACAACTAAAAACTACACAACTTAGACCAAAACAGCATTCCCCAACATTTCTAAATAGCCCTTGATCCAAATACTAACTAGCCGGGCCGGGCCCAGCTTTCCTTAGCCTTTAAGCTCCAGAATGGGACCTTTAGGCTCCCACCCTTGGCCTCACCTCCTTCGCCTCCAGCCTCCCGCTTCAGCTCATTTACAACCAGCTTTCCTCCTCCACTGGCCCTCCCCCACCCATTCACCTTGGCCAATGGGCCGCCGGCACGCCACCCTTCGGCCCAGCCCATTCACCAAGACACCATTTGTCCTGGGCCTTTGGCCACACCCAATTGGGTGACAGGCAGAACCCATGTTGCTTCTGCCCTGCCAGTGTGCGATGGGTAAGATTAACCAAGTACTGCCATCTGCTGAGAACTTCAAAATTTAGAAATGCATTAACTGGCAACTAGAAAAATCTGCCTACTGAGAGATGAATTAGATTGAAAAAAAATTGTTTTAGCTAGGGAATCAGGCTTAGCGGTTACACCATTCTACAAAAAAAATATTTCTGAAACTAGACTATGGAAGGTCACAGCACTTAACACACTGGAGCTAGTTATATTTCAAATAAAAATATACTTTGAAGATGTTTGTATCTTTTCTTGATTGCCAGATGCTATCTATGCTGTACTCTTGAGATGAGGTCAGGATGTGAAGTCAGATTTTGTTTCTGATTCCAGATTTCTGGATCTTGACTAAATATGACCTTATAAATTGTGTGCCTTCACTTAAAGCATCTCACCATTAATAATTTAGCTAACGTTCAGTGTGTTGTTTTCATGCCTAACACGCTTTCATTCTGTTTTCTAAGTTGTTTAAGGAGGCAATGATCTAATGCTTTATGCTGTAAGTCTTTTGATATTAATAGTAAAATTCCCTTTTGAACCAGGACCAAATCATAAGCCAACATAATTACAGGACTTTGAATTATGATTTCTGTTAAATGAAGGTATGGAAAAAGAATATTGGGATCATGAGAGAGAAAAAAAGGCTTATCAGGAAAAGGAAAGGATAGTGGCAATATAAATGTTCAGGAGTATCTGCAGAAGCAGAAACCATGATGTCTTACCAGAGAGACATCGGAATGCCCCAACTCTAGTAGAAAAATCAATAATGTTTCTGCTGAGATTAAACGGAATGTCATTTCTCAGTGATTGGGTTTGTATGCAGATACTCCTCACTTAGTAACCGTTCAAAGTTACAATGGCACTGAAAAAAGTGACTTATGACCATTTTTCAAGCTTACGACCATTGCAGCATTTCCATGGTCACATGATCAAAATTCGGACACTTGGCAACCGACACATATTTCTGACAGTCTTGAGGTCACGTGGTCATCTTTTGCAAACTTCTGACAAGCAAAGTCCACCGGGAAGTCAGATTCACTTAACAATCATGTTACTAACTTAACAACGGCAGCGATTCACTTAACAACTGTGGCAAGAAAGTGGGGCATAAAATGGGGCAAAATTAATTTAAGCATCTTGCTTTAGCAACAAAAATTTGGGCTCAATTGTGGTCATAAGTCAAGAACTACCTGTAGTGCATTCAATTATAATGTGAATTGTCTTAGAGCAGGGGTGTCAAACTCGATTTTATTGAGGGCCGCATCAGGGTTGTGTTTGACCTCAAGGGGCTGGGATGGGCGTGGCAAGGGTGGGTGTGTCCAGCTCGACCTCACTCGTGTCAGGGGGCGTCTGTGGTGGCCCAAACACTCTGCCAGAGAAAACAGGCTCCTGAGCTCTGATTTCGGCTGCGACGGTCTCCTGCAACCCTCTGCCAGAGAAAACGGAGCTCTGTTTTTGCTGGCAGAAGCACCGCAGGCTGGCCTTCACTGTTTCCAGGGCAGTTCCATGGGCCAGATCTAAGCACCTCGCGGGCTGAATCCAGCCCCCGGGCCTTGAGTTTGATATCCCTGTCTTAGAGTATATTGGCTTAGTGTGCTATTTGAACCTAGTTGCAATGGTTTGTCAACCATAATTTATCATCAATTAGATGCCTTGGGAATAAATCAGGTCTGAGGTCATTGGTGATTTCCTCCTTACTTTACATAAAAATCCCACTTAACCACTAAAACACTGCATTTTCTTTTTTATTGTAGCAGGCTTGTGGCTAGCAATAAGGTATATTCTAAAGTTTACAGCTGCTGAAGAGATAAGCTGATCCATAGCAGTTTTTGCCATCATTTTTTAAAAAGAAGTCAGACCTGATAGAGTAGTAAGTTAAATATTTGAGGAGGGGGCAGAAACGGACCCAGAGATTTTGGCCCAACTAATCTACTGAATAATAATTGAAAACTGAATGTTCTACCAAGGACCAGCTTTTATGTTTTAAGAGTAAGGCTTTGGACCTGCATTACGTGACATCAGCACTTTGTGTTAGATAACACGTAGCCAAGAGACACTTCTAATGTTATTTGGGATATGAGATAAAAGTAAAGGCCTGACCCCAGGTGACTACATGGATACTTCTGTACAGTCTTTTTGGCAGTGATATGGAAGTGTTGGCCATAACATCATTTGGCATTTTAATTTTTTTTTCTTCGACTTCTCAGTCTAGCCTACAGCCCAGAGGTTTTCTGCTGGACTCTTTTTATTCAGGTTTTAACCGAATCAAATCCTGTTCAGTTATTCTAAGGTCAATCAAGGTTAGCTAGATACTGCTATCTATTGTGATGAAGTATGACACTGCTATGTCTATATAAGGGATATGGCTCCTTGGTCATCAGATAATTATTTATTTATTTGTGAGATTTATATACCGCCTCACAGTGCAAGCACTCTCTAAGCAGTTTACACCAGTAAGCAATGTATATTTATATTGCCCCCAACAATCTGGGTCCTCATTTTACCTACCTCGGAAGGATGGAAGGCTGAGTCAACCTTGAGCCGGTGAGATTTGAACCGCTGACCTGCGGATCACAGTCAGCTAAAGTGGCCTGCAGTACTGCCTCTAACCGCTGCACCACCTCAGCTCAGTTTAGCATTGGGTTAAAGCCTTAAGCAGCTCTGAGATATCGTGCCCTTATGTTAACATGAATCAGTTACCGAAATATTCCCAAGAATTCTCCCAAGCAAGAAACTAAGGAAGCTTGCCTGCATCCAAGATCTACCTTTTTCCTACCTGCAATTTCTGCATGCATGTTTTGTGACTTAGGCTAATATTTAAGCCTGCATTGTTTTCTTCTAATGCTTATACATTCACAATTTCCCTAAAACCTCATGTTCTATAGAATTTAAATTTAGCTCTCCTGCTTTGTACCTTTGTTTTTGTTGACTATTTTATATTTAAATTTTATATTTCACAATACACGAATGTATTAAGCAAAATGCAACAACAAGGATTTCCCTGTCAACTTTATCAGAGAAAAAACATGACCAGATAAGCTAATTCAACTTTATTGCAAAGCTACATTAAAAATATCTTGCAAGTACAATTCTCCTTCCATTTCCTTTACAGCATGAGGTACTAAGGAAGTACTCTTGGCCAGCTCACTGTCCAGCTTCAGGCTATGCTGTCTCTTATCTGATCATACTCTAGGCAGCATTTCTTTCCCCAGTCTCCTATGGTCTTTCCATATGAAAAGTAATTTTTTATTTGGGGGAAATTAAGTTCCTATTACCCAATAATGTCATTACTATGGCCACCAGATCTGAACTGCAAAAATCCAGACAACAGCATAGGGAAATTTTGTTGTTGTTAGTTGTGAAGTCGTGTCCGACCTATCACGACCCCATGGACAATGTTCCTCCAGGCCTTCCTGTTCTCTACCATTCTCTGGAGTCCATTTAAGCTCACGCCTACTGCCTCAGTAACTCTATCCAGCCACCTCATTCTTTGTCGTCCCCTTCTTCTTTCGCCCTCAATCTTTCCCAGCATTAGACTCTTCTCCAGTGAGTCCTTCCTTCTCATTAGGTGGCCAAAATATTTGAGTTTCATCTTCAGGATCTGGTCTTCTAAAGAGCAGTCAGGTTGATCTCCTCTAGAACTGACCGATTTGATCGCCTTGCAGTCCAAGGGACTCGCAGGAGTCTTCTGCAGCACCATAGTTCAAAGGCCTCAATTCTTTGGCGCTCAGCCTTCCTTATGGTCCAACTTTCACAGCCATACATTGCAACTGGGAAAACCATAGCCTTGATTATACACACTTTTTTTGGCAGGGTGATGTCTCTGCTTTTTAGTATGCTGTCTAGATTTGCCATAGCTTTCCTCCCCAAGAGAAAGCGTCTTTTAATTTCTTGGCTCCAGTCCCTATCTGCGGTGAACTTGGAGCCCAGGAAAATAAAATCTGTCACTACCTCCATTTTCCCCCCCATCTATTTGCCAGGAATTGAGAGGGCCAGATGCCATGATCTTAGTTTTCTTAATGTTGAGTTTCAACCCAACTTTTTCACGCTCCTTCTTCACCCGCATCAAGAGGCTCTTTAGCTCCTCTTCACTTTCTGCCATTAGAGTGGTATCATCTGCATATCTGAGGTTGTTGATATTTCTTCTGGCAATCTTAATTCCAACTTTTGATTTATCTAGCCCCGCTTTTCTCATGATGTGCTCTGCATATAAGTTAAATAGGCACGGCGACAATATACAGCCTTGCCGGACTCCTTTCCCAATTTTGAACCAATAAGTGGTTCCGTGTCCAGTTCTCACTGTTGCTTCTTGACACGCATATAGGTTTCTCAAGAGACAAATAAGATGGTCTGGTACTCCCATCTGTTTAAGAATTTGTTGTCACAATTTGTTGTGATCCCCAGAGTACCAAAGGGAAATACAGTACCAAAAATGTTAACCCACTGTTGCCACTTGGTAGTCTGCCAGATTTTTGCAGTCCATATCTTATTCTGCAGACATGGAAATACTTAAAATTAGGCTACACACCAAAAGAATTAATGTCCTCGTCTCAGAAATAATATCATGATTAAGTTTCATTTCCCCTAATACCAATTACAATCTTTTTGCCCCTTTCAACTTTTGCTTGCTCTCCAAAGCTAGTACAGGTGAATTGTAACTACTGGCAGTTAAACCAAGAGTTTAATTTTCAGAGCTACAACGCTCAGTACTCAACAGATAGTAAATGCTGCCACCTGGAGGACGGCTACACATTCAGGCCGCATCAGTGTAGAAAGGGAAGGGATTTCACAGAATGCAAGCTCTCCTTTTGGGACTGAAGCAAAACACAAATCTGCCGATATAAAATAGTTTAGCAGCTGTTCTTACTCCCTAGGGAACCCTGAGAATTGTAGAGCTATGAGGGGGAAAGCTACACATTCTGCATCTTTCCCAAACTATAATTCTAGGAATCTTTGGAGGAAGTTTCAACTAGTTAATATAAAACCAATAAGCTGCATCCATCCATCCATCCATCCATCCATCCATCCATCCATCCATCCATCCATCCATCTATCTATCTAATTTGTCAAACACGTATAAGATAACAGATATAAATATAAACATGATTATGAATACAGGATAAGGATTTAAATAAATGGGGACAGTAGGATGTGTATCTACATATCTACACAATACAACATATTCAGCTTGTAAAAAAAGATTACCTACTACAATTTCATACACCTTACACAATATTACTCTAATAGGTAACATTATAAACAAATTCATTTCTGCAGAGAGGAGGTATATTACATTTTTTAAAGAAAAAACCAAACAAAAACTTTATTTCATATTAATAGCAACCCATTCATAAATGAAGGAAGCAGAAAATATCTTACTTTAAGGTTCTGGCTTGCCTTTTTTAGACCAACCTCTATGCATAGCCTCACTTGATGCAATGAGCTTGTTATGGAAAACATTTTTTCAAAAGTGAGAATATTCATTTTATTTTCAAGGGAAAGGGGAAAAGATCCTTAAAGTTGTTCCTTATTCTGGTTTAAAATTTAAAGGAGGCATTTAAAGGGCTATACTTAAAAGTTCAAAAAGGAACTACGGTATTATGTAAAAATTACCTTCTCTGCTTTGAATTCTTTGTGATTCATTTCCCCCCAGCAGTTTAGGGGACCAATTTAGGACATTCTTAAAATATTAAGTAGAGACTCTGGATGTAGAATCGGGTTTCCAGAAGAGTACTGCATTTGTCCATTGCGATGAATACAGGGGCTGTGAAAATTTAGTTAAAAGATATGTTAACCATACAATAAATAATTTAATGCACTTGGGAACCATGTATCAAATCAGGGTTTATGGTATGTAATTCTAACCCTAACCCAGTCAATGGTTCATGCTAAACCATCACCAAGCAAGCCACATTATGTTTTAGTATGGTGTGTAAACTCAGTCAGATTCTTTGTGTTTACCCTGCTGTTTTTTGTAAAAGGAAGGGCACTGAGGAAAAGAAAGAAGATAGTTTAGGACATCTAGTTGGGATAGGTTATAATTTGTTAGACTACAGAACCAATTTGGCATTCACATGTTTTCAGTTTTCTAACTTGTCTTAATGAGTCAAGCACCAGGTGACGTATCTGTGATAACAGAATCATTACAGCAAAACTATGAAGCAACAGCTTTGTTGCCAAGTGAAAAATCTGCCCTATGAGGCGTAATGGCAAAGTTATTTGAGAGACCAGTAGTTTGTTGCTTTGTTTTTATGGTGACTGTTTGGCTGCTACACAAACAGTTTCCATCATCCATATTGCTCTGCCATGGTTTGCCTTGCTCTTTTACACTTCTGGATGTTAGATTCATGTTGGAGAGAACCATGTTTTCCAAGGAAAACTCTGTGTGAGTGGTTATCTAGAATCTCAGTTGTTGTTATGAACAATAGTAAATGGGCTAAGTCAGAATTGGGAAAACAAGGAATTGATCCCCTTCACTCTGTGTGCTTGGCAGGGTGATGTTTTGAAATCAGATGCTGTCTCTGCATCCATCCAGTTTTGAAAGATTATTTTGAGTTTCACATATTTCCCTTCCAAACAAAAATGCCTATTTCTAGATTTGTCCATGACGTGGTTAGGATTCAGACTGGGGAATGTAAGGCTATTTGCCAATATCAGAATTTAAGCAATGCTAGCTTTGGTTGACATGGAAAGACACAGTCTGGTGGATTATAGTTGGATTTTTTTTCCTTGTCCAAAAAAATTATGTAGTTCAGAAGTGGGAGAAGGATACATTTTTAATTTCAACTGAACCAATAGAATTGCTAAAATGCCCTACCTGTCTTTTTATTGGCATGTTAGGAGAATCTAGACATTTCTGCTGCTTCCAGGACAATGAATGTATTATCAATTATGCCACTATGGGCACTGTAATTGCTTGGCCTGCTATTATGGCCAAATCAAGTGATTGGGAGTAGCTGAAGATGGTCTGCATAGATATCTACAAAAGAAAGTCAAAAATACTTTCATTTTGGACCTTTCTCCATTCAGTAAGTACATCAGCACTTCAGATGCACAGGAATCCTATCCTTTCTAGAGTCTGGAAACTCAATCCTGTGTGGTGTTGCAGTGGTTAGAATGCAATATTGCAGAATAATTCTGCCAAGTGCCAGATATTCAATTCTCACCAGATCAAGGTTTACTCAGCCTTCCATCCTTAGGCAGGTAAATGAGGATTCAGATTGTTGGGGGCAATATGCTGACTCTGTAAACCGCTTAGAGAGGGTGGTAAAGCACTATGAAGTGATATATAAGTCTAAGTGCAATTGCTATTGCTAAAAGCAAAGAATGATTGTCCTTTCATTCAATCCCTACAAAAGGAGAAAACATGTTTAACTTCTGCAATGGCACATTCTGCATACTTTTTGCCATTGTCAAATTCTGCAGGCAGAAATTTGAGATTTTGTGATCAGGCTGTGATTGATAAGTTCTACTTATTGTACATTTGAAAGATTGGCTTACCATACCATGATCTTTCTACAAACAGTAAGGGACAAGAAGTACTAGAAGAGATATGGAGACAATTAGCAAAAGTAGTAGTAGCAGGTATTGGATCTGGGTTTAGTTATTTTCCTGTTTGAACTTACTATCTTTATGGGTAAGCATCTTTAAGATATATATAGTTTGTTTATATAAATAATCTACAGATGACAACAAATTACAATATTATTTTAAAATCTTAAAAATATATGACTTTCTTAATCAATCTCAACATTCCTTTATGAATTCACATCAATTTGCTTCCTTAACTTAATAGCATAAATTAAGAATTTTGCCACTGCAAATAGTTCCAAAATCATGAATAATAATGTATATAACAAGAGAAGGTGATGAATACGAAGCATGGTGTAATAGTGGTAACAAGGGTATTTGCAGATGAGTCTCACAATGTCTTTTCATGTTCTATTTTTAAATATAATATATTGTAAGGTATTCAAATATTTCATTCTTTTTCATTTTAATATGGAAGCTACAGTGATATTTTCAGTTAAGATTTATGTTACAGGGTTATTGCATAAACACAAACAGCAAATAAACAATTTAATTTTATTTATTTAAATTTTTTTTGGTATAGCTGGCCATCTTTCAGCCAACTTTTGACAGCTCTCAATCCAGTATACACCAGGGACACAGAATTCAGTGAGACCTATTATAAATGAATATTTCTGTATTTATTTAACTATTTTTAGAGTTCACCCTAACTCCAAAGGACTGTCATACAAGAATCAAAAATTGATCATAAAACAAAAATCTACATTTCCAGGTAAACAAGCATAACTGGCATTACAACTCAAATTAACTGGGCCCCAAAAGATGCTGAAACAGAACAATTTTGCTTCTGAAAAGTTAACAAAGGACCACATATATCTTGAAAGGGTAGAGGCTAATATTGAGTATTACAGTAGCTAATCTACCTTCCATGTTCTTCTCTTGAAGTAAAATATGCTCTGTAGGTTTTGCTAGACCAGATAGGCAGATTCCGTTCAGGTAAGATGTTATCTTATATATTCTGCTGCTGCATTAGAAAGGGCTTTAAAAGTAATAACCAGCACTTTGAATTGAACCCAGCTCCTTGGTAGTTAATGCAGAAGTTTTAAAATTGGTGTTGTTTGAGCCTGGCAGGACTGATCATGGCATTCACTGCCTTTTCGACCATTTGCTATTTCTGGATTGTTTCCCAAGCAATACTCACATAAAACATGCGTTAGTAGACTAACTGGGTAGAAATCAAAACGTGAGTCAGTGATATCAGAGCATACTGATCCAGGTAGGCTGGTAAGTGGTACATCAGCCAAAGCTGAGTAAAATACCTTCCTGGCTTATGCAGAAGCCAGGAATCCAGGAGGATCTCCAAGTTGTGAACCCCCTCTTTTTTGAGGAGGGGAGATGGATCAGCCCAGATTAACTACTGGGGTTGATGTCATTGGATTACTGACATGTTTACTGATGACAAGTGGCTCAATTCTTGGAAGGATTTAATCTGAGCATGCCTTATCCCATCCCGATTGTAAACAAAATTGAATTATTTCTAGTCCAGTCTAATTCACTGCCAAGGATTTTTAGATAATCTTTTATGCTGGGTTCACCCAATATACTAGGCTAATATGTTCTTGGCTAGCTGATGGTTTAGTATTTTGTACATACACAGTGCAGGCAAGCATGTTCATTATTAAACCATAATTCAGATTATGAATATAGATTTCCACAGCAAGCTCCGAAATAAGACTGGTAGAGACAGGCAGTACCTTAAGAAAGACTTCAAAATCTACATTAGATGACAAGATTTTAGCGGATTTACTTTGCGAAGAATTTACCTGCTTAACTTTAATGTATGAGAAGGATTCATAATTTGCCTGTCTGAATGCATACTTTGCTAAAAGTGGTTTCCAGAAAAATTAGGCATTTATGCAGTAGATGTTTTAAAATAAACCAGCAACTCTGTAGCATGCTCTTCTCACAAGTAAAACACCGAAGAACTCATCAAGCACTTTAGTCTTAGGAGCACGTAGGCACACGCAGTGCAGTTTTCATTGTGTTTTTTTTATTGATCTTGAAAGGGCTCCAGTGTACTAATGATAACACAGCCTAATCCAGAGTGGGAGGAAAACTGAAGGAATGTGTCTGGAGAGAGAAGTCTAGACGTCCCTTTAAAACAGAAATCCCGTCCCTATATGCCCCCATGTCTCAGTCACTAAAGACTCTGGCAACAGTTAGAGACAGAAGAGCAAGCCTAGGAGTCACAGGGATTATTGAGGGAAAGGGATGACGTTTGGAAACATCACTTGGGTTAAGATATGGAGGCGCAACCTTGTCTGCACTCACCTGAGAGTAAATCCCATCGAGCTTAGTTGTCCTTTGTTTTCCCGTCTATTCAGTTGTGTCTGATTACTGGAGACCTCACAATTTTCTTGGCAGTGGTTTGCCCTTCCCTTTTTCCTATGGCTGAGAATGACTAGGCCAGGATCACCCATATGGCTTTGTACAGGACTAGAACTCATGGTCTCTTGGAGTCTAACCTGATAGCAATAGCACTAGCAATAGCACTTAGACTTATATATCGCTTCATAGTGCTTTACAGCCCTCTCTTAAGTGGTTTACAGAGTTCAGCATATTGCCCCCAACAATCTGGGTCCTCATTTTACCGACCTCAGAAGGATGGAAAGTCTGAGTCAACCTTGAGCCGGTGACATTTGAACAGCTGAACTGCTGAACTGCAGTGCTGCATTTTAACCACTGTGCCACCTCGGCTCTGACTTAACCATTACACCGAAGTAGCTCTCTCATTTATTCACACTTACTTCTAAGCAGAGATGCATAAGACTGCATTTCTAACATGTTATTTAAATAAACAGGAAAAGTATCTTAATGTCCCTTAAAAACTACACCATCTTTTAGGATGAAGAAGAAACACATATTCCCATGCAACTAAAAAGGAATTGTATGTTTAGGTTACTGCTTTCATGTATCTGGAAAGCTGAAAATGACATAGCAGTAAATAACTCTTTTTTAAAATTATGGATTGTTGAACAAACTATTGGCTCTTTACTATAATGGATGGGTTAACATAGTGTGTTACACTAAAAACTAAGAAATCACATTAGATCCTAGTATTTTATGGTCAGGCCAGCATTTAAAACCTGCACTGCAATTAAGACTATTGCTTGAAAGTTCAGGAACAGGACAACTATGTAATGGAAAAGGCTACCTAAATAGTATATTAGCCTTTGAGTAAGAAACCTCCTTTTAGCCTTTTCTGTGTTTTCATAGAATACATATTTCTTTGCAGGACCTGCCACGTACTGTGTAAACAGACCTTTAGGTAATTCTTTATAGTTGACACGTTTTTGCTAACAAATCTTAAAGTCCATTTGTCTCATAAGAGAGGTTCATTCCATGCAAAAAATGAATACTCTGCTGCAGCAAAGGTATCAGGGACCTCTGATAATGCAAATATGAGAAGAACAAGGTCTAGGTCGATTTTGGATATGGTCACCTCAGAGAAATTATAGTGAAGTGTGGAAGACTTTGTTTTGTTTTTAATGTCAGCTACAACATAGCTTAAATTTAAATTAACTGGATGCCAAGTGAGAGCTACTTTGGTGTGGTGGTTGAGGCACCAGACTAGAAAGTGGGAGGCCATGAATTCTAGTCCCACCTTAGGCAAAAAGCTAGCTGGGTGACTTTGGGCCAGTCACTTTTCTTCAGACCTAGGAAGCAGGCAATGGCAACCACTTCTGCAAACTTTGCAGGGACTTGTGTAGATAATTGCCAGGAGTCAACAGTGATTGAAAGACACACATAGATTCACACAAACATAAAGATACCAAAAATACTTTTTATCTATTATTGTTAAGTATCATTGGTCTTGAGTTTTAGTGACTACTAATGAGTTTTGATTTTTCCTCCCCTTGGCTGCTCATGGTGTTCTCAGTAACCTTCTCTAACACCAAAGTTCAAAAGTAAAAATCTTTTTTATCCTGCTTTTTCAAAATCCAACTTTTGCTTCTATAGACTGTTACAAGGAAATATGTATATATACAATATATGTTTTTCTCCCTTTGCAAGATATAATAGAGTATTCAAAGCATCATATTTTTTGCTCATAGGCTTCTGCCGGTCAGGAATGAAAAGGGATATCTAAGTCCTCAAGTCATTTTTTCTGACATATTATTATACAAGTTGAAATAATATAAGAAACAGATGATACAGATAAGAAATCAGGTATAGGTACAGAGATACAGGCAGATAGGTAACACATCTGAATTATCATAAAACTGATATATTTTAATACCTCATTAGGAGCTTATAGTATTGTAAGATGTTTTATATCTATTTTCTAATCAAAACCCACATATCCCTGTTGAGCTTTAAATTAAAAATATTTAGTTAACACAGTTGAAATAATTTGAAATCATGACAATCATTAAATGTTGTACCTCATGATTCTTGACAAATGTATCTTTTCTTTTATGTATATTGAGAGCATATGCACCAAAGACAAATTCCTTGTGTGTCCAATCACACTTGGCCAATAAAGAATTCTATTCTATTCTATTCTATTCTATTCTATTCTATTCTATTCTATTCTATTCTATTCTATTCTATTCTATTCTATTCTAGTCTAGTCTAGTCTAGTCTAGTCTAGTTTAGTCTAGTCTAGTCTAGTCTAGTCTAGTCTAGTTTAGTCTAGTCTAGTCTAGTCTAGTCTAAAAGACGAGATAGTGTATAATGCATGAAATCTGTACTATAAATTATACATCAAATTAAGGTACTTATCCATTCTTTTTATGTCATCAAATCAGCTTAGTGCATTTCTTTCATACTAGTGACTTTATTTATTATTTATTTATTTATTTATTTATTTTGGTTTTCTTATATGCCGCCCAACTCCCGAGGGACTCAGGGTGGCGTACAGCAGAGAGAAAATACAAGAACAACCAACAATAAACATTGCATTAAAATCAAATATAAAAATTAAAAATTTAGTATTAAAAACCGTCCAACACCAGACATACCCGGGGGAGAGCTCAGATGGATTAGGCTCTACCCCCTGCCTGCAGGAAAAGCCATGTCTTAACGGCTTTTCGGAAGGCCAGCAGGGTGGGGATGGTTCGGGTCTCTGGAGGAAGTTGGTTCCAGAGCGCGGGGCCCGCCACAGAGAAGGCCCTCCCCCTAGGGCCCGCCAGCCGGCATTGCTTGGCTGACGGGACCTGGAGGAGGCCAACTCTGTGGGCCCCAACCGGTTGGAGGGAAGTATGAGGCAGAATGCGGTCCCGGAGATAGCCTGGTCCTAAGCCATGAAGAGCTTTAAAGATGATGATCAACACCTTGAATTGGACCCGGAGACCGATGGGCAACCAATGCAGCTGGCGGACCCACCACAGCACGCGCAGCCGCATTTTGCACCAACTGAAGTCTCCGGATACTCTTCAAGGGTAGCCCCATGTAGAGCGCGTTGCAGTAGTCCAAGCGGGAGGTGACAAGGGCATGAGTGACCGTGAGTAGGGCCTCCTTCTCCAAGTATGGCCGCAACTGGTGCACCAGGCGAACCTGTGCAAAGGCCCCCCTAGCCACAGCAGTAAGATGATGGTCCAATTTTAGCTGTGGGTCTAGGAGGACCCCCAAGTTGCGGACCCGATCCGAGGGAGTCAGTTTCGCTCCCTCGAGAACCAAGGAGGGACAGTTGTCATAGTCCTTAGGAGGCAATATCCAAAGCCACTCAGTCTTGTCGGGGTTGAGTCTGAGTCTGTTCCTCCCCATCCAGATCCTAACGTCGTCCAGGCACCGGCACATTATATCAACTGCCACACTGAATTCAGACGGGGTGGTGATGTACAGCTGGGTGTCATCAGCGTACTGGTGAAAACACACCCCATGTCTGCGGATGATCTCCCCTAGCGGTTTCATGTAAATGTTAAACAGGATGGGCGAGAGAACCAACCCCTGAGGCACCCCGCATAACAGGGGCCTAGGGGACGATCTCTGCCCTCCTGTTAACACCGATTGCATCCTATCGGCGAGATAAGAGGAGAACCACTGCAAAACGGTGCCTCCCACTCCCAACTTGCCGAGACGATGCAGAAGGATACCATGATCGATGGTATCGAAAGCCTCTGAGAGGTCAAGTAGCACCAAGATGGAGGAATTTCCCCCATCCCGGGCCCGCCAGAGATCATCCATCAGAGCGACCAAGGCAGTTTCTGTACTGTAGCCGCGCCTGAAACCCGACTTTGGTTTTAAATCTGCATTCATTCAGTGCCCATTCATTCTTTATTGTACCTCTTCTATTCCTAAATCTGATTAATACGTTCTGATACTAACTTTATATTTTTGCTATTTCAAATTGAATTTTTTTTCTTCCTGGGTTTTTAGTGTTCTCTGAGCTTGCATTTTTTTCCTTGCAGTTCTTTCATTACCAGGTTAAGTAATATTATCAGAGCACGGGGAAATGCTGGCTGTTTATATGTGGTAGTTTGCTCTTTTAAGCCTTGACTGGAGGTATTGTTTCTCCTTTCATTGGTCTTTGAATGGGAAGCTACTATGGAACTTTCAATATCAATTTGTATATTGTACAACAGTACAATACCAGTAACTTCAGGTCTGTCTGACTCTGTCACGCAGTGAATATTGTCAGTTGTATGTCTATGCAGGGTGATGCACCCCTATTCTAATATTATGGTATATTCCAATACAGAACACGTGATATGATCTTGTACGCATGTCTACATTCCTGATCCACCATTAATCACTTCTGCCTCGACTCTGACCGGAACGGTCACATTTATTAGCAAAGATGTAATTAATCAGGATTTATTGTTTTTGTAACAAAATAAATATTTTCTATTAGACTTTTAATCTCGGCTTTATTTCTAACTGTCTGAATTCCAAAGAAAAGATCCAAATCGACTCTATGAGATTTATTCTCATTCTCACATAATAGCATTCGGACGAATGCTTCCCTTGACAGACTCAGAGTAGCCTACAATGTAATGCAATATAAAAATAACCATTTACAAATACTCCTTGATTTACGGTTGGTCACTTAGCGACAATGTGAAGTTGTGATAGACCCTTAAAAAAGTTCATGTTATCACATTTTATCTTTTTTTTGTTAGAAACTGGCGTTTATGTCCAGATTCTGGCAAATAATGTGCATTGCCAACAATGGGTTCACTTAACAACCACGGCATTCACTTAACAACCACCACATTCGCTTAATGACCATCACAAACATGTTTTAAAATCAGTTTGGTCTTGTATGACCCACTTCATGATTCACATGACTTACCACTAAAATTTCCAGGCACAACTACAGTGGTAAGACCTACCTATACATAAAACGGTAAAGAGAATGGCATATCTGGTCACCATACATAAAATGTCCATGTGTTGTTCAACAAAGCATGGTTTTAGAATCTGTTTTGATCTCGTGCAAATGTATCCGGGAGATGGGCAATCATATTAACTACTTAAATGAATATATAAACTTTTTTTTTAGATATTGCTTTTTAATTAATAACAAAATAGTAAAGAGCCAAACACAAAGATAATAATCATGCTAATGAGGAAAACAAATGCATAAAAAGTGCTTTAATAAAAAGGTGACAAAAAGAAAAAATAAAGCAGAACATGTCCTTACAGTAGTAAACCATTATACTTCTATATATGCTTATCTGATGCAAATATTTCTATATTTTTGATACATTTATATGACTATCATTTTTAACCTACTGTATTATGTATAAATGAGTCCCATATTTCATTATACTTGTCTATACAAAGGCTACATCTATAGGCAATCTGCTCGTAAGTGTCAAGTACAATCAGGTCTTCAATCCATTGAATAGACAGAGCCTACATTTATCTTTTCAATGCTGCAATATCAGTCTTTTAGTCATAGAAAGGGCACAGAGATTTCATTTACATTGTCTGTTTGTCAAATTCCAAGTACTAGGTAAGTAATTCAAAAGAATATTATCCTCTGAAAATGTTAGCTTTTTGTCACACAATCATATTTATATAATTCACTACTCCTGGTAAGTATAGGACTTTGTAGAAACATATTTTTTTTAAAAAAAACATTGTCCTTATTACATCTCTAACTGCTTTTGACAGTCCTTCGTTTTTATAAACATAATGGAATCCAATACATTCTAAATTTATTTTTTGTTATATGTCATAATCTGAGGCCCATTGACCTTCTTGCTATAGAAGACTCTCTCCCGTTCCCTAGGCAATATACAAAGCTCTGGTTTTTGTATTCTAGTCATTTCTTAACTTCTGAATATCAAAACTGATAACAAATATCTATATGCTATTAGACAACATGGGAAGATCTACGGATAGTGCATAACTCAGTTGAACACAAATTGGTTTTATTTGCAGACAATATTCTTTTATTTCTAAACTAATATCCCAGTGTTGATGCACAAAATGGATGCCTTCAGCAAAATAGCAGGATTCTCTATTAACTTTCCCAAATAGGAATTGATGTCAGTAAATAAAAATTGGGTTACCCATCCATGTAAGGAATATCAATTCCATATTTTTACTGAATGGATTAAATGTATAGATACTGTACGTATATACCAACGATATAACTCAGTAACAACTAATAAAAATATATCAGTAAATGGGAGTATCATGCTTACTCTTGTTAAGTATTAAATACTGGAAGTTAACAATCGATGTTTATTTTCTGATTAGGGCAACTTTGGGATATATATATGTATAGCTTTTTTGGCTGGATGGAGAGTATCAGGATTTAAATATATTAAAACTCTTTACTGTCTCTGAAAACAGTTAGGTCAGTTAGAATGTTAAAACCGGAACTATTCCTACTAGGAATTATGAAAGAGAAGATAAGAAAAATTATCAATATCTCATTTTACACATAATAACTGCAGCTAGGATAATGTATGCCCAACACTGGAGAGCGGAAATAGTTCCTTCGAGCCCAATGATAATAACAAAAATATTAGAATGTGCAGAAATGAACAAATTAACATTGGAAATACAGGATAAAGAGAAAACAGAGTTTTACAAAATATGGATGAAATGGTACAACTGGTTAGAACACAAAAGTAAATCTAAGTAATTATTAATGTACAGTATATAGTTTTTGAGGAGATAGGTGGATAGAGTTGGATTGAATGTTAAAAGGCAAAAAAAAATAACAATAAGAAAGAATTAAGCAATATTTGAATATAAATGAGTTCAAGGAATAATGAGATATAGTAACACAGACAATACAACGATACGCAAAACTGCAAAATGGAAAATGATAAATTGTTATATGTTCTGTAAGGTTATGTTATGTGAGTTTATGTCTTGTAATGTTGATGTTATGTTTTGTATTTTGATTTTGTATATATGTAATTTTGTATTTATATATTGTTTTTGTTTTAAAACTGTTCAATAAAAACTATTTTTTTTAAAAAATAGAATGTTATTGAATGTAATTTCTAATTTAAAAAAGATTCAACCTTTTTTCCCATGCCAAATCGACATTATGGACAAATCCAACTTTAAAAATTGATGACAAGATGGTGACACAAAAAAATTGGATGTAAGCAGGAATATTGATTTTGGATAACTAATACATGATGAAGATCAGTTTTTAATATACTCTTGTGTTAAGAGACAACAATTATCTATCAAACGTAAACCAAGGCAATATTTGCAATTACAACATTTATTAGTAACATTGTATAGACTAGCAGCATTTTCAGATCCTGAGACATCTGATATACTACTAGGACATCTTGTTAAAATCTTTAAACTTTTTTTTAACTAATACATAAACTAATCTTAATAGGTAGGCACATTTACTTATGGATACTTTCTCTCTTGGGCAATTCCACAGAGAATTGATCTTCTCAGGGACCGCTATGGATCAGCCTCTAAATTTGGCTACGCACCAGAGAATTAGGATTTAGGTGACTCTAATGTGAATGTTTACAGCCTTTAAATGAATTGGGCTGTAGAAAATCAGCGCCCACCCCTCTCCTAGAAGAATGAAATATTTTGAGGAATATTAAAAAAGGCAGAATATTATATTTCCCCAAAGGGAGAAATGGAGAAACATGTTTTTAGAGGCAGAAAGCAACCCCCACTTTCCTTAATAGTCCATAGCATATGTCAGCACTTAAGAGATAAAGAGTTTATTGAAAAAGAAAGACAAGTATCTAGATAGCTCTATTCATAGGCGAAACAAATACTGCAGGCAGACATCCATTCAAGACAGGATATTTTGAAACTCCCTGCAGCAAAGTCTGAACGAAGGCAGAATGTAGGATTAGCCCTCACTCAAGATCCAACACAGGGCAAAAACATTAAGCCACAATAGGAATTGCCCAACACCCTTTCAGAACACAAGCCCCTTCTTTGCATCATCTCAGAGCAGTCCAAACTTCAACCAAACCTGGGAACTCAGACAAACACCTAGGATTGGCATTTTCTCTTTTGCCTATAGAATCAGCTATGACCCCTACATAACCCCTACATGACCCCATTGGAATCTGACAACAGCCAATAGAATACATGTTCTTGCACAGGAACAGGAAGTTTAAGTGCAAAGTCCAAAAGGAGGTATAAAAGCCACCCACTCTGAACTCCATTTGGTCAGATGCCCATAACCACAAACCCATGTGGTTCTGCTTCATCATTAAACCATCTTTCCAATCAGCCTCCATGTTTCCAGTGTCTTTCTCCCAGCTTGGAACTGAACCAGATGGATATTTCTTCCCACAGGGCAATATGCTAGCCATAGAATTAAAAAGGTCAGAGTGATACTTGCAAATTAACACAAGGTACTTGGGACAGCATACAAACTATGATTTAGTGTAATATATAAGCACATTCTAACTGGCTGTTGGATCAGTCAGTATCAAAGATATCTCCCTCCCCCTTTTGGAAACATCACATTCTTCTATTATTCTGGCACATTATAGTGACAGGAACAGAGACTAAAAAGTAGCTACTGTATGCAGTTAAGGGCAGGCTGATTCTGAATAAAAGAGGTTGCAAAGGAAATAGATTACATAACTCCCCCCACTCTGTGCAATCAAATGGCTTTTCAAATGGAAGCAAGTCAGCTGCAACACTCAAAGACAATATATCCATTGATGTTATCTCCAGATGGGCAATTCTGGGGCTTCAGTTTTCCATTCCAAACTAGTGCCGAATTTGGAAAATGAAGGTGGAAAGGATGCAGTGAAGAATATTGCTGTTGCTTTCCTGTGCCATCCCAATCAGAACACTGCATCTTGGCTTGGAGATTAAAATAAATCTTTTCCTTTTCTCTTTCCCCTTTCTTTTCCTCCTTTCCCTTTCTCTCCTTTCCTTCTTTCTTCCTTTCCTTTCCTTTTTTCCTCTTTTCCTTTCCTTTCCTTTCCTTTCCTTTCCTTCTTTCCTTCCATCGCTTCGTTCTACTTTGGAGAATGGATTGGCCCTCTCTTCTCTGTGGCAGTCCCTCAAATATTGGAACACTTCCGTTGTTCTTGTCATCCCTAATCCTTCTTTTCATTAAACTAGACATACGCAATTCCTGCAACTATTCTTCATATGTTTTAGCCTCCAGCCCCCTAATCATCTTTGTTGCTCTTCTCTGCACTCTAAAGTTTCAACATCTTTTTATATCAGGGTGACCAAGTGTGGTCTTATCAAGCCATTATAAAGTGGTACTAACACTTTGTGTGATCTTGATTTTATCCCTCTGTTAATGCAGCCTAGGACTGCATTGGCTTTTTTGGCAGCTGCAGTACACCGATGACTCATATTTAAGTATATTATAAATGGGCAGTCTTATATCAAAGATAACTCTAGAATCAGCTACCTAGACCCAGTTTTGGGCCTTCTGATTGCTTGTGCCCTTGTGTAATGGCAATTCTATAAACTACAATATATCTGATACTAAAAAGGAAAATATTTTAACTTGATAGTCTATAAAACCAAATTCAACTTTTATGAATTCTAGATGCAGGAAATTTCAGAGACAGAGGTTCACATCCTAGTCCACCTTGCAACCAACCCTCTATTTTGTAAAACCTTCACAGTACTTTAAATTGAAGCGAGCTTCCCCCTAGTACATGTATACATCCAACCTAGACTGGGTTGTCTCTGCATCATACAATATATGTGAGTATATGCTGGTCTAATTTTATATTTATTATTATTTATTTATTTATTTATTTATTTATTTATTTATTTATTTATTTATTTATTATTTATTTATTATTTATTATTTATTATTTATTATTTATTTTATTTATTTAATTTATTTATTTAATTTAATTTATTTATTTATTTGTTTGTTTGTTTGTTTTTTATTTATTATTATTATTATTATTATTATTATTTATTTATTTTTATTTATTTATTTATTTATTTATTTTGTCATGTTTATGTAGCGTATATTGGAGGTGGTGACCCTTTGAGAGGTGTATGCAACCAAATTTCATTTTAATGTATGCTTACTAGTGTACATTCAAAGTGACAATAAAGTTATTCTAAGTCTAGCAGCTAGCTGGCTATTATCGTGTAATCTAGTTTCAAATAAAAAAGGGGAGGAGCTGTAAAAGCGCCACCAAAAACGTAACATTGGCGAACTAGATACAAACTTCAAAAGTCCACAAATCTTAAAGTTGCCAAGGTCGGAGACCCTTGAAGAATGATCAAGCGCTCTCGGAGGGCTTCCAGAGGCCCTCCGACTCCCCCTCGTTAGCAGCGTTAAGAGCCCACTTTATTGCAAAAATGGCTGTTTTTTTAAAAAACTTGCTTTTCAAGCCTACGGCCGTTCTGCTTTCCTTTGGACGAGAACTGCCCTATCTTGCCTAGCGTTCGTCAGTCCTGTAGCGCCCATTAACCGAGCCCCCCTATCCTCCCTCCCCGTCCTCCGCGCCCGCCCCGCAAAGTTGCGCTGTATGATTTCTTGCGTTTCAGTTTACGTTTGGCCACAAAGAGATAAAAGAGCCGTAATACGAACGTGCGCTGGTGACCGAAGGCAAGAATCCTAAAGCGATAGGCGGCATTTCACAAACCATGGAAAGCCTGCTGAAATCTGAACTGAAAACCACCGTTTTGAAGCTCTTGGGTGGCTCAAGAGGAGGGTACATATGCCAAGGACAAGCCTACGAGACCGACGGAGGACGAGTGTTTGTTAAAAGCCACAACAAGCCCCAGGTTAACGATACTGTGGTGACAGTTCTGCTAGCTACTTAAAATACTGCAGCTGGGGAGGCTCAGGGACTGGGAGGGCAATCAGCTGGTTAGCGGCGGCGATAGACACCTTGTGACACAGCTGTTTGTTTTCCTCCCCGTCGTTTTTACTGCTTGCGATAAGGGTGCACAGGATGGGTGAAGCGAACTCCGTTTAAGGGGCGTTTCGATTTTCTGCGCAGCTTGATCAGCATCTGTTTGGGGTGGGGGGGTTCGTGAAATCAGCGGTAGTCATCCTGGAAATGTGCACTAATTATCTAATTAGCTCTTCTGCTCTAATCCTCATGGAATCTCCCACTGAGTCTCGCTGGCCAATTAATGCGGTTAAACCAAGTTAAGCAAACATTTGATTACATTTTGCCACCTGTACGTTTTTTTTTAATGGTGATGGAAACCTGTCTCCTGGCTTGTCATTCTTTCAAAGCACTTTCAGTACTGGGAATTTACATAAACAATAATAAGCTTGTAGGCGGTCTCACCTAACGACCCTGGGCAGCTCAGAACAATCAAAGAAATTACAATAAAATCCATCAATTAAAAAATCAAATGCTAATTATTTTCACTGAAAAAATAAATTTCATTTTTTTACATGAAGCAAATATAAAAATAAATTTTATCTTTTACAGAATGTTATCATTAGCATTTGGATTAAAAAAAATAATCATGATTGTGCACATTTTAATGGTGATTGTATTCCTTTTAAGCCACAGAGTCCCAGAGGGTTGAATATATACAGTATATATTTACCTTTGCATGTTCTCATTCCAAAGGATATTCTAGTTGAGAACCAGTATATCCAAATTTATTCATCTGCTAACAAATGTTTTCCACTGTTTTATTAAGATGAGTTGATAATTATTCCATTAGCTTATTGCAGAGATAAAAAAACTTGGGTTGATGTGCATATGAGGAGTGTGCTGTCAGTATTTCCATAGAGTCACAAATCACACTTTTATGAAAGGGCAAATTCAGGATTGCTCCTTGTCTAAAGTGACCAGATTTTTTTTTCTTCAAGCGGGACACCATTGACGGGGGTGGGTTTCTCCATTTGAGTTTTGCCCTCTGCGCATGCGCAGAACGCTGCGCATGCGCAGAGGGCAAAACAGCAAATGTCGGCGTCCAGGTGAGGTGGGGGGGAGGGGGGACGCGGGAGGCCACTGTACGTCCTACCTACCTGGGACTTTTCCCGGTAGCTTCAGTCGCGTTCCTTGCTAATAGCGTCCAGAGCAGAGCAGCCCCTCCCAGAAGATCGCGAGACGTTATCTTTTGAAAGAGGCTGCTCTGCTCTGGGCGCCAATTAGCAAGGAACGCGACTGAAGCTACCGGGAAAAGTCCCAGGTAGGACGCGCGCCCCGTCCCGTCCGCCAGTCCTGCCCCGCCCCCCCCAACCCCCAGCGCGAGACACGCGTCCTACCTGGGACTTTTCCCGGTAGCTTCAGTCGCGTTCCTTGCTAATTAGCGCCCAGAGCAGAGCAGCCCCTCCCAGAAGATAACGTCTCGCGATCTTCTGGGAGGGGCTGCTCTGCTCTGGACGCTATTAGCAAGGAACGCGACTGGAGCTGCTACCGGGAAAAGTCTCAGGTAGGACGCGCGCCCCGCCCTGCCCCGCCCCTTTTGCCACGGCACACTTAGCATGGCCTCATGGGACAAGTGCAAAGTGGCGCTCCCCCCCCAGGGTTCGCTCTGCCCCGCCCCGCGCCACCCTGTGAATAGAGGGGACTGAATCGGAAGCCTGTTGCTCGGGCGCGCGTCTGGCTGGAGGAAGAAGCGGGGGCTCAAAAATCGGGACTTTTTAACAGGGCGGGCGGGACGCGGGACAAAGCATTAAAAAGCGGGTCTGTCCCGCCAAAATCGGGACGTCTGGTCACCTTATCCTTGTCCCATCTATATACTACCATTTTATGCCTGTTTGAGTTTGTAATTCTCTATTTGGCTAAACATTGCAACACAGAGCAACATTCTTTCAATCAATGTACGTCAGATGAGCTAATTTACAGAATTCATCCAAAATCTGGGACCTGATTCCCATGGGATTGAAATTTGGCAAAGTTGTGACCACTTTAGCACCATTATACCATCCAATTGCATTCCCTTCTGCATATGTATAAGAGCCGAGATGGTGCAGTGGTTAAATGCAGCACTGCAGGCTACTGCTGGTTCAGCAGTTCAAATCTCACCGGCTCAAGGTTGACTCAGCCTTCCATCCTTCTGAGGTGGGTAAAATGAGGACCCAGATTGTTGGGGGCAATATGCTGAACTCTGTAAACCGCTTAGAGAGGGCTGTAAAGCACTATGAAGCGGTATATCAGTCTAAGTGCTATTGCTATTTCCCAGAAACCAGTGGCTGCACGGTGCAAGGGAAGATGGGTCTCTTCTCTTTCCTACCTTCTATCTTCCTCTGACCCCTGTGTCTAACTGGCTGGTAGCAAGGTGATTGTGAGTGGCCATTGGCTGCTTTGGACCTGAGGCTGAAATTTGAAATCTATTAATGGCTGGTGAGGGAAGAACGAAAGAATGACTTGGATGTCTTCAAGAATAGGGCTACTTGTGAGGTTTGGGCATTCGTGATTGATAGCTGAACTCTCTTCCTCATTGGAGGGAAGGCACCTTTGGGGACAAGCCAGAACCCATTTTCTTCCCCACTGGGGCAAGGGTGCAGTTCTCTTTGTTTCAAGGTTCAGTCCAGGAGGAGGAGTTGTGAGGGCAGAGGAAACATCACAAGCCTATATTATATGTGGGAAAAAACCCAATGGGTCCCAAGTTGTCTAATGTCCTCTAAAAATGTAATTTAGTGCCCTGACTTCCTTTTGTGGGACACTTCCAATTAAAAAAAATGGGTTACAGCTATCCACCATTTTCATTTTCTAAGAATGCGTGTTTGGACCAGAGAAATTTTTTTGAAATAAAGATGCTCTGGAGACTGGAACATTCTTTAGCAGTATGCTCTGATTTCATGTTTATTTATTTTCTTCATGTTTGTGAATTGGATGAATCTAAAACTACTAGAATGAACTGAGCGCCTGGTATGTACCAAAAAAGGGGTCTATGGGCACCTATTTCGTAGGTGTTTACTGAGCAATGCTTCTTTCCCCTGCCCCTGGATATTTGGTGTATATTTATTTTTGTTTTGTTTTGGGGATACAACAGGTTCATAGCCATATGAATTGACTGAATTCTTCAAACACAAATCAGAAGAATGACTTTTTTCTGTCCTGCAAAATCCTAATATGCAACCAAATTTTCATTAAATTATACTCTTCTTTCTGACCAGGCTAGGATTATGTTTGAAGGTGAAATGGCAAGTTTAAAAGAAATTCAGAAAACCAACACCGTACGGGTTCCTCAGCCAATTAAAGTGATGGATCTTCCTGGAGGTGGAGCCGCATTTGCTATGGAGTACATACAAATGAGAAGCCTCAACAAGTATGTTAAAGGCTTCATTTTAGGATGTTGCTTCTCTGAATTAACATCTCTCTTCTTTTCTTTTACAATGGCAGTTCTGAAACTGCCTGCATGTTACTACCAGGAAACAGTGTCTCACTGGGAGCAAAATAATTTCAGGGATCAGGATTTTCACATTTTACTGGGGGAGATGGGTGGTAGAAAGCTAAGTGTCCTGAAACCCCTGTCAAGAGACAAAACTCTTAAGGACAGAACTTTTGTAATAACAGTAAACTTGCACTGATTGCTGATGACTAATAAATTATTGATAGGGTAACCATAGGCTAATGAGTTGTTATTTTCTTATATATATATGTGTGTGTGTGTGTGTGTGTGTGTGTGTATGTGTGTGCATTTGTGTGTATAAAATCTCTGTTCAGGCTGATTTGAATCACGTGGTCCATAACATCGGAGTTTGTTTTCTTCTCCTTCCAGATACTCAGCAAAACTTGGGGAACAAATGGCAGATCTTCACCTTTACAATAAAGAAAATGGAAAAAAGCTAAGGAAAAAAGAGCAAACAATTGGTACAGTATAGTTGTTATGGAGTTACTTATAATTTACAGATTTTGAGCACAACTTTAGCACTTAGCAATAGCACTTAGACTTATATACTGCTTCACAGTGCTTTACAGCCCTCTCTAAGTGGCTTACAGAGTCAGCATATTGCCCCCAACAGTCTGGGTCCTCATTTTACCACCCTGGAAGGATGGAAGGCTGAGTCAACCTTGAGCCTAGTGAGATTTGAACTGCCAAATTGCAGGCAGGTGGCAGCCAGCAGTAGTAGTCTGCAGTACTGCATTCTAACCACTGCACCACCATGGCTCTTAACTTCAGATGGAAGTTGATGTAATTATTAGAGCTCATGGTCTCTCTCTCTCTCTCTCTCTCTCTCTCTCTCTCTGTGTGTGTGTGTGTGTGTGTGTGTATCTATGTGTATCTTTGTAAGTTTGTATACATACATACATACATACATACATACATACATACATACATACATACATACATACATATTCAAACTTACAAAGAACTGATAAAGAAATAAAGGGAGACTAGTATAGATCTATTTCAAACTATTTAGTTCTCATCAGCTAGCCATACCCTTCTAGGATTCGAACCTGGGCTGTTTGCCTTGTTAGGCAGTGCTTTTACCCTCTAAGCCACAAGTTCTCCTCCCTTATCAGCTGAGCCAGGGGAAAGATTAAATGTTTTTCTGCCGAGTCACCTGGTATACCCAAATATGGGAGGGAGCATACTATATATTCATATATATATGAAATTAATATTATGCCTCCCTTTTCTTTCTTCTTTATAATATTGCTATTTGCTTCTGTTCTGTCAGAAAACCGACATTATTATTGATTCTGAAATTTTATATATATATGTATATATTTGTATATATGCAAAACAAACCTGGATTCCTGATCAGGCATAAGTCCAATGTATTTTATAGTACTTAACTCCAAGAATTTCAATTCTTGTACTATATAGGTAGTTCTCACTTACCAATAAAGGAGACTATTTGTAGCTGAGGGGCCCTTGGTGCTGAGCTAGGTTGCTTTCTTGCAGATGTTCCATTACCCAAACTAGATAAATCATCAGTGCCAGTTGCTAGCCCTAGAATTGATATTACCTAGGTTGGATAATAAAATGTCTGCAAGAAAAGAACCAAGCTCAGAGAGCATCAAGGACCTCTCCGTTCTCACTTTCCATCTACAGTTGAGACTGGCAATTCTGTTGCTAAGTGATGTGGTCATAAGTGAAACCTTCTCATGACTGCAGCTGCCTTATGACATCAGTTCCTGCATGGTCATTAAGTGAATCACTGTGGGTTAAGTACAATGTCACATTATATTGATTTGTAACTTCCTGCCAGCTTTCCCACTGATTTGCTTGTTAGAAACTGGCTGTGAAATCACAAATGGGTGGCGGTCACATTACCACCGGATGTTGCAACTTTCGTAAACGTGTGCCAGTTTTCAAGTGCCCAAATTCCGACCTCATGAATTCAGGGACACCATGAAGGCTGCAATGTAGAGGACTGGTCATAACTCTCCATTTTTAGTGCTGTTGTAACTTTGGAACAGTTGCTGAACAAGTGGTTGAAAGTGAGGATATCTGTATTCCATCTAGGGCTGCAGTATGTAAACTATTTCTTTATATAGAACTCACTAGGAGTCATTTATGAGTTGTTCAATAAGTAGAGAATTAAGTGCTTTTATTTTCCTGTTTGCAGTCTTACTTTTGTGAATTTATTTTGCTAGGAGTAGGCCAGACAGAACCTAATTATGTGGATAAATTTGGATTTCATGAGGTCACCTGCTATGGCAATATAACTCAGGTAAGTTCTTTGAACAAAATATATGATGTAAGATGTTAAGAGTGTTAATTGTAAAGCTATCATCTCCTTCTAGACTACTGAACTTAAATTATTTAGGTATTTTTATACCTGGCGGGTGTAAGGAAGAAAGGGAGTAAGTCTTTTCTTAAATAGTTGCAATCATTTTGTTTTGTGACCTGCATCTAAAGCCCAACATTACTTCTAGCATCTTAACTGGCCATATGATTTTTGTTTTTTAAACAGAGGTGACGTTTGCTTACCTGAACAGTCTTCTCTGTGCGCTGCGGGGAGAGTCCAAGCATGGGTTAACTTCCTCGGTTGCCAAGGGGACTGAGTTAATTAATTAAACACGCCCTCTCTGCTCCAGCAGAGACTGGGAACAAAATTTGCAATAGGCCGACTAGGTCGCGTTGTAGATGCGCGTGGTGGATTCTCGACGAGAAGCCTGGATGGTGACAATTACCTCGTCGGAGAATCTGTCGTCCCGGAGAAGGTTCCCCTCAAGTGCCAGACGGTCAGATGTAACCATCGAGGATCTGGATGAAGGAGAGCACCCTGGCTAAGGGAGATCCTGCCATCGGGAATCTGCCAAGGATGATTCCACCAGATCTGTGTACCAAGGGCGTCAGAGCCAATGGGGAGCGACCAGGAGCAGCTCTGCCTTCTCCACGAGCATCTTCCAAACTACCTTTGGAATGAGGGGAAGCAGAGGGAAGGCGTACAGGAGACCGGGTGGCCAGGGACTGTGGGGGGCATTGATCCCTTCCATCCCCAGCGTTGGGAACCTGGAGAAGAATCTCGGTAGTTGCGTGTTGTGCCGTGTTGCAAACAAATCCACCATTGGTTGGCCAAACATCCTGGCCAGAGTCTCGAACAGGTCATGATCCAAGCGCCACTCCGGCCGATCTATCATGGAATGGCTGAGCCAGCCTGCCTGCACATTCGAGGACCCCGAGATGTGTTCCGCTCGAAGCGATCTCACATGTGACTCTGCCCACAGTCCAATTCTCTCTGCTTCCTTCATGAGACGCCTGGATCTCATGCTCCCCTGGCGGTTGATGTGGGACCAGGTCACCACATTGTCCGTCAGGATCATGACATGGGCGTCTTTCACCATTGGCTCAAAATGTTGAAGAGCTCAGAACACTGCCTGCAGTTCCAACAGATTGATATTGGTGTTGACCAAGTCCAATGGCTGCCAGCGTCCCTGGGTTACCTGGCAGTGGGCGTGAGTTCCCCACCCAAACAGACTGGCATCTGTGGTTAGAGTCACATGGGCGGGATCTTTGAAGAGGCAGCCTTTCTGAGTGGCTGGGGACAACCACCAGCGCAGTGAACAGTGGACCGCTGCCTGTACCCTCACCAGTATAGTAGAATTGCTGGTCCTTGTCCATTGAAAGGGAAGCAGGCTCCATTGTAGAGTTTGAGCGTGCAGCCTCGCCCACGGCACCACATCTGTACACGAGATGAACATCCCCAGCAGCTTGGAAAGAAGTGCTAGGGTCACCCGGCATTGATGACACACCAGTTCCACCAGGGAAACTATGTTGGCCCAGCGGTCCGGTGACAGGAAAACTTCGCAAGTCTCGGTATTGATTATAGTCCCGAGATGGAGGAATGAGGTAGTGGGTGTGAGGTGACTCTTCGAAAAGTTCACCGAGAAGCCGTGTGCCTGTAAGGTCTGAATAGTGAGCAGGAGGTCCTCTCGTGTGCATAGGGGTGATGGCGACTGTATAATTACATCATCTAGATAACATTGTAGGCGTAGCGGATGCACCCAGAGATACGCCGCCACCACATCCAAGAATTTGGTGAAGGTCCTGGGCACAGATGACAGACCAAACGTGGAAGTGAGAACCTACGAAACAAAACCTCAAGAACCGTCTGTGTGACTGACGTACTGACACGTGGAGGTAAGCTCCTTGAGATCTATTGATGTGAGCCAATCCCCTTGCCTGATGCATCCCAAGATGGACCTGAGGGATTGCATCTTGAAGCATTTGTATGCTACGTACACGTTGAGCTACTTCAAATTGAGGATGGCCCTCCACCCACCCACCCCGAACCCTTGGCCAACCTGAAAAGGATGGAATAGAATCCTAGTCGCTCCTGATCCAGGGGCACCCTCTCTATAGCTGAAATATCGAGGAGGTGGCGGAACTCTGCCTCCATCAGTGCCCGTTTGGTGGCATTGGATGGAACTGGCATTGGATGGATGAACCGGCGGGGGGTCCGACTGGTAAACTCTATCGTGAGGCCTAACTGAATGGTCTTCAAGGCCCAGGCATCCATGGATGTTAACTCGCATTGGGCCATGAAATGTTGGAGCCTGCTGCCAATGGGAGCCGCCTCCCTGGAGTCATTTAGATCTCTGAAAGGCCCTAGACCCGGATCCTCGGAAGGGCCGCCTCGCCTGGGCAAACTGCCTGCCCCTGTCTCTGGGAGCGGACCTGTCTTGTGGCCTGTTTGCCCCTTGGAAATACGATTTTTGGAACTGGGGGCCTCCAAAGGAAGTGTCAGACTGAAAGGGCTGCCTGCGATAAAATGGAGCAGGGCGACGGTCTGCCCATCGATGAACATGGGGCAGTACCTTCCTCTTGTCCCTGTCTTCTACGAGAATTAAGTCTAGGGATTCCCCAAATAATCTCTCTCCCGTAAAGGGAGCAGCAGCCAGGCGCCATTTAGAGCGCATATCTGCCTGCCAGTGGCGAAGCCAAAGCAAGTGGTGAGAGGTGACACTAGCTGACATTGCCTGGGATGCAAATTTTGCAGAGTTTAACGTCGCATCCGCGGGAAAACTCTGCCTCTGCCAAAAATTTATTAAAGTCCTGCCTTAGGCGAGAGTCCGCCGGATGCAATCTAGACTGCATCTCCTTAAGCCACATAATAGATGTTCTATTAAAGAACATTGCAGCTGTAGCTGCTCTGACAGACAAAGCGGCTGCCTGGTGTGACTTATGCAGCATGTTTTCGGTCTTACGGTCATCAGGCTTAAGACCTTCCAACACATCAGAGGGAAATACAGTTAAGGACACCAGACTGGCTACAGGGGGGGTCCAGAGATGGAAGCTGTAACAGCTCTTCCACTTCTGGCCCAAACCCGTAGAATTTGCGTTCGGTCGAAGTAGGACCAGGGGCAGCAGATGAATGATCTCAGGACCTCTTGGTGGCATCGATGAACAGTTTAAAGGATGGAATGACATCAGTTTCTTGCTCAGGCTCCGAGAACAATCCCGCAGCTGGATCAATACCCACTGGGGGGTCCGAGGACTTTGAGGACACGCTTATATTGGCTGTAAGTTTAGCTTTGTGTAGGAACGTTTTAAATAGAGCCAGTTTAAAAAGGCCTGTAAAGACCGGCTGGTCAGGAATCAGACCTTCGTCATCCGACAATTCCTCTTTCATGATGCTTCCCTCACCTCTAACAGAGGCTTCACTGATTCCAGAGGAGTGGTGCGAGTAAGTGTCACCCATATTGGACCAAACTTCCTGCAATTGAACCGGATTGTTCTGGCAAGGCGGCCTCTGCTGAATGCCAACAGCAATCCATTGGGAGTAGGCATTGGCAATCATATCCTGCACATCCGCTGGGAGGCATTGCCAGCTATCCTCCGTAGGATGGAGCCCTGCCGCAGTAGGGGTGAATGTCGCTGAGGGAGTCACCCGAGGGGTTGGTGGCCCCGGGGCCAAGCCGCTCGGTTCCCCAGTCAATTGGGGGTCCCCTTGCACCATGCCTTAGGAGGCCATGGGCCTATCCGGTGACCAATCCCTTTCAGATGCCGTTCCTGCATCCACAGGCTGAGATGCCAAGGGAGTCTGAGGAGCCACTTGTGGAAGAGAAGGCAGAGTCTGAGGAGACTGTAGTAACAGTGGAGGCAGCTGTTGGGATGCCTGCGGCTGGAACCCCTCTGCTTGCTTCTGGGCCTTGGCAAACTGTTTTTCTAAGGCGCTCAGCCTTCTCTCAGCATTTTTTAATGCCGCTGCAGATGCCTGCTTCTCAGTGGTCTTGAAGGCATTTTCCTTTGCAGCCCTATCTTTAGAAGAAGTCTGGCTCTTGGCTGTGGCTTTCTTGGGGCGAGATGAAGAGGAGGCCTCCTGTCCATGGGCAGATTTTCCAGACATGGTGAAAGGCAAGGAATCCCAGTATCAGCCACTTAGGTAGATTAAGACTACACCCCTAGGGCGGAGAGGAGTAGTGCCCTGAGGCAGGGACTCCTATAAGGAGGCTGGGCAAGGAACTGATCAAAGCTGTCCTTCAGATCCCTGGGAACAGCACTCACCCGAAGCACTTACCAGGAACAGCGGTAAGCGGCTGGAACGAGCAAGCACAGGAACAAAGGCTAGCAAAGAGCAGTTGTTGTAATCGCAGCGATCAGCAGTCCTCCAAGCCGAAAAATGCCAAAAAAATGGCGATCGGCAGCTACGTGGGTGAAATTGCCTCCCAAAATGGCCACCGGCACTAAAAGAAACCAAAATCTTCAACAAATGTGAAAAATGGAAAAGTGAAAAAATGGCCGCCATTGCAATTAAAAATGGCCACCGCCAGCCACAGAGCTGAAATGAGCCTCTCCGGCACTATCCGTTCCTCCTCTTTAAGTGGGAGCACCGATCCTCCAACTATTAAACAGCTCATTTGCCAGGAAGAAAAGAAACAGAGAGGACTTGCCTCTGCCTATGGCCGCTCCGCTGAGAGTTTAGCCCCGTGAGGCAGGGATTCCGGCTGCCTCAGCTGATAGACGGTGGCGGTTCTCGCCAGCATACCGGCTAACCTGCACACACGCCGGCAGCAATAATCGGTCTTTTTAAAATCCAGACGAATCCAAGCATGAAACTTCAGTCGTGTTGTAAGGTAGCTCAGAAAAACATGTCCCTCTTGCACCGACTGAGTTTGAAAACTGACTCATCACAGTTGGTGGAGCAGAGAGGGTGTGTTTAATTAATTAATTAACTCAGTCCCCTTGGCAACCGAGGAAGTTAACCCATGCTTGGCTTCTCCTTAGCAGCACACAGGAGAATATAGAGTTTTTGTATTCATGTTTTGCTAAGGGACATTGTGGCTGGAATTTTGAAATTGCCACAAAAACCAAGTGTTTAAAGAAGGTGATCTTGTACTGTAGTTGATAAATTCTTAGCATCATTTTTCCACTGGTTTTATTTTGCAGGTCAATGAGTGGCAGAATGACTGGCCTACTTTTTTTATTCGACACCGCCTCCAAGCTCAAATGGATTTAATAGAAAGAGATTATGGAGACAGAAAAGCAAGAGAGTTATGGGAACAGCTAAAGGTAGGAAGAAAATGTTAGAATGTTACATTAAAGCAAATGAAAATATCAGAGTACTTGCCTCTGCAGAAGCTAAAATTCAATTGACCATTTCTGACTCTGTAATCATTCTACCAGCATTTATTACAGCTATGAGATCTTTTTCCCAAGAAAAAGATCTATTTATATTTTATTTATTTATTTATTTGTCAAACATGTATAGTAGTAATTTGTATAAACATAAGTAAAAAGTAACGATAAAAGAGGACAATAGGACAGTAGGACAGGGACGGTAGGCACGCTGGTGTGCTTATGCACCAAACTTATAGTTTCATTTATCTGCTGCTCTTTAACATATTTTTTTCTAGCTACGATTTGATTACTGTACAATCCTTTTTGGATGACTTGGATGTAATTTTTATTTCCTTTCAGCTCCATCATAAAAATAAAATGTAAGAAATGGGTGTACATAAATCAGAAATGAAACTTCTTTACTGAAAGGAGCCCAAACATGGTTTATCCTAAACTTTTGTGATGTTTGAGACCACACTGCCCTAAGCCATTATATGGCTTGTTTCTGACATTCCATATAAGTGAATTCAGTCTTTGGGAAATGTAAATCCTGATGGAATGAAATATTATATAGAGTCAGTCAGTTAATTAATTTTAATGTAACAATACTGAAGTGTTAAGTTTGAACCCAGTGTCAGTTTCCTTTTAGTTCTCCAATCCCTGCCTTCTTTATCTAATGATCCTTTTCCATTCGTAATATGGAACTGCATTTCATACAACTGTACTAACTTTGATTTTATTTGCATTTTTTAAAAATATCTGATTTAATGGAGTTGTTCTTTCTCTTGCTCATTCTCTCTCTGCCTCTTTCTCTCTCTCTGTCTCTCAACAGCCTGTGATCTAAAACCATTCTGAAATCAGTAAAAAATACTAAAGGAAATTACAAACATTATCCCAAGTGTTAAAATAATCCCACCCTACCTATTTCACCTTATTAGGCTAAGTCATAGTGAGAAGCCCAATGTTGCCAGTAAAAGCAACAAAATTTGTAATATATCCAGTTTGTAAAACTAGGATTAAAAAATAAAAAAGAGCATTTAGAATCTATGTATATTCTGCTATTTGCCTTGTAGTTTCCTCTGTAAAAAAAATTCTTTGGTCACTTTTTAAGCTATGTGTTTTTATGATTTTTTTTTACAGCCAAAGATTCCAGAAATGTTTCATGACTTGGAAATAATTCCTGCACTTGTTCATGGTGACCTGTGGTCAGGAAATGTAGCTGAGGATGACTATGGACCACTTGTCTTTGACCCATCTTGTTTCTATGGCCATTCAGAATTTGAACTTGCAATTGCTATGATGTTTGGTGGATTTAGTAGTTCTTTCTTTTCTGCATATCACAGCAAAATCCCTAAGGCTCCAGGTTTTGAGAAACGTAATGCCCTTTATAAGTTATTTAATTATATAAATCACTGGAACCATTTTGGTACAGAATTTCGGAGACCTTCTCTTACTGTAATGCAAAGCCTTTTAAAATAATTGTCATGCACAATCATTCTTAGTAAGCGATTCCCTGTTTGGTATCTGTTGCTTCAAATGTAATGCATCGGAATGGTTACCTAGAAGACAGAGTTAAATTGGTGTGGTATACATCTGCTTCCTCACAAAATCTTGCAGTGGGATTGTAATAATTGCACACTATGATTATCAAATAGTACACAGCTAATTATTTCAAAAATTGTTCATCCTCATGTTTCCTTAAATGAACCTGCCCCAGTAATAGTTCTGACAGATATTCAAAACACTGCTTTCATTTTCTCCACCTACATCAGAGGTCTTCAAACTTGGCAACTTTAAGACTTGTGGACTTCAACTTCCAGAATTCTCCAGCCAGCTATGCTTGCCAAGTTTGAGGACCCCTGACCTACATCTAAGCCAGCTTAAAGTTGTCTCCAGGTGTTCTAGTTTTAAAATAAATTTCCCAACAAGGCTTTTTCCATAAATATATGGCATATTTCATTATAATAGTTGCAGGGGTGGCTGTGGGCATTTCCTCTCACCAATATTATGACAATATACTTTTCTGGTGGTTTAAAGACTGATGGATAGCATTTTAATACAGCCATCTGTCTCTGCCTTGAATTAAACAAATGCTGGCTTAGAATTCAGGATATTATACATATCTGGAGAATGCCAGATTGGAAATGGCTACAATATGCTGCATATGTACTGATTATGCCGTTCCCTTTTAGGAAACTTTATTCTTCATTACCTTGTGCCAACATGTCAAAAACAGTGTATTAGCTGTTGGGACTTATGATAGTCAACTGGAAAAGACTTGTGGAAGATCATTTTTGTGCATAGTAACCAGAGTGAGATTAGTATATGTACAAAGATGGAAAGATTCTGAAATATCCATGATAGAGGAGTGGTTAATGAAGACAATGAATTTGCAGAAATGGCAAAACTTACTTGTTTGATCAGGGAGAAGACAATACAATTATCAGCGACTGGAAACCCTTTATGGACTTTTTGCTGAAAACTGGAAAACAATGAAGTGATTTATGGAGTTGATGATTAGAAAGGGAAGATATGGGAAGAAAGGAATTATGCTGTAACCTTGAAGGAGGAGGATAGAAGATGAATATTTTGTAACTGCTATAAAGAAGATTGGAACCTATATTTTATATATATATATACTTTTTTCCTACTTTTCTTTCTTCTTTTTTTTATTCAGTCCTGCTCCCTTTTTAAGTTCTTTTTATTTTATTTGGTTTACATTTACGTTTGCTTTTACTATTGTATAAAATACTAAATTTTATACAATAAATTTAATAAAGTCACAAGCATACACAATTCTTTTAATATTTTAATATTAATTCTTACTGACTCACTTAGTATAAAGGTCCAAAAGAAATCATGGATAATGAAGTTTCACACCTCATATCTTTCCATTTTCTCTCTATATAAGAAGAATTACATTAAAATGTTGAAAAATAGAGAATATTAGTCACTGATTTCCATACCACTTCAGGATTCATTTGACTGCTATGCTGCATTTATATATTGTGTTTCATTTGAAAAATTACTCTGTCTCCTTTCCTTTAGAAAATAAATTGCATTGTTATTTTATAACAATAGATTTTTGCAGTTTAGAATTTCTAGCATCTCTAAAATACCTTTAAAAATAGGATGTTGAAAATAATTAACAACCTTTGAAATGTATATTAGATATGCCTATATGGTAAATGAAATACAAATGATTTTAGAGAAAATTACTTTATAATAGTTGATGGTCTCAAAATTATGCACTAACATAGATGAACTATTTATTGAAATAAAATATTTCATATCTATAATTGTTCTGTGTTTTCTAAAAATATTTCTTTATTACATTTTTAAGGGGGCATGCCAGCAAAATTATTTAGTAATATTGACTCCAGTGAATTCCCAGGATAAGTCTGGATAGGTTCTTGTTTGTAATATTGTAATACTAGTAGTTTTTTCCCCTTTTTTATCACAAGAAAAAGTTATGGATAAGCTCACAATATATAATCCTTAATAATACACAATTTGAATAAGAGTTGTTGCACATATAATATGAAATCAAAAGAAAGCAAAGCCCTATTTCCATCATTTGAAACTAGAGTTCTTCTAATTATAAATTCAGGTGTATCAGTTCTTAATAGCTTGAAATTAAAATGGGAGTTTCTCCACATTTGGGATACTTTATCCTTGTTCAAACTTAATTGCAACGCAAGTAAGATGGAGGGAATAGGCTACACTTCAAATAAGAAAACCTCAGCTTATTTGGAGCCTACAGGCTAGATCAGTGGTGGCCAACCTTAAGCATACCATCCGCCAAATTTTTTCGCAGATGAGTTCCGATCCGCCATTTATTATTTATTTATTTATTTTGGTCGTTTTTGTATGCTGCCCCACTCCCGCAGGACTCAGGGCAGCTGTACAACTTTCTTTCTTTCTTTCTTTCTTTCTTTCTTTCTTTCTTTCTTTCTTTCTTTCTTTCTTTCTCTCTCTCTCTCTTCCTCCTTCCTTCCTTCCTTCTTTCTTTATCTTTTCTCCTTCCTTCCTCCCTCCCTTCCTTCTTTCTTTGTCTTCCTTCCTTCCTAACTTTTCTTTCTTTCATTCTTTCTTTGTCTTCCTTCCTTCCTTCTTTCTTTGTCTTTTCTCCTTCCTTCCTTCCTTCTTTGTCTTCCTTCCTTCCTAACTTTTTTTCTTTTTTTCTTTCTTTCTCTTCCTTCTTTTTTTCTTTTCTGTCTTCCTTCCTTCCTAACCTTTCTTTCTTTCTTCCTTCCTAACCTTCCTTCCTTCCTTCCTTCCTAACTTTTCTTCCTTCCTTCCTAACTTTTCTTCTTTCTTCTTTCTTTCTTTCTTTCTTTCTTTCTTTCTTTCTTTCTTTCTTTCTTTCTTTCTTTCTTTCTTTGTCTTCCTCCCTTCCTTCCTAACTTTTCTTCCTTCCTTCCTTCCTTCCTAACCTTTCTTTCTTTCTTTCTTTCTCTTTCTTCTTTCTTTCTCTTTCTTTCTCCCTCCCTGCTTCCTCCTTCCTTCCTTCCTTCTTTCTTTGTCTTTTCTCCTTTCTTCCTTCTTTCTTTCTTTGTCTTCCTTCCTTCCTAACTTTTCTTTCTTTCTTTCTTTGTCTTCCTTCCTTCCTAACCTTCCTTCCTTCCTTCCTTCCTCCCTCCCTCTTTCTTTGTCTTTTCTCCTTCCTTCCTTCCTTCCTTCCTTCCTTCCTTCCTTCCTTCTTTCTTTCTTTCTCTTCCTTCCTTCCTAACTTTTCTTCCTTCCTTCCTTCCTCCCTCCCTCCCTCCCTGCAAAGCAATCCCCAGCGTGGCTCCTTTCTCCCTTGCCCAGCCCTCTTCCAAGATGCCAAGTCCTGATGCCGCCACTTCTGGCATCCCCGCGCCTCTTTCAGAAGGGAGGGAAAGAGGGTGCTTCCCCCCTCCCCCTGGAAATAAGAACCCCCCGCAGGAGTAACAATCACAACAACCACGGCTGGCAAAGCACCTCACCAGCACCAGCAGCCGGCAGGAACAAAAGCAAGCACGGGGCGATGAGAAGGCTCGCCCTGGGCGGAGCTTCCACGCAGCTTCTGCATTCCGAGAAGCAGCAGCAGCAGCGGAGGCAGCGACAGCGGCCCCCCTCCTCAGAGCCTTGCTGTCCTCCCTTTCCCAATGGAGCTTTAGAGTCCCGCACCTCAGGGCGTGTGGGCAACGGGCAATTGCTTAGCTTTGGGGTGAAGCCTCGGATTGCTGCCTCCACCTCCGCCTCCTTCTTCTCCTCTACCCCCCCTCCCCAACGCTTCCTTTGCTCTGAAATAACGGCACACGAGCGGCAGGGCCGGCGCTTGTGACTGACTACTTCCTCCTCTGTCCTGCTAGCTCAGGAATTCTGGGAATTGAAGTCCATGAGTCACAGAAGAGCCAACTTTGCTTGTTTCGTCACTGCCGGAGTTTGACTTCGAATTGCGTGCGCTCTCCAGAATTATGCAGGAAGAAGGGGATCGGACAATAAGGTCGGAATCACTTTCGCTCGCTAAAACCTTCTTATTGTCCGATCCCCTTCTTCCTGCATAATTGTTATCCACTGACCAAATTTCTCTGTACATTTTTCTTCACGGTTGTAAAACAGCGTCACCTTTTCTGTCCTTTGGATGATTGCAATGCGCCACTTGCAATCATCCAATGTGCCACGTTTGGCACATGCGCCACGGTTTGGCCACCCCTGGGCTAGATATTCATCGCTTTCATTTTAACAGCTTAGTAAATAGGATTGAATATGACCTTCATAAAATATATAGGAATATTTAAAGAAGAAAAATGGGAAAACAAAGAATCTTCTGCCCCATCTCATTGAATAGGAAATTGGGATTTGATGGTTTCAATGACAGCTCTGGTTCGGTGGGTCTATAACTCTACATTTTGTCCTCTTGTTAATCTCCAGGCGAATCGGACACAAACAAGAAACTGCTTCTTCTCTCTTAAAAGCTGTAGCTAACCATGGTTTTGCCTTGTATTGATCAGTAATATAGTTGTTCTGCATTTTGAAGGCTTGAATTGTAGACCAGTAGCTAAGTCAGATGAAATGAAGATGAAATGGCAATATAGTTTCTGTAACTCACTCAGAGATAAACGTGTTGTATGATTAATGCCTGCTTGAAAATGTGTGTGTGTGTGTGTGTGTGTGTGTGTGTGTGTATGTGTATGTGTATGTGTATATATACACAGTATATATATTATACCAGTTGTTCCTAGCCTTCGGATTAATAGTAAAAGGTTGAAGGGGAGTGAAGAGGAAAAAAGACCCATTCTCTCTTCCAGAACAAGACCATAAGTTTCCAACATCAACCTAGATTGAACCCTTATGACCAAATCAGTGATAAGGCTAAAATCATAATTAGACAGGTTTTTTTAAATCAAAAGAGATGATAGTTGAGTATGATTTTTGTTTAGGTGACAGTGAATAGGAAGGGGAAGTTTAACATCTTCCTCCCTGATACACTTTAGATGAAATCCTATTACTCCCCAGCACTCCCCCCCCTTTCATTGGGGTCTTCCTTCCTGGGAATCAACATCAATTATAGAGAATTTCCTTTTAATTTCCCTTGAAACATTCTGTTTACATCTCTCAAACTCTGGTAACCTTAATGTGAAGCTCCTAGTGATTAACATTCCTAAAATGGAAATGGAAATTACTATGATGTGAGCAATTCCCTTATCTTTCTATTCTACAGAAATATCTAGGATAAATAAAAACGAAATCTTCAAAGCCGTGTTATATCTTAAGAAAAACAAGATTTTAAGCTCCAACAATTATTTAAATATGGTCATGCTAGATCAAAGAAAAATCCCACCACTGATTATTTTGTTGTACCCTCTGTGAGAGATGATGCCCTTGTAGTCAGAATGAACCTAAGAATTTATCACATGTATTTTTCCTACTGCCTTTTCTATACTAGTTTATATATATGTATATTGTACTCTCTTGCAAGCCCCTTTCCCCAATATGTTTTTATGGGAGGTGATTCATTTCCTACCAATAGATTAGAATTCTATCATTTCCTTTAGATTTGTTAAGTTTCTATCTACAATGATTTCCATAGGAAACCACAAGATGTCCTAATCATGGAATGATAATACTATTAAGTCTTTCTTTTCTCTTTTACCATCTTTTGTTTTATTCTGTTTTGTTTATGCTGTTTAATATTTTAAATTTTTATATGACATGTTATATTTGGTATTAAGCAATATTAAGCAATTACTAAGTATTAAGTAATTGAGACTGAGTTGAGGTGGCGCAGCTGAGTGTGATACTTCAGGGCACTTTAGCTGACTGTGATCCGCAGGTCAGCGGTTCAAATTTCACCGGCTCAAGGTTGACTTAGCCTTCCATCCTTCTGAGGTAGGCAAAATGAGGACCCAGATTGTTGGGGGGCAATATAAATATACATTGCTTACTGGTGTAAACCGCTTAGAGAGTGCTTGCACTGTGAGGCGGTATATAAATGTCACTAATAAATAAATAATAAATAAATAAATATCAAATATAACAAAGTCATATAAAACCCAAAGTAAATAAACAGTATAAAACAAAATAGAAACAGAAATTTCCTTAAAATAGAAAATTTAAGAAATCTTAATAAGATTTCAAGTCATAATTATTTAAATATTGTCATGCTAAATCAGATTAATGTCCCACTACACTGTCCTCAATAAGATTCAGAAGTTGCCCCTGAAAATGTTGCGGGATAGATTTGGAACTCATGATTAACTACTACGGTATAATTTACAAACCTAGCCTTTATGACAAAATATATCAGGAGATTTCTAGTACATGTGACCAGGCATAGCGGTGGTTGAGATAGTAGGCAATTTTTTTTTCATCCAAAGAGAAAATGGCCTTCGTTTTGGTGTTAACATCTGTCTGTTAAAGAGCTATAAGTTCAGTATGGAACTCCTCTTGGTTCCATTTTTGATTAATATCCATTTTATATTTTTAAAGGAACACTTTAGATAAAAATACCTCTGAACATTTATGTGGATGCCTTTATTACACTACACTACAGATAATTCTCAACTTACAATCTTTCATACAGAATTAGATAAAATCCTATTAGGAACAGAGGAGAAAGTGTTAAAAAAAGATATACCATTACCTACTGGAACAAGATATGTGGGAAGAACAAGTAAAAGACACGATGCTAAGGTGGAGTAAAATTTTTGGATATGGCATTGATCTAGTCCAGTGGTGGCGAACCTTTTTCGGCTCGCGTGCCAAAAAGGGGGGGGGGGCGCGCTCGCGTGCCCACACCCATTCCCTCCCCCCCACGCATGCGCACAACACCCCCCCATGCTGCCCCCTGCGCATGCGCACCCCCCCCACCCCCGAGCAAAGGCTTACCGGAGCCTGGGACGACGAAACCGGCAAACCGGAAGTGCGAAAAAACGCACTTCCGGTTTGCCGGTATGCTGTTTTTTGCACTCCGGAGGGTTCAGGGAAGCTCCCTGAAGCTCCGGAATGCAAAAAACTACAAAACGGACAAACCAGAAGTGCGGAAAAGTGCACTTCCGGTTTGTCCGTTTTGTAGTTTTTTGCATTCCGGAGCTTCCCTGAACCCTCCGGAGTGCAAAAAAACAGCACACCGGCAAACCGGAAGTGCGTTTTTTCGCACTTCCGGTTTGCCGGTGGGCAACCCTCGCGTGCCGGCTTCTATAGCTCCGCGTGCCACCTCTGGCACGCGTGCCATAGGTTTGCCACCACGGATCTAGTCAACTGGCAAGAACTATGGGAAAGGAATAGGAAACTCACGTTAGCAACTACATATAAAGAAAACCTTTACAAGATGTTCTATAGATGGCATCTCCCCACCCCTACGAGACTAGCTAAAATGGATAAATAGAGTTCACCGAAATGTTGGAAATGTAAAGAAGCGCTGGGGTCCTACTAACATATGTGGTGGGAATGCCCAAAAGCCCAAAAATTCTGGCATCTGATAAAACGCTGGCTGGATGAGATACTAAGGCAAAACATCGAGCTGAAGCCAGAGCTCTTATTAGGCATCACCAAGGACAAATTCAACCAAGGAACCCTATACTTATTGTTACACATGTTGCACAGAAGCAAGATTAGCCTTTGCTCAGAAATGGAAAGATAAAGAGATACCTTCAGAAGAAGTAATATTTAAGATATTATCCTGTGCCGAAATGGATAGATTGACGTTAGAGCTCAAGGAGAAGAGCGAAACAGATTATTATGAATTCTGGAATGAATTGTAAAAATGGTTGGAATCGAGAAGGAATGCTGGGATAAGTGATAAGTTGAAAAGCTAGGAATTTATGTGCTAGTATTTTGTGAAAGACAGGACTGGAATATGTATAATTACAATGTATAAAATTGAAAGAATGGGTGTTTTTGAAAGTTGATAGATTGTACATAATGTTTACAATGTTATAATGGGGAAAAAATGATTTCTTTTAAGGTTATACTGAATGGAATTGTTTAAACCAGGAGAGTTTCACCACGTCCAATGTTTTTAATTGTACTATTAATAAAAAACTTTTTAAATTAAAAAAAAACCTTACAACCATTCATTTGATGATTGTTCAAAGTTACAATGGCACTGAAAAAAACTGACATGACCAGTTTTTGTACATATGACCATTTCAACATTTCCACAGTCACGTGATCAAACTTTGGGTGCTTGGCAACTGGCATGTATTTATTTATGATGGTTGCAGTGTCCTAGCAACCTGGGATGATCATTTGCAACCTTCTTAAAAAGCTTCTGACAAGCAAAGTCAACGTGGGAAGCCAGATTCACTTAACGATTACATGGCAAAAAAGATAATAAAATGGGGCACTATTCATTTAACAACTGTCTTAATTAGCAACAAATTTTGGGCTCAATTGTAGTCGAGAACTACCTGTAATGACATTCATATTAAAGGCCTGGAGACTAAAACATATGAAGAATGGTTGCAGGATTTGGGTTTGACCAGTCTAGAGAAAAGGAGGACATGATAGCAGTATTCCAGTTTTGAGGGGCTGCCATAAAGAGGAGGAGGGTCAACTTATTTTTCAAAGCAGAGGGCAGGACAAGAAACAAAGGATGGAAACTAATCAAGGAGAGAAGCAACCTGGAATTAAGGAGAAACTTCCTAACACTGATGATTATTAACCAGTGGAATAGCTTGCCTTCAGAAGTTGTAGGTGCTTCATCACTGGAGGTTTTTAAAAAAAGACTGGACAATCACTTGTCTGAAAGGGTATAGCACAGTGATGGTGAACCTATGGCACTCGTGCCACAGGTGGCGCCATATCTGAGGGCACGTGAGGAGTTGCCCTATGTCAGCTCCAGTGCGCATGCGCGCGCTGGCCAGCTAATTTTCAGCCTTCTTCACTCTCCCAACTTCAGGAAAGCTTCCTGAACCCTGGGGACAGCGAAAGTGGCCCAACTGGAAGTTCAGTTGTGTGCTCACCCCCAGCCTCCTTTTTGCTGTCAGAGGTCTTCAGGAACTTCTTTGGCTTTGGACAGTTGCAGCCAGGCCTCCCACACCTTGGCCCATTTCTTCTGCAGCCGGCAAGGCTTTCCTGAAGGCCTCTGCAGCTGATAACAGAGCTACAGATCGATCCGGAGCTCTGTTATCGGCTAGAGAGGCCTTCAGGAAAGCATTGCTGGCTGCAGAAGAAATGGACCGAGGTGTGTGAGGCCTGGTTGCAACTATCTGAAGGTAAGTAGTAGGCAGCTCCACTTCTGTTTCGTTCCTGAACTTCCGATTGGCCCGTTGGGCCATTTTTCGCCATCCCCAGTCTTCAGGAGGCTTTCCTGAACCCTGGGGAGAGCGAAAAACAGCCCAACAGGCCTACTGGAAGCTTCAGTGAGGCCTGTGCACATGCGTGGGGGGGGGCAGCACAGGGGATGCCATTGCATTATGGGTATGAGCACCCCCGCGCACGCTATCGCACACGCACACTTTTGGCACCAGAGCCAAAAAAGGTTCGCCATCACTGGTGTAGGATCTCCTGCTTGAGCAGGGAGCTGGACTAGAAGACCTCCAAGGTCCCTTCCAGCTCTATTCTGATTGATTAATGTATATGCTTCATATTCAAATGTTCAAATACAGATACTATAACACTATAGGGCCCTTGGTGCTTTCTGAGCTTGGTGGTTTTCTTGCAGATGTTTCATTCAAACCTGCAATTCAATCCTGAGCTACAAATATTCACTTCCATCAGTACCATGATTCTAATGCAATTATATATAATAGGCTGCTTGATCTTTTAGAACTGAATTATACTTTCCATTATTGTTATTAATTAAATCTATTATGGCCACCCACATCAAAAGACTATTATTGCTAGACCGTTCTTTAATTGAATAAGAGTATGTTTTTATTCTGTACATAAATTCACTTTACGAGTGAGGACCAGCTAATTTATAAGTAGTCTTAGTATAACATGGGTGTGTGAGAAGGGAATCTCCCCCCCTATATTTTTAGATCCCTTCCTTCCCGTCCCGTCCCGTCCCGTCCCGCCCCCTAGGCAGAATCAATAATAGATAAAACGATATAACATCCTTTCTAAAAGACAAAAATACAACCATGATTGCATCATCCTGAATTTTCTCCTTGGAAGAAAGGGATTAACTATTTTCCGCCGTTCTTGTTCGGATTTGCTTACTGATGGTTGACACACACCGTCCCCATCCTTTAACCTTTACTGGCGCCGAGTCTGTACTTTTTCTATAAAATGCACTTGATGAGAAGTTGGTGTAGCGCCTGGCCTGACGCGCGGCAAACAGCAGTTTTGCTACTTCGGGATTAAGAGAAAATCTTAATCCCGAGCAGAAACGCGAGATCCTCCAGCGGGGGAGAAGAGATCCTCCGCGCTCATCGCCAACCCTACCAACTCCTTTCTTCCCGCCCCCTCCCCTTCGCTAGGCTCCTCCCCGCTCCTTCTCTTGAAGGCAGAATCCTGACGTTTCTAAGCCTTTCTGACCCACGCGGGGAGCCGTAGAGCGGAGGCCTGGTCTTGGTAGGCGCTAATGACGAAACTCGTTGGTTGTTAAGGTAATGAAAGCTTCGGCGGGGCGGGAAGGGCCCCGTTACAGGGGGTCGTCCGGCCTCTACGAGAGGCGCAGCGGGAAGTCGGGCTGGCTGGAGGGAGATTGGGTCAATGAGAGGCGCGGAGCTTTGTCCGAAAAAGGAAGAGATGTGGTCCGGTCCGCCCAGGGAAGAAGGATGCTGGGTGTCCCCAAGGCGGGGAATTCACTGCTTATCTCTAAAACCATCTTTATTCCGTAGCCTCTTCCTTAGGAAATACATTTAAGTCTTAAGAAATACATCTCGCCAAGGCGTGGCGAGAAATTAAAAGTCAGCGGAGCGGGTCTAAGAGTGGTCAGAGGGCTTGCAGTTTTTACTCTTGAATATTGGTGCTTCCGCAGTAAATGGTAACGCCCAAAAACATAGGCATGATAAGAAAGATTGTTCGGTCCATTAGGTGGCATTTAAAAGCTGCAGGCTTGCTGCAATGACTACAGCTCAAGATTTTTCTGTGACTATATTTTATTTGCAGAGCAAACTGGTTTTTCAGAGCCATCCGATTTCTGCAGATTGAGGATGAAGGAATATGCATCCTTCAGGCTTTATACGGATTCCATCTAGCAAATGATAACAAAACAGCTAGGATTTTTTAAGGCAGATTTTCAAGGGTCATGCTGAAAAAGCCAGGAAAGAAAATCCATAGGAAAGAATCGGTGCTCACTTAGGCTCATAGAAATCACTATGCTGAAAATAAGTATTGACTAGATTGGACCCTATTCAAACTAAGGCAGCAACCTAAATATGAGTTATTATAAATAAAACGTGGAATGGATTGTGAAAGGAAAATCAAGGGGGCAAAGAAACAGATGAGATGAATTTGGTAATATTTCTTGTTCAGTGTACTTTCTGAAGATTTATTTATTAGATTTATATCCTGCCCTTGCCTTCAGTAACTGGAGTAAAAAATGTAGCTTGGGGCTGAAGAGGTATAGACTATATAATTAAAGTCTATTAGTGTAATATTTATTCATTGATTTATTTAATATGAGAAATAAGGAAATTTGGCATACAGGGACTTTGGCATACAGGGATGTGGTCCTCAACTTACGACCACACAAAATTTATGTTGCTAATTGAGAATTTTGTTAAGAAAATTCATAGACTATAGCTCGACCTTCAATACCATTCTGCCGAGCATCCTTATTGGAAAGCTGACTGACTTGGATTTTCCCTCTTACATCTGCGACTGGATCAAAGACTTTCTGAGGGACCAGCCACAAACAGTGAGGGCTGGGTCTGTCATATTCACCTCCCTGAAATTTAGCATGGCTCCCCACAGGGCTGTGTGCTCAGTCCCTACCTGAGCACACAGTGTGTAATCGTCTGACCCATCCACTGTGATCATTAAGTTTGCAGATAATACCACCGTACTGGGTCTTATTACAGGCAGAGATGAAACAGCGTACGGGGGGGAGATTCAAAAATTATCCACATGGTGCTTGAAAAACTCAATTCCTCTGCTCACAACAGAATACCTTATGTCACCAGGCTTGAAATTTTGGGCTTGGACAACCTACAACTATGCCGCCTATGGTCTGACCTAAGCGTAGAACACAAAATTATCTGCTACAACGTCCTACAATGTACGGCTACTTCAGCTTCAACCACAACAACACACAAGCACACAATAGATACAAATTCAAGGTAAACTGCTCCAAACTCGATTGCAAAAAATATGACTTCAGCAATAGAGTGGTCAATGCCTAGAATGCTCTACCTGACTCTGTTACTTCATCAAACCCCCATAGCTTCAACCTTAAACTGTCTACTGTGGACCTCACCCTATTCCTAAGAGGTCTGTAAGGGGCATGCATAAGTGCACCAGCGTGCCTACTGTCCCCATTTATTCGTACTCATTTCCTATATTCATATTTATATTTATACCTGTTATCTTGTACGTTTGACTAACTAACTAACTAAATAAAACAACCTGCACCTGAACATCAGCAAGACAAAGGAGATGGTGTTAGACTTCCGGAAGAAGAGAGAGGAACCTGCCCCACTTTACATCGAGGGGGGCTGTGTTGAGAGAGTTTCCTCCTTTAAATTCCTGGGAGTCTACCTCAGTGAAGATCTCATCTGGAAAATCAACATGACCCAGGTGACCAGAAAGGCCCAACAGAGACTCCACTTCCTTAGGGTCTTGCGAAAAAACAAAGTGGAACAACAACTGATGACCTCCTTTTACTGGTCCACAATATAAAGCGTCCTCACTCATTGCATTACGGTGTGGTATGCCGGCTTGACAGCCGTGGATAGAAAGTCATTACAGAGGGTGGTGAGCACAACTAGAGATGTAAAATTTCCAGAAATTTTGAAGCTCGGAAAAAACCCCATTTTTTTCCTGTTTTTTCCCGGGGGGGAAACGGAAATTTTTGGGAAAAATGGAAAAAAATGCTACATTAGCACTTTTTTGTCTTTTTAAGATTGAAAGTCATTCTGTTATTTTAGAAACATAAAATATGATTATGGACAATTTGACTTGGCATAAAATTATCACAACTAGCATATTAAAAATATAGTGTAGCCAAACAATTATCACAAACAGAATTTACTTTTTTATAATATTTATTTGTAATTGTAACAAAGGGAGCAACAACCTCCTGAACTACTTACTAGTTTATGTGGAACAGCCAAAAAGCCTCCACAAAACAATTTTCAAAACCAAAAGTAACAATTTTTCATATTTCCTCCACAGTATTAAATAAAAATAAAAATAAAAACCCCATTCTCACAAGTCCCTTCATTCAGCACAGGTCCTTTTTGTTGCTCTGTATTTTCTTCCAATGCTTTTGAGGCCTAGTGAAGAGGACAGAACAAATCAAACACACCCACTAACATGCAAAAGCAAAACTGAAACCTTTTTCTTGTTACAATAGCAGCACCTCCTAAAGGAAGAAATGCATACTGTTCTTGCATTGGAGGGTTCAGTTTGTTACCTAGGACTTGCTTGTCCTCACTCAGTGCACAGAAATTAGAATAATCTGATATCATACATTTTTTTTAGAAATGATTTGGAAAATATTTGAACACCCTGTCTTAAAATATTTTATTCATCATGTTAAAATAAAATATCCCACAATGGTTTTTTTTTTTCTTTTTTCAATTTTTCCAATTTTTTGGAAGAAAGAAAAGAAGCCTTCAGGAAAAAAAAACAGTTTTTTTCTGTTTTTTCCCGGGCCTTCACATCTCTAAGCATAACACAAAACATCGTGGGCTGTCCCCTGATACCGCTAGATGACATCGCTAGGGCTGGCTGCCTTAGAAGAGTGAGGAAAATCCTCAGGGATGACTCACACCCTGGTCAGCACTTCTTTATTCTCCTGCCATCGGGAAGGAGATATAGCAGCATAGGCAGCCGCACAAACAGGCTGAAGAACAGTTTTTATCCGTGGGCTGTCAGACTTCTGAATGGAAAATAACTTTACAACAACATACTATGATTGACTTGCGGGGCCGGCATGATGTACAATAAGTTCACATGGAGCAGTAGGATTGTGTGTTTGTTAGTAGGATTCAGGGATTTTTTGTCTTTCACTGTGAGTTGTATTGGGTTGGGGGGGTGTACAAAGGGAGGCTCAGCCAATCTCATTGTACACATGTACTTTGACAATAAAGGTTTGAATTTGAATTTGAAGTGAGTTTTGCCCCATTTTACGACTTTTCATTTCATTTGTTAAATGAATCACTGCAGTTGTTACATTAGTAACATGGTTGTCAAGTAAATCTGGTTTCCCCAGCAACTTTGCTTCTCAGAAAGTTGCAAAAGTTGATCACATGACCCCGGGATATGGCAACCGTCATAAATGTGAGTCAGTTGTCAAGCATCCGAATATAAATCATGTGACCCTGGGAATGCCGCAATGGTCAAAAGTGTGAAAAATGGTTATAAGTCACTTTTTCCAGTGTCATTGTAACTTTGAACAGTCACTAAGCAAACTGGTAAGTCGAGGACTATCTACTACCATGTAGAAAATATATATAGAGAGTGATAAATTTTTAATCAAGAGGTAAATTCTCAAAAATAGAGAATTGAAAGTTAAGGCACTTAGGTTACCCAACATAAATTACTAAATTTGATTTTTTATTTTAAATTTGTCAACAGCTTCTTGATTGTGGTTTACATTTTATATTAGGTTATTGTATTGTTTTTATATTTTGTAAGTCACCCAGAGTTACTATTGTGAAATGGAAGGCTACATAAATAAATAAATAAATAAATAAAAATATATATGTATATGTGTATCTCTCTCTCTCTCTCTCTCTCTCTCTCTCTCTCTCTCTCTCTCTCTCTCTCTCTCTCTCTCTCTCTCTCTCTCTCATATATAATATATAATATATAATATATATATATAAATAAAATGTTTGCGAAAATATAGCCCATCTCTAATACAAAAATGACATAACTAAAATGCCATTGATATATTGGTGTATCTAGATACAATTTGTATTAGTTGTATCTTATTGTGCTTTTAAATTGCAGAGCCACTGGGATCATATGACACAGTGCAGCAAATAAATAAACAGCATCAATAGCTTTCTGATCCTGTTACAATATATCCATGGCCCATTGCTTCAATCTCACTCATCTTTCCTTTTATTAAATAAATTTACAGTAATTTGACATTTTAACTAATTTAATAGATGAGGCATTGTAATTTATATGATTTCCATTTCTTTTTTGGGATATTCCATCCCCCCCAACTACTCTATTTATAATGATCTTTACTCTGTTTGAATTTCAGTGGATCTTAATTATGTCAGTATCCATTCTTAATTCTTGTAAATATATTATGTAAATATAGGAAAACCAAGAAAAAAAGTCTCATACTTCATTAAAGCTCCAATTATTTGCTGTGGACGTTCTTAATCTTCTGTTTTATTATGACCCTCTCCTAAATCTACTTTATGGATTAAAGCTGGACCCTCTGTTTTCAGTTTAAAGCCAGACCCTTTCAAAAACAGATACCTTCCTCATAGTTAAAGCTTCTCCGAAATTTATTTATGCACAAAACCAGTGTTAACTAGATATTGCAGATAGCACTCTTGTAGCTCCGTAATATGGAAATTTAGGAAAAGAGATGGGAGAGGAAATTGTCACATATTTTAACTTTTCTTTGTATGTTACTGTTAATTGTATTTATTTTGAAGATAGAATAGTCGTAGTCCAGTTCAAATAAAAAAGTCTTAGATATGAAATGGAGTGAGGTCTAATGGGGGAAAATGGATTTGATTAATGACTTTGTGATTCACTTAACCACATTGATTCAGTTAATGACTATGGCAAAAAAAAAGTAAAATTGGGCACAACTCACTTACCAACCATCTTGCTGTATAACAGAAGGTCCAGTTCCAATTATGATAATAAGAATTGCCTGCACTTCTGTTATGGATTTTTATTATTGAAACAAATCAATAACCTTAACTTTAATGTTAATTTGCTTTCATTTTGCTAGAAAATAATTTATCAGAGAGGAGATGGTTTTAAAAGAGACGAACAATGATGGGGATCAAGAGGACAACAAATGCTTGGAGTCTGATGTCATCGCGAAAGGAAACATACTTGAAAGTTTTACAGAGAGTCAAGAAACGAAGGAGTTGATTAATCATCTTAGATTGGTATATGAAAACCTGACACTGCGAGAAAAAGTTCTTGAAAAATTTAAAGGTAAGAGATAATATTTTAAAATAAAAGTTAAAAACGAAATCAATTTTGGCCAGGATCTTTATTAGAAATATGTGTGTGTGTTCTTTCCATTGTTTGGCAAGTGTAGTATACTGTAAGTGTAACCAGTTAAGACTATTCATCTCCCTTTATTTACTAACTCATTAGGACTGCAATCCTAAATATTTTTTCCAGTTCATCAATAAAGTAGAACTTAAATGTGAATATAAAATTCTCTTAGTCTCAGCCTGGTAACTTTTTCTACTAAAATGAACTCTTAAATTTTCATTAGGAAGGGTAATGACTTGGTTGGGATTCACAGAGGAGCATACTGTTCTGAAACCTCCTCCCCACCTTTTTAATTTTAATTATTATATTCTTGTTTGTAACTCTTTTATAATAATGTTTATATATTGCAGATGATAAATATGATTTAGGAATAACCCAGTGTTGTAGACTTCACCAACTCTTTGCTATTTTAAGGCTTGAGTTATATTGTTCTATGTTGATTTTATGCTGCTGGTTTTATTTTTGTTTTTAATCCTGTATTAGCTGCCCAGAGTTGCAGTTCACAAGTTGGGTAGCCATATTTATCCAACACACCTTCCTCCTTTCCTCCACAACAACCCTGTAAATTGAGTTGGACTGAAAGAGAGTAACTGGTCCAAAGTCACCCAACTGAGTTTCATAGTTAAAATGGGACTAGAACTCACAGTCTCCCAGTTTCTAATCTGGTGCTTTAATCCAAATACATTATATATGATAGTTAAAAGCATATTTTGTTTACCTTGCTTATTTAGTATTGTTAGTCAATTGTTTAATTTATCTTGGATTGCCATCTAGTGATGATTTATCATATTACAGTAGTATACAATCTAATTTCCCTGAAGCCTTCAGAGTAGAGAAATACAGGTGTTGTATTACTTCCTTGGAGTGAATTTCTCTATTTTTAATGCAGTGTATATATCTGGTGTAGTTTTTTCAGTTTCACTGAATACCAGGAGGCAGGCAGTATGTCCAACAAATTCCAAACAGAAGTGGTCACATAGTTACCTGCCTCCTGTTGTTAATGTAACACAATGGCGTGAAAGTGCACTGACAATAAATGGATGGATATAATTCTATACAAGGTTAGCACATGTTTATAATATGTGCTAACGTATTTTTATAATAATAGCAACCACGATCTTTGTCATTTAAGATGGTATTCATTGGTACAAATATATACTCGCAGGTTAATGAAATGGGAGTAAAGTGTGTTAGGGAACAGGCTAGAATCTTTGGCCTGCTTTCTCCACTCTGGAGAAAGTACGGGGTTATTTTATAATATTAATATTGTGTTAAGCTTGTTTTAGTTCTCTCTTCACCAAAAATAAATGAGAAACTCCAATGTCATAATTGATTTTGTAGGATTGTAGAGGATGGAGGAAAAGGCTATCAGTGTTCTGTAGGCCATGCTTTGCCTATTCTGTGATTACTGGAAGAGCTTTGGACAGGGTGGATTTGATTTAAATCAATTCAATTTAAATCACGATTTGAATCATGCTTTAAATCACTAGTAAAAAGGCTTGATTTAAATCAGCTCGAATAATATATAGCCTCATGCTATATAACTAAGCTCCATTTCATGCTGAATAAACTAAATTATTAATGTATTTTAAATAGAAAACTATCTTTAGATAGATTTTTACTCCAAAACATTTTATTAAAATAAATTTGATTAGAAATAAAAAAAAATCTGATTTAAAATTTTAAAAAATCATCGATTTTTATCCACCCTGGCTTTGGAAACTTTGGCATCTTGAACTTCTGGAAAAAGGAGGAACAAATAAAATATCCTAGTATGATTTAGTTATCCAGTCTTTGCAAAACCGCCAAAGGTCCCGTATATATGTAACCTTCTTGATCCTCTTCCTTTTCTAACACATGCCATAAACAAGATCCAGATCAAAAGGTCTCACTAAGATAGAGATCATTAGTTTGTGCATTGAGTTCATTCATTTTCAATGTTTTAAATTTAAAATGTGTAATCTCTGATTATTAGAATGCTATTTATAATACACAGTATCTCTCATCTGGCAATGTATACATTGCTTATTTTTTAGCAAGTGTACTTTATTTAAGTGGCATATTTTTTGTATAATGAACCATGCACACAATAAACATAAAGATTGAATATCATGGCTGGAAAACAATTTATGATAAAATATAGCAAATTCAAAAAGGAAAAAAATAATAATTCTGTAAATGTAATTCAATAATAATATTGATTAATTATTAATTAATTATTTTAATTAACTCTTTAGTCTTACTGTATAAGAAATTAAAAGGAAGGATAAAGCTAAAATAGCCTTAGAAATGAAAATGAAGGAATATATCCCAACCCTTAGTACTTTTTTTTTTCATTTGCTGTACAGGTTATCCTTGACTTACGACCATTTATTTAACGACCATTCAAAGTTACAACAACACTGAAAAAGGGACTTAGAATTGGTCCTCACACTCTTAGAACCATTGCAGCATTTCTACTGTCATGTGATCAAAAATCAGGTGCTTCACAACCAGCATGTGTTTACAATAGTTGCAGCATTCCAGGAGGGTCACATGATCAACATTTGTGATCTTCCCAGCTGGCTTTGAACAAGGAAAGTCAAAGAGGGAAGCCAGGTTTGCTTAATGATGACGTTATTCACTTAACGGCAGCGGTTTGCTTAACAACCATGGCAAAGAGAGTCATAAAATTAGGCAGGACTCACTTAACAACCTGCCTTGTTTAGCAGTGGAAATTTTGGTCACAATTATGGTCATAAGTTCAAGGACTGCCTGTACTTTAGAAAGTCGCAGCAGGCTTACTTCGTTCAGAATCTTAGGGAATACTTTTCTTAATGCCAAAGCATTGATGTGTCATTTTCATGTTAGAAAATTGCTTGATAACTGAGTATTTTTTTTTGTTTTTGTTTTCAGTTATAATGGATAAGTACCAGGAACAGCCACATCTTTTGGATTCTGATTTAGGTAAATATTGAGCTTCTGTAAATTTTTGATAAAATATCATTTTTTATTAGCATGGATGATACTGATTTTTTCTTCTTAAGAGTGGGTGGTAGAAGATTCTTTCTAATCCAGTGTTTGGGACTTCTCTGTCTAGAATACATGTGAAAGCAACTTTACTTAAAGAAATTGATCCACCTCTAGTTTCATATCATTAATAGAGATTAAGACAAGAATGAGAATAGGAAAGAACACTTTAATTTTTCAGTAAATATCCATCTAGAAAATGAACTCGTCCCAGAGGTTTTGGGGGAACCTTTTGTTTCCAATGTGAAAAATCTCTCTCTCTTTCTCTCTCTCCTCCTCCCCCCATGTAGAAATTGTGATTATTTTGTTGAAAGCATATTACAATTCTCTTGTTACTTTGTAAGGCAAGTTTATATGGAAAAATAAGTAATGCATGTCTCCCCATCTTTTGAATTTTCACACAGAGATGGCAAGTGCTTCTTGCCAAGCATGTGCCCCATTTCAGTTGTAGGCCAACTCTACTCTTTCTAGTTGAAAGTGCATCAGAAGTCTGCGGCAGAACATTTATTTCTATCTTACGGATACTTTCCTGAGAAATAAACTCAGATCAGGCAAGAATTAATCATAATCTGATCAGGAGAACTTAGTCAGCATCTGGAAAAACCAAATTCAGATCTAGAGATGTCTGTCAACAGATTGTGTGTCATCATCCTAATATTGTATTTGCTGATTATGTACCATCAAATCCAACTCCCAATGACCACATAGATTTTCTCCATAATCAGCGTACCATTATCCAATATTAAGATTACAGTATTGGGGCTGAAATAGGATAATGGAACATTGTGATACCACATTTATCTTCCTTTGCCTGTTTTCCTTGGTCTGACACAATCTGGTAGCCAGACATTTGCTTTCTCTTATCCTTTTTATTATACTGCATTTGGTCTTTCAGATCAGCATTGGTGAATTAAAATGTGCCATAAATAACATTTCGCTTTAAACAAATGATGATTAAGACTATAGTTAAAGTGTGATAGAATCACAAAACTGGAATGGTCCTTAGAACTCAGTTAATTCAACCCCCTGCTCAGTACAGGAACCACTAGCATCTCTGGCAGATGACAGACATTGGCCTTTCTCTGAAGACCCCTAGCCAAAAAACAAAACAAAACAAAAAACCCTCACTACTTTATGTGGCAGGTTATTCTGCCAGCTGACCATTCATACAGCTAGAAGGTTTCTGTGGATATCTGCTCCCTTCAACCTTGGCTATGGTTCTTCCCTTTGGGCAGTAGGGAATAAGTCCAATCTCTCCCTCTACTTTGTGACAACATTTCATATACCCGAAGAAAGCCACTGTGTCAGATAGTAACAGCAACATGTGTTTTCCATGAAACAAATTAGGTAATCCATTCTGATACTTATTTGTGACTCTGTTTAGCGGGAGACAAAAAAAGCCAAGTAACTTTTGCCTTATCAACTCACCCATTTCCCTATGTTTTCTCTAGAGTGGATGTTGAATTTGTTGCTAGATATTATCCGTCATGAAGGATCTCCTCCTCTTCTAATTCATCTAGCCTTTCAGTTTCTCTACATTATTTCAAAGGTAAAATTAAATTTTAATATAATAGTAATATGGCCTTACTGCTATACTCTCAAATTAGATAAAGGAGGGACAGTTATTCATAATATAGTTATTGTCAAATGAATGGTTTGGAACTCTTGAGAGTCTGCACTTTTGCAATGGTTTATGGAGAGGATATATCCATAAAGGACTAGGCTTTATAGAATTGCTCTTCCATTGTTTGCAATTGAAAGTTAGTAGTCCTTAAGTAAACTCCACAGAGCCTAAAAACTCCCTCTCCTTTTTATTAGATCCTTACATATATGCAATTTAACTGTAATCATTTTCTATTTTTACTATTATTATTGATACTTTGTGACTCTCATCATTGCGTCGATTACATAAACATTAACTGTTTGCCTATTGCATTGCAAATGCATAACTTGAAAACTCCCTTGAGCTTGAGAGCTGGTGCGATATCAAATATTAATTAAACAATTGAATTTATTTTTATATTTTCATAAAGGGAGATGAATCATTAAACTGTGAAATGCTTTTGTTCACCTAGGTGCGAGGATATAAAACCTTCTTACGATTATTTCCTCATGAAGTAGCAGATGTACAGCCTGTTCTAGATATGCTTGAGGCTCAGAATCCAAAAGAACATGAGGTATGCTATCATTCCATTATAGCTGTCACTGTCCGCACTGAAAGCAGTCTGCTGAAACATTTCCCAAGTCTTGGTATTACTGTCAGTATTACTACAGAGATTATAATGAATGAACTGCTTTATATAAGAAGGGTTTTTTTGCACATTCATTTACAGTATGTAGCCACCCATTTTGTAGAAGGGAGAGGTATTTTCAGTTGTGGTGTTAGTCTCTGTTAGAATTTCTTGTCTTCATCTCCCAGCCATTTAAATGGCTGAATTTTGACATTTTGTGTGCTTGCATGTATATAGAGATTTTAAAGAATATTTTGTCCTTGCTATGTATTGATCTTTAAAATATTTTATGTACTTATCTTTGTACCTGTCATGTACTTTCTTTGCACCTTTTGTTGAGAACTATTGTTAGATTTGTATTAGTGTAATTAATGTACCACAGTATATCTTTTCCTTCATTTATATTGCTTGAATACAAGCCTATTCTATTTGCATATTATTTATTTATTTATTTATTTATTTATTTATTTATTTATTTATTTATTTATTTATTTATTTATTTATTTATTTATTTATTTATTTATTTATTTATTTATTTATTTATTTATTTATTTATTTATTTATTTATTTATTTATTTGTTAAATTTCTATGCCGCCCAACTCCCTAGGGACTCTGGGCGGCGTACAATAAAAACACACATAATTGATATAAAACATCTAAAAACAAATTTAAAAAACACATCTTCAATTAAAAAATACTTTCAGCCGTCCATACATTCATGGGTTGACCTTGTTGGTCATCCCAACAAGGTCAATGGCCCCAGGCCTGTCAGAAAAGCCAGGTCTTTACGGCTTTCCGGAAGGCCAATAAGGTGGGGGTAGTGCGGATCTCAGGAGGTAGCTGGTTCCAGAGAGCTGGGGCCGCCACAGAGAAGGCTTTCCCCTGCGGGCCCACCAGCCAACATTGTTTAGCTGATGGGACCCGAAGAAGACCAACCTTGTGGGATCTTACAGGTTGCTGGGAGGTATGTGGTAGAAGGCGGTCTCGAAGGTAGTCTGGCCCTAAGCCATGTAGGGCTTTAAAGGTAATAACCAACTATATTATAATGTTTTTCTGATAAAAGATGATAAAAGTTAATAGACTGGCAAAGTTAACAGAATGTTTCAGAATCTATCTACTAATGGATCTTTGTGAGAGATAAACAAAATATGTCAAATGCAAAATGTTTTGAGCTTTAAACTGTTTTTTTTTCCAAGTTTGAATCAAGCTATTCCAAGTGCTAGGGGTACTTCAGATATCAGAATCCACTTTGAGATTGAAATATTTTGGATTCAGAGTATTTTTCCAAAACACTAGTGTTTATGTTTATATTGTTTTGGGGTTCAACATAACCCATATCCTAATAGAACCAAATATGTCATCTTTTTTCTCATATTTGTCTTAATTTATTATCTAGATAATTTTCTACCTCGATTTTGCAAGTAGAAATAGTTTTTACACTGTACACTGGAAGTTTTCTGAGAACATTCACTATGTATTTTACTCTGATTCTTTTCCTGTCTTGTTAGATCTGGGAGACTCGTTACATGCTCTTGTTGTGGTTATCTGTAACATGTTTGATCCCATTTGATTTGGTACGGCTAGATGGAAATATCTCTTCCGTAGAAGGATGTCCTCGTGTATCAACAATGGATCGAATTCTGGCAGTAGCAAAAGTAGGTGTAGTTGCATAAAATCATGATTTATAGAATGGTTTCTTTCACTTGAAAAAAGTGATTGTAACTTAAACATAAGGGTTTTTTCTGCTTAATCCGGGTACCTCTATGCATCTTGTTATACAAATTATCATAATAATCATTCACGCTTATTGTACATTAATTGATGGGGGGGGAATCTCATTTATAGAATCAGTTTTGATAACAAAGGTAAGTGTCCTTTTAAAAGTCACTGTGTCTTTGTTTTGATGCTGCATACTTTATTTTCTAATTCATGATCCTTTACTAACACTAGTATGTTGCAGAGTTTAAAACAAACATTGTGTTTAGAAATATACATTTTCTGATTCTATGCATATAAATGTTGAAAAAGAAAATGCAGTGGGCAATTAAAATAAACTGTTCCTAAAGCAGTTTTGAAGACAGTTTTGCATACACACACACACACACACACACACACACACACACACACACACACACACACTAAGTGAAGTTTGTTTATATAATTTACTTTGTATGATCACTTTTAATATAATAAATTGCAATTCAAATCTCTTCTTACTTTTAGTCATACCTTGTTGTAAGTGATAAGTCTCGTGATGCAGCTGCAGTCCTGGTCTCAAAGTAAGTTTCTTGTGCTGATAGAGAAGAATGTGAAACTTAAAAAAAAAAGTACCATTATCAATAAGGCTAGACTTATTTGTTCCAATGGGCAGTTTGTACATTTGCAACATGAATAAATAAGCACTTAAGTCAATATACACAGTAGCAGCAAGAGAATTTGCTTCAGGGCAAGAAGTAAGTTTACTAATGGTGCCAACTCCTGTTTTCTTCATTAAGGTACCGTATTTTTCGGAGTATAAGACGCACCTTTTTCCTCCCTAAAAGTGGCTGAAAATTTGGGTGCGTCTTATACTTCGAATGTAGCTTTTTTCCCCAGCCCTAACTAGGTGCTAACAGATCTTCCCAGCTCTTACCTTGCAGGCTTTTTCATTGTTACTCTCTCCAAAGAATGTTTTTCCAGCCCTAAGTCTTTGCAGAATGTTTTTTCATTGCTCTACTTGCTCCGAATAAGTTTTTTTCTAGCCCTAACCAGGTGCTAACTATCTTCCCAGCTCTTACCGGCTTGCATGTTCTTTCATTGTTACTCTCTCAGAAGAAGGTTTTTTTAAGTCCTAACCAGGGGATAAAATAATGTGCTGAAGCTGACCAGACTAAGGACGCTAGCCAGATGAATACCTGGTAGGCAGATTGTTTTCCCCTATTTTCCTCCCCCAAAACTATGGTGCGTCTTATACTCCGGTGCGTCTTATACTCTGAAAAATACGGTAATCCTTGTCTTTCAATCAGCCATTTAGCAACTGGTCAAGTTATGATCCCAAAAAGGGGACTGAAGTTCCGATGGCCAAGCTTCCTCCATGGTCATGTGACTGAACTTTGGGTGCTTGGCAGCACAGCCGCCTTTATGGCCATTTGCAGCATCCCGGATATATGCAATCATGTTTTATGATGGTTTTCCGAAAACCAGCACTTTCTTCTGATTTTTATCAAAACCATGCTAATAGGGAACCATTGGTTCGCTTAATGATCACCGCATTGGCTTAACAACCACCACAAAAAAGATTCTAAAATTGGTTGACATAACAACCATAATGGGCAGACTCCATTATAGTCGTATGTCGAAGAAGGGGTATAAAGAAGCGGGTAAGCCTTCAAAATTCTCTCATGGCCAAAGTTGCTCAAAAGTATTTTTCTATTGCTACCCCTGCCAATAGAGGTGACAATATGGCAGATCCATCAGTGTCGGTGTGTTGTGTAAGGCTGGTGGGTCTCTTTATGTAAATGCTATTTATATGTTTAACAAAGGATGGGGAAATCAGGGTGTGGTCACCAAATTTGGGTAACAAAATGTAGAAATATGAAGCCCCTAGACTTGTTTCTTTTTCTTAGTGAAGGTGGTAGGCATGGTTTCTTGGAGTCACTCTGCTTCCAAGAAAGATTACTATTAGGTTTTCTTAGTCTCCACCTAGCTGTAGCAGGGTAGAATGAGAGAAAATCCTGCCAGCCATGATGGCTGCCATATTAAGCTTTGTTATAACTAAGGGAGCCTAATAAAGATAATTTAAATCCTCAACATTGTCATTTCTCTTAATGTTTTCTGATTAACTCCCACAATTTCATGGCTTTTGGAGACAACTAAGTATAGTCAGATCACATATCACTGATTCTTCATCTTCTTTTCCCCATCACACAAATATTGGTTTACTTGAGCATCCTTGGAGCATATTGATACCTTTTCCCCCTTTCTAGTGATCCTGTCCTGGCTGCAGTCTTTAAAGTGCTGCACTATTACTATAAGAAATAAGTGTACATGTAAAAGACATTCAAATATTTCAGTACCATGGAACATTAATCAGTTATTCCAAATTAAATACAATATTTTTCATAACTGTGGTAAAGAGAGAGATGTATTAGCTGGGTTATTAGAAATTTCTATCAAATCATCTGTCTTAAATCATCTTTTTATGTTGAGTCAGTAAATACTGTAAATCATCATCATCATCATCATCCATCAAGTTGGTGTTGACTTTTAGTAATCAGCACAGATTTGCTCCATGATGACCTGTTCCTAATCGGGTATTTCAGAACTTCTAACGGTGGACCTCTTACCACTGTAACTGAGACCATTTTTTGTGGTCATCCTCTTCTTCCCAGCATTAGAGCCATCTCTAGAGAGCTTGGTCTTGCATAATGTGTCCAAATAGGATAATTTGAGACTGCCATAAAAGATAGACCAGTATACAGATGAAATGCATTTGTCTGTTGTATTAAGAATATGCAAAACAATTAAAAGTTTTGACATAACATATCGACATTTGTTAAATACCTTCAATAGCTCAACTCTTCCTCTTCCCTCTACACTATTTGTTTCAAATTAACAACAACATTGAAACAAAAATACATGATGTGGGTTGTTTCCTGCAGGCTATTGTTTGCTGTTTCTTTAGCTAATTATTTTTTGCATTCCATGTTTATTGTTTGCCACCCAGAGGTTATAAATCAAGTGGCCTTACAAATAAATAGATTTATAAATTATTTTAATAATGCTTTACAACTACATCTAATAATGCTTTATTTTTTGTAATTTACACTGGCAAGTTACAGCTTAGCTCTACTATATAATGGCATATAATGGCAATATATTAAAATGTGATTTTTAAAACATTTTATGTAGAAATAGATCTAATTTTACAGAATATGAACATATAATCTAGGGTCACATATGGTTTGAAAATTGTTCAAAAGTCTTTGGATCTTGTTTAATTACAGCAATTACAGCTTCTCTCTGCTTTTCATTAAAACATCCCATTTTTTCCAGGTTTCTGTGCAAGGTTGGAAAAATGTGTATATCTTAATGAATAAGTGAGAACTGTTATACTTAATGAGATTTGAAGTAACTTTTTTAATATAAATTTTATTAATTTTCAAATCTTTTCTTTAAAATAACAATTACAAAAATTCTTTAAGCAATTCTACATTGTTACAGAGTTCGACTTTTGTTAAGGTATTAATGCATTACACTTAATCTTATTTCATTTATCATAATTACAAATACATTTGTATTTACATATTTACATATTGCAATACTTTTTTAGCTATCTCTTCTTTGAAGTAACTCAATTCATTTTAAAAATAATTTCTGTTAAAGTTTACAATTATAAAAAAATAAAAATTAAAATAAGATTGAAAAGGAAAAATAGAAAGAGCAGAAAAAGAAGTAAAATATAGAAAAAAGCAAAAAAAAAAGAAGTAACTTCCCTCTTCATTATAACAAGTACAAATAGTTTTAGTAACTTATCACCTTTTCTTAAAATGCAACAAATGCTTTTTTCTTCCCATATCTCATCTCTTAATTATAAACAAAACTTAAAACTTCACCATTCATTCTTGGTCAGCAAAAGTCCATTGAAGGCTATCAGAGATAACTACATGGCTATTGCAACCTTGATCAAGTAAGCCAATTCTGTATTCCTTTTCTGTATTTATAAAAGACAGAAAACTTTTAATACCTTCAGATAGTGTTCTCAAGCTTGATTTCTTTACATCTTCTCTTGGTCTCCTCTCAGAAAATCCTTCAAAATTTTAACAGGTCTCTTTTGTAAATCCAGTAAAAAAAGTTATCCAAATAACTTTTCTGTTTTAATGCTTGTCTCTCTTTTTCAAATATCAAGACCTCATCCAGTTTCATTTCGATATTCAGTATATCCTCCATACTTTTCCATATCATTCTTGTAACTTCTCATGTTTAAATGCATATTATAATTAATCTCAGTCTTATCTGGTATAGCTTGTTCTTCTTTTGTAAGAACATTTGCATGCCATTCATCCATGAAGTTAGATATTCTTAAAATTAATTTCCAAGTCTATTGTTCACAAGTCTCCATAAAAGATCCACTGTTAAGTATTTTGCTCCATTTTATTCTAGTGTGTCAAATCTGATTATTCTACTTCATTAATTGTCATCTTTAATTTCTAGTGTCCAACATTCAAAGTCCTATATTATCATATTTTTCTAAAACAACTGCAATTTCCCTTGGGAAAATTTCTTTTAATTAATTTCATATTCTTATTTCAAATCCATCTGGCCCTTTAGTCCATTTAGAACCTTCCAAAATCAACACTCTGTACACCGTTTTGCTGTTTATTCCAAAAATTAATATTTTTCTAAATCCTTAAATTTGCATTTAAGGAGAAGGAGACTCACCCAGTAAATGCAATAAAAACTTATTGTTCTGAAGGTTCTTATTATTTCAAAAGCAGTAAAAAATAATTCCAAAGGCAATTAAGAAATGGGACTTGATTGAGCTGAGTTACAACTGTGAGCTTAGGTGGAATATTCCCTCAATTCCCAGTTGCTCAACTCACAGACCAACTGAAAAACCTCAGTTCTTGCTGTCTAAGCAGGAGGAGCAGCTGTCCAGGGTACATGTGGGCAATCTCACAATCTCTTCTTTTACTGGAGAGATTTCACCACCCAGGATCCAGCATCCAGTCACTGATGTCTTCCATAAACACTGCCCTGCTTTGGCAGAGACATTTGAGATGCCGTGGCCTCACTGGAAGTGTCTTCCATGTCATTTTTGAAATACGCACAATTTATGTTAAGTGCCAAGGCATATTGGAATGCTTTTAGTGATATCTAGTGGGAACTTCAAGATATTTGTGCAAATCACTTTATACATTGCGTTGGATTTACAGGAATTATTGCAAATCCACTGAAAACATATTTGATAAAACAATACAGCATTAGGAAGCTTATAATCCACATTAATATTACTTTTGTTAAAAACAAGCAAACCAGAAGTCAGACATTTCATCCTACAGTTTCCTATAAGATTCATTTGGAAGAATCACATTTAAAAAATTAACTTTTGCTTTTGGGGTTTGTTGATTTATTTTACATAATCTTTATATTCCACTTTTCATAGAGGATCCCAAGATACATAGTATTCTCCCCCCCCCCATTTTTCCCTATAATGCAACCATTTGAGGTAGATTGAACTGAAAGAGACTATTGGCCCAAAGTCATCCAATGGGCTTCTGTGATTATGAATAAACTAGAACCGTGATGGCGAACCTATGGCATGCGTGCCAGAAGTGGCATGCAGAGCCATCTCTCCCGGCACACAGAGCCGTTGCCCGTTGCTCTTCCGGGTTCTGGCGCACCGGCCAGCTAGTTTTTGTGAGCACGGGCACACCAGAAACCTGAAGAGCAGCCGCCCATTGCGCATGCGCACTCCAGGAAGATGATCTTCCTTTTTCCAGCGTGCGCATGCGAGTCGGCCACTTGGTATAGTTTCTGGTGCACATGCATGCATGGAGACCAGCAATCGCAAGAGCAAAGATCCGGAGAGGAGATCCTGATGGTTGCTTCCTAGGGGAGCAGAGATGTCGGCCAGGATGGGTGGGCTGGGGCTTCCCTCTCTCCCCACCCTATCGGGCTTCTTGCATGGCCCCAGGCGGTCCGGAGCACCTGGCCAGCTTGGGTGTACCAGAAGAGCCGGCCGGCCGGCCCCCGCACAGCCCCCCCATTGTTTCTGTGAAGGAAGTGCGACCACTTCCTGGCTGGCACGCAGTCTCTGGCATTCCTCCTGTGCAGCCCCGCCGCCCCAGAAGAACAACAGCAGCTGTATGGGGAAGGGCAAGAACAACCGGCCGGCTCTTCACACCACTGGTTTTCGGCGCGGCTCATCGGCTGGCCCCATTTAAGAGAAGGGTTGGGAATCCTCGTGTGCCCAGTCGTCGCCTCTTCTTTACCATCCCCCTCCCTCCGCCTAATTTGGCATGAGCCTGAAGTGGTTCGGGGGGGAGGAAGCGAGGCCCCAAAGAGCAGAAGCAGCAGGGGCAAGGGCAGAAGCCACCAGCTGGCTCGGGTGCACGGGGGGGAGGGAAGCCCTGGCCTGCATGTCCTTGCCATTGCCGCCCCCTGGCCCCCGGCAGTGGCACCTGTCATGCTGCCGCTTTTGGCTGGGTTGCTGGAGCAGCCAGGAGAAGGAGAAATGAACAGCCTGCCGCCACTGTGGCTCCTCCTCCTCCTGCCAGCCTCACTGTCAGACCTTGGGGTTTGCCTTACTGGGGGAGGGGAGAGAAAGGTCCTGGTGGTGGGAATGTCCGTGGTGCCAGAGACTGCAGCCATGCTCCGGAGAAGCCCTGTTGGAGCTATGATCCAATTAGCTGTATGAATGGCGGCGGCCAGCACAAGAGAAGCGGGACACCCGACGCTCAGCTCTGAAGACCCGTGGAGCCGGTCGGGCGATTTTCGGAATGGCCTGCGCTGGCGGGGCGCGGGGCTTGCCTACATAACTTTGCCAATGCCACTGCCTCTGCAAAGGCTGCGGGGCTGCACAGCTGAGCGTCGGGCAACCCGCTTCTCTTGCGCTGGCTGCCACCATGCACACAGCTGCGAAATCTGGAGAAAGAAGGAGCCACTCACACCTTTTTAAAAAGTCTCCTTTTCCAAAAGGAAAATAACTTGGGTCGTGGAACAGTCATGTGTAGCATAAATACACATGAAAATACAGACACACAAACTCAGACATACAACCATTCCATTCTGTTTATGGGCTAAGCGAGCGCCTTTGGCTGCTTTTACACACAAAGAAACAAGACTTTACTCTCCCACAGGCATGGCTGGGCTCTGCAAGTGAAACCACCTCTCGCCCCCTTTTGCCCGGTGTCCCTGGAAACACACCCCTCCTTTCCTCCCTATATCTGCCTTCCCGCACAAAGGGTCTTGGGAGAAAGTTGGAGGAAGGCAGCTGGACCGGTGGAGGCAGGTCATGGTTTGGCATTGTAGGGCCATATCTCCCACGTCCATCACCGACCAAGACGGGGTGGAGCCGAGCGGTTCCTTCAGCCAGATCATTGCCCATCTGGCTTCTGGCTTTCAATTACGGTGCTCATTTGAAAGTTTGGTGCAGATGTTTCATTACCCAAACTGGATAACGTCAGTGCTAGAAAGGAATGGGGTTGGAGGAGGGGAAGGGGAAGGGGAGGAGGAGGAGAAATATCCACGTTGGAGGCTGTTTGCACCGGCAAAGCGGCGCAAGAGCTGAAGTTTGTGCACCGCTTGCTTGGAGTTGGTCTCGAAAGGAAAAAAGCCTCTGTTGGGGAGGGAGGGAAACCCCAGCCTGCTGTTCCTGCCGCCCCCACCCCTTAGTGCCTGGCGACGGCAGTTCTCACACTGCCGCTTCCCCGGCGGCTGCAGTAAGTGGTAAGAGGCGCTCTGGCCGGGAATGCTCTGTTAGAAGAAGTCTAAGGCACCAGCATTTGCTGGCGCGAACGGCCATGCTGGACGCTGCCCGGAGCACGAGGCTGGCAGGAGGAGGAGGAGGAGCAGCGGTGGCAGACCATTCGCGCTGGCAAACTTTGGTGCAGGAGGCTTTCCAGGCCCAAAATAGGCCGGGTGGTGGTGGTGGCATGTGCGGGTGGCGCATGTGTGGGAAAGCGCACATTTGCAGGTGGGGGCAGTCATGCACACAGGTGGGGTGCGCATTGCATTGTGGGTGCCGGCATGCACGTGCGATATCGCGGGCGCGCACACACACTTTTGGCACACAACCAGAAAAAGGTTCGCCATCACTGAACTAGAACATACTTGGGGACAGACCAATACCATAACCATATTGACTTTCTAATCAAGATCAATTTGCATATAATATAAGTATAGTTCAGGCTTGAATCTGCTTAACTTCCAGGATCAGGCCATTTCCCAATTTTCTTAGCAATCCTTGAACTGGAAAAAAAGCAGGGTCAGCCTTCCTTATTTTGCTGCTAGCTTTTATAGAATGTCGCACTAGGTGGCAGGTCCATGCAAAGTTAGCTAATAAAAAACAACAACAACCTCAGGGTTGGAGCTTGTTAATATTTGAATGGGAAATCATCAGGACATTTCTGAACTGTAGGCTAGTTGGGAAAGGTAAAAGAAATCCAAAAAAACAAAAAAACAGGAAGAAAGTAATTACAAATAGCTTCCATATTGTCCCAAAGGTGCTTTTTCAGGAGGCAACTGGACTTTCTTGTTTTTTATTTTGAAGACGTTTCACTTCTCATCCAAGAAGTTTCTTCAGTTCTGACAGGATGGTGGGGAATGGAATGATTTATAGTCCTTGCAGACAGCTGGTAATCTGCATCCTTTTAGAGGGTCGTTGAAGCACTTGGAGGTTTATCTGTGTCCTCAGGGTCACCTGAGTAGTGCTCCTGATTCCTGTAGTCTGCATTTTTCCCCCCTGGAAATCCATTCCTACTCCCACACCATTCAAAGAGTTCAATAACCATTCAATAACTTCCATATTGTTACCAAGAAAACCATATGAATGTGTTCATATAATCACTCTGCACTGAGATCAGCTTGAGGAAGAGTTATCTTCCCTACTAATAGAAAAAGAAGATTTGGGAAAAGTAACTTCTTTTCTGAAAATTGTGTTATGGGAACATGGGAAATATACTTTTAAAGCATGTTTTTAAAGAATATGATATGCTATAATTGAATTTCTATTTTCCTTTCTTTTCCTCCACCATTTCAAGATGATTTGATATGTACTGTGACAATTCATATTTCTGCATTATGACCTTCTTTAGAAAAGGTAGAGTTAAAGAACTGACAGTTGGAATGTTCCCAGTTGAAATATGTTGGAAAGCATCCATTGGACAATTGCCTTCAGGAAAAAAAAAACCAGTTTGGCTAACAGGAAAAATGTGTTACCAGTTGAATTGCTCTGAATAGGTAACTTGCAATGTGTGTGTTTTTTCTTTGTATGTAGGTTTATTACCCGCCCTGATGTTAGACAAAAGAGAATGGCAGACTTCCTGGATTGGACCCTTTCAACATTATCTAAATCCTCTTTTCAGACCATTGCGGGGACTATTGTAATGGATGGCATGCTTCAAGCCCTGGTAAACAATTGTTTTCAAAGATAATCCCATTTTTCTTTTTTTTAAATGCTATTTTTAACTGTGTCAACTCCCTTAATTGTTGGAAGTATTTCCAAATTATATGTGGCTGCCAGGTCACAGAACAAAATTCCTCTGCTACTCTTAGTTGCATCGGAGAAGGCTTCAGCATATGTGGCAAGGGAAATCTGCAAAGTTCTCTACCGTGTATAATGATGAAAAGTATTGGAGCTCTTTGGGCCCGTATGTGTCAGACGCAAACAATCAGATCCACACTCAAAGAGTTCAATTAGCTATTTATAGTATGTGCAAGCCTATAATTCAAGAATCCTCTTAGACTGGTGGTTTGCACCTGAATCAGACTAGCTAAGGCTCAACAGCCTTCAAGGGCAGTCAGACTTCAACCTCTTATGCTTATGTAGGGATTCCAGACTAACTCCTTATTTGACTCCACCCCCCCAGCAGTATAAGATGCAACATCCATAAACAATATTTATTTTTGTTGCAAAAGTAAAACAAGACAAAGGATTGCACATATCAACTGACAAAGAGGTTTAGATAATGATAATCATTCATGGACATTATTAGTCACTTATTTAGTTTTGAATGTGACACTATTTACAAACCAGCTGAGGTAAATAGTTAGACATCTCAATATCACATACATTGATCACTAGTCTGAGAATGAGATGTATTCCTATGTGCTCCCTCTTTCCTGCAGTATGTAGCTTTCAAACTTCTAATTTGGCTTATTCAACTACTAATCTATGACAACTGAACTGAGAGACTAGTTTATGTGCTACTTATAAATCTTGGTTTATTAATATCTTTTTATATATTGGCATAAACTTGTGAAATTTTTATGGCCAGCTGCCTCATGTGTGTAGTCATCGCATCCATTTTGTGTGTATTACAATGGATTCAGTGATGAAGAAGATGGTTAAGAAACAATATTCTTCTATTCATCCTCTGCTTTGTTCATTATTAAAACCATTGACTTATTGAGTTATTTTACAAATAGAAACAAATTACAGCGATTAAGTAACTACAGAAAGAGTTATTAGAGTAGGGGGCTTTGTCTGCTTATGATGTGCTAGTATGCTGGGGCATATCTCAACAGGTAGGGTCCAGAGGTGGGTTCCTGCCTCTGATTGCCGGTGCGGTTAATCGCTGAGTTTGGCGCAGAGCCGAAGACGCTGCTCCCGTTCGCGGAGCGGGAGCTTTCCCCGGGCGCTTTCCCCGCCCGCATGGATGTCGCCAATTGCGTTCTGTTGCCCTCTGCGCATGCCCAAAGCGTTCCGCATGCGCAGAGGGCAACATAACGCAATTGGCAACATCCATGCGGGCGGGGAAAGCGCCCAGGGAAAGCTCCCGCTCCGCGAACGGGAGCAGCGTCTTCGGCTCTGCGCCGAACTCAGCGATTAACCGCACCGGCAATCAGAGGCAGGAACCCACCTCTGGTAGGGTCTCAGATTGAAGTACAAATGTTTATTTTCTAAACTAAAGAGTAAAAAGTAAGAAAAAAAGTCTTACCTGCTCCATCCTTCAACTGTAGAAACCTTCTGTGATTATGTGAAATTGTAGTATTAGTGAAACTAATTTTCCTATTAGTAGAAAGAAAACTCACTTAGGTGCTTTTCTTTGTTCTTTAAAAGAAGAAGAAAAAGAAACATGTTATATTTCATGTTGGCAAAGTTTAAGAGTTAAAAGTTTTCCTCATCTGCTTAACAAAGCCTGTTGCTGCTTGATGAAACTTGTAGGATGTATATTACTTTAATATTAGTCATATCTTCTTTGTTCTATGTGGTTTTATTCCACCTGTTATTAGAGTATGTTAAGTGAAACAGGTGAAAACTGAACAAGTTGAATCGAAACTTGAATGAGATGTAATTTTCTTGAAACTAGAGACTTGCTCATAAATATATTTCCCTTTCTTTACAGGAATGGCTCAAGTATTGAGCAATTTTATTGATTTGGTAGCTCATTTAACCCTTTTTGAGGGTGTTCAATATTTTTTCCTTTCATGATTAAAGGTTATATTATAAGCAATGGGCAGCTGGTATTGCAGTATTAGAAAAATATTAGAAAAATATTTTAGAAAAAATAAACAACTGATACATATAAGTCAAATGAATTTTGATTACTATATTGAACTACCATTTATATAATTGTATAATTTTACATTAGTTATCTTTTCATAGATAACCAGTGTTTGGCTTATTAGGCTAATTTTGAATGAAACTCAAAATTGTTTTAAGTAGAATATTAATCTGGCTCTTCCATTTTTAATGTCCCAATTTTTGTGGCTTTAAAATGTTAAATGGTAATAGAAACTAAGGTTTGCCTGTTTTGGCCATCCTTTTGGATTTTTCATGGTCTGTTTTCCTCAATTGCAACAAAATTGGTTTGTGATCCCAGCATGCTTTGGACAAGTATAGATAACAGGCAATGGCTATTTTCAAGTTTTTCTTTTTCATTCGTTGCAACATAGTCTAACCTCAGTTCAACCTTGGGATATCTGAGAAAGAAACAGAAATTAGTGGTCTGCATTAAAATAATGGGAAAATAAATATTTAGAAATTTCTTTTTTTTTAAAAGAAAGCAACAATTGTCTTCATTTGTCCATGAAGTTGTTGATATTTTAGTGTAAGTAGTAGATGGAAAAAATACTTCTCTCTCAAAAGTTCACATTTTCCCTCAAAGTATTTTTTTTCAGTACCATTTAGAATGATTGTGGTATAAAGGTAATTGTTAGAGAATAAGAGGAAGGTGACATTGAAGCTGAAGAAAAAGTGATTTGTTTAAGATTACCCTGTGAGTTGAAGTTCAGTAGTGGTTTTGTTATCAGGTCAATTGAAAATATTTGAGATCTTAAAATATAGATTGTCATATGTATAATGGCTTGACAGTACTGGATTAAATATATAATTATTTGCATGAAGGAGGTTTTGAATAATAAATGTCCTGGGCCAGATGTCACATAGTAATTTCACATTTCAGAGTTTAGCTGATCCTTAATGTTCGAAGTAAAAAATAGTTTTAACATATACAGTACGAAAGGTGATTGAAATTGACAGTGAAATAGTATACAAAAATGGAACTGGGTATTATATAAGAAATTGATCTTATTAAAATATATAATGGTCAAATGCATCATAACGATATAATTTCAGAAAATCAATTTGCTGAACTATTTAGGCAGTACTTTCATATCCAAGTGATTCATCCTTAGCTAAAATTTGTGAACTCTTAGCAGAGGTGGGTTCCTCCCGGTTCGGACCTGTTCGCCCAAACCGGTAGCGACCCGCTGGTGACATCACGATGCTGTCACGGAACCGGTTCAGTTGGTGCCGGCCTGTGGGCGCCGTCATCCTTTTTTTGAATTCTTTTTGAAATTTTTTTTTGAAATTTTTTTTCCTTCTGAGCATGCGCAGAAGCTGAGTTTCTGGCACTGCGCATGCGTCGCCATATTATTTTCGGCTTTTTTGGGGGATTTTTTTTTATTTTTCGGCACTGCGTATGTGTGTGTGCATGTGTTCGCGCATGTGCTCGCGCGCCCCCACGTGGCGCGCCCATGCGGCGCGGGAGGAAGCAAACCGGCAGCGAGGTAAGTTAGAACCCACCCCTGACTCTTAGAGATTGTTTATATTTCTCTCTGCTGTGGATCTGCATATTTCAAATTTGACATCATTGTGCTTATGTGAGTTTTCTTCAATACCTTACGAGATGTATAATAGGGATCAAAATATCTGTGACATTCCAAACGTTAAGCTGAAATTCAAAACAGCTCCAGCTGGTCTAGCCAGGGAAATTCAGCAAATTGGAAGTCTCTGCTTTCCAATCCTGATTTTTTTTTTAAAAAAAAAATCATTTCACTGAGTATCTATTTGTTCAGTTGATTACAGAAGCTACCAGCAAAGCTGGTTCTTACTTCATGGAATTAAACTACCAATGCATCAAATGAATACAAGATGTCCCATTTTGATCGTTACATGTTTTCTTAATGAGGACAAGAGATTTGAGTATATAAACATCAAAATCGCTCCATAAATATTTCTTCCTGAATTAGTTGTGGCAAGATTGTATTTTACTGTTCAATTTATCTTTTAAGGCAAGCTGCTAAATACTGACAGTTCTTGTTGAAACATGCACTGTGCGTTTCACAACATGATTCCACTTATGGGCTTGTTCTTCTGCACCTGTTGATAGGACACCTGTTGTGAAAGAATGTATTACTAACAGGTAGCACAACTTTTATCTCTTTCAAGTACAGGTTTCAAATATGTCATGTCTGCATTATAATTAAAAGGCAGCATTACTTGTGGAGTGTATGATCTATATTTGTTTACTGGTGATGCCTGCCTTCATTAACTATATCAGTGATTCACAACTGCCTGATGGGTGGGTGCTTATCATAGGACAGATTTTAAAAACACCAAACCAAACTCCAGACTGCAGTAAGGGAGGGAAATGTTAAATTCTTACTTTATTACCTGTCAGATTCTATTAATTAATAGCTCCCAGTCTTTTATATATTCATGTTCGTGGTATGAATGTTAGAAGATGAGTTTTGATATTATGTATTCTGTGTATGAGATTTTGATATAGATGCTTTGTACACACACACACATACACACACACACATTCAAACTTACAAAGAACTGATAAAGAAATAAAGGGAGACTAGTATAGATCTATTTCAAGCTATTTAGCTCTCATCAGCTAGCCATACCCTTCTAGGATTCGAACTTGGGCTGCTTGCCTTGTTTAGGCAGTGCTTTTACCCTCTAAGCCACAAGTTCTCCTCCCTTATCAGCTGAGCCATGGAAAAGATTATATATATAATCTTATATATTATATATATAATCTTATAAGATTATATATATAAAATTTTATATAATATATCTATTATATAATTATATATAATATTTATAATATATATATCCTGTTTCCCCCAAAATAAGACATCCCCTGATAATAAGCCCAATAGATGCTTTTAAACATGCCTCATATATTAACAAATGTTTTGCTAGCCCTGCAGGGTGTAGCACTCTAGCTTGCATGATAGGGATGTTCTCATCTTGGAGTAGCCTGGGGCATAGAAACTTAAGTTATGGTTAATTTATTTTAATAGAGATACACTATACAAATATGAGTAATAGGGTTAAAATAAAGCATATTTGCTAGTAAGTAAGTAAAGCAGCATATCTTAAGAACTATTTTTATTTGCGTTAAAGAAAAGGCATTTTCTCTGCAAGCTTTCCATGCTTTAACATAACATTGTTCGGTAATAATTGTGTGCTCTTGTAGATTATGCCTCAGGTAAGAGATAGCCCTGCTATGCAGTTTTTTAGTCTTAAAGGCACAAAAACAAATTTGTAGCTCTGAGTATTGAACATAACCTTTTCTAGCTTTTAACTCATTATAGATATCTTGATTTCAAGCAGTGAGCTGAAATTTTGTTGCCTTTATTTACTTAAAATTAGGGAACATATCTGTCAATTAAGGAAGTGCAAAATAGGTTTCAAAGATGCTCCCTTACTTGTGCCTTTTCAATTTGCCATTAAAACAGGAACCCAAGCACCATGCATTTCCCCCTTTTTACTAGCAGTGCATTTCCAAGCTACAATCCCAATTTGGGTGTGATTCATTTTAGAGTTTTTTACACGGGATTACATCTTTTTCACTCAAATTCATCTCTGTGAATTGATAAAGTTCAGGTGCAAATGTTCATTTCAGTTAGAAATATAGGAATGTATTATTTTGAGTCAGACAACAGATCCATCTAGCTTAATAATGCCTGCTCTGACTGAAAGCGCTATCTCAGATATTTCACACGTAATAGCTTTTATCTATGCCTATAAATTGTATCAGCTTATTCATAGAAATGCTCAGTAGATGTTTGTAGTATTTAATTCAATTTTTATAGTATTTAATTCGGAAAAGCTATTACGATATAGCAGTTGGAAGGTTGAATTAGAAGTGAAGACTGGTTTAAATTCCCATTCAGTCATGAAGCTTACTGGGTAATTTGGACCAATTACCAACTAACTCAGAATATGGAACTATAATGCTGTTTGTTTACCTTTTGGATTAGCTTTATTGATAGACCATATTATTATGGCTTGTTCAACAAACATAGTTTAAAACAATTGTCTTATCTGTAAGAATATATTCCCAGCCCAACCTATGTCACAGAGTTCTAGCAAATTTTGCTGGAGGAAATAGCAAAGAAACTTGAGTGCCTGCTCTGAGTGTCTAGTAGAAAGACAGAAGAAACAATCTAAACCGAAAAAAGATCCCTTGTAAAGGTCCTTCTTATTTAAAGTCTTTTTGTTTTGTTTGCTTTTGGCCAACCTAACCTAATCCCTTTCCTAGCTTGTGCCATATATTTTGTCTATATTTCTTGGGTAAAGTGCTGATCAGAAGGAAGATTCTAGGATGATTTTGTATGTGTTTACTTGCGTTCTCAATTTTGACTTTTTTATCCTCTCCTCTTCTTAACACATTCTGTATCTCAACCAGAGTTTCCAGATTATACACAAGAACAGGAAATACTTTGCTGACAGTGAAAGATAGAGTCCCTTTGGGAGTTGGGCGGCCTATAAGATTGATTGATTAAATAGATAGATAGATAGATAGATAGATAGATAGATAGATAGATAGATAGATAGATAGATAGATAAATAAATATCCTCAGAATGCTAATGTTACCAGATAGATAGATAGATAGATAGATAAATAAATAAATAAATAAATAAATAATTTAAATTTTCTTTTCTAAAACTGTGATTTATTTTTTTTTGAGGCAGAAGACTTTCATAGTAGTTTACCACTTAATACTTTCTTGTTGTTTAGTTGTGCTTCTGTTAAAGTAAAGTAAGGTGAACAAATAATCCTAGGGACAATGATTTGTCGGCTTGACCTCTTAGAGGTGCTGAAGGGTAATTATTATGGTGTTTTCAATCCTCCCTTAAGGTTGGGCATATCTATTGCTCATAGTTTATTGGAGCCAAAGGGTAACTACAGATTCTCATCTCTGTGGCAGTAAGATGTGCCTGCTGCCAAGTAATCATACCACTTTTAATAGTGATAATTTGTATAGCTTGGGGAAGATGTCCCAGAGGTAATGCTGATTCTTACATCTTACAAAGACAAAGTCTACGTGGGTTATGCAGACAATTAGGAGGTGTGTCAGGTTTTTCCCTGATTACTAAGAAACTAGTTTTTGTTTGTGTCTTGCATCATGTTATTACAAAAGCAACAAAACCAGATCTGATATTTCTATTGCTAGGATGCGCCAATGGTTTTCTCTAATTTGTAGGTACTATAATTATTTAAAGGAGAGGTAGCTGGATTCCTCTCAACATGTTGGTTAGTGTTACATGTCCCCACAAATGCTAAAGAAATGTGATGTAACTTAGAAATGCCCAAGGCATACAACTGGAACTTTAATGTCTTTAACATGAAGTTCTGTAGATGTTAAAGGTTCTAAACAAGAGGCAAAATCAACCTATTGATTTTCTAATTAAAAGTTTTCTTCTATTTAAGGCTTATACTTCTTTTCATGTTGGTTGTTGTAAAAGAAATTTTGGAGCATATTTCTCAAAGAATAATCCTCGAATTTAAGGTAATCCTTGAATTAGGACCATTTGTTTAGCAACTGTTTGAAGTTATGGCAGTGCTGAACAAATGGAACTTGTGCCTGTTTCCTGAAGTTATGGTTGTCGCAACACCATCATGGTCTCATGATTTGGATACTTGGCAGCCTCCCCACACCTATGAGTTCAGGGTGCTTCAACTCCCCCCATTTCCCTTCATCCCTGCCCTTCTGGCTCCCCTGCATGATGACACTCCTCAGCAGCGGAACTGGGGCTGATGTAGAAGTCCAGGCCCTTCAGCAGTCTCTGCTGGCCGCCATTGCCCCTTGGCCTGTATTTCAGCACCAGTGCTGCTGCAGCTGAGAGGTGCTGCCCAGAGGTGGGTTCCAATTTTTTTTACTAACACTGTGGGCGTGGCTTATTTTGTGGGCATGGCGTGATGGTCTTGTGACGGTGGGTGTGCCTTCGTGGTCATATGACTGGGAGGTGGTTTGGCAGTTATGTGACTGGGTGATCATCTGACTGGGTGGTCATGTGAATGGGTGGGAGTGGCCAACTTGACGTCACTCACGTTAAGGGTTAGGGTTAGGGTGCCTGGCCTCTCCTCGCCTCAAAGGCCTCAATGAGATACAATTTCCCTGTCTATTTACTACTTCTGAACATCCAAAATATACTATTTAATCCTATGTATATATGCCATATGTGTACATACATATTACACAGAGTCACACAAAAAGATACATTATCTACTATATATATTATATGTGTATGCACGCACACACACACACACACACACCTCTTCTAAAACTACACAGTCAACCTTACTTACTGCATTTGGAAAAGCACACCCAGAGTCCACTTTCTGCCACATATTTAACCATAACTTCTGTACATTAGAACATTACACATGCCTTCAGATGTTCTTCCCTAGCTTGCACATGACTGTTAGAGCCAGGAAATGTCATGGATTGAGTAAAATGTGGTGAAACTCACTTAACAACGCTCTTGCTTAGCAACCAAAATTTTGGGCTCAATTGTGGTCATAAGTCAAGGACTATCTCTGCCTTCCTCTGCATGGCAGCCTTGTCCTAGTAAACTCCTCCTTTCTGGCAATTTTCCTTTCTGTTAGAGGCACCAAAATAATCCAGACAATGTAAGGTTTCCTACTGCAGCACGGTGTTGGACTAGATGACCTCTGAGATATCTTCCAGCCCTAAATTGCTGTGCTATTTCAAAGTGTCTTCTGAAGCCACATCTAGTGGCAGGGTTTGTAGTGCTTCCTTCCTCTTCTTCCTTCCTCTTCTTCCTCTCTCTCTCTCTCTCTCTCTCTCTCTCTCTCTCTCTCTCTCTCTCTCTCTCTCTCTCTCTCTCTCTCTCTCTCTCTCTCTCTCTCCTCTCCCTTCCTTCCTTCCTCTTTCTTCCTTTTTCTTTCTTTCTCTTTCTGTCTCTTTCTTTCTCTCTTTCTCTCTCTTTCTCTTTCTTTCTCTTTCTTTCTTTATCTCTTTTTATTTCTTGTCTTCTCTCCCCCTTCCTTCCTCTTTCTTTCTTTCTTTCTTTCTTTCTTTCTTTCTTTCTTTCTTTCTTTCTTTCTTTCTTTCTTTCTTTCTTTCTTTCTTTCTTTCTTTCTTTCTTTCTTTCTTTCTCCCTCTCCCTCTCCCTCTCCCTCTCCCTCTCCCTCTCCCTCTCCCTCTCCCTCCCCCTCCCCCCTTTCTCCCTTCCTGTGAAGAACCCCAGAAGGTCCGCACCCCCCGTGCCCCATTTTGGGCCCAGCAAGCCTCCCTACATCCCCCTAGGAGCCAAAAGGGGCATAGGGGGCGCTGCTCCCCGTGCCCCGTTTTGGGCCTAGCAAGCCTCCCTACCTCCCCCTGGGAGTCAAAAGGGGCATGGGGGGCAGCGCACCCCCTGTGCCCCATTTTGGGCCCAGCAAGCCTCCCTACATCCCCCTGGGAGCCAAAAGGGGCATAGGGGGCGCTGCTCCCCGTGCCCCGTTTTGGGCCTAGCAAGCCTCCCTACCTCCCCCTGGGAGTCAAAAGGGGCATGGGGGGCAGCGCACCCCCTGTGCCCCATTTTGGGCCCAGCAAGCCTCCCTACATCCCCCTGGGAGCCAAAAGGGACGCAGGGGGGGTGCCGCTCCCCTGTGCCCCATTTTGGGCCTGGCAAGCCTCCCTACATCCCCCTGGGAGCCAAAAGGGGTGTGGGGGCACTGCACCCCCCGTGCCCCATTTTGGGCCTAGCAAGCCTCCCTAGAGCCCCCTGGGAGTCTGCCGCCCCCCCATGCCCCATTTTGGGCCTAGCAAGCCTTTCTACATCCCCCTGGGAGCCAAATGGGCACGGGAGAACCCTGGAAGCAGGGGTGGGTTCTAACTTAACCTCGTTGCCAGTTTGCTTCCTCCCGCGCCACGTGGCAAAAAAACAAAGCCGAAAAACCGATGGCGACTGCATTCACAGTGCCGAAACTCAGCTTCTGCGCATGCTCAGAAGGAATTTAAAAAAAAATCAAAAAAAGATGGTGGCGCCCACGGACCGGTACCGACCAATCTGGTTTGGTGATGTCATCGTGACATCACCAGCGGGTTGCTACCGGTTTGGGCGAACTGGTCCAAACCGGGAGGAACCCACCCCTGGTGCTGCCTCATGTCCCACACTGCAGCCAGTGTATTAGCTTTTTCCATAGCATTCTTCTAACTTATCATTTTAAAATCCACATTCAAATCAATTTCAGTCTAATATCTAATATAGATAAGCAATTTCATGATTTTAAAAACTGGTCTCTAGAGAGGACTAATGATTTTAGAAAGGGTATGCAGACTTCAGTAGTGGGTTCTAAATCCCGTCGCTACCGGTTTGCGTGTGCGCTTGCGTGCGCGTGCAACACTTCTGCACATGCGCAGAAGCGTCCCGAGTGGGTGGGCGGAGCCTCCCGCCGCCACTGCTACCGGTTCGCAGGACCGGGCCAAACCGGGAGCAGCCCACCACTGGCAGACTTGTAATATGATGCAAAATGTTATGATAATAAAAATAGTGAAATACTTTTAAAGAAAGGAATCAGGTAGTAGTGACCACAATATAAAAAATATCAGTAATAATGTTTGCTCAATAGCATTTTTTGAACATAGATTATGTCTAAAGAGTACAGTTGAAGAAATGGGAAATGTAGAACAAATTTTACCTGATAAGATAGAGATAATATCAAAAGTGGTATTACAACTGACAGGCCAAGAGAATAATTTAGAAAAGGATGTTTCATTGAAAGTACAAAATAAACACACCAACAGAGTGACCTAGATAACTTTTCCTATTGGATTTACAAAAGAATCTTGTTAAAGTCTTGACAAATTCAATTCTGTGTGATGGGACAAAGAAGAAATGAAGCGAAATCAAATCCTACAATACTTTAATGAACTAAACATTAAGACTGCTAGAACTAAAAGGAAAGAATATAAATATACATTGTTACTCCAGGTCCTTTATTGACTTTCTGCTGAAACCAGGATTATGTTTCATAAGTTATTTTATAGATAAAAGATGGAATATCAGGTGAATTGATAAAATGTTTGTAACTTTAAGGAGAGGGAAGAGTTGCTAAATTTGTTTATACTTGTGATGAAAATGGGAAGTCGTTTATATATTTCTTATTTCTTTCTTGATTGTATTCCTTGTACTTCTCTTTTTCTTTGTACTCTTTATTCTGTATTTCTTTCTTTAAATTTAGTTTGTATTAGATTTTATTGTTATAACTAATATTCTCTCTCTCTCTCTCTCTCTCTCTCTCTCTCTCTCTCTCTCTCTCTCTCTCTCTCTCTCTCTCTCTCTCTCTGTGTGTGTGTGTGTCTGTGTGTGTGTGTGTTAGTTGAACTTCTCCAGTGTTAACAGTGAATAATCAAGGTCTTGTTAAATGAAGGCTTATCAAAAAGTCCTAAACTGCTCCTAATCCTCAGTGTACTCCATGCTTCGTAATGTTCTGTTCATTCATGCTACATTTAAGATCATGAAATGCAGTTCATTAAAAACTAAAACAAAGCAGGTGCATAGCCTCAGGGAGTTTTTGTTGCATTTACACCATAGCTGACATTACTTAAATCCATAAATAGCTGTTAACATATGTGGAAATATTTTTGGGGTTGGGCTATGCTCCTTTAACTTTAACTCCTGGCCATATTTATCTGAAAGTGTTTCTTCCTATTAGAGTGATGAAACATAGGGTTCAGATAAAGTATTTCGTTTAGTGTCTGGATGAATGTTTACACAATTCTAAACATTTAATTATTTCAAGCCCTATTTTAAATATTTTCATTGAGTGAAATGAAAAATTATTAGAAAAAGTATGTTGTATGGACTATGTTTTTTTTGTCATGGTTGAATTCACACAATGAGTTAGTGAACGCCATATTTACAGATAGCAAATGTATATCAAGACCATTCCATCTCCCAATAAATACCTATGAATTGGGAGGAGGGTGTCTTAAATTTGCTGAATAGAAGACTGGTGTTGAAACAAAGGAATGGGGCTTGAGGTTCAAATTATTGCAAACATGAGTGCCTTAAGTTTAATTTAGGACGTCTCTTTGCCTCCTGAATTTAGGGGTTACATCCCTTCCTTTCCTTGGGCGGCTACCCTTTTTATTAACTTTATCTCCATCTTGTTATATCATTAATAAGTAGGTTTCCTTTATAGAGTTTAGAGTGATGATCACTAACTTGATTTTAAACGAAATTGGGTAAATTCATGGACAATAGGTCTATTCTGTTACCTCCAGGTTTGGGAAACAATCCTGCAAGTGGGATATGTGAACATCCCAGAGACATGTTGAACTAGAATGGGCCTGGAACCAATTTTTTTGTCTTGTGTTCTTATGCTTTTCTTAGTTGTTAGAAGAGGGGATACATATGACTGCATGTAAGTATGTTCTGTTTCTCTCTGGTTTAGAGAATGATTAGTATATGGAGATCAATTAGTGTTTTCAGTGGACATATAATGAAGTTATTAAAAAGTTTGTTTTTTGTCCTGGCCCTGTCCTTTTAGGGAGTGTGACTTCTGCCAGGTATATATTTATGGGAAGGAAGAATCTTCAGGATTAATTTCAGTTGGAATTAGTAGTCCTAGGATGACAAGGTGTGAAATGAAATATTATTTGTGTTTATCGTTTTTTCCGCTATCTAGGCTTTATTTACGTGCAGAACCATTTTAAATTTAAGTTTGTGTTCCTTTTAAGTAAATATACTAGATTGGAGATGTCTCAACAAGTACTTCGGAAAAAAAGTGGAATGTTTACTTGCAGCTTCTCATTTTTATCCTTGTTTAATTATCGTAATCCTAGTTTCAATCAATTTAGACAGTACAGAAGTATATACTGTTTCCAAGAAATATATATATATGTAATGGCTTTTATATCCAAGCATTTATCTCTAAGAAATAATTTCAAAGATGATAAATCAATATGGTTTTTGTTAATACAGAGATTCTGAAACTGGTTTTAAGTTGCCCTGTGTCCTCATTGGATTTGGTTAAGCAGATGTTAAATTGCACCAGTCTAGGGTTGCAAATAGTAGCCATAATTATTTTGAGTTGATGTATATTGTGCAAGATCCTTGGGTGTAACTACAAATGTGCAGGTTTGGGTGGACATCAGTTATTGTGTATCATAGCATAGTCATGAGATTTACATTTAATTATAGTTTAACTAGATAAAATAAGGGAAGATGGTTAAGTAACTCAAATATGACAATATGTTGTGAATTCAGATTGCATCTTGCCCCTTAGGAGTATAAAATAAAATCTAAGGAATTATAATAATAATAATAATAATAATAATAATATAATCCCCCATTGAGGCATTACCTTGATGTGGTTGTGGGGCTTGTATGCTCTGAAGAAGATGAGATATATGCCAATGATTCATCCATACTTGACAGATCTTGTCAGAGGAGGCAGATGAAGAGTGTCTCTCCCATAAATAATATGGTGAGACGTAACTTACAGAAACCTACTGGATTCGTTGTTGCTCAATTCAATGAGGACAATGCACAAGATGTTGGGAGTTCTGGTGACATGTGCACAATGCACAAGATGTTGGGACATCTGGTGACATGTGAGCTATTGGCTTCAGGACTGTTGGCTAAACAAATAGGGTAAGTAGCCTGCAGGACTACTGAAAGAAAAGTTACTTACCCATTGCAAATATACAAAAAGTAAAAGCAAAGATATACTGATTTTCTATTATAAATCATGTCTAGTGAGAAGAGAACATCTGAAAAGAATATACCAGTTTTGGAAAGAACAACATCCAGCATCAGAAATAACAGAACAAAGGCTACAAGATCAGCTTCGATTTATAATATGAAATAAAGAATATACCAAAGCAGAATTAGAAGAACTGCAAAGACCTGACCAGGGCAAAGAAATCAAAGTATTGCCAGAGGAATCCCAAACAGCAGAGATAATCCAGGTGGAATTGTTAGCATAGAAATCAGCATTGTTTTTGAACCGTTTTCATTCCCAAACTAGGCACTCTCTCTTTTGCCTTCTCCTCACAAAGAGCAAAGCCCTCTAACAAGAGCAATTGAAACAAACTGAGCATCTAGAACAGCACAAAAGCAATAGAATAAGGCTGCCTGCATTGAAGCTTGTTACAAAAAATGGCTAGCACATTTTAAAAGATACCAGTACTGTAGTTTATCAAATATATGCACTAGCTTGCTGCAAGAAATAAACCAACTGATGTACAGCACAGCTACAGTTATTATTCAAGATCTTGGATGCAAAATCAACATTTTTTTTTAAAAAAAAATCCCAATCAGTGAATTGCCAAAATGGAGGATCAGGTTGGGAAATAAGATCAGTGTGTTAAGATCAGATGCAAGCTAGCTAGAAGAGATAAACAAAAGAAGCTGAAGAACAAGAAGATCAAAGAATATCTGACTAAGAAATATCACCTAGAGACAAGGAAGATCAAGGAAGCACTGGAAAAAATAAAACTGCAAATAAGGCTGAACCTCCAATTTCAGCTGAATCAGAAACATCTCTACCAATCCATCAATGGAGAGATTAGAATGAATCAGTTAACGCTTGACAAAGAAACAGTGCAGTTCTGGGTGCAGCTATGGGATAAACCAAAGAAATACAACAAAAATGCAACTTGGATAAAGGAGGTGGATAAGAATAAAAAAGAAACTAAAATGAAAGAACTTGTAATCAACAGCAAAAAAAAAGGTGGAGAAAAGGGCAAGTAAGATCAAGAACTGGTCAGCATTAAGTGAATAGGAACTGTTTGGCTTTTGATTGATATATCTGATTAGCCTGCATCCATTCATTGCCAAGCAGTGTAACATCATACTACAAGGAGGTGAAATTTAAGATTGGTTAACAACTGGCAACCCCCCCCCCCCATAATGAAAGAGCCACCAAAAGGAGTGGCATTAGGCAAATACAAGGCAATTACCTGTTTACCAAACCTTTCAGATTGCTAACTAGTATGGTAACTGATGAAATCCAACAGCATCTAGCTGAAAACAAACTGTTTCCATTTGAGCAGATAGGAAACTGCCCAAACAGCAGAGGAACAAAAGATCAGATCCTAATTGACAAGCTGATACTGGAAAACTGCAAGAAAAGGAAGATCAATTTGAACATGGCTTGGATTGATGACAAGGAGGCATTCTACTCCCTGTCACATGATTGGATAATTAAGTGCCTACAAATAACGGCAATCAGTAGAAACATCAGAAGCTTTGTGCAAAGATCAGTGACACAGTGGAAGCTACAGTTACTGGTCAGTGGTAATAGACTGGGAGAGGTTAACTTCAAGATGGGAATCTTTCAAGGAAACTCAGTATTACCACTACCCTTAGTCATTACATTGATTCCTCTGTCAGCAATACTGAACAAGACAGCCATGGCTCTCGAACATCAGAAACATATGCCAGGTTACATATGCCAGGCTATCGCACCTCCTTTAAATAGATGATCTGAAGCTATATGGAAAAATACCACCTGACACCTAATTACTACTCAATACTGTCCAAATATATAGCCAAGTTATTGCAGTGGAGTTTGGGGTGGATAAATGTGCTCCTGTTAAAATTAATGGGCGGGGGGGGGATAGCGAAAATTGAGGAAATCAAGATGCCCTAAGGAAATAACAAAAAGAGTTTGGAGGAAGATCACTACAAATCCCTAGCCATCCTTCAGGCTGACAAAAATGAAGCAGTCAAGAAGAGCATTACAGGAAGTCCTCACCTTATGACCTTTTGTTTAGCAACTGTTCAAAGTTACAACGGTGCTGGGACTTATGCCTAAAGATACACTACTGCAGCGCCCCCCATGGTCATGTGATTGTATGATCTGGGCATTTACATTTACAACAAATGTACAGTGATCATGTAATAATTAGTGGCAGTCTTCTCTGCTGGCTTCCCCAGAAAGAAGCCAGCAGAGTTCTTGACAATTGCTATCCCTCTTCCCTTCCCTCTGCTCTTGGATGGTACAGAACCTAAAAGCTGGGTGGGCACATTTCCGAGTGGGGACAATCCCACCACAGACCCAATCAGTTCTTGGTAAGACATACCAGCTTGGCTCCCTCCTCCAGGATATGATCCTGGATGAGATTAGCTTTATTATGTACAAATCTGGCATTCATAAGCAACAGCGGAAGTCCAGGGCCATCAGGAATCTCTGTATTGCCTAATTGCCAGGCCAGAGTGGGATCTCTTTCAAGGACTCGGGCCAATGTCCCCATTTGAGATACCCTTGGATTTCTGATCTCTCACGGGGAGGTAAGGTAGAGATGGCCCTGCTTTCCCTCTCAGCTTCCCCACTCCAGCCTTCTCAGATATGTTTCTTTTACAGGCCTTGCAGGCATATCCACCCTCTCTCTTGACAAATCTTCTATAACTCATCCCAACTCACCAAGAACTCAAATCATCCCTAACCCCACTTGCCTCAAGGTACTTGGCAGTCCAAGCCCCCATGGGAAAAAGAAGACAAAAGAAAGAAAAAAACACACCTAAAAGTTCCACCCAGTCCCTCCTTAACCCTTCTAAGCAGAGCTGGCACCCTAATTATGATGCAGGCTGAAAGGCCCAGGGCAGCCAGATCCACAAGGCCAACATTGTGGTGGTGATGGTGGTGGAGGTGACTGCAAAAGACCAAAGTCCACCAAGTCTGGGAAGAAGATATAGAATGTTAAGATCCTATTCGTTGTTTTCTTTGAAAATTTGTATCCTATTGCAAAGTAGCTTGAGTTCCATTTTGAAGAGCTTTCTATAATGTATAATGTATTCTCTTTCTTTTTTACTTTATGAATTAGAACATAGGGGTTTCTTGTTCTCGCATCCTAGAGTAGCTTTGCTGATAACCTCTGATGAACATTAGTTATGCCCAACTTCGTGTTGTTTCCTATGTTCACCTTCTTTTTATATAGAAGTGGTGAATTGTAAAATCATGCAAAACCAGTTGAATTCTAAATTCTGTACCAATAGGGAGACATTAAACTAAGTAATAAATAATGTATTTGAATAAATATTCAATTTCAGATATGGTGGATTCATGGTATATTGAGGAAGAGGTAATCCAATAGTAAATTGGTTAGGAAGATCTCATCATATGGGGTGGTACCGTAGTAGTATATTCATTTTTGTAATCAGAAGACCGGTAGAGTATGAAACAAAATGTTTCTGTTTGTTTCATGTTTATTTACAGAATGTTAGTTCCAATTTTAATGATCACCAGTGATTTGATTCCTATTCCACTCTACCCTTCCCTGCAAGCTGATTCTCTCCTCTCCTCCCCTCCCCTCCCCTCCCCTCGCCTCCCCTTCTCTGTATCAACTGCTTTTGTCCCACTCTTTCTTTTCTAATCTTCTTATAAGGATGTATTCCGTTAATTCTTTAGTTGCATTCCATTACAACAGTTACCTACAATTTTATCATTTTAAATTTTATTTTATTATTTCAATGGATGTTCCTGATTTCAGTCTATAATTACATCCAGTACACCACAAATTACTGGTTCTGGCTCTCAAGTTTTAAACTTTAAGTGAAGAAACCTTTGTTTTCTATATTGTGCAAGTTTTGCATTTGAAGTTATAACTGTTCTTGGTTGATATAACCATATTTAAATATCAGCCTGACCCCTTATTTAGCCTTCCAGAAGCTTAATGTGATCATGTACACATGTTAAAATTATGTATTCTGGTTAAGATTAATATAATATGACAGAAAAAATCTTGGAACATTACTTCTTGATGCTAATATTTCAAAAATGTAGTTAATATTTGTATTTCATTTGTTCACTAACATATTTTTCTTTTTCTTTTCTTAGGCACAACTTTTCAAACATGGCAAAAGGGAAGATTGTTTACCATATGGTAAGACTCTTCATGGTACCATAAACATAAAGAGCAAAACATGAGCATGATACAAATTTTTGGTGGTTTGAAGCTTTTGTACTTCTCTTGACCCTGTTTAAAATCAGTGACTTGGATCCTGAGAACCACAGTTAGAAATAAGCATATGCAAGGAAGATTTCTTGTCTCCCCCTTCCCTCTGTATCTTCAAAACCTTCTGTGGAAAGTAGAACATCTTAAATAGTATGGCATGCAATGCAAAAGGAATGAACTAATATTTGGTAGAGATGTATGGTACAAGGGCCCCAATCAGGAACTGTTTTTACCAGTCATTTGTGCCCTCTCCTAAACTTTTAGAAGGTTACTGTAATCATCTGAAAATAATTTGCATATTAATACAGGATGTCTAAGGCAGAGCTCATTTAGAGATCAAATTTGAGAACTCAGTCTAGAGGGGTAGGCAAAGTTGGCTCTTCTATGACTTGTAGACTTTAACTCCCAGAACTCCTGAGCTAACATGATTGGCTCAGGAATTCTGGGAGTTGAAGTTCACAAGTCATAGAAGAGCCAACTTTGCACTACCCCCTCTAGTAGAAAGACAAGTATGGATAAAATATTTATTTATTTATTTATTTATTTATTTATTTATTTATTTATTTATTTATTTATTTATTTATTTATTTATTTATATTTATTTAAATAAATAAATAATAAATAAATAAATAAAATAAAAAATAAAATAAAATAAAATAAAATTAAAGAATAAAATAATATAATAATAATATAATAATATAATAATATAATAAAAGAAAAGAAAAGAAAAGAATAAAAGAATAGAATAAAATAATTAATAAAATAATAAAATAATAAAATAAAATAAAATAAATAAAAATAAAAATAAAAATCCTACCTGCATCCATGACTGAAGATTGACTTTGGGATGGATACAAGTTAGGTGGAAGGGGATTGTGATGCCCCTTTCTATAGGAATGGGTGACTTGAACAGAGCTCAGCAGTGCTGATGATAAATATTGGAATGTCAAAGGAACGCCTCACCCTTAAAAATCAGTCCTACATATCCTTTCCTGTAGGACTATTCAGATATCAAAGATAATTATTTTTCCTTCATTTTCTGTCGGTTTATAATATATACAGTTTTTAGATTAAAACACAGTCTGAAGCCTAAGGTGATTTCTTACAGTAAATACTTTGTATGTTGAATAATCTCTCCCTCACTATCCAGTTAAGCAAGCATTCCCAAATCTTTTGGCCTTTTGTGTACATCTTCTGAATGCTACTGCAGATGGCCTTCTGGGATGCTCATTAAAAAAATAGCCGAGCAATATAAAAAATTGGAATGCACCAATTTACCAGAATTTGTGGGCTGTGGGTGGAATCCATCTTCTACTCTTTTAACTTTTAACTTTGTTTCTATGCAGGGAGCATACTTAGAAATGTACATAATAACTATCTAGCTTTGGTGTTATTTGAGACTCAAAGGTGGTCTCAAAGAAGACTGACATTTCACTAGCAGTATGCTGACTTCCTCTTAATAGTTAATAAAAAAGAAGGTGGTCAGGAAATCTTTTGAGCTCATTGTATAACTCCAAGCTATGAACATCCTGAAGTGTACTATAATGTTAGATTATAGTCATAAGTTTATCAATCAATAGGAAAGTGTGAGTCTAGGTAATTAACTAAAAGGTACATTTGGGTATATCTGCTATAAAACGTGGATTCATTTGAAATTCTAGGCTGCTTAAGGCAATAGGTTTTCTGTAAAATGTTGCCTAAAGGTTTTATTTTATAATGTGTACTGATACTTTCCCCTAATAAATCAAGTTTGTCTTAGCGGGGTGGGGACTATAGAACTGAGACCAAATACTTAACTTCAGTGCAGTGTAAAATGTCTTGCGTGTCAGAACTATTTCCCACCCCCCCGCACAAATAACTTATTGATTGTATTGGTATTAAAAGCTGAGTGTATGTTTAATAGTCTTTTGCTGAAAATATTTTAATGCGTGTTTCATATGCATTATATAATGGACAAAAGTGAATATATTTATTGATAGATAAATGTATTCATTATAGCTTCTACTGTGCTTGAATGTCTTGATAACTGCAAGCTCTTTGAAAGTAACAACACGGTTCTTCGCAAGCTGGGAGTGAAACTTGTTCAGCGACTTGGTCTGACATTTCTTAAGCCAAAGGTGGCAAAGTGGAGGTTTGTTCTTTTCATAATCCTGTTTTTACTTGCCTTCTTTCCTTTTATTAGGCTAATCTGAGTTGTAAGATCTATAATTAATAGGAGTAGATAAGTAATAAATCATCTCTCATTCATTTGATGACAAGAAGTTCTGGTTTAGCAATATTTATGTAGGAACTTTGGCATTCCATAGGTATAAGCAACTTCTTCCTCTATAATTTTAATTTACATTATTACTTTACATTTTTTACAGTTTATTTTACAGTTAAATGGTCCTTTCAAAGTTAAATTTAGGACTATGGAAAAAAAACAAATCCTAGCAGGGGTATTGTTTTTAAAAGTTTACATAAAGCTGTAATGTCTCTTCCTTTTCTTCTATCATATTTCCCTTTGCCTCCTTGAATGAAAGTACCAGTACTGAAAAACATAATTAGGCTGTTAAAAAATTTCCTCCCACTAAAATACACATTGTAACACTAGGAGTAGCAAGAATAAAGGGCATGTAGGTGTGGGTGTAGCTGATGGGTCTGCAAGTCAGCAAGAAACGCAGCAGCCAGAACGGATGGTGTTGATTTGCCACCACTATCCACTACCCTGCCCCTTGGCTCCACCCTTCAACCCTGGGAGCTCAGCTTGGTCCTGGGGATTTGGTCCTTACCTGTCAGTTTTTCGGGACCATACAACAACAGTCAGTGTTTCTTGACCTCTGGCTGAAAGAATGAACAAGTACTTTAAACTAATATAGATTATGTTACTAAAGCATATTAAACATTAGGCAGTTTGCTCGAGAAATAATTAAAAAATGTATTTCTTAAGTTATAAACTATGTCCACAAAGCTTGAGCTTAGATTGCACATTTTATATATTTAAATACTGTATATTCATATTTAAATATAAATATTTACATTCTATTTAATTAATACATGATAATTTACAGGTATTTTATTGGTGAAATTGCCTCTAGATCAGGGGTGTCAAACTCAAGGCCCGGGTGCCGGATCTGGCCAGATCCGGCCAACAAGGTACTTAGAGGTCCGCGGGGCCAACCTGGAAACAGTGAAGGACTGGCCTACGGTGCCTCTGCCAGTGAAAATGGAGCTCGGGAGGGCCGCATGCGGCTTTCCCGAGCTCAGTTTTCGCTGGCAGAGGGTTGCAGGAGGCTGTCATAGCCAAAAACAGAGCTCGCAAGGGCCTCATGCGGCTCTCCCAAGCTCTGTTTTTGCTGGCAGAAGGTTGCAGGTGGCCGGCGCAGCTGAAAACGGAGCTCAGGAGCCAGTTTTTGCTGGCAGAGCGCTAGGGCCGCCACAGGCACCCCCAATACGTGTGATGTCAAGCTGGCCACTCCCACATCGGCCCCCCGGGGTCAAACACAATCCTGATGTGGTCCTCAATGAAATCGAGTTTGACACCCTTGCTCTATAACACTGTGTGACATTTTAATAGCAAAATGTCAGCACAAATTTTCCTAACAAATTATTTCACCAGTGACAGAATATTTTACATTTATTTTTAAAATCTACTTCATGGGTATTTTGAAGATAATGTGCTTGCTCTCTGCTAAAAATATAACCATGATGAAACTGCCTTTCCAGGTATCAACGGGGATTCCGATCTTTAGCTGCAAATCTACAGTTTTCTGGTGGAGGTCTCATTCCGCAGAAAACAGAAAATGTAACAGTTAACACAGGAGAGGAGGAAGAAGAGGAATACGACATTCCAGGAGAGGTTGAAAATGTTATAGGTATGTTTGATCAAAACAATGTAAGATCTGATATCCTGACCAATGTGGTTTATGAATGTGATTTATTGATTTATATACAATTCCTTATGTTATCTGGTAGGAAAGAATATATATAGTGTTATGTTATCTTTGTTTCATAGTTAAAAATAATAATAATATTTATATCTGGACATCATACTTTCGATTCTTCCTCTTAGCTTTCGTGGCTAAGGCGGGACTAGAACTCACAGTCTCCCGCTTTCCACCTGGTGCCTTAACCACTAGACCAAACTGACTCTATGTTATTGAAGTTGTTGTTATTAATTTGATTTGCATCTAAATTAAAGGTAGCTAACAATAATATTTTGTTACTGTACTGTACTGTACATATTTTGTTTGTTGTACTGATGTTATTTGTGCTTTTTGGTTATTGTTCTTGACATTGTTTTGAATTATGAGTCCCTCCCTTTCATGCCCTATTTTGACTTTTCCCGCATGATTAATTTAATCTTCTTTTTAAAGAAGTGTTTAGACTTCTTTGTGCCAGATCCAGTAAAACAAACAAACAAACAAACAAACAAACAAACAAACAAACAAACATGATTTTTCTTTACAAAATCATGTTTAGGAACCAATCATTATCCTCATCACTCCAGTAAGATTTGGAGATGTATCCTAACAAAGCTAGAAGTGATGAAGTGCCAAGAGAAAAGCAATGTTTGGTTGCCTTGAATTCATGTCATGATTTTAAAACATTTTTTTTACAGAGCAGTTGTTGATTGGATTAAAAGACAAAGATACTATTGTGAGATGGTCTGCAGCAAAAGGGTATGTGTTCTTGAGTTAAACTGATTTACGCAATTTAATCTGTAAATATCGGTAACTAGAATGATATGGAACACAGCGCTATTTCTGTTTAATATAGCAAAACACAAGGCCTTGCTTATGGATCCATTTGATCTTTGTTGCAATATTTACTTTTTTCATGTTTGGATTATAAACTAAATTATGATATCTTTTCCTATGCTTTATTTGTTTAATATTATTTAGTATTTCCTATTTTAAAAATACTGAGACCATTTTCAGTAGTTATGTTTATAGCCATAGCCAATTTCATTAGTTACAAAAATACATAGTAAAAAATAAACAAATAAATTCATGTCTCAAACACTGGGAAGCAATTACATTGAGATGCACATGCTTTATTGTAATTCGTTTGATTGCTGTGAGCTGCCCATAATGGTTGAGAATTGGATGATTTACAAGTTTAATAAATTATTATTATGAGCCTTTGTTTAGTGTTGAGTAACGATCTCTATATATATTTAAATGAAAATGGACTGTATTTATACATGTTTTTTCTTCATTTGGTGGCAAAGATTTCCAAAGCAATAAACAATGCATATCTAAAAAACATTTACTTCTTCATATTTCTGAATCCAGAAATAAAATAAGAACACTTATGACAGCAAATAATACAAGGATTTACTGGGGCCTGATATGTGTCTTGCCTCCTCCTTCTAAATGGATAAGAGACCGTAGCATAGGAACATACCAGAAATGTATTTACAGGAGTTTGATCTGGTAATGGGAGAATTAAATGTTACAGGTTATTTACTTTGGCATGCCTGTGCTATAGAGAATGCAGATACAAAATCTGAACTATTTAATCTTCAGTTGAAATTAAATTTGTAGGATCAATATATATTACAGAATTATAGATTTGAGTTTCAAAATTACAAAGGTCAGATTTCATGAGCATAGCCATCTTTATGAAGAACATGGCAAACATAGACTGTTGGAAATCTTAATGAAATGTTGTTGCTTTTTTTCAGGATTGGCAGGTTGACTGGAAGGCTGCCAAAAGAGTTAGCTGATGATGTTGTTGGGTCTGTATTAGACTGCTTCAGGTAATACTTTGCATTCAGTTTTTTTCAGAAATGAAATTTTATCCATAAAAAATTTATCAAGCAGAAGCATAGAAGTTAGATTCCAAAATGGAAATATATTTTTGAAAGCTCAACTTGTATTGCAGTATCTAATTAAATGATTTGATTTGATGCCTACATATCGATGTAAGAAAGAGTCTACATTTTTAGTCTTTCATCTAATAAAATGCTATCATAGAATGAGGATATGTGCAAAACAAAGATGGATGGAAATTTAGACTCTTCCAAATTTAGATTGGAAGAGTTATGCTCCACTGGGTTAGCAAATTATGTTATAAAGAAAACAATTATCCAAAATGTTGCCCATTTGATGCTTGAAAGTCTTCATTTCTCCTTTATCATATCACAATCTAAATGGTAGACCAACAATTCATTGTTAGAAATGAGATACAGATTTCATCTTCAAATGCTCTGTAATTCTTATCACCATTCCCTGTACCTGGAAAAGCCACAATTCTTGATAGTTGAGAAACAGGTTGATGTTCTGAACACACCAAAATATTAAATCATATTTACATGTTGGTTTAATATCTTGGTTTATTCTAAAACTGATACTTATTTTTAGTATGCTTTTGATTTGAATCTTATTTTTTTCCTGTTAAAATTGGTTATAATGTTTCAGATTACAATCTCAATCTGTTGTTTGTTTGTTTGTTTGTTTTGAGGACTAAGAGGTTTCAAATTATTATAGTGTCAGTTTTCTATAGAGATTTAGTTCTCAAACTTTGTGTTATTATGCCAGGGCACCTTAGGAAATTCACATGGATGCCGCAGGATTGCAGATTAATAGCTTGAGGTAGTTCATGGTTTAGACATAGAGTTGTGAAAAAAATTTCACATTAAGGGCACCATGATATTAAGGGCACCATGAAGTGCCAAAGTTTGGGAACCTCTGCTATTGAGGATAGAAAGATACTTGTTTTAATAAATTAAAAAAACCTAATGTACACCAATGCAACTTGCAAAAAAGGGGAAAATGTTACTTTGGGATTTTTGTTAAATTGATTCATAGTGACATATTTTAAAAATGTTTTATTTAATGTTATATTTTGCCGAGATGGTGCAGTGGTTAAATGCAGCACTGCAGGCTACTGCTAGTTCAGCAGTTCAGCTGTTCAAATCTCACCGGCTCAAGGTTGACTCAGCCTTCCATCCTTCTGAGGTCGGTAAAATGAGGACCCAGATTGTTGGGGGCAATATGCTGAACTCTGTAAACCGCTTAGAGGGGGCTGTAAAGCACTATGAAGCGGTATATAAGTCTAAGTGCTATTGCTATTGCTATTGCTATTGCTGCACAATTACACAGCATCATGTAAGACACTTCTTTGGCATACACTATAAAATCAGAATTATTTATTTTATTTATATTTTAGAAAATTTATATTGCCACCTACTTGCACATGGTGACTCAAGGTGGCTTACACTGATATAAAAACCATATAAAAGAAATAAAAATAATAAAAAGAAGAAGAAAATAATAAATTAGTAAAATAATAACCCCCTCCCACCCCAGCGACAACACACAAACCATTTAATGGGCTCCATCCCGCTCTGGGTTCCCCAGGCCCACTGATAAAAATATGTCTTCAGCACCTTCCAAAAGAGTGTTAGAGTGGGGGCCAGTCTGGGGGAATAATGTTCCAGAGAGAGGGAGCCACCACAGAGAAGGTCTTCTGAGTCCCGCCAGATGTATCTCCCTAGGGGATGTGATCCGCAACATTCCTTGCCTCCCCACTCTAGTGGGTCAGGTAGATGTGGCTGGGAGCCAGATTCCTCAGATAATCTGGTCCCAAGCCATAGAGGGCTTTAAAGGTGACAACCAGCACCCTGAATTGCACCTGGATACAAATCGGCAATCAATGCAGTTCCCACATGAGAGGTGATACATGTGCACACCGAGGTCTGCACAAAACCATGCAGGCTGCTGCATTTTGTACCAACTGAAGCTTTCGGATGCTCTTCAGGGGCAACCCCATATAGAGCACTTTGCAATAGTCAAGAAAAATTAAGAAAAAATCATCTTAAAATTCTGTTTTCTAAAACTGCAGTTTTCAGGAAACTGATAATGCGTGGCATGGTGGATGTTTGGCACTGGCTGAGTTAGGAAGAAGAGGCTTGTTACTACCTTCCCGGCTATCAGATGGTAAGTGTTTTCTAAACTGAGTTGAACCAGAAATAAAGCCGCTCAAAATAAAGTTAGATTTTGATTTGGTAGAATTATATGTTAATAATCTGAGCCAGCTTTTGGCTAAGACTGGGTAGGCAGTAGTCTAGCTTTCCAAAGCTTAGGGGGTGCCATTGCTGGCTCTCCTTTTGAATAATTTTAGACATGTAAAACGTCTCATTAGGGGGAGGTGATACCATCAGTCACTGTAGCCTATAGCACTATATAATTGTTTGCATTTTCAGAGTCAGAGAGAAATTTATATCCTGGCCACCTGGATGTTCGTTTCTTATTATTTAAGATAATGACAGCACTAGTTGTCTCCTTTAGTAAAAGTTGTCAGTTACCATCCTTAAATAAGAACTACCTGTACAATCTTCATTAATCACTTATCATACATGGCCAGTTCTTCTAAAGATTTGACATTTTAATGGCTCTGGATAATGGTCATAGTATACATTCCAGTTATACCCCATGTAAATACAGGGATTCTTAAACAATGTGACTTTTCCTCAATTCTGATCAAAAGAAAAATGAGTTGCTATGATTTACACTTTCAAAGACTTCTTTGAATTTTGCAATTTTGATGATAAAAATATAACAAGAAAGAAAGATTATTTTAGGATGAAATATACTAAAATGCATATACTTCAGTAAATTACACTTAGAAAGGTATATTTTACTGGAAAATATTCACCATATGTACATAAATAACATTTAAATACAGATCTTAGGGTACATATTTGATTTTTTGCATTTTTTAAAAAAATGGAGTTTTACACTAGAAATGGAATATATACCAAACAAATACAACATTGGCATGAATCAGAAATAGAGTGATCTATTTTTTCCAGCTACACATTGTTACAACTGATACTTAAAAAGATACATTAAGTTGTAACTTTCTGAGGAATATTCATAATGATAGTTAAGATTTATCTGTAGCCTTTGCAAGCTATTTTTTGCTACAATATAAATAATATTGTAAAAAGAGGAAAAATTACTATAACATGTGAAATGGAAAATCATTACTAACAAGTCTATGAAGCATTCACTAATACCTATAAGTTGTTTTCCCAATAGTGCATTTCTGAAACATGTTTCTACAATAGTGCATTTAAGAAATTATCATTTAGCTTCAGTTTTACATTTAAATGTTTACTTTAAAAAGATATAATTATGAGACATTTCAGTTACTTTAAAATGTATATACAAGACATTTTAATATTTACATAGTTCAATTGAACAGAATAAATGAATCTGCAAAGTAAAAATAAAATTTTGGTACTGAAAAACGTGTTTAGTATTTTTATTGGATAGTGTACATATGAACTCTACTGGATATTTGGTGGAACAATATTATGTTATCCTTGTTCTCTTTCTCAAAGTGAACACTCGACTGCATTCATTTGTTCTTACTCTTTTGATTCCTTGTACTTTTGTTGCTTCTCTGTGATTGGTCCTTTTTTGTCCTTTTGCTTTTTTACAATGATTGTTCTGGGTTTCGGATGGTTCAGCGATGGAATCTGCATATTGAGAATTGATCTCTTGCTTATTTTTCTCTGCGCTCTCTTTTTGAACTGTACTTGGACTGTAGGAAGCTAATTGACAGAGAGCAACGGCTGCAGTTTGTTTCTGCTCATCACAACTCTCAATTGTCCTTGGTTCCTCCACTTCTTTTATAGGCATCACAGTAAGAGGCTTACTGAAGGAACCTTTATCTGTTTGGTTCTTAGGGTTACATATTTCTGTTCCCAAATCTTTATTTTCAGCTTTTTGAAGGTTAGGATCTTTAGTTTCATATAATGAGTTCTGGAGACATACATTTACCTGATAGTTGTCCTTCACTGAAAGGTTCAAAGGCATTTCCTGCAGTTCCATGCAGTTCTGGTTTTCTGTTGGGAAAGTGCTTGTATATGTATGTGCATCGACTAAGTTTGCATCTGGTTTCTTGGAAAGATTAAGCGGTGAATCATCTGAATCATCTTCGGAACTGGACAAAGGATCCTCATTACTATCATTTCCATGCTGTACATTTTCCTTTTCATTAGTGATGTCACTACTGAGAGGAAAAATAGAAAAATGTTAGTGTAATTAGGCAAAATACTTAAATGGGGTAGATATTTTGAATTAGAATTGAAACAAATTGCTTGTATGTAAGCTATTAGAAAAATTTTATCATTGTTACACACAGACACACACCCCGTTGCAAATGCATTTGTTTACCTGGTTATTATTTTTGCACGTGTGACATAGTTTTAAATCTCAGGTGAGGTGAGCAATTCATACGTTTTGGCTTGTTTTCACAAGAAGTTAAGATGATTACATAAAAGAAAATTATGAAGTCAATCTGTGCATCGTATATACTGAGAAATATATATATTTCATTGTGATTAAGTACTATGGTTTATCAATGGGCATCTGAATGTACCAAGGGGTTTCCAATAATTCTGTTAAAAATAAGTAAATGTTTACCTTGGAGAGGCCTACTGTATAAGGATTATTGGAAGCAAGACGTTAAAATTACAGAATGGGAAGAGTCCATTTAGGCCATTGTTATATACTGCCTATTGTAAAATGTGTTTTTTATGCAGGGGTTCCCCTGAGACCTAAAAGTTATTTCAAATGTTCCTCCAGAATAAAAAGCTTTAAAAAGGTTGGTCTAGAATCTGTTTTCATGAAATGAAATATTCAATGCTTAATCCTAATTTTATTAGTATTTTTAAATCAAAATGTTATGTTATTCCATAGATTCTTCTGGTGTTTGTTTATATTGACTGGGTTTGTATCATATTACTATCTTTACATAATTTTGTTCTCATACAGTGCCTAGGGTAAAAAATGTTGAATAAGTATAATATAAATACAGTAAATGGCATTGTATGTATAAATAACTGTATAAATAGCAATATTTAAGTTAGCAATCCTGTGCATGCTTAAACATTTGATTCACTATTTACATGGTGCTTATATGTGCATAAATTTACATAAGGTTAGATTATAAAGTAAAGAATAAAATAAAAGCAAAAAAGGAGTTTATAATTTTATATTATAAAATTATAATATAATTTTATAATTTTGTATTGTGGTTGGCATGTTCACTTAGCACAACAATATTATTTACTATAATTCCTACTAACTTTCATGTGTTATCTTGTTATTTGCCATGCATACCATCCCCTTATTTTATTTTATTTAGGATAATAACACAATAAGTATAGAATAAATTATACCAAGACATTTCTTTGAAAGGCAAAAGTAAAAGTCCATTGACTGTATTCTTCCCTATTCGCCCTCCAAAAAACCCTGCTGTCCTCAGTCTGTTTTTTTCATTGGATAGAGAGAAATGTCTTTTCTCATTCAGCACGCAGAACAGAACAGCAAATTATTAGACCAAGCAAAAAAGAGGTAATGATGAACTTAAGAGGAAAAAAAGTTCGAATTAGGATAGCCCTGGCCTTGCTCATTGGTATGTAACCCTTGTAAGAATATTCCCCCCCTCTTTTAAAATAAACTTTCCCACCCAGCTATATATAGTTGCAGCCCATGTATTTCCTAGTTGCCGTGTGTTTTCCAGTTTGACAAGTAATGAAATATGTCCTAGGAGGCCCTATGTAATGTATCTTGAGGGCATGTTTGCTTTCACCATAGACTTTAACAGGGAAAAAAAGTTTTAAAAGGGCATTTGACATTTTACCTTTTAGGAGAATTTCCTTTATCTTCCTTTGATACAGGCGGAGGAGATTGGTCTGTACTTTTCCTCACAGGTCTGAATGCTGTAAAGCTTTCTTCAGGTTGATCACATTTGTTAATAACTGAAGATGACTTATTAGAAAGATCAAATAGGCCTTCACAGCCATGGCTAGTTTGAGTGAAGTTTGTCGGGCTGGGTCTTCCTGGGGATCCAGTTGCTGCACTTCCAGCACGAGGGCTCATTTTGGCATTTTCTCTTTCATTTTGATCTTCTTTAGAATGGCCTTTGTTATGCAGCATAGATATTTCCTTTTCATAGTCATCTGCTTTTTTATGAGAATTTTGTGATGATAACCTGGCTGGACTTGAAGAATGCGGATATAGCAAGGCTGTTTCCTCCATTAAATGAGAATTTGTGTCTCTATTAATATCTGCAATGTGTGGCAGCCTATAAAATGCTGATTCTGTTGGCCTACAAAATCCATATGGCACTGAAAGATTTGGACGATATGGCTGGAATAAGCGGTAGTGTTCATATGTTGCTGGATTGATTGGTTTAGGAAGTGGTCCTGGATGAGGAAGAAAATGCCTTTGATCTTGAGAGCTGTAGACAGACAACACTGAACTTTCACACTCATGAGAGTTTCCTGATAGGAAATAAGGTGCATAGATAGCTAATCCATGTTCATACAGTGAAGGTGAGTATTCTGGAATCATGGGTTGTACATAAGATGGAATGGAAGTGAAACCTTTTGCAGGTGTAATTTTATGAGTAAACTCTGGAGTAATAATTGTACCACCTGTTTTCCATAGATTGTTTGGAGCATGAAAGGCTGACTTTGTTGGAAATGAAGAGCCTTTATTTGAATCGGAAAGAGAACTTAATTGAGACATATCATTATTGTCCTTATTGTGCTGATGCTCTCCCACTGGAACAAATGCAGAAGGCCTTACGATGCCTTCAAGAGCAGACTGCACATTGATTGTACTTTCTTTTTCATTACAAAGAAGAGTTAGTTCCTTTTCAGTGGGTGGTTTTGGTCCATGCATTGCTATATTTGTCACTTGGTTTTGAATTTCCATATTTTCCTTGGAGTCATCTTTGGCAAATGCATAATGAGGTTTAGAATCAAAATTTGGGAGGACCTTGGAAGAAGTTGGTTTGGCTGCAGTGTCTACCTGAGTGATCTGCTTAGTCTCCAAAGAATTTGACTTTGAACATTTGACGACACGATCTTGTTCTGTCACCAGCGTAATGGAGTTTTTGCAAAGCCCATATTTCATATGGTTAAAAAGATGTGATTTCTCATTGCAGGTAAAGGGGCACTGAAAGCACTTGTATTTAAATGGTTTTCCTGGAGGTCTGGGGATATAATGAGGTTTTTTTGGTTTGCGCTCTTTGAGGAGGCTCATCTTCTAGTCGGATGTTACGTTTAGGATTGTCCTTATGACAATTAGTTAACAGAGCTTTTGTTCGTTTAAAATTAATTTGTGCCCTTTATTGTTTCTTCCAGCTCAAGGAAAAACTTTCCAAAAGATTTGATATGAAGGCAGTTTTGGAAATGTCAGGGAATTAACGGCGTTTGCAAACCGGAAACTGTAATACAAAAATGAGTGTTAGAAACATTACGGTCCTTTTTATAAGGATCAAGGATATGCACATCTCTCTCGTCTGGGCCTGAGACATTCTGTCATTTATTTATTTAGAATATATTAATTATGTAACTATTTCACCTTTCCCCCTGAGCTGAAGCTGAATATATAGCATTTCCACTTTTTTTTTTCTCCACAGCAGCCACTTGTCGGTTAGGTTGGTCTGAAAGTCACTCATTGAGTTTCTACAGCTGAGAGTGGGCTTGAACTGAATCTCTCTGTTTCTAGTCTAAAATCTTAATTGCTACATTATCCTGGCTCTGAATTTTCTATTGTTCCCTGGAATGTACCTGAATACTATGGATTGTTTTCTGTTCTGGAAGATTTATATCTTGAAAATGACATGGTATTTATGCTATGGCCAAATGTTTTGGGGTAAAAATGAAAATATTCAGGAAAAAAGCTAAAACTGAACAAAATTGAACAACCTTGTGGGGGAAATAGAATCTTTGGAGAAGGATATAAGTAGGTCATCAGGACGAAAATTATTCCCAGTATACTATCTTTGAGTAGAATGACATTTAGATGTCATGACAAAGGTGCTAGAACACCATCAATCAGCCCGTCACAATGGTGCTACACTCTTTTAGAAAACTCAGGTCAACAACATAGAATCTAGTCTTTATTTCCCCTTTCTGATATATCTTGCATTTATATTTTAGTGAGTTATCACCAAAGTTCTAAAATACCTTTCCTGGGCAAGACATAGCTCTCTCTGTAAGAGGAGATATAGCCATTTATATGTGAAGTGATAATTCTGCCCTTTAGTATGAATTCTGAATCTCTTTGACCTTTTTGCCACACATTCCTCACTGTAAAGAGTTCTTCATCATTTGCTGTGGCTCTCGCCATCCTGAATAACTTGATGCCATACTCAAACTTAACTGTATGGGTTTGCCCCTGAATCCAAATGAATTACAAGTATGAGAAAAGTGAAGCTAATTTAGAAGAACCTTAGCCTTTACAAACAAGATTGCCCTAAGGGGAAGCACCTAAGTCTGGAGTAGCATCCTAATTAACTGACCTGAGGTTCAGGGATGTCTCCTACCTGAAATTCTGGTTGAATTAATTAAAGAGAACTTCTTACAAACAGCACTGGAAGACTATCCACTCAGGATGTGACGGGGAAAAGATGAAAGCAGAGGGAGAGGGAACTGTAGGTGGATGAGACTATGTGAAGAGTAGGCAGGTCCTGGTAACAAAAGTAGAAGCTTGAGCATAATCCAGTTGAGCCAGTTAGGGAAAGAGGAAGAGATTCCATGCTAGGGAGAAGTAGGGTGGAGTGGGATTGACTCCATCCTGGAGAGCTGACCCAGCTCTACTAGAGAGCAAACAAGCTTTTTAAGCAGCCTAAGCAAATATTTAAGGACCGGCTAGTATGCATAATTTGCAACATCCCACAGTGAGTCTGATGTTAAGTTATGGAATGACACCTTGTTGCAGTTTCTTCGTTGGTTTCTAATTATGTTACTAATGAACTCACTGTTGTGTAGTATGGCTAGTCTCTAAGGTATAAAAAAATAAAGAGTCCAGCATCCATTGATTTATAGAGGCATAATCTACTTGCTTTCTCTTAGAAATAAAACAAATGGATACTTTTAATACAGGCTGGTGATTTGCTCTGTAGATAAGTCAGACGGGCTTGTTTTAACTTGTTCCATTATGTGTACTGATTCTGAAGGCGTGAGAATCTCTCAGAGTCATGTTCTCATGATTTTGTAGATGTGTTATGGCAGAGATCTAAAAAGTGATGATTTCATCATGAACTGTAAGCACTATTATCAAAATGATGACTGTTGCAAAACCCCATACTGTATCTGTTACCCGAAACTACAGTAATACGGGGAAGTGATGGCTTTACAATTTCTTGAAAACCTTTTTCCGATTAATGTTTAAACTACAAACTAAAGTAAATGCAGAGTATCTAATATTTTCAATGTAAAAATATTATACCTGTGATTACAAATTAAACTATACAATTTGTAATTCCTTAAAAACAAATATATGACAATAAAACTTTATGTGGGTCTTCCTGGATTTTTAAATTCATACTTGTGAATGAAAATTCACACCATACTTTGTTTTAATTTTTACAATGTCACTTGACCCTCTCCTGTTACTTTTGAACTGAATATTTTTCTGTTCATTATGAAAGATTGACCCGTCATTTACAATATCAAAGTGTATATCATTCTGAATGAATTTTGCTTCCCTTTAATTCATTACATACTGATTTATTAGTGATATTTCTAGAATACCTTTCCATAAGAGATGAAAAAGTAATTTTTATTTTCTTCTAATACAAGTTAAAATGTAAAAGATGCTTAAGACGAATTTGGTGGGGCTTTTTTTCATCTGCAGTTTCCAAATTTAGAATGCTTCAAGCAAGTGCCATTAAATATAGGGGCTATTTGAAAATTGTAAACCCTAGTATGGGTGACTCTTTGGATCTCACATACAGAAATAGTATTGCAGTTTGGAAGATAATTAAAATAGCAAGTGAATGTTAATATATTGGCTTTCTGACATAGTTGCTTGAATTAATTTCTACATGCACTCTAATTTATTTGGACAATATTAACAGAAAATAAATACCCATCATAAGCAGCAAAATAGTGCTTGAACAATGCAATTTTAAATTTAGATAATGCTGTATAATCAAAGTGAAAGATTTGTTGAGTTCAACTTATACCTAAAGTACCTCTTTGTGCTAGCTTTGTGTGAAGAAAACTATGTAGTCTATTGTAGCCAAGTCAGGAGTCTGATAACAAGTTTTCAGACTAACATATTTTATTAATGAAATAATTAGTATCTGATGATGTGATATTACAATTCACAAAAACGTATTCCTTTCAATAAATTTTGTTAGTCTGAAAAGGTGCTACCAGTTTCTTTCCAACCTTTGTACTAATTTATAAGCCTCTGTGCAAATAATACTTCAAGTTACTGTTGCCACAACAAACTGTCCCCAAGTTTTACAAAGCCAATAGCAGTTTGAATTTGTATTCTGATATAAGAGTATACTGAAATACAATAAAAGGTTGCTCAGTATGCACCATTAATTCTTGAAGAACAAAAAAGGGAAAAATAGTATGTGTTTCCTTGCTAAAACTAAATTTCTATTAATTTATTGCAGAGTTAAAGCAAACTTCAAATTTCTATGGTTAATTATCATGTGTATGGGAACTTGCATCTCAGTTTCTGAGACATATATCTTTCCAATAACTTAATAATCAAACTTTTTTTGAAATAATAGTTATTTCAAATAGAGAAAGCACCGGGTGCAAAATAATCTTTACAGCAAAAATCTATGTAAATAATAATATATGTATTCTGTTAAATTTATTCCCCTGCGAATAAATATAGAATTGCAGTCTTAAGGATTCCATAATATATTTGGAATGAACGTGGATGACTTTAACTATAGATAGGTACAGGCTAGTGATAAATCTGAATTATGTTTGGTATATAAAATCATTAATTGCCATTCCTAGTTTTTAAAAAGGGAATATTACCTGAAGATGTAAGTAATAGAGTTAAAATGAAATACATACTGCTATTTTTGTGAAACAAAACAATCTAAACTGAAATAGTGCTAGTGCCAGGTGGGTCATATGTGGACATACATTTTCTGATTCTAGCACTGTTTCTGTGTTTTTCCGATTAAACTGGCAGTGGTCATGCCTGTGAAAGGATGAACCTTTATAGATTTGGGAGTAAATTTGAAGTCTTGTTTGGTCTTATATACATCTTTTAAAAGACAAAAGCTATATTAATTTCTGTTAGCCTTTGTTATTATCTGTGTAAATATTTTGTATTCAGCACTGAAAAATAATCATAATACTTTCCCAATATACAATATTTTATTTTTTAAAAAACATTCAAAAGTGTTGTTTCAAAATGTTCTTTATGGCACATTGGTGTAACGATCTTGCTTAATATATCATAGCTACGGCTGGCTACGCAACCATTTTTAAGGAACATTATGCATATGTGGTCTGCTGCTGTTGCAGCATTCTTTTTTGTGATATTGATCTAGGTGACGAGTCTTTGTTGAGGTGGAGCATTTTAGAAGGGCATGCTATGATTAAAATATTGTGATGTGGCATTATTGCATAACTTAAAATCATGCCACTGTCACCTAGCCAGCATTTTGCAAGAATGAGATTTCTGAGTTTTACTCCAGTCCAGATTTTCCAGTGATTAACTACTCCACCCTTCTGGATTGCTAATGTTTAAAACTAAAATGAGTGATTTTATTAACAAAAATAAAAAAAATTGCATGCCTCATGATGGATATAAAAAATGCAAAAAAGATAAATTCTGTAGAAGTCAGCATGAACTATAATGAAAAAAGTTTTTACATTTATAAATTCCAAGCACAGGAATTATTTGTTTCTACATTTTTAAAACAACTTAAGCTCATTTTATACTAATCACAATAGGTATTCATTCATTTATATATTTTCCAAAGTAAATTAGCAATACAGTATACTTTTCTCTCACATATTTCACACAGATACACACACACACACATATCTTAACGAAGTCTTAACTATGACTGTCATAGCAACTGATACTATATTCATTTGAATACATCATAAAACTTGGCTTCTTAATTTAAATATTTACACAAGTAAGAATACTTCACTTGAATGTGTTAAATGAGGGAATTTTAAAAGTTGTATTTTACACTGAAAATTAATAAATTCATCTTAACAATAGCTGTAAATAGCACCTTAGCTTGGATAAAATAATATAGTAAATAGACAAGGTTTTGTACAGGTTTAAATAACAAATTACACATTATATCATAAATCTGCTTTTAAGAATAATGCACCTGTACTGGAAAAACTGTGTCTTGCCAGAAAGGCAGAACATGCTAAGGAATACACTTAACTAACATACTTTAGTTAGCTGCTCGTCTTTTCTTTTAAATCATTTTGTAAATCGTTCAGTGATTGAAAGTTAACTTACCTGCGAGTTTGGGAACTCCGATCCAAGTTGTTTGGAACTATTAAACTGTTGCTGTCAGTGTTGAGAGAGAAGTACCTGTTCACTGCCTGATTAAGTGAAACTGAAGGAGGCTGTTTCAATGGGAGGGACTTAAAAGTGTAGGAGTTAAGCCCTGAGGGTGTAGAGATGCACCTGATATTACTTCAGCCTGAAGCTACAGTTCATGTGTTTCCCTCTATTGCTTTCATTTGATGTTGCCTCAGCATTCGAGCTATCGAGCAGAACTTTTGTCGTGTCTGTTGTCTTCAACAAGCAGTATTTGTGTCACTCTCTGAGTGAATAGCCTCCTGTCAAGGGGAATGGAACATGACCCAGGCACGTTTCTCAGTTTAAAATCTTTGAAATTGTTTCTGAGTGACAGGGAGTTCATAGCTAAGACCAAATGATCATTGCAGGCTGCAACCCAGAACATGACTTGGTTTGTATTTTCTTATCCTGGTCTTTCAGCGAGAATACTTGTATTCCATAACACAGCTTCCACCTCCACCTCCCCCCTGTGTTTGTCCTCATGATAACTTCTGTCCAGAAACGGCAAAACTGTGTGCTGTAGAAACCTGCCAAAGCTTGTCAGCAGTTGGCAGCCATAGGATTGTAAGTGGAACCAACCAAGTCATTTCAGCAGGACATTGATTAAGTTAAACAGTCACTAAGCATATTGTGTGAGAATTGTATTATTATTACATGGTTATTGTGTGTTATTGTATATATGAATAAACTGATGTTTAGCCTGGTAAAAAGGAAAAAAAATCAATTTAGTGCCTGAGCATCCAATTTTACAGGAGGCTCATTTGTTGTCACAACCCATTTTTAATTGCACTCTGTATTCCTGGCACTTTTCTTAGTACAGAAATTCATTAAGGAGATAAAGATGGAATAGTTGCATAATATGGTTTGATTCTTACAGCTAGGACTTAGTGCCAGGATGCTGCTTGAGTGCAAAGATTAATAATACAATTCTATTAAGCAGAGCAGCAGGTGGAACCTCAGGGAAAACTCTGAAGTGTCTTTTTTCTAATTGATGGAAGCCTCTCAGAGAACCTAGCAAGGGAGGGAGGGAGGGAAGGAAGGAAGGAAGGATTTTTATTTTCAAATCTATGTGCAAAATGTGGATATAATGGACTTTTTGATTCCCATCATCCCAAAAAAGCACTGGTATATATGACATCCTGTCTGGTAATTACTGGAATTGTAGTCCATTATATCTGGAACATTATGGGAAAGGCTAGGCTAGAGCCCAAAGTTAATATTAAATTTGAAAATATATTTATTTATTTATACATACAAAATTATGTAGCTGTGCAACTCACAGTAATTCCAGGTGATTCCACATTTAATTCCACATTAAAAACCCACAGTTAAAAATTCACAATGTAAACTTTCCCCTATCCACAGCAGCAGAAACAAAATCAGCCATTTGATCAGCTTCAAATGGGGTCCCCGCAGATAAAGTCAGTTTTTCAAGGCCTTATAGAAAAACAGGGGGGGCAATCTTATGTCTGGGGGAATGATGTTCCCAGGGGAGGGATCCACCACAGAGAAGGACTTTTTCTTAGGTTTCACTAGATGTACTTCCTTGATAGTTATGACCCGCAACTTGTCCTGCCTTTCTGATCTGGTGGGGCAGGTAGATGTAATTGGGGAGAGGTGGTCCATCAGATAACCCCCATGTAAGGGCTTTACAACTGATAACCAGCACCGTTTTGCACCCAGAAACAAATTGGCAACTAATTCAGTTCCCACAAAAGAAATATGGATTTGCGCATGCATGCCACTGCGTTTTGAGCCAACTGAAGCCTCTGGATCAGGGGTGTCAAACTTGAGGCATCACGGTGGCGTAACGTGACGTATCACAACTTTTTTCCCCTTCGCTAAACCGGGCATGGACATGGCCAGCATGTGACGCATCTGGCCCACGGACCGGGAATTTCACACCCCTGCTCTAGATGTTCCCATATAGAGGGCATTGCAGTAGTCCAAACTCTAATCTTAACCCAAATGGGAAGTAACCAGGGTGTGGTCCAGGAAATTTATGCTTTTAAATGTAAAAAGGAATCTGCTCCATATTTTCTAAAAGTATATTTCTTAACAGTGTTTTTTTACAATCCCCACATGTTCCTTTAACATGAAAAAGAACACTTCTCGTTGTGCTTTACAAAAATGGATGTGCTTAAGCAATTGTGCCAGGAGCGGATTGCTCTCTTACCTTGCTACCGGTGCACTGTGCGCGCATCGTCACATTTTGTGTGCGTGTGCGCTCGCTATGCGTGCATGCTCCCTCACACGATTTTTGCTTCCGCGCATGCGCAGAAGCAAAAAATCACCGAAATCGCGGACGCATGTCCCCTTGCGAGATTTTGCTTCTGCGCATGCGCAGGAAGCAAAAAAAGCCCAGAAATTCTGAAAAAAAGATGGCGACGCGCAACGGACTGGTGAAGACGACGGACCGGTGTCACGCGCAAATCACATAATCGGCCGGCCGCTACCAGTGCGGTAGAGTGGACCGCACCTGTAGGAACCCACCACTGAATTGTGCCTATCCTTTCTGACTATGGTTCAATAATATGACGGTAATTTTAATGCATCTCCAATTGAAGGTAATATTGTTTATTGGGCAATTGAATTCTCTGTCTGGCCTCATAACTTTCATGGCCTATGAAATTATCAATGCAGTATGCTAAACTAAGAAGTGATTTCTTGAAGATCTTGCCAATGGGACAGGCTCATTTTACTCCTTCCATTTTAAAGTGAAGACAAAATAGGTGGTATAATTTTTCCTTATTTACATAGGCGATGCTTCAGATATAACTGCCACCAACTACAGTTTAGCTTTCTACACACCCAGTAGCAATTTTCCTCAAATTGTCCTTGGTTTGTTTTCTAATGAATATATCATTCAAGCCTAGAGTGATGACTACTCTTCTTCAGAAGAAGACTAAACTGGAAATCATAAAGAAGCTTACAGGAATCAAGATTCCTGCTCTGGCTTCTCTTGACCATAAATAATTACAGAAAATTATAAAGCACATGAGATTGCTTGCAGACCAATGTCTGGGGATGAGGAGAGAGCCACCAGGCCTATGCAAAACTATGTTAAACTGTGGTTGGCAGTTGTGCTTTGTAAATGTGTTTATTTTGCTTTCAGAAGAAAAGTTCTACAAATAGTGATAAATCTAGTTTGTTTTTCAGATTGATACATAAACAGTAGGAAAAGTGCTGCAAGCCATTTCTTTCATTCTTTTAAAGTTATTTATGTGGAGAAATCTGTTGAGGACCTGTGAGATGCATACACAAGCCTTTGCCTCAACTTAGTATTTCCTTGTTTTGTCTTACAGATGAAACCCAGACAGCACATGTTCTGTAATTTAAATTCCCTCTCAAAATACTTCTTTAGTCTTATATAATATCAGCAAATTCATGCAGTCATAGAGAGGCACATCTGCTAGGTTCTGCTGCTTTTCATCATCTAGCACCAAAGAAGTAACTGGTATTGTCTGCTGTATTTGAGTGAGCATAATCAAATTAAATGCATGCAGAACAGAGGCATTGTTAATCAGTAGAAAATCAGGCTTGGAGATTAAGATTCAACCTGTTCTGAAGGGCTTGCACTTCTCTTGTCAGATTTCCACCTTGATCTGGCATTACTTTAGGGTGTTGGTGGTTCCAGATGGCAGTGCTAACATGTTTACACAATCATATTCATAGTATCAACTACAACAGCATATCAGGAACTATGCATTGCAATATGAGGCCATCTTTAAGAGAATCTGAAAAAAAATCAGTTGCTACTCAATACAATAGCTAGATTATCAGTACACAGTAGTGTGTTCATATCAGTTCTATATTGAAATAGCTGTGGTGCTATTAGTGCCTTCGGTGTCACCTCATCATCAGCCTGCCAGGCTATTGCAGCCTAAAGGAGTAGCCCTTCTAAAGAAGCACATGTTTGCAGAAATCCAAATGTTATATTAGTGGAAGGACTCTTCTACTTTGTCACTGCCAAGATATGAACTTCCTTTGCTGCCTCTGCTTTGAGAGTGTGTCGAGATGAAAGGTTTAAATTCAGAGTTTTAACTTAAGAACATTGTTATTATAATATTTTGTTTCATATTTGCAACTATTATATGTTCAATTTATATGGAATTCTCTTATTTATAAAATTTTATTTTATTTTATTAATTGTTATTTGATGTGCTATTCTTTCTTTTTTTTAAGAAGGGATGTGAATTCAGTAATTAATAGCAGAAATAATGATGTATGATTCAGATGTACCAGCTTCTGCCTACAAGAGATTTCACCATATCTAGCCTACAGCTTTCAAATCTATAATCATCTCAGCAATTTGCTGGAATTTGGTGTGCATACTACTTTAAAGTAAACAAAGTTTTGTTTAAAATGCTGATCCTAATGATCATTTTTACTTACAATTTTTCTTTTTGTATTTATAAGGGAATGGACAGGATATCTTAAGTAAACTCTCATGATATGGGCTTACCATCGGACATAGGAGGGGGAAAGGGAGAACAATTCGATTCACTAGCAGGGGATTATGGTAAGAAGTTGTACTCAAGAGTAGTGAAAGGCAATTTAGCACAATATTGTGCGAGTCAGAATATTGTTTTACTAGAATTACATATTTAAATAAAAATAAATGTTTGTAGTTTCTAAGTTATTTCAGTCCTGGTATCTATATTTAGAGTTATATTTACTATAAAAATAAACTCGAAGGGCAGATTTAAAGGGCTGTCTGCTTTAGGTCTCCCTGAATCGCTTCCTCTCTATTCTCTGTACGCCAGAACAATCCCCTGCTGCTTCCAGTCTCTTGTGCCCATTCTGCTTGCTATGGTCATAACTAGAGCAGCTACTCTCTGTACTAGTGCTTTTTCTCTGCACAACCTGAATGGATGTGGCAGGTAAACATTGGAGGAAAGGTAAAACTGAGTCTTATGAGCAATGATGGCTGTTGTAGAGACTGCAGTGAGGTGCTGCCCTGCCACTTGGGCTTCCTACCATTGCTTGTTGGTGGGAGGCAATGGAAAATGGATGTTATTTGAGCCTGTGAACAACATTTAGGGAGAGATGATCAAGTTAACATGGATATTAAGATATTAAGATGTAACTTCTGTAAGGAGGAGGATTCTCATGGTGATGGACTTTGTTCTCTCTCTGTGAGTGTTGTTCCTACCTGGAATGGAAGCAATTACTACAAATGTTATGTAGCATAGCTTTAAAAAGAATAATAGTAATTTGTCTTTCTTTGACAAGGGAAGCATGTGTTTCCATGAAGAAGAATTAAAAGTTAAAACTATTCAAAACAAAATATATCTATAGTACCTACAGTAAAGATGCATCCTGATCAAACATGATAGTTGATTGGAAACATACAGTACTTTATTTTTTAAAATTCTTCTTCAGAGAAACACATTCTTTCCTTGGCAGAGAAAGGCAAACTACTACTCTCTTTGCTCACTTTTAACTATTAAAACCTGTCCTGTAGTAACCTTGTTTTTGTTCAGTTGATATTACAATTATTTGAAAGAACCAAATAGCAAAAGGTCTCAGTTTTTTGTTGTCATTTAATGATATCTTGTTTCAAGCCAGATTCTTAGTCCTGTTGTTATTATTCTCCAACAAATGGTTCGAGGGCTTAGGCCAGTGATGGCTAACCTTTTCGGCACTAAGTGCCAAAAGCGTGCACACGTGTGCGCACACCCATAATGCAATGTGCGTGTGAACCCCCGTGCATGTGCACATGACCCCCCCTGCGTGCATCCCGCCTCCATGCATGCGCATGTGACCCCCAGTGCACCCCCCACATGCACGTGTAAATTCCTCCGCACACACCCCATCCCTGCGTGTGTGCGCATGACCCCTTGCATGTGCCCCCCCACATGTGCGTGTGACCCCCAAAAATCAGCTGGCTGGTGGGAGGCATGCGAGACGGAGCTGAGCTGGGGTGACAGCTCGCGTACCCACAGAGAGGGCTCTGCGTGCCACCTGTGGCACGCGTGCCATAGGTTCGTCATCATGGGCTTAGCTTTTTCTTACTGCTACATATCCTTTTTCAAAAAATTAGGCTTTCGGATTTAGAACTTAGAAGCCTTGTAGCTTCTGAGGTTGCCACCCAAATACATAACATTTTCAATTTATTATTTATCAGGACTGGAAAAAGGAAAATGTATTTCAGATTAGATAATTTTATTTTAATGTATTTTTTAATGTTAAACCTTTCCTCAGATAGGTGGATGGTGATGGAAAAAAGAATACAGGAAAGCTTGAGATCAAGCACTAGATCACAGATGAGAATGCAAAGATGTATGGAAATGTGAAAATGTAGGTAAAAAGTTGAGTTTCAAGACATAAATAAAAGATTGAAGAAACTAGAAGCAGATGAAAGGTAAAGAGCAGGTTCTATTATCTGCTTGTAATATATGTATAAGCTATCACTTAAGGCAACCTGGGAATGCAGTTGGTATAAAATATACCGTGTTTCCCCGAAAATAAGACAGGGGCTTATATTTTTTTGACCCCCCAAAAATGCCCCTGGCCTTATTTTCGGGGGATGGCTTATTATTTTTGGGGGTGCAGGCAGGCCGCGACGCACCACTTACTGAAGTTCGGCAGCTCCATGGTCTCTCGGCTAATCTGTTTAGGGGGAAAAAAATCTTGCATAGTGCAGAAACTCTTCTCGCGAGAATTAGCAAGTTCTCGAAGCGAGAAGAGTTTCTGCACTATGCAAGATTTTTTTCCCTAGCCGAGGGAAACCCCAGAGCTGTCAAACTCCAGTAAGTGGTGAGTTTTGCGGTTGGGCGGAGTTTGGAGCTTTGGGGCGAAGGATGGGGCGGGGCGGGGCGGTGAGCGAGCGACCGATGTAGCGGCGGAAGGCAGAGCAGAAGGGGCAGCAGGCTTACCTTAGGGAAAGCGGGCGGCGGGTGGAAGGCAAAGCCAGGGCAGGCAATGCTGAGTCCGGCTTAGCCGGGCAGAGACGCGGGGCTCTGCACCTTGGTCCTCCCCTGCATCACCAAGAGGCCGGATCCCCAAGATCCCAGCAGGGACGAGCTCCCCAAATCCTCTGGCCTGCATAAAGAGGCACCGCACGGCCCCGCAAGAGCCCCCCGGAGGGTCTGCAGAGAAGCGACCCCCGCCGGTGGGGATCAGATGGCCCGCTTGGCTGGGATCTGCCGCCGCCTCCCTCACTCACCCACCTGCCCGCCCGTTTGGATCTGCCTTCCGCCGCCTCCCTCGCTTGCTCACCCGCCTCCCTCGCTCACCCGCCGCCTCCTTCGCTCACCCACCTGCCCGCCCGTTCGGATCTGCCTTCCGCCGCCTCCCTCGCTTGCTCACCCGCCTCCCTCGCTCACCCGCCGCCTCCTTCGCTCACCTGCCTTCTGCCGCCGCCTCCCTCGCTTGGATTAGCCGAGCCTTTTGGCACACGCCCGGAGTTTGGCAGCCCCGTGATCTCTGCTATTCTGTTTAGGAAAAAAAACTTGCATAGTGCAGAAACTCTTCTCGCTGCGAGAAGTTGTTAATTGCTCGCCTCGCGAGAAGAGTTTCTGTAGTATACAAGGTTTTTTTCCTAAACAGAATAGCCGAGACACCGCGGAGCTGTCAAACTCCAGTAAGTGGCGTGTCTCGTGGTGGGGCGGAGTTTGGGGGTTTCGGGTGGGGGTGGGGCGGCCTGTGCCGGTGAGCAAGCGAGGCAGCGGTGGAAGGCAGATCCGAACGGGCGGGCAGGTAGGTGAGCGAGGGAGGCGGCGGGTGAGCAAGCGAGGGAGGCGGGTGAGCAAGCGAGGGAGGCGGCGGAAGGCAGATCCGAACGGGTGGGCAGGTGGGTGAGCGAAGGAGGCGGCGGCAGAAGGCAGGTGAGCGAGGGAGGCGGCGGGTGAGCGAGGGAGGCGGGTGAGCAAGCGAGGGAGGCGGCGGAAGGCAGATCCGAATGGGCGGGCAGGTGGGTGAGCAAAGGAGGCGGCGGCAGAAGGCAGGTGAGCGAGGGAGGCGGCGGGTGAGCGAGGGAGGCGGGTGAGCAAGCGAGGGAGGCGGCGGAAGGCAGATCCGAACGGGCGGGCAGGTGGGTGAGCAAAGGAGGCGGCGGCAGAAGGCAGGTGAGCGAGGGAGGCGGCAGGTGAGCGAGGGAGGCGGGTGAGCAAGCGAGGGAGGCGGCGGAAGGCAGATCCGAACGGGCGGGCAGGTGGGTGAGCGAAGGAGGCGGCGGCAGAAGGCAGGTGAGCGAGGGAGGTGGCGGGTGAGCGAGGGAGGCGGTGAGCAAGCAAGGGAGGTGGCGGAAGGCAGATCCGAACGGGCGGGCAGGTGGGTGAGCGAAGGAGGCGGCGGCAGAAGGCAGGTGAGCGAGGGAGGCGGCGGGTGAGCGAGGGAGGCGGGAGAGCAAGCGAGGGAGGCGGCGGAAGGCAGATCTGAACGGGCGGTGACAGGGACGGGCTGGATGTGCCCGTCTGCTGCTCAAGCCCTGCACTTGTGGGCTCACTGTACCCGACCGGCCTCGGAGACAGGAGACAGCCCCTCTGCCAAGAGAGAGGGGGCGTGTTTAGAAAAGACAAGCGTGTGCACGGCTGCTTCTGCTGCTGAGCCCGGTTGGAAGTTTGGCTTCTAGCCGGGCTCAGGCGAGGAACCGGTGGCTGTTTGCAGGGGATTCCAATGCCACTCTTTTGGCCGGGAGAGAGAGAGAGTGTGCCACCGCAAAAAGAGCGGCTCCCGGCATGCCCCCCCTTTCCCCCGGAAGTAGTTGGGGGGGCTTATTATCGGGGCGGGCCTTACTTCAACGCATGTCCCGAAAAGCCCTGTGGGGCTTAGTTTCGGGACAGGTCTTATTTTCGGGGAAACACGGTAGCTATCGGGATGTTAGCATGTAGGACAACTATTGCAATATTGGATCAATTGTCTGACTAACCCTTGTGGGTGGTGCTTGAGAAGGAAACAGCCATATGGTGACAAAGGGGAGTAATGAAGTATGGTGCTTTTTCAAGAGGTAACTGGGCTTTCTTTGTTTTTCCTTGAAGATGTTTCACTTCTAACCAAAGAAGTATTCTTCAGTTCTGACTGAAGAAGCTTCTTGGATGAGAAGTGGAACGTCTTCAAGGAAAAAACAAAGGAAGTCCAGTTGCATCTTGAAAAAGCACCTTTGGGACAACCATGACCTGGATGACTGAGAATCTCCATAGACATGAAGTATGCAGTGTGACTGATTGACTGCTTTGCTGCTTATGAAAAACAAATTCCACATGGGATGATATATTTAATTGTATAAGCCCTGTAGAAGCCATTTGTCCTAGATTCCATCATTTTAAAATAAATACTACTCCTGGTCAATAAGGTCATAATTAAGGGGATTGTCTTAGGAAGGCTGAAAACACTCTACTTTGGTTTCTTTTTGAGCCAGAACCAGAGGGTTGGTTTTTAAAAAAATGTGAGAGAAATCCAGACATCTGGTTACACTGGAGCTTAGTGCTAAGATGCATGACAGAAAGACAGGATATGTCAGACCCAGAAAATACCCTGGAAATGAACACTGAATAGCAAAGACATGGGGAAATATGGTATGATGGTTCAACTTGGATGTTGCAAAGAAAGAAGAACAAGCTGCTGGTTGATCTGCCTTGCTTTCGGATTGTTGTCTAACCAAGGAAGTCAGGATGACACTAAAAATGATCTTTTAGGTGGCCAATCTAAAAGTTCTACTCTTCAACAGGTAAACATCTGTTACCTGATTATTTAAGTTAGCCAGGTTTTTTGTGCTGGCTTGGGATTTCATGTACTCCATGACAACTATAGATATGTCCTAATTGGTATCTGTCTCCATGCATGCTAGACGCAGGGGTCTCCAACCTTGGCAACTTTAAGACTTGTGGACTTCAACTCCCAGAATTCCTCAGCCAGCTTTGCTGAGCAAAAGAGCAAAGCTGGCTGAGGAATTCTGGGAGTTGAAGTCCACAAGTCTTAAAGTTGCCAAGGTTGGAGACCCCTGTGTTAGAGTGTGTAAATTCAATTTTAAGTTCTATTTGTGTGGAGCTTTGATATAAATGTTGCTGAGATTTTTGTAGCCCACATTGTTAGGGATACAGTATATTATTTCCTTGTCAACTTTAGATTTGTAGCTGATGCAAATCTCTGCACAGATAGATAGTTGGTAAAATAATCAAAAATTGAGAAATTTTTGAAATAAACTAGGTTGAGCATATAGTTAATGCAATAGTCGGTGCTGGCTTCTTTGCCTTTGCCAGTATTACTTTTCCATATAGGCAGTCCTCAACTTTATGAACGTTCGTTTAAAAACTTTTCAAAGTTACAACATGATTTACGACTGGTCCTTGCACTTAACCACCATTGCAGCATCCCCATGATCAAAATTCAAGTGCTTGGCAACCAGCATGTATTTATTGTGACAGTATCTAGGAATCTAATTGTCACTGAATTTTTTTTTGTATCCATGTAAGCCAAACTGATAAATATTGGATTGACTAATGTATACACTTTAAAGAAAGAATTAGAGTAAATACGAAGGTAACTTAAAATAAGCCATGGACCTTTACTTTTCAAATATTGCTAATCTGAAGCAGACTGGTAAAGTGACCAATTTATCCACTACTTGGAAATCAATAGATTCGGGAGAGTCGCAAAGGTTACTTTAAGAAAGTTAATCTGGTTTCTTTTTTTATGTTTGTCAATTTGAAGAAAGCTAGGGAAGTGATGCTGGCCTCTGGGCATGATCCCAGTGCATCTAAGAGCTTATTAAAAGCCAGCCACTCCCTGGAAGTGGTAGCTTCTGGGCAGACCTGCTCAACTGGGCTGTAGCTGAAGTAGAGAAAAATCTGCAGGTGCAGTAGGTATTGTATTAAACTGCAGGCAATAGAATAAAATACCTGGATATGCAAGTTCAGGGAGCACAGCCTCAGAGACAGGATGCTTCTTGTTTTCTTCATTAATGGATATAACTGGTCCTAGAAAATTGACCTAGAAAAGCTGGTAGCTGTTTTCCACTCTTGAGGTGAACTAATTGTACTTTCATCCAGTATTGTATCATTGTTACATTTATATGGACCAATCACCTGATGGGTGACACCCTTCAAAAGAGGATGAGTGCAATAATCATATTGGAGGCGATGTAATTCTAGGTTTTATGCAGTGCTGATTGTTATCATTGTTAACAACATTTTGTACAATGCAACTGGTACAAAATAATGCCAGTGTATCTAGGCATATCATTTGGGAAAAAAAATCTGGCTAAAAATGCATAGGTTTCATAATATGCTAAAGGACTTGCATCTCTTAAAGCAAGCTATGACTTCTAACATTCAATACAATTTAGGGGGGGGGAAACACATTGATAAAGGTGTAGTAATTACTGCTCCCATATTTAGATTTGTCTGTGGAATTCCAGTTTGTCAGAAAAAAATATTTTCATTACTAACAAATTATAGAGATTTAGAAATATAAAGTGTCATTATATCATTCCTAATAGAAAAGAGATAAGTGAGATTGAGCCAAGTGGGTGTGCTTTGAGTCCCATCAATTAAGCTGTTTCATCTAATGGGATCCAGGAAACAGATCTTCTCTGATATGGGTTCTGGAATGCTATCTCCTCAGAAATCCAGATGGCTCCATCTTCATGATATTCAGGAAACTATTGAAGACCTGGTTATTCTCCCAGACTTTGGGCTGGGTGATAGTTGTACCCCAGTTGGATTGTTTTCTGTGCACTAGTGATTAAGGTACCAGGCTAGAAACCAAGAAACTGAGTTATAGTCCTTCCATAGACACAGGTGTATATAATATCAGGCTGCTCAATATTTCTTTTTCTTTTTAATTGTAAGCCATTCAGAATCATTGGAAGTCAGACAGTCTCTAAATTTTAAATAAAGTAAATATTATTGCTCTCTTTCAGATAATGTAGCCAGGTTTTTACATAGTTTTAGTTATTGTTTATACAGCACATCTCCACTTGCATATCTCATTTTAAATTATGTTTGATGAAGTCATTGAGTTTTAATTGAAAGAGACTTTACATTTTAACATCCCCATAAACAGCAAAAGCTATTTGAAGACTAGCTATACTCCAAAGTTGTGAAGATTTTACACAATCCCTTCCTGTGTGCTTCTCCAGTTCCGCTTGCACAATCATTGACTTACGTGTAACACCTTTTGAAGCACTCTTTTGTCCTCCTTAATGTCTTCTAATCTCCTACTTTGGTGGGATGTTACAAGTCTGAGCAAGTTTGGCAGTCTAGGCAATTTTGGGGGCAAAAATACACCAGTTTAATGCTTAATGTCTTAAACTTGTGATTCATATAAAAATAAGAATTACTATATTCTGGATCACTTCTGTATATATTTAGGGATTCATGCTGTCAAGAGCTAGAATGTTAATCTACCGTTGAACATAATTTAGCAGATGACGTGCTAGGTGCTGTAGGGGAAATAAACATAAACTTTTTCAGATATCTTAGTTTTTATTGTTTCTTTCCTTAAAAGAAAGTAGCCAATTAATCCTTTGCTCTCCTTCTCGTAGATCAACAAAATGCTCCTTTATCATAGCTTTACTTGACAGGGTAGTATGGAGAGAACTTGCCTATAAAGTTGCTAAGAGTCGGACGTGACTGAACGGTTAAAACTAACTATTGGAAAAGTACCCTGATCAACATTGTATCAGATCCATTATTATTTTTTCCTTTTCTTGTTCTTTCCTTGCCATTTTTGGAAGTGAAAATAGAACAGATAATACTACAGTAAAGTGGGCTCCATTTCCTTTCTTTACTAAAAGTACCATATTTTTTTCTCGTATTGAAGGGAGAGTCCAGGATGGGTAGCTCTAGTCCCATAGCTCTATCGATTGGGTTGAATTTTCTGAGGATCCGCCTCCCTGATGACGTTTCCCCAGTCGTTCAACTCAGTCCTCAGCTCTTGGATGCTTTTTACCTTCACTCCTGTGAGCTTTGGGTTTAGTTGGACATTTCCAGACCTTTTCCTAGGACTTTCCCTGGATTTTTCATGGAACGATTACAACTTGTCTCCGGTGACCATGAGTGCCTGCTTCGTTTGCCTTAGGGCGCTCGAGCAGGCTGCAATGTCTGCTGCTTATTTTCTGTTTCTGTCTTTGCCTCTAAGGGGATCGGTAGGAGCAGGGCAACTTTAACATCTCCCGCCCTTCTTAAGGCTTGTGCCTTCGGGCCAGCCTATCGATTTTTTGCTTTATTGGTGTTCAGCTGGTTTGCCCGCCATTTTAGCGTTACATCAGCTGGCCGGTGGCCTCCCTCCTCACCCGTAAGCATGCGACAGGGCTCGCTTTCCTTTGGGCTGTTTTATTGCCATTGGGGATTGCCTTGAGTAGGCTGTTGAATTTGGATCGGCCCTTATCATTCCATCAGGCCATCCGGTCTACTGTCCAGCACCAGGCGGCCTTAATTTTAGCGGTAGACCTTTTCGGCTTTCACTAGGGCGAACGCTCCCTGTTTTGGCGCAAACGCCATTTTGGAGGCTTAATGGTCGTCCGGATTGATTTTGGGCATGTGCACCATTTTGTGAGCCATTTTTGTGGCCATTTTGTCAGAGAGAAAGATCGGGCTTTCGGCCCTGATTCAGTTGGACTCATATCGGCTTCTGGTGGCTACCAGCTACCACTTGGACCGGGCCGGGACGCTGGATTGAGGCTTTCAACATTGGTCGCCTCTTGCGTTGCCCTTGTATTGCCACAGCAGCCTCTGATAGGGCCTATTTTGCTGCTTAGCTGGTCAGTCTATTGCTGCATGGAGGAGGGGTTCCCGACTGCGTTGGAGGTCATAGTCCTACCTCTAGCTTCGCAATGGCAGCGGTGATTGCATAAGTCTGCCTTCAACCAGTGACCTGCACAGGGGATACTTACAGGTTTGGGTCCTGTCTGCTTACCAGCTATTACCTGGGCCTTTAGGCCTATAGGCCTGGCCCCAGGAAGCCGCCTTTGGGGCGGGTCATCTTCTGACTGGAGGGCAGCAGCAGTCCCACTGCTTTGCTCTGACTTACTAATTTTTCCTTTCCTTCTCACTCCTGGTCAGGATGGACAGGGAGGCCGCATCCACCTCTCATCACCGGGAGTCTTGGTCCCCCCGCCTCCAATAAGGCAGCCAGGGCCCCAGCTAAGGCTAGGTCTGCCAGCCTGGTGGCGGCAGAGAAGCTCAAGGTGAAGGCTCCTGATCACAGCAGGCCATCCAGAGCAGAGCAGCGGCGGCTCATAAGCGGCAGAAGGCCCTGGAGAAGGAGTTGGTAAGGGCAGAGGAGGCTTCTGGAAGGCACTCTTCTGGCTATCGTCAGGACCTGCTGCCAGTGGCTAAGGAACTTTCTGGGTGGCTCAGTTCGGCGGGGTTCCATCCGGACCCTCTTCTGCTGGCTATTTCCCGTCAGCCACTCCAGCTTGTGGAAAGGGAGCTTATTTCCCAGGGAGCACTGCCTGCCTCCGGATCCTTGGAGGTTCCCGCAGCCGTTATGCTGCAGGATGCTTCAACTTCAGGGAGCAGCCTTCGCCCCTCTCCCGGCAGCTATTTTTACCCTTACTTTGGCGGGGCTCCGCCAGGAGGGGATTCTGGATCAGGGCATCCCTCCCTCCTTGAAGGCTTGGCTTTCAGCAGCCATCCAGGAGGGTATTACAGAGCAGTTGCATCAGAGACCCCTTTTCCCGGCTGCTACATATCTCCCGGAGGGGTATAAGGGGCCCTTGGGACAAGCAGAGGACTATCCTGTTTATCAGGAGGCCTATGCTTCTGATCGTTCTGATGCCAGTCAAGTTTCCCTTTCAGAGGGTGAGCTATGGGGGGAGGATGCGTTTTCGGATCTGGAGCTGGAGCAGTCGAGTAGACCGCTCTTCAAGGGCTTGTTTAACCCAGCCTTGTTCAAGCAGCTCCTGGCCAAGGCTCTGGTGACAGCTCGGCTGGGGTCGGATTCTAATGACCTCCTGCAATCCCAGGAACCCGGGGAGCAGGAGGATTTTCTTTTCTCCGAACAGGCAGTAGCACTTGATTCCATTCCAATCCCCGGAATGTTTCTGGATGTTGTTATACGCCAGTGGAATTTGCCTGCTAGTACCCAGCAGCCCAGTGATCCGGAGAACACTCTTTTTGTGGTGGACCCTGAGCTGATTCAGATTCCCCAGGTGGATGTGCCGGTAGCTGCCTTGACATTGACCTCGGTACTGCCGCCTGATGCGGATGATGCCTTGAAGGCTGACGAGCAACAGGAGGAGATGGCTCTGCGCAGGGCCCATCAAGCCGATTCCCGGACCATTCGGGTGGTTACTGTGGCATCGTTTTTCACCAGGGTGTTGGTACGGTAGCTCTGTCAGCTGCAGGACAGAGTTCCGTTGCAGGACCTCAGGAGTCACCAGGATCTGTCTAAGATCATTGCAGCGGCGGAGTACATGGTGGACGCTTCCTTGGCCGCAGCCAAGTTTTCGCTTCATCTGTGATGGCACGTCAGTTGCTATGGCTTCATCATTAGCACATGGACGCCAAGAACTGCTGGATGCTGGCCTCCGGCCCCTTTGAAGGGGGGAATCTTTTTGGCCAATCCTTGGACCCTTTCCTGATAAAGACCAGGGACAAAAGGAAAATCCTCCCTTCCCAGAGCAGGCATCCCACTTTCTGGTCCTCGACCTATTTTAGGTAGTCCTCCTCCAGACAGGGGGGAGCTGGGCGAGCTTCTCCCATCCATATAGGCCCTTTCAACATAGGTCAGAGTTTCAACCCGACCGCTCGGCCTTTAGCGGCAGAGGCAGGCTGCAACAGCAGGCGCCAGGGACAAGTTAGTGGCAACAAGCCTTTCCGCCGACAGAAGTAGCCTGGGGCTTGACTCTCTTATCGGGGGGATGCTAGGCCTGTTCGCGGCTCGCTGGGAGGAGACAACTTCTGATGCCTGGGTCAGGGAGACCACTAGATCAGGGCTCTCCCTGGAATTCCTCTCCCCTCCTCCAAGGTTTTTTCCATTTCCAGAGACCCGGTACGTAGGGGACTCATGGAATCGGCGATCCCGCATTTGCTGGACATTCAGGTACTTCAGCCAGTACCACTTGAGCAGCGGGGGCAGGGCTTCTATTCAATTTTGTTTCTAGTGCCAAAATCCTTGGGGGATTGGAGGGCAATTTTGAACCTAAAGGGACTAAATCAATATCTGGTTTACAGAACGTTAAGATGCACTCCCTTCGTTCCATCTTAGCCGGGATCTGGGAGGGGGATTTCTTGACTTCTGTAGAACTTATGGAGGCCTACCTCCATGTCCCTATTCGTCCAAATCACCGATGTTGCCTTAGGTTCTGCTATGCTGAGCGCCATTTCCAATACACGGCGCTTCCCTTCGGGCTAGCTTCGGCCCTGTGGACCTTGACTAAGGTCATGGCAGCGCTAGCAGTTTCTCTCAGGTTGATCCCCATTAGGATTCATTGTTCTTTGGATGACCTACTTATCCAGGCATCATCCTGGCAGCTGGCGGAGAAGCTCTCGCCACCACGATCCAGGCCCTAAGGGACCACGGTTTTTCTGTGAACCTGTCAAAGTGTCACCTGGTACCTACCACGAGACTGGTCCACTTAGGGGCCTTGATTGACACTGTCTCAGGTCCGGTTTTTCTTTCTCAGGAGCGACAGGACAGCATCCGATCCTTGGTGGGTCAGATGCGTGTGGCCAGAGAGGCGCCGATTGTGCTCCTGTCACAACTATTAGGAAAGATGATCTCGTGCCTGGACATTGTCCCTTGGGCCCGTTTCCACGTCAGACCTCTCCAATGGCTCCTGCTGCCACATCAGCAGGCTGGTCACAGCTCATCACCCGCCAAGGTTCAGATCCCACTGGAGGTGCTGCGTTCCTTCCGTTGGTGGGTGTTGGGTGCCGTCAGGAAGGGCTGCTGTTTCCGGGACCTGGTAAGGCTGTCAGTGATTTCCGATGCCAGCCTCTTCGGCTGGGGCACCCACTTCGGCTCCAGAGTCGCTCAGGGCAGGTGGACTCCTCAAGAGTTCCAGCACAACATCAACTGGCTGGAACGTTTGTTTTATTTCTTTGTTAACATTTTTGATTGAAATAGTGAAAAGACAACACTTAACCTTTTCCCATAGTTCCTCAATTGTAATTTTCCTCACATTCTAAGCATGTTCAGTTGATTTCTTACATTGATCTTAAGTTTGACTATGTCCCTCGGAACACATTTAGCTGGCACGTTTGTCCCTTTAGTTTTCTAAGTCTACCTTGTTATATTTGCTACCAATAATTCAGTCTTTTCCATCATTTATATCTAAAAATGTTTAAGAGACTGAATTGGACTTATCCATTTACTGTTTCCTATTATGGAGTCAATTTGTTTATGTCCATCCAGAGATGTCATTTGTAGAGTGTATGTTGCTTGAGGCAAATATTAGTAATAAACTAAGAATTCTTTTCACAAAACCTGATTAACTTCACCATATCAAATTCTTGCTTTGATTGCTGTCTTTCATTTCTTCACTTTTTGTATTCCAGTCACTCATTATAATAATGTTACTGATGTTGCATTTAACACCTCTTGCAATTCATTGTAAAATTCTTGAATGTATTCCTCCATTTCAACTGTAGTAGGAGGCATATACTACTTAATTGGTTAGTTGAACAAATATCTAACTGCCTACATCTTTTTTGAGTATCACTGGCATTTCATTATATGATCTCATGTTCAGAGTAATAAACTACATAATCTTTCGAGTTAGAGTAAAGAATCATAGAGTTTAAGAGACTTTACGAATCATGTAGTTCAGCCCCTGTTCAGTGTGGAAGCCTATGCTTGAAAACCTCTAGTGAAGATGAATTCTCCAGCTTATGAGGAAAGCTCTTCTCTACACTGACAACTTATATAATCAAGAAGTTCTTCCTGATGCCTAGCCTGAACCTGATTCATTTTCATTTTAATCCATTGGTTCTGCTCCTGCCCTCTGGAGCACAGGTCTTCAAACTTGGCAACTTTAAGACTTGTGGACTTCAACTCCCAGAATTCTCCAACCAGCTATGCTGGCTGGAGAATTCTAGAAGTCCACAAGTCTTAAAGTTGCCAAGTTTGGGGACCCCTGCTCTAGAGCAATAGACAATAAGTCCATGCTTTTTCCCACTCTTTATATATTTGACTATCAAATTTATTACAGGCTAAACGTACCCAGATACTTTAAACATTCTTCAGAAGAATTGGTTCCCAGACCTTGGTAGTCCTCCTATGAACTTAATCCAATTTGTCACTGTCCTTCTTGAGTGGTGATGTCCAGAAATTGACATGGTATTCTAAATGGGTTTGATAGGGCAAGTAAAGTACTGTGTATAATTCGGACTGTGAGCTGCTATAGATTTACCTCAAAATAGCATTGTTTTTTTAGCAGCTGCATCAAAACTGCTGACTCATGTTTAACTTATGGTTGACAAGACCATCCAGTTCTATTTTATGTGTATTACTGACAAACCAGGGTTTTTCATCTTATTTTCGGTCTTAACAACTGCCCAGAACAGAGTATTCTTGCAATGAATAGGAACCAATTGCTATGGAGAAATATTCCTCATTTTAAATGTTTCCAAAAGTCTAATGAATACCAAATGGTTGCTATATTGGATATAGTAATTTGATCGAAATTATAAAACAGGTATGGTTTTTGAGTAGCAAAAACAAATTTCATGTAGGGCAGACCTATGAGACTAAAATTAGCCATGTTCTTAAGATCATGAATTGAATTTGAATTTATTAAAATTTCTATATCTATGAAGATATAACAACTAGAATTCTCCCTTGCCCAATCATTCTGTTTCATGCTTCATGCTCCCATGCATACTCTACAGCTTGCTCCATTCTCCTGCTGAATAATTTCACAGGGCTTCCTAGCAGATAAGTTCTAGCTTCCACCTTCCTTGTATTGCTTTAATCTCCAGATCTTCCCAAACAAATCCATGCACCTTCAGTTATCTCTTTGGGTTGTTGCTCTCTAATAACACTCTTGGATCACAAGTTTTTCTCTCATTTCTCCATTACCATACCTAAATCTCTCTTTCTAAAAGTCAGCAGAAGTTAGGATTATCTGTTCCATCTCTTGTTTGCTGGGTGACCAATTTTGCTTCATGATCTGCCAACCTTGATCCCTAAGAATGTGCTTGGGTTCTGATGAGTCTTTTTTTTTTCTTCAATTCAGAGTCTGTGGAATAAATTAATAGGACATTGGAAGCCTGCCCTTAGGTTTGAAGTATTCATTGCCACCTGTTCTTTTAATCAAGAATATGAAATCATAGATCACTTCACAGATGCAAGAGAAGTTTGCGGGTAGAATGGTGTTGTCTAGCTCTATTGCAAACCTTTCTTGGTATTGAATGCTGATTCTGACTAAACAAATTGTAAACTCAGAAACTCATGTCTACAAGCAAATTTCTTTTGCATAGACAAAGCCAAGGAGGGGGGAAAATGACATCTATAAGTTTAGGATAACACTTCATTTGCCTGTCAGTGTGATAAGTGGCATATTAAATAAATAAATAAAATAGTTTCTGTACTATTTGATACTTCTGGCAATATTGATAATATACAATATTTTCTTTCTTGAGCATTGGCCAACACAATGAATTAAGCTGCACTACCATAAAGAACATGTTTTTATTTTAATTTGTAATTACTACTGCATAAGCACTAATATTGGTACTAAGAATGTTTAATCCTCACAAGAGGTAATATGGTACTTTTAAAAAAAAACTGCCTCCGGGACCTTTTTCCATGTTCCTGCACAACCAGTTAAATTCATTTTTTTTTTACCAATTTATTCAACATGCTGAAGAACCAGTTAAACTACATTTTTCAGGACAGTGTTACCGCTGTTATTTTTTTTTCCACAAAATGTAAAAGAGAATACCAAACTATTATTTCTGCTGTGTGGCTTTCCCATGAAGAGTAATCTGCGTGGGTGGATTTTTTTTTCTTTCTTTTTTTTCTGTATGGATTTCTTTAATTGTAGTGTTAATGGGTAATTTCAGGTGACTAAAAAAGTTGATTTTTCCCCCCCATTTCTTTTTTTGCTGGATCTCTTTTTTTTCTATTTTGTGGTAATACTGCATGCTTTTCCTCGTGCAAAAGATTGAGCTTTTAAGATAATTTACGATACTGTAATTACCATTCTGTTCTTATCCAGAGGAGCAATCAATAGCAAACCAGGAAATTTAGTCTGTCCATTCCTTTTCCTTCGGTTATTGTTGAATTTGCTGTTGGTGAGAAAGATTGGGAGAGACCAGTTAGAGGTTTTGGAGTCAGTATAAGGAGGTTTATTAAATTCACATTTATGTATTGTTTGGACTAATCAGTTTGAATGTCCTGTACAGATAATTTTTAATGGGTTGTTGGCTAAAAATAAATAAAATTTATTAAATCAAATGAATACAGTGCCACACAAGGAAAAATCCTATTTTATGTTTTGCATTTGTTATTAAACATGGAGATTTGGGGCTTCAAATCAAATTTAAAATTTCAGAGTGATGCCAGTGAAAGTGGCCAGCACTAGACCACTCTTTTGGGACATGTGGGAGGAGAAGTAAAGTAAAATTAGTTCGAGAAAGCAAATAGGCCAGTGATGTGCTAGGGCCTGCTATTCAGGTGCAGACCTTGGGCGATGCACAAGGAAGATCCCTGGAGGGACAGCCCAGTGAATAATTCAGCATCTTCTTTTCCAAATGCAGAGTGTAGCCAGAAGTGCATCCTTTTTCCTGCCAGTTGGGTAGGAATGACCTTTCATCCTCCTTCCCATCAGAAGGTAAACTCCCCTCTCAGTCAGGTTAATCTGGGTTGCTGAGGAATGCTGTCTTTGCTACTTCCTGCTTCTGCCCACCTTTCCCAAAGTTGTCATTCACTTATACCTGACTAATGGGCATGGAACCCAAAGAGGCCTTGAAGGACACTGGCTGCAGTTGGTGGAGGGAAGATTTAGAAAGCTGTGGCAGGAAGGCAAATGGGGATTCCTGTTTCCATTGCAACTGGCACTGCCACAACTCCTTGCTTCCAGTGGCAAGCCAATAGGCACCAACATGAGCTGTGACATCTGGTTATTTAACTAGGAGGGTAGCAGCCCCTCCGTTTATCTGCATAAGTACAGAGCTGTGTGTCTTCATGGATGGATGGATGGATGGATGGATGGACGGACAAACAGACAGACAGACAGACAGACAGACAGACAGACATAGATATATTGTATTTCCTATTTCTTAACTGCCTTGGAGAGGGGCTCTGAGCAGTGTATAATATCATCAATAAAATTAAACATTAAAATCAGAATAATTTAGGATTAAAAGTTTTAAAATTATAAAAACAACATTATTAAAATTTCAGAAGGTAAAGAATTCCAAGATGGGGATTAGCAGTTGTTAATACAGGCAGAGGGCAAGATTCCCATTGGGCCAGCATGCCCCATTGTTGTGTGGGCCTCAATGACAAAACCAAGTTTTGTGCCCTTTATAGAAGGCCAAGAGATTGGAGGCTTTCCTCACTTCTGAGGGCAAGATGGGGCAGGGGCAGTGGCAGAGAAAGCCCTTTTTCTAGATTCTGCCGGTTGAAATTTTTTGATTGACAGGATCTGTAGCATACCTTCCCTGCCTGAACAAGTGGAACAGTCTGATGTGGTATGTTCCGTACAAAGCATATATAGTACCTGAATGAAATCCACAAGTTGTCACCTTGTTTCAGACTGTTGCTCACATGCTGTGTGTGTTTGTATGGAACGTGAGCCGGGAGGTGGCCCCGGACCTGCGAAGGGGTGTGTGCGTGTGTGTTTGTGAGAGCGCGAGCCGGAGAAGCCGGGTGTGGCGCATGCGTGCTGCGCTGCACCAGACCTGCCGCGGCCACAGTCACTTCCTGCCCTACCGTTGGGATGCTCTGCGGGAGCACTTCCCTTTCCCCCTCCTCGGCGGAGGCAGGGTCGGCGCAGCTGCCTGTGAGAGGACTCGGCTGGCGCTTGCTGTCACCTTCCGCTGCCTGGAGAGCCTCGGGCGCTCGGCGCCGACCTCTGGCTTGCCTGCCGCGCGCGCTGCCGTCCTGTCCGAGAGCCTCCGAGCGGAGTGCGCTTGGTGGGCTAAATCGCTGCCTTTCTCCTCCTCCGGCTTAAGGCAAGAGGCAGGCGGGCGGGAGACGCGGGCAGGAGCTGGTGGCGGCTGCGGTGGGGCCGAGAAAGCGCGCAGCTGAGAGGCATCTCGCTCGGGGAGGAACCTTCGTCTGGCTCCGCTTCCAGAGCGAGCGAGCGAGTGAGAAGGGAAGCAAGGGAGGCAAGCAGCCCGCTCTGCCACTCAAGCCAGCGGCCGCCGGAAGCTGGCTTGAGTGGCAGAGTGGGCTGCTTGCCTCCCTTCGCTTCCCTTCTCACTCGCTCGCTCGCTCTGGAAGCGGAGCCAGACGAAGGTTCCTCCCCGTGCGAGATGCCTCTCAGCTGCGTGCTTTCTCGGCCCCACCGCAGCCCCCACCAGCTCCTGCCCGCGTCTCCCGCCCGCCCGCCTGCCTCTTGCCTTAAGCCGCCAGCTGACGGCCAGCAGGCGAATGAGACGTAGGGTAGCATCGGGTCTCTTTTCTTCACCTGGGAAAAAGGATCTTGCGGTGCTGAGCGCTAGGAAAGAGGGAAGAAGAGAAAAGGGAAGGAAGGAAGGAAGGAAGACCAGAGATGAAAGGAAGGAAGACCAGAGATGAAAGGAAGGAAGGAATACCAGGAAGGAAGACCAGAGATGAAAGAAAGGAAGGAAGGCAGGGAGGTAGGAAGGCAGGCAGGCCAGGAAAGAAGACCAGAGATGAAAGGAAGGAAGGAAGGAAGGAAGGAAGGAAGGAAGGAAGGAAGGAAGGAAGGAAGGAAGGAAGGAAGGAAGGAAGGAAGGAAGGAGAAATAAGACAGACAGACAGAAAGAAAGAAGTTAGGAATGAAGGAAGACAGAAAGAAAGAAAGAAAGAGAAAGAAAGAAAGAAAGAAAGAAAGAAAGAAAGAAAGAAAGAAAGAAAGAAAGAAAGAAAGAAAGAAAGAAAGAAAGAAAGAAAGAAAAGAAAGAAGTTAGGAAGGAAGGAAGATGAAAGAAAGAAAGAAAGAAAAAGAAAGAAAGAAAGAAGTTAGGAAGTTAAGGAAGGAAGGAAGGAAGGAAGGAAGGAGAGATGAGAGGGAGAGGGAGAAGATAGATAGGTAGATAGATAGATAGGTAGATAGGTAGATAGGTAGATATGGATGGGGAGAGAGAGATAAAGAGATGGAAAGGGAGAGATGAGAGGGAGAGAGAGTAGATAGATAGATAGATGATAGGTAGGTAGGTAGGTAGGTAGGTAGGTAGGTAGATAGGTAGGTAGGTAGGTAGGTAGGTAGATAGATAGGTAGATATGGATGGAGAGAGAGAGATAAAGAGATGGAAAGGGAGAGATGAGAGGGAGAGAGAGAGAAGATAGACAGATAGATAGATAGATAGATAGATAGATAGATAGATAGATAGATAGATAGACAGACAGACAGACAGACAGACAGACAGACAGACAGACAGACAGACAGACAGACAGACAGACAGACAGACGGACGGACGATATGGATGGAGAGAGAGAGATAAAGAGATGGAAAGGGAGAGATGAGAGGGAGGGGGAGAGAGAGAGAGAGAGAGGGTTTTGTGGTTCCCAGTTCTCTGTCCTAATGACCGGCTGGGTGGGCATGGCTAGGGGGTCATGTGACTGGGTGGGAGTGAGTGATGTCAAATTGGCCACGCCTACTCAGGTTTTGTGGCTCTCGGTGGGTTTTTTTCTGTGGGAAACGGGTCCAAATGGCTCTTTGAGTATTTAAGTTTGCCGACCCCTGTACTAAGCCATACAGAATAACCTGGAGGGCAGTGAATGGAGGATTGTAAGTTTGACAGCCTTGTGTTTAACATAGTAAAATTAAATGGCTTTAAAAAGAGGATAATGCAACAATAAAAATGCTTGGCATCTATTTGATCCTTCAGAGAATGTTCAGTAGAAATTGATTAGAACAGTCCTGCTGTTGGATAGTTAAAAACACTGGAAGGAGAGATCTAACACTTGATTGGCAGCAATAAGTGCTGTTTTTCAACATTCTGTTTTAGAGAAATGGGCAAAGAAGAATAAACAACGTTTTTGGTGTTGGTGGTGTTATTTTGTTTATAACATGATTTAAAGGCCTGTAAAAAATGCTTATTGATGTTGAGGTTCTGAGAATTCTTTAATTTTGCAATACTTATTTTTGTATTTTTAAATTTAGCATAATACTCTAAAATATTTTTTTCCTATTTGTGTTTAGGCATATTGTAATATTTCAGCATTTAAAATAGGTTTATTAGTGTTATAGGCTATGCTTTCACACCAATTAATAGACATTTCTTATTTCAGATTTGAAAGTTGTTGCGTATTACAATATATTCTAAACCAGAGCTCTTCAAACTGGGCAACTTTAAGACTTGTGGACTTCAACTCCCAGAATTCTCCAGCCAGCTATGCTGGCTGGAAAATTCTAGGAGTTGAAGTCCACAAGTCTAAAAGTTGCCCAGTTTGAAGACCCCTGTTCTAAACAGTGCTACAGATATAACAGGGAAACCACAAGAAAGCTAGGGCTTGATAAGATAGAACTATCAAAGCAGAAAGATTAATACTAGTAATATGTTTTAAGTTATCTCCCTTGTTTCAAGTATTGAAACTGAAAGAATACACATCTTCAGTCTTTCAATTGTTAAACCACAGAATAAAAACAGGGGGAGTGGAACTCTTTTCGGGCTGTATTTCTTACTAAACATGTGCTGTGTGAAATGCAACTTTAGTATTTACTCATCCAGTGAGATTTGGATGGCAAATTATGGCCAAGTGAGGAATATGCAAAAATTAAGGTTTTCTTCCCCCTTCAGATGGTTGTTTCTGTTGGCTACAGCAGTTGTTTAAATGAAAGTTCAATAAGCGTAGTGTTGACCCCACTGGCAGATGCCAAGAGGAAGGCTTTTAGAGAAACCTGTACATTTGTAGACTTTGGCAGCATACCATTAGAACTGTGTGAAACATTTAATTCACAAATGTCTTCAGCTGAAAAAAAGCTGCAGGATGGCTAATGAATTGCTAAAACTTTTTTCCCCTAGTATAATGGAAAGGGTTTAAATTTTGGAGCATGTATTTATCTGTTTATTGTATATTTTGGAACTAAAATATTCTCCCCCTTTATTTTCAATCGTTATGGTAAAGAATCATTTGACTCATCAAATGAGCAACTTCTTTTATCTCTGGGGCCCCATTTTCTTGAAGTACCATTTGAAATATTGATTGTGATTATGCAAAAGGATAACAGAGTTCAAAAGAGCAGGCCCTAGTTAAGAAGGATGCTCATGAAACAAGTAGAATTTGTCTTCTGAGCTTGGAACAAAACATTTCTACTGTTCTGTGGAATCCTTTTTAAGCTTTTTCTGTTCCAGGAGAATAAAATTCAAAATATTTTCATTGTTCTGCCCTAGGAATTAAGTTCATATTAAGTTCCTTATTTCCTCATTTTTCATCGTAGGGCAACCAAAATAGGTGAAATGGAAGTCTCTGCTTGATGTTTCATACCATGTAGCCTGCTGAAAGGTTATTTGGTCAGAAATTGAGCTTTAAAAATGTTTTAATATAATATTTATAATCAAAATTTGTAGAAACAGTAATTCAACACATTTTTATAGCTTGCCTGCAGTCACAAAAATGAGTACAGCAAGGAAGCAAGAATAGATTCAGTACAATGCATCTCTTAAACAACATGGTAACAGCAAACATACTATCTCTGAGTGACAGCTGGAGGCTTCTTCCTAATTCACGTGCACTGTATACAGTTTTCACATTTACAATTCAATTGGTTATTACCTTTAAAGCCCTACATGGCTCAGGACCAGGTTACCTTCGAGACAGCCTCCTACCACACAGCTCCCTTCGACCAGTGAGATCCCACAAAGTCGGTCTTCTCCGGGTCCCGTCAGCCGGACAATGTCGGCTGGCGGGTCCACGGGGGAGAGCCTTGTCTGTGGCAGCTCCGGCCCTCTGGAACCAGCTACCCCCGGAGATCCGGACCGCTTCCACCCTACTGATGTTCCGTAAGGCAATTAAGACCTGTCTCTTCCATCAGGCATGGGACCGTTGAGCTTGGGAATATCAGGAATAAGCTCTGGCGCATGAAAGGAGTATGCATGTGTTTTTTTTACTGATTTTTAATTGTTTTTAACTGTTTTTTAGATTTTGTATTTCATATGCTGTTAGCCGCTCAGAGTCCTCCGGGAGTTGGGCAGCATACATTGGGCAGCATACAAATCTATTAAATAAATAAATAAACAAACAAACAAACAAACAAATAATAAATAAATAAATAAATAAATAAATAAATAAATAAATAAATAAATAAAATAAGCCTATGAAAAAAGAATAATTAAAAAAACAACAATTTTTTTTCATTTATCTTCCTGAAAGCTGAATAGCATAGCAGCATTAGCTAAAGCGATTAGCTACAATACTCACTTTTATAGTTGGCAGCTTCCCTGAAAAATAAAGGACCAAATATATGGAGCATATAGAAAATATCAACTTTAGATTATTACCCATAACTTCTGACTTGCTTACTGTACAAGCTATAAAATAGCTTAAATTCACCAATAGGTAGGCAGCGATATGTGCTTAACTGTCATCCATACACTTTCTTGCACCTACTGACACCAGCCAGTGATTCTATCAATGGAACTTGTGTTTGTGATGACCTGTGACGGTGCAGAGGTAAAAATGCAGTATTGCAGGCTAACTCTGCTCACAGTTAGCAGTTCAAATCTCACCAGGCTCAAGGTTGACTCAGCCTTCCATCCTTCCGAGGTGGGTAAAATGAGGACCCAGATTGTTGGGGACAATATGCTGACTCTTTAAACCGCTTAGAGAGGGCTGTAAAGCACTATGAAGCAGTATATAAGTCTAAGTGCTATTGATATTGATATTGTGATGTACTAATTAATGTATTCTTCAAATCTCATGGATTGAAGAGGCAAAACAATTTAACAATGTAGGATAAGCAATCAGAATTTCCAATTTTTTTTTACCAGTGATAGCCTTAGGAAGTGTGTGTTTTCTTCTGAGTCATGACATAATAGACACTGATACTGTATCCTGTGAATAGAAAGGCTCGCAGTGCAAAGGAATTGCTCTGTTGAAGTCACCATTGGATCTTTAAAACGTAAAATCTTTATTTATATCCAAAATTTAATAGTTGGTAAAAAAAAGTTAAATACACACTGAATTTTCACAAAGTCAGGTTCTTTGACTGTGTCTTCATATTTCTCCTTTTAAAATTTCCAGTTGTTCCTGTGATTTTGAAAGGACTAACTTATGATGAAAAACGGGGACCTTGCAGTGTTGGCTCCAATGTACGGGATTCTGCTTGCTATGTATGTTGGGCTTTTGCTCGCGCCTATGATCCTTTAGAACTGAGGCCTTTTGTTAACCAGATTGCAAGGTAAGTTTTTAAAACGAAATACCAATTTCTTTAAATAAAATATTTTTCAAAAAATGAAATAACATATCATATTAATGCTACTTAAAAGGCTAAATGTAGAGCTATTATTCTAAGATCTTATTTAAAATATCTAAAATATTTGCATTCAGGTTATATAAGAGAACATATCCAATATATATCTGTCCAACGTCTGGAGAACCTCTTGATTGTGCCACATTCAGTGCATTCTTATTGGAAAACATTCTCTGGAGATAAAACAAATGCCATCATAGTTACAGTTCAAGCACTTGCTTTAACTCTAGATTCTTATTGGCATGGAGTAGTTCATGATACTATTTTCATTACATTTGGGCATCAATTATATATACTGTATATATGATAGTATATGTATATAAGTATACATTGTAAGTATGTATACATATAGAAGTATGTATAGTATACATACAAACTATGTATTTTTATAGGTTGTACACAAAACATAGCTTTATATACATATTATATAGCTATAGCTAACCAGTTTCATTATGTGTTTATAAAACTGAATTGAACTGTGCCTGTTGATTCTGTTACCTACGATAAAAGTTCTTTTACTAAAATGATTGTGTAGATAAGAAAAGTTTGGGGTTTTTGCTTTTTGCTTTTTTGTTTTATTTGTTTCTTTGCTTTTCCAGTTGTAACAATTGAATGTGGTAGCTCTGCAATAAACTGTATGTTGAGAATCAGGAACTTTTGGGAACATGACGCATAGTTTCACCTGTATTAGTATACTTTGGTTTACAGCCAATAACAGTAATCATCTATCTTTTTTTCCCCTTGTCTCTTAGTTCTAGCCTTAGGTGTGTCACTCTTTCTGTCTGAGAAGAGCCATCTATTTAGCCACAACGAAATTTTTGCTATCTTTTTACAGAATACCAGTTCACTCTTTGAAGAAATCTTTGCAAACAAAGTTGCATTTGATTTTGTGTTCAGATTTAGCCAAGTGATCTCAGATCTCACAACATAGCTCCCTTAGTTTGGCCTAAAGTAATATCTTCTAATGCCTATAACCTATGCATACACTGATTGGCTTTAACTGTATGCATGGCGTGATGAATTAGTTAATCACATTCTATGGACACATTCAATATAACAGAAAAAAAAGTAGTACAAAAAATTGAATAATATTTTCAAGTAAATTTCAGTGCATAATTGTGGTATGGAAAGCCATGAAAGCAGAATTGAATGGGTTGTTATTAGTGTGGATAAGAAAGCTATCAGAAAAATCATGAGAAAGTGTAGATTGGGTGATTGTTGCAGCTACTTCGGAATGTAGTAAAACGTGTGTGTGTGTGTGTGTGTGTGTGTGTGTGTGTGTGTGTGTGTGTGTGTGTGTGTAACTGCCAAATGAGAGCCAGTTTGGTATTGTGGGTAAGGCATCAGTCTCAAAACTAGGTGACTATGAATTCTAGTCCGCCTTATGTACAAAGCCAGCTGGGTGAACTTGAGCCAGTCACTTTCTCTCAGTTCTATGAAGTAAGCAATGGCAATCCACTTCTGAAAAACCTTACCAGGAAAATTTCAGGGACTTGCCCAGGCATTCTTCAAAAGATTGGGCATGATTCAACGGAAGGAGAAAAAAACCCCTGCCAAATATTATAATATTTGTATGGTTGATTGGAAAGCTTCTTTGTGGGAGGTTACAGTATAATGCTGAGTTTCTATAATTATTAAGAAAGACTCAAGATATTATTTACTTAAAAGTTCTATTTAGTTTAATTGCAGGATAATTTTGTTGCTTTGGCAGTGGTTAGAGAACTGACAGATAAAAATAATTAGAACTGAAGTTTACTCTTGAGAAGATGGGAAAACTCCTCCTATATCTGTGCTTCAGAATTGGACTATATTTCAACTCAGAAAGATTTGGTCGAAGTGTGGGAGTGCAGGCAATTTAGTCTTCCCTGGAGTACTGCATGGTGAGAAGAAAAGAGAGGTGTGGCTCTCATGTAAATGGAGCCACTTGGCCCTAGGGCAAGATTAGCCTGCAGAATCAGGAAATATGAATATTGCTCAGAGCTACATCTTGTGCTGTGATGAAATGCTGAGAATAATTTTACATGAATAAGTTTGTTGCCTGACGAGTTCATTCTCAAGAGCTATTTCTGTTACATGTTAAGTGAATTTGCACTCCATACAGGTAGTCCTCGATGTATGATTGCAAATTGAACTCAAAATTTCTCTTGCTAAGCAAGGCAGTTTTTAAGTGAATGTTGCCCCATTTAGATCTTTTTTGCCACGGTTGTTAAGGAAATCATTGCAGTTAAGTGAATCATGCAGTCATTAAGTGAATCTGGCTTTCCCCATTGACTTCGTTTGTAGGAAGCTGGCTGGGAAGGTTACAAATGGTGATCATATAACCCTGGGACAGGACAGCTGACATAAATACATGCCACTTGTCAAGCACCTGAATTTTGATCATGTGACCATGGGGATGTTGCAAAGTCGTAAGTGTGAAAACTAGAAACAGAGATAACTGTTGGCAACAAAAGATCTAGTGGTCCATCAAGTCTGCCCTTTGAGTTTTTTTAAAAAATATTTTGGTTGGATGATGGACATGTGTTTATCCCAAGCATATTTAAACTCAGTTACTGATGATTGACCCACCACCTCTGCTGGAAGTTGTTTCCAAACTTCCAATATTCTTTCTGTGAAGTAATACTTTTGAACTTCCCCTCTGTAAGTTTGAGGTTATACCCTCTGTGTTCTTGATTTTTGCTTATTATTGCCTTCTCAAACCTTATTCACATCTTTGAATGACCACAACTGGTCATAAGTAACTTTTTTCAGTGCCATTGTGATTTGGGCGGCATAGAAATTTTAATAAATTCAAATTCAAATTCAATTGTAAATGTGAACAGTCACTAAACAAATGGGTATAAGTCAAGAACTGTATCTCAATTTTGCACATCAGCATATTCAGATTTTGCGATTGAAGATATTTTCAAAAATAGACTAATGAGCTCTTTCAAAATGCAGGCTTTTTCTCTTATCCCGAGAGTCTGATAACGCCTCTGGCATTGCTTCTGTCCCATTGGTTCATTTCTGACTTTCTCTACTTGTACTCTTTGAGTCCATATCTAGTGCAATAATAACGTGCAATTTAGTAGTCTGGAGGAAACTTCTCAGTGGATTGCTGGAAAGCACTGTGATGTGAGGGACCAGTTTATTCGGGATGCTGGAGGAGATCAGAAGTCTCTTCATTCTCTCTACCAATTAAGCCTCACCAGAAAGTTTAGAAGGAGGAAGAGATTGAGGCTCTCCCTGCCCCCTTTCACCTAGTCAAGATAGTACATACAGTGTATGTGAATGTAGACAAATAAATAAATATGTGTTCACATTCCCATGAACAAGTAATCCTCAACTTATGACCACAATTGTGCCCAAAATTTCTGTTGCTAAGTGAGACATTTGTTAAGTGGGTTTTGCCCCATTTTACAACCTTTCTTGCCACAGTTGCTTAAGTGAATCACTGCAGTTGTTAAGTTAGTAACACGGTTGTTAAGTGAAGCTAACTTCCCCATTCACTTTGCTTGTCAGAAGTTGCAAAAAACGACTCTGGGATACTGCAACCATCATAAATTTGAACAAGTATCCTAATTTTGATCACATGACCATGAGGATGTTGCTGTTGTTACAATGAGCATAAGTGTGAAAAAAAAGGTCATAAGTCATTTTTTTCAGTGCCGTTGTAACTTTGAATGGTTGTAAGTTGAGGACTACCTGTAAAATAATAATAGTCCGCAAACCTAATCAGTTTCAGAGGATTGGCCATCTTTGGCTTATATAGAATCATTACACTTTATTCTACTGTATGTGATTCAGAGAATCTGGTTTGTGCTGAAAGGAAGAATCCAAAGAAAGAAACCATGTTAGTTCATGTTAGAGTTTGTTCTTCATTCCCTTGGATCTGATTAGAGTCACAGTTTTCGATATGCTGAATAAAACAAAAAGGAATATGTTTATATTTGTTAGGTTTTCATCATAATTAAAGAAGCTGATGAGAAGAGTTGTGGTAATTTATGGCTAATAATAAGCTCGTATGATTCACCAATTGAAATAGTTTCATTTTAAATGTGTTTCTCATTTTATAATGATAGAAAAGTTTACGGCTGAGTTTTGGCAATTGAGCTGCCAGAAAGAGAAGGATCTATCCCATATAAATATGAGTTACGATTTGCAATTGTCCATACTGATCTTCTCTGCAGCAGAATTTCCTGTGGATGTTAAATTACTTTTGTTGTCCTCTAGCATTCCAAATGAGAAATAAGGATTCTTCCTCCTTGCAGAGCTAACAAAAAGAAAGTACAGAATACTGAAAATGAAACACAATTTGTATTGATACTGAATGTGATTAACAGTTTAAAACCTAATGATAGGTGTGTTTTTAAGGAGCTGTGTTTTTAAGGAGTTTCTAGTGAGATTACATACAGCTGCCAAAGTAGTACATAGTATAATCAAGGAATGATGCAGATGAAGAATCTTTCCTGTGTATCAGTTACAGAGGCAGTCCTTCCGAGCAGGAGTGTCAAACTCACGTCGTCACGATGGCATCACGTGATGTATCAGGAGTTTTTTCCCTTTTGCTAAACCGGGCATGGGTGTGGCCAGTGCATGATACATCCATGGGCCGGGAGTTTGACAGCCCTGCTTCAGAGGATATCTTCAGCAAGGCTTTTCTGGAGATGCTGCCTGATAATTGGGAACAATAATCTCCTGGGTTAATTAAGACCTAAGCCACTTGGGTACTTTAAAAGCAGGCGAGTTTACAGTGTTTTAACTTGAATCAGTTGTATTAACTTTGGAAAGGGCTGCTCTGACCATTTTGGGAGTGATCTGGGTTTGAAAATTGGGGTTGGGTGTTGTTTGAGCATGAAATTTAAATTGAAAATTTTTTAAATTTTATTTTAATATACCACCATATTCCAAGAGTCTGTGGTTTATGAGTAGGAAATGCAGTACAGCCTTAATAAAGATGGCAATACAATTCTTAATAAAATTCTACTTAAAATGGTTGTCCCTTCCTTGCAGAAGGCTAGTAAATGTGTGGGCTAGGCTCAGCTCTGAGAGAAAAGTGTTCCAGAGTATCAAGGGCACTGCTAGTCATGTCAGGTTAACAAGCATAGTGTGAATAACCTAATTCTAGGTATATACCTGTGTGGTATAGAGGCAGTTAAGGGCAGAGTTTGTGGATATTCTTTTTTGCCAGATCAACTTTAGAAAGTCCAAAGGCATGGTGTCTCAGGATAAATTATTCCAATTATTAGACTTTCAAAAATCCATATGATTATTTATTATTTATTTATTTATTTATTTCTTGGTTCTTCTATGCCGCCCTACTCCCGAGGGACTCAGGGCGGCGTACAGCATTGTGCAAGAACACTAGATAATAAACAGTAATTTAAAAACACAATTAAAAGTTAAAAAGATTGAACAATTAAAAATATTCACCACCAGACATACCGGGGGAGAATTCAGATGGAGCTAGTCTCAACCCCCTGCCTGCAGGAAAAGCCATGTCTTAACGGCTTTTCGGAAGGCCAGCAGAGTTTACTAATCTCTAAATCAAAAACTTGGTACTCGTCCCTTATACTTCATAATAACTTTTTAATACAAGTTGAAATTCTTAGAATATTTTTTTTCAGTTTTATCTCCAGAGCCATAAGAGTACAGATATATTTAAAATATTCTCTTAGTGTTTTCTTATGTATTCCCATGACACATTTATTACTGATTGTGTCTTTAATTATATTTCTATATATTTGTCTCTGAAACAGTGGTAAATATGTAGCATTGTGATAAAATGTTTAATATATTTTAAAATCCTACAGAAATTTATATTATTTGCTAAAAGTCAGTATACTACATCTACATTATAGAATTAATGTGGAGTAAATTAAATAAGCTAATTACAAATATTTTTGCTGCTGATGAAAAGAATTCTGTTTTCATTTATTTGGGGGAATCCTGTTGGTTTGTAGTAAAATTATAGGGATATCCTAGATGCCATAGTGTTATATGGGCATATATGTTCAATTATGGATCACATGGCCTTGCTATAGACCAGTGATGGCGAACCTTTTTTGGTTCGCGTGCCAAAAGGGGGGGGGAATGCAGGGGATCACGTGTGTGTGTGCCCACACTCATAATTCCATGCACCCCTGCACATGCACGCATGACCTCCCTGCTCCCAGCATGCAATGGCACGCCCATTTTTCGCTCTCCCCAGGCTCCAGAGCCTTTCTAGGAGCCTGGGGAGGGCGAAAACGGCCTTCCCCACCCCCTCTGGAGGCTGGAAACAGCCTGTTTCCCGACTCCCAGTGGGCCCAGAAGGCCCGAAAATCAGCCGGCTGGTGCACACATGCACGCCAGACCTGAGCTCGCGTGCCCACCGATATGGCTCCGCGTGCCACTTGTGGCACCCGTGCCATAGGTTCGCCATCACGGCTATAGACCAATTCACAGCATTTACTGCTCTGATTCAGTCTGTGTGCAGAACATGCTCTTACTAGAGATTCCCCGGTTCACCTGATCTGTTCAGCCTTTATTTCCTACTCCAGGATATAGACCCTAATATAACCTCAAAGGTGGCAAAAAAAATTTGCTGCAGTCGTGGCTGGAAAAAAACGGAGGAAAAGACGAGTAACCCCTACGGCAGAGGATCACTAGTATTGACAGTATAGATTGTAGTAGATGGTATACTGTCACATGATCTATCTATATTTGTAAAATTTACCCCCCCCCTTTTATGTGTATTTTAAATTGGTCTCCGACCGCAATAAAAGCTATCTATCATGTTCTTACTTATCTCCAGTTATACTGCACTCATTTCTTATATAATGAAAACAGCTTCATATTTTAATATTGGCTTTGTTGTAAGGAAAGCAAAAACCTAACCTACATGGGGCGGTGTGATTTCTCAGTGGTTAAGACACTGGAGCTTGTCATCTAGAAAGCCGACAGCCCGGGTTCGAGACCTGAATGCCGCTTGACAGAGTGAGCTCCTGTTACTTGCCTGTTACTCCTGTTACTTGCCTGTTACTCCTGTTACTTCTGAAAACTTAGCAGTTTGAAAGCATACAAATGCGAGTAGATAAATAGGTGCCAATTCGGCGAGGTTACTACTTTCTGTATTTTCATGCTGGCCGCATGGTGATGGAAACATGTTAGACAATTCTCGTCTGAGAATCGGAGTTGAACACCACCCCCTTGAGTCAGTCACGACTGGACAGAGGAAATCTTTTAACTTTTAAACCTTTATCTTCACATTACCATTTAGAAGTCTGGTAAGCTCCTTTTCTAATACACATAACGAAGGACTAAAAACTAGCATACAAATCAACTCTCTTACAGATCTTCTCTTCTTGTTATGATGCACTATAGTTGCTCAGCTGTAGCTCATAAAAGCTCATGACTTTTAATAAAATGCGTTAGTCTGAAAAAGTGCTACCAGATTCCTGATTTTTGCTAAAGACTGACATGGCTTTCCTCTTACAATCGTTAAAGCTCTCCCTTTTAGGCCTGTGTTGCAATTAGCCACTATTGAGTGATCAGTATTGAGAGATAGGGTGTCCTGTCTTATAAATTAAGTTCATCATAGGATCATTATTTAAAAACAATGCAAATCAAGAACAGAAATAATATGCATATGTTGATATAATCTTGAAAAACAAATGAATTTAAAGGCTTTGCTTCAGTATAAATATAGTGTACTATAAACCAAATACAGAGTTTGAAATTTACCAATCTTAGCCAATAGTGAATGCTCTTCAAAAGACAAATTTTGACAAATTGTTCATTGATCTCTCTCTCTCTCTCTCTCTCTCTCTCTCTCTCTCTCTCTCTCTCTCTCTCTCTCTCTCTCTCTCTCTCTCTCTGTGTGTGTGTGTGTGTGTGTGTGTGTGTGTGTCTTTGTGTGTGTACACACACATTTTTTCCCTTTTCCTTTCTCTTTTCAGTGCCCTGATTATAGCTGCTATATTTGACCGTAATATTAACTGCAGAAGAGCAGCTTCGGTAAGTTTAATTATAATCTATGGGACAGTATTGAGATGATTTTGCTGAGCAGTACCTTATGTTCTTCAATAGCTATTTCAAATATTTTACTTCCTAGGTTTACATAAAAACGGAACATTGGATCTCATGTCTCATTCTTCATGTGCAAAGTGTATTGTCTTTGTTTCATTGTTTTTATAACAGGTCAATATGCCTATTGTATAAAGCAGTGGTTCCCAACCTGTGGTACGTGTACCACTAGTGGTACGCGAGGGCCTTCCAGGTGGTACGCAAACACTTTCGGGGTCATGAACAATTTTTAGTTAGTTATTTTTTACTTCACAAAAATGTTTACTGCCTAACACAAGATAATCTGGCAACGATTTGCAACTGTTGCCACACGCCACCCACCTGGTCCCAGCGGCCCAAGAATCCAGTTGCTGGATGCGCGGGGCCAAAAAAGGAACGGTACAATTATGGAAATAAATTGATATCTGATCGAATTTAGTTTCTCTGGAACCAGGTGGTACGCGGCGACTGTACGGGACCTCCAAGTGGTACTCAATCACAAAAAGGTTGGGAACCACTGGTATAAAGGAACAGCCAAGATCGAAAGAACAGAGTTATCTTTCTGTTATGTCACCACTGGATGATTTTTATTTCAGTTCAGGTTTTTAACATATATAGAAAAGGATCCTTAAATGATTTTGCAGGTATCTTTTTACTGTCAATCTGTTGGTGGGACTACATCAAACATAAGGATCAACATATTGTATTAACCATTATTAACAGATTTGACTGGATAGGATGAGAAGGTAAGGTGAAGAAAAACTTCATTTCTTTTGTCCCACATGTTCTGCTGGGAGGAATTTCCCTTTCTTCAGGCTTTGCTCTGCTTTCTGAGAAAATCAACAAGCTCAATTCAGTCCTGGATCTTGAACCGACCATTAAAGAAAAGGATGAGGTCTTCTATAGATACTACTGTCAGATCCTCTGATCCTTACCTTCATATTAACACAAACACATTTCTGTTGTCCATTATATTATCAGATGTAAACTCTGAAAATCCAAAAAAGCTAGTCAGTTTATCAGTTTTGATTATTTCATACCTGTCTTTTTTGTATAATTATAGTTATTTATCAGTTTCTGTTGTGGTCACTTCATTGTTCATGGAAGTTAGAAATCCTTCTATTTTATCTTCTATGTCAATTCTTTCTTGGCTTTTTAAAAAAAAGCTTCATTTAGTATTTTCATATCAGCTAACACTTTACATGTAAATTGGTTTAAGAAATAAATTATAATATTATATATATATATGTCCTCTTGAAGAATAATATTTATTGTGAAACATTGAGATACGTATTGTATTGGTATCTTTTTTATATCCTTTTCTTCAGGTTTTCCTTAATTTGAAGCAATTTCATAGATGTTATTTGTACAATCTGAAACAAATGTCACTGCATAGGCGTCATATGTTCACATTCCAATGCATGTTTAGCTATTTAATATAAATATAAAATGCAAATTAAATATTTCTTATAAAAATCTACAATACTGATTGTGAATTAAATCAAGAATTAGTAATTTAAAATGCTATTATTTCAGTTTATTAGAATGAAAATTGTGTTTTCCCATGACATAAAAAAAGATAGAAGCAGAAAAAAGTAGCCAATAGCATTTTGGATATTTACCAACAATTCAAGCTTAGACAGATGTAATATGACTCAACACTAAAAAGCAGAATTAATTAACTAGTTCCCTCTCTCACTCTTCTAACAAAGTCATAGTTTCATTCAAATTTAGTCTGCATATGGTTTTATATCTTCTCTGAATTCATTTTTCTTCAAATTATTGGTTTCAGAGAATAAAACAGATTGATGAGTATAATTTACATAATTTAAAACTTGTTAATTTGAATAGATGGACAAGCTATATTGTGAAATTAAAAATGTACTAAACTGCTCCAAGTTATGTGCTCAGTTCTCTTTTGATGTCTGTGGGAATTATGTGTAATTTTAGAAATAGGCTGAGTTGTCATCTTTGCACTACATCATAATGGTAGAAAAATAATCTTATCTGAAGGCAGTTCCTGCTAATTACTGAAATTTACTTAGATGTCAAACTAGTTGTATATCACTTATACTATTGATATAAGATTGACAAGGATAGTTAAACTCTCGATAAACATCTATTTTTTATTTTAAAAAATCCTTTTTCATCAGAGAAAATGAAATATTTTATTATTTGATATTTTAAAAGTATATGCAAAATATTCACATTTAGCTATTAGCTGTATATTGAATGTGCAATGTTTGTATTTGTGTGTATGTCTATTATGTGTGTGTGTTTTTTGTGCGTGTGTATATATATAGAGAGAATCTGTACGTATATATGTATATGAGGACATGTTTTCATACAGCTTAGATGAGTGTAGGAAACTCATTGAAATCAACTGGTTTATTCATGAATAAACTGATTTTATCATAAACAGCATATTTGATTTAGTGTATTTAAATATATTTGCCCAAGGAATTGAACGTGGAATTGCATGAAGTAAGTAGACAGCAAGGCTTTGTTAAATTTGAGTAGCTGCCTTGAAATTGTTTAAATCCTGAGCCATGATCGCGCAGTGGTTAGAGTGCAGTACTGCAGGCTACCTCTGCTGCTTGCTGGCTGCCTGCAATTTGGCAGTTCAAATCTCACCAGGCTAAAGGTTGACTCAGCCTTCCATCTTTCTGAGGTGGGTAAAATGAGAAGCCAAGTTGTTGGGGGCAATATGCTGACTCTGTAAACCGTTTAGAGAGGGCTGTAAGGCACTGTGAAGTGGTATATAAGTCTAAGTGGTATTGCTATTGCTATCCTATACAGCTCTGTTCAAGTCATTGGACAGAGGAGTTATAAACAGAATGCAACCTCTAAAAAGAAAAAAATGCTTTTGTTTATGGAGAAAGGAAGACTGAAATTGCTCTATGGAAGTATTTTGGGGCATTTAGACCCCCATTATTGTTTATTTACCTTCAGTGTAAATTCTATCATATTCCCCCTTTCTCCCTTCTTATATATACAATGACTACCTAGAATTTTAGTTTTGATGACAGATGTATAACGCACACTCACACACATCTATACACATATATACTCTTTTTTAAAGAAAGAACCAGCAGAAAGATGGAATTTACTTGTGTTTCAGTTTATAGTTTATGAAACCATATTCACTTTTGAGCATTTTTTATTCAGGATGTACCTTATTGATTCAGAAAAGTGCTTTTCTGAAAACTGACTAACCCTTTAAGCTAGAAAATTTACTTTTTTTCATTCTTTTATTATTATGTGGGTTGCATTGGAATTGCCAGAAAAATCAAGGACAAGTTCAAAAGTTATGGGGAACAGAAGATTTCTTCTAAATTTCATTGAACCTGAGAGGTTCATTGTTGTATCCTAGGGTTCTTAAGTCCTTCTCAAATGCATTGATTGAATTTCTAGCACAATAAAGTACAGTATAATTATCATCTGTTTGGGCTCATAGTTAAAAGGTTCCATGGCCAAAGTCAACTGGCAAAATTATATCAACCGGTTAAATTGAAGGGAAGTTGTATGTTAATATTGTCATGTTAAATTTGTATTAAAATGATAGGTACAAAAAGATTTAAGCAACCATTTTTGCCAACTAAGTATGAATTTGGAGCTCAGGGAAACATAGTTCTTCTCTTCATTCTCCCAAATACTTGAATCTTACCATAATGTGGTTTTATCAGTCAAGCTCGTTTATCTCTCATTTCTCCCTCATGCAGTATTGAAATATGATAGTTTTGTTTTAAAAAATACAAAATAATAATTGATCCAATGTTTAAATCTGAATGTTTTGCATTTCAAAACTTATTTATGAAGTCTATAAATAACTCCAAGCAGGTTAATGCTATCTCTCATCTCATATAATTTATAAAAGGAGAAGTTTAGATATATGAAAACGTTAAATGTAGAGCACACAGCACATTTATAACTTTATGGAAGTAGTCTGGAAAATCTCTCTCAGTAGCTGTATTCTAAGGGCATTGTCTTTTCATTTCTACTGGAAGCATTGTATCAGTAATGAAGGCCACTGTTCTGGGTGTGTCTGATTTTAATAAACACCCATTTCTAAACTGTTCGCACACAGCATATAAATTTAAAAGAGCATTAGCACATAACAACTGCCTAAGGGCATATTCAGCTAACAAAGTTGACTTTTCATTTTAAAATAAAGCCCATGGGTCATTTATATTGCTGCGTGTTTGTTTTGAATTCATGATCTGGTGTTTATCTGCAAGCAAACCTGACTCATTTTTTTTTTATGTTTGCTCTCTCTGTTCTTAGGCTGCCTTCCAGGAGAATGTTGGTAGACAGGTAAGGTAACTTAGAAAAAAAACACAAACCCTTTCATTTAATTTTTTGTAAATCCACTGAAGCATAAAATTAAGTGTAGGTGTTTTGTCACTTCTAGCAGTGAATAAGAGGTTTGGTGAATTTGGATAAATGATTTTGAAATCTAAAATTACCTTCCAGCCTTAAAAATGATACTATGGTGTTTCCAAAATTATGACTTCAGAATATTTTTCTGTGATTTCAGAATATTTTTCTGTATTGAATTTGTATTGGATTGGAGCTTTTCAGAAATCAGCATGTGCCAATATTATTTCTTACTCTCTTTGTCAGACAACCCTATCTCTCGTTCTATTAAGAATGATGTGTGGGTGAGGGGGGGTCCTTTAATGAGAGATTTTTCAGTTGATAAGAGATACATAAGCATTGTTTGCTGTAGAGATTCATTTTAATATTTTTTTTAAATATCATGCCTTTGGCCAAATTTTCTAAATTTGATTTGTACTTTGCACTTAGCACAGAGAAGCGCATCCACCTCCCCTTGTGTTCCTAGTGTAAAAACAAGAAGTAGGAGTTGGTCCTGATTTTCAGTTTCTTTCAGTTTTATTTCAGCCGAACAAAACTCAAGTGATTTTTATTTTTGTAATAAAATAGAACCAACAGAAAAGGTGTTTACAGAATTTTCAAGTATGGTACTGGTACTATTTTCCTCTGAATTTAAGATACTTTTGGTTCAGTAAGAACTAACAAGTCTTCCTATATACTGTATATTTGAAGCATTCCGGAAAGTATAACAAAAATCAACATGCACGTTACAGTTATACAATACCATTTACCTATATGTAAAATTGTATTTATTGTACCTGATATGAAAATTTTATCTCTTGGTGCTTTGGCAGCCATCATGTTTTTAAGCAGAAGAAAACAGCTATTTTTACACTGAGAAGCATAATGGGTCTTTTGTGGTACATTGAAGGTTGCATTCAAAAAGTGAATGAAATATATATTAATTAATAAAAAGCTATTAATCTGTAACATGTTTTAGAAATATTTAGCAGAAGTACATGAGAAGATGCATACTTTTAAAAAAAATTGCCACTGTATCTTAATATTTTATATTGAAATTAAACTATTCCAAACTAACCATGTATCAATATCTTTTACATATAGTTCAATATGTCTTAAATATATATCATCCTTAACAGGTTCTGTTTATCAGATTCTTTTTTACTTAACTCTTTATTTTTAATGTTCTGTTGCTTTAATGTACGTCCCTCCTCCCCCAAAAAACTTTTATCCAGGATCAGAAATTCCTTATTTATATAAATCACTCACCTCAATTTTTAAGCATGTCATTTCAGCATCAGATGGAATAATATTATTTGGTCTTTTCATTTTACCAATCGAGATCCAGTTTAGACAGAAACAACACACATTATTAAGCCAAAATTGTAATTCTATGACTATATAATCTTTCCAAACTTGAAGAATAGTTCTTTATATAAATCCCAAATTAATAATATTTTGTTAAAAACTATATCCATGGTTAAACTGTATCGATCATGGTAATATTATATGGATACCATAGGAAAGTCCATATCATAGGAGTAAATGTCCCTTCACCATTTTATAATGATGTTGATGGCCAACTCTTTTTAAACATTCTCAGATGTGTCCAATAAAACATGAAAGGAAACAAATGTTCCCTTTTTCATCTTAAAATCATGAGAAACACTTTTTAGTCTTTGAAACCTTTAAACCATCGATTTCTTAATATGGATATCCTAAGTCTGTTCAGGGTTCTTTTAAATATATAACACCTATATTGGTAATATACTTAGCTGTTTATCAAAAGTACTCCTTAAAATAATCCTAAACAGCATTGACAATTTATTTATTTGATTTATTTGAATGGATTTCTATGCCGCCCAACTCCCAGAGGACAATAATTCAGGAATTCTAGGAATTGTGAAATGGCAATATAAATTAAACCAAAAGTTTTAATTTATACTACCATTTCACAGTTCCTAGAATCTTAAGTCTGTTTCTAAGCAATTTATTGATGACATTCTACATTACAATTTATTTCTAGACTTCAGCAAGTTGCATTGCTAAATTTTGATATCGAATAGTTTGCTGATTCCTTACTTAGAAATCCTACCATCAAACTACAGGTTTCCTTAATGTAGAAACCTTCTAAATCCATATTTCTTTCTTCCTTCTTTTTAATCTCTGGAATATCAGAGTTAAAATCTTAATTAATTTCTAAATTATTTCTGCTTCTCTGGAGTTTATCTTGTTGGTCTTTTTGGCTGCAGAAGAACATAAGAGCCTTTTGATGATTACTGAAGCAATTCCTGAGTTTGTCCCTCTTAGAGAGTTCTGCATATCTATAATGGCAGCTACTTGGGCATTTGATCCATTTAGTTCTAACTAAACTTCCATAGGACTGGGATTTGAAGCTTTAATTGATAGAATTGGACTCTTGTGCACACATAGTTATATGAATGTTAAAAGCACTGCTCATCAGGAAATCTTCGTATTATCTAACCTTGCTTTACATTCTGCTAGTCTATCGATTCTGCTTTGAATAGCATACTTTATTTATTTACACCGCCCTGAGTCCCCCGGGAGTAGGGCGGCATATAAGAATTGCTAAATAAATAAATAAATAAATAAATTTGGCCATGTGTGATTAGACACACAAGGAGTTTGTCTCAGGTGCAGAACCTCTCAGTGTACATGCAAATCAACAGAATAATAATAATCATAATAATGATACCAATAAGGGTGTAATAGAGAGGACGAGAAGGATGATAATAATACTACAGCCACACAACATGGGTGAATATATACAGTTGTCAATTCCCTTGTAGGACAATTGGGAAGAGGGAACAATAATAAGAATAGGACTATTTCAGAAAAATAGAAATAGAAGAAATTTGTTCCATTCTTTATCATCTGTCTGAAAATAAATCCCAGGGGGACCTTGTTTAACTATTCTTTGCCTAATCTTTTGAGTTAGTATTTTGGACTTTTCTGGATTCTGGAAGAAAACGAAATAAACCCTGTTGGTTCAGAATTCATCCACTATTGAAACTTTTACAAATTTTCAGAAAGGAATAAAAATAGAGTAGTGATAGTATTCAAATGTTCATTCATTGAATTTGTATATAAAATATATGTACCGGTATATAGTTTAATCTTCTACAGCTGCATATGGATTTTTTAAATAGATGATTAGATTAAAGGAGAATCTAGTTTTGTTCCATTGGCATCTGGTTATATTATAAATCCCCAAAATGCAATTTGTTGAATAAATCCTTTATTGGAATGCCCCATTGCATTACATATTATGCTGGTTTAAATGCACTGCAGCCTTATTTTGGGCACCTGTTCCTTGATGAATCATTCATTTAATATAGTTTTACTCTTTCAGCATATGTACTGAATTGCCTAGAGTTGTTTTAATTAAAAATACACCCAAATTCTTCCCTCAAAGGATAGTTTCAGTTTGATTTCTTTTAAATTGCTGTTTTCTGTATTATACTTGCTTTGTTGTTCACTGCGCAGTGTCTTAATATTATACAAATCTACAAATATTATAAATAAATAATTAAATATGCTTCCCTTCACACCAAAAGGCTAGTGTTTTATTTAAACAAAACAGAGTACAGTATGTGTTCTGTGTAATGTACTATCACACTTCTACGCAGGGGTGGGTTCCTCCCAGTTCGGACTGGATCGCCTGAACTGTTAGCGACCCGCTGGTGACGTCACAGATCCGGTTCAGTCGGTGCCGGTCCGTGGGCACCGCCATCTTTTTTGGGGAATTTTTTCCAAATTTTTTACTGTTTGGAAGTTTTTTCCTCTGCTGCTGCTGCTGCTGCTGCTGCTTGAAAAAGAGCCCTCCCGCCCACCCCCGGGATTATACTTACCTTTATTCCTTCGCCTAAAACACAGCTGATCAGCTCCTCAGCTGTGTTTCAGGCTGTTATAGCTACTGAGCATGCGCTCAAACAGAATTGCACGAGGGGATGCATATGTGCGCGCTCGCGGAGCACGAAACATCGCGATGCGAACCGGTGGCGAAGGTAAGTGGAACCCACCCCTGCTTCCACCATTTTAAATATTGTCGGCCCTGCCTCAGGACCACAAGTCTTATAGGCTGCAAGAAAATTACATTCCTTCCTTTTCTCTATCAGAGAAAGCCTTCATTTGTAATGAAGATGACACACTGAAAAAATTATTATGTTGTTTCTACAGCAGTAAAAAAAAATGAGTTTAAGCTCTTTCCTGCCTAACATGAGCTTAGTCTTGATTATGCTATCCTGAAGCAACAATTTATAATTGAAACCATAAATGCTTCAACCTGTAGTTTTAACATAATTTAGACCAATTCTCATAATTAATATTCAGTGTGAAAAATGAACCAAAAGGGAAAAAAATAGATATAGACACAACCTAGGCAAAATGCCCCTTCTCAAAAGGACCCATGGTATTTTCTAGAGCCCTTTAACATTTTTTTTTCTGGGTAGCTCCAGGCTGCTTAGTGACCTTCAGAATGAAGCACTGAATTGTAACTACCACTTTTATTTAACAATGGGACATGATTCACAAAGCAGTCTATGATACAGAGTTGATGTTAGAACCTGTCTATTTACTTTGTACATAACCATCTTCCTTTAAAAAAATCAAGAAGGACGGAGACTTTAATTGCATCCTCACTGAAGTCTCCATGGCGACGAGTTTAGAAATCTGGGTTGCTTGTAGCCACATTTGGTTTTTTTTTTTTTTTTTTTTTGATACCCAGTACATGTTCATGCTTGGTGTATTCAATCTTTGCTGCCTTAGGGATTTGTCAACTTCTGTATTTAATGTTAGTCCTGACTCCTACCTGTTCTGAAATCCAAGCCACTCCTTTAGATGTCTCTGCACCCTGAGGTGGCTGTTACCACACCCTCCATTGACTATTTCTCACTGAGATGGCAAAATAGTCTGGTTCACCTGATGAGTATTAGTTCCAGTTACTTGGCTGTTGCTTGGAGATATGTCTTATAGTTTGATTATGGTTGAATGTATCAGTAACAACAAAAAGATTGATTTCTCAAAGAAAAAAAAGGGAGTTTTAAATCCAAGAAGGAGTAGATTATAGGCTGTGGTGTGTCCCAAAAAGAAGTGTGGCAAATGTGTAGGATGTTCAGTTCTGTATGTTGTCATGCCAACAGTTTTTATAAAGGCAGAATTACCAGTCTCATTATCAAGAAATGATATGAGTAAACACCCTACTCTGACTTCATCTTTTTTTAAGTGGGTGGTATTTTCAACTTCTTAACCTGCAGTGTTGACATAGTTGATGTAATTTCAATTTATTAGACTCTATGTCCAAATCCTTAAGAACTGCTACAAATTTATATGATTATTCTATTTCAAAATAAAGTATAATCATAAGAACATAAAAGCATAAGATCCCTTCTTGATCGGACCACAGGTACATCTAATTCAGCATTCTGGATTAGAAAGTGTCCAACTGGATGGATTTGAAAAGTTCATAAGTCTAGACCAGTGATGGCAAACCTTTTTTGATTTGCATGCCAAAAGGGTGTGTGTGCCCACACTCATGCGTGTGTGCCCACGCCCATGCCCTCCCCTCACGCATGCACACAACACCATCCCCCGTGCATGTGCACTGCCCCCCGCGCATGCGCACAGAACTCACAACGGACTCCTGAAGCCTGGGGACGGCAAAAAACGGCCAAACTGGCCAACCGGAAGTTCGGAAATGAACTTCTGGTTGGCTCGTTGGGCCGTTTTTCACCTTCCCCAGGCTTCAGGAGGCTTCCCTGAAGCCTGGGGAGAATGAAAATGGCAAAAAGAAGGCTGAAAATTAGCTGGCCAGCACGTGCTTGCGCGCTGGAGCTGACATAGGGCAACGCCTTTCGTGCCCTCTGATATGGCTCCGCGTGCCACCTGTGGCACGCGTGCCATAGGTTCGCCATCACGGGTCTAGACTGTCGGGCAATAGCCTCTTTCCATTGTTGCTTCCAAACAATCAGTAGTTAAGGCAGGTTGTTTATGATTCAAGGAGTGCAAGCAGCCATTAATTTTAGTAGCCATTGATAACCTGATCCTCCATAGAGTCTCCTTTGAGAACCATAGTTCTAAAAATTATCTCTCAAATTGTTAGATCAAAGTAATTTTAGTCCTTTTAACCACATTCTTTCACATTGATCCATTTGTGTAATATAACCAAAATTCTTACTCATTTTATCATGCATTCTTTTTTCTTCAATTTTTAATAAATTTTTAAAATTTATTCAAAAGATTAATTCAAAAGAAAAAAAGTTAACAGAAACAAAACAAAACTAGCAAGATCATTTTAAAAAATGTGAATTAAAAAGGGCAAAAACCAAAACAAAACAAAAAACATGTACTAGTCACCCTAGTTGAACACTGACAAATCTATTGCAACAATAATAGCTTCCTCTCTTCCAAAACAGGTCCAAAATTTATAAGCTTCTACGTCTATTTGCAATCCAATTTACCTGTCGTACATTACATATGTGAAATAAAAAATAGTTAACAGGTTAAACAACAGCAAACTTAAAATTCAAGTCCTCTGTTAACAGTCATTGTAATTTACTCAAAGAAAGTGTACAACAGTTTCTTATTTATGAGTCCATCCTTTATTAATTCCATTATCTCAGAATTGCTTGTATTTATATTCCTTTCAATCTTTGCTGGCCGATCTATATTTTTCAAAAGTAATAGATTCAGATTCCAATTCATCAAATTGTAAATCAAGTCCAACTTCTATTTTCTGCTTTTGGATATCGTCTTGAGTTTGCACAACCATGGTTGAACCATCAATTTTTTTGTTTATATTGTCAAATAAAACCTGTAAATTGGAGAATATTCCTTTTTCAAATGCTTACCAGAAAATTTCTTCTCCTTTTAAAGACACACTGTTCTTTCTTTCCAAGGACAAGAGAAACAGATACCGTATTTTTCGGAGTATAGGACGCACCTTTTTACTCCCAAAAAGGGGATAAAAAAGTGGGTGCGTCCTATACACCGAATGCAGCCCCCAAACCCCCCCCAGCCCCCACCCTTCGGAGGTTTTCCCCGCCGCCCGCCGCTGCTTCCGCCACCGCCGCTTGCCCCCCCCCGCTGCTTGCCCCCGCCGTCCCCGCTGTTGCTTGCCGCCGCCACCACCGCTGCTTGCCCCCGTCCTTTCGAGGTGCCACCGCTCCGCTTCAATCCCCACCGCTGCCCGCTTGCGAGCGAGCGGGCGTGCGAGCAGGCGAAGCGCGGCGGCAGGCAGGTGTCTTGGAAGCGCCGAGGGCAGCACGCGCGTCCGGGATGCACCTTTCTGTGCTTTCCGCTTAGCCGGCAGCAGCGGGCGCAGCGAGTCCCGTCCTCACGCGCGTCCCCGCCGCTTGCTGTGGCGACGCTGTTTTCTCCGAGACCTTTGTCTTCTGCTCCTTCTCCGAGACAAAGGTCTCGGAGAAAACAGCGTCGCCACAGCAAGCGCCGGGGACGCGCGTGGGGACGGAACTCGCTGCGCCCGCTGCTGCCGGCTAAGCGAGAAGGGCATCCCGGACGCGCGTGCTGCCCTCGGCGCTTCCAAAACACCTGCCTGTCGCCGCGCTTCGCCTGCTTCCTCAGCTGCTCTTCTCTAGCGAGCGCTCTTTGGCCGGGAAAACCAGGAGCCGCCGCTTTCGCCGCAGATCTGCTCAGCTCAAGTTGCAGCCCTTGAGCTTCAGGAGGGAACTGGCTGCGAGACCGGGAGGACTTGTGGACTTCAACTCTAGCTAGCATGACTGGAGGAAGAATTCTGGGAGTTGAAGTCCATAAGTCTTAAACTTGCCAAGGGGGTGCAAGGGTCTTCAAACTTGTGGACTTCAACTCCCAGAATTCCTCCTCCAGTCATGCTAGCTCAGGAATTGGAGTTGAAGTCCACAAGTCTTAAAGCTGTCAAGTTTGAAGACCCCTGGGTTAGGGGTGCAAGGGTCTTCAAACTTGGCAAGACTTTTTACAACCATGTACACTTTTTACAAACTTCAAACTTGACAGCTTTAAGACTTGTGGACTTCAACTCCCATTCCTGAGCTAGCATGACTGGAGAAGGAATTCTGGGAGTTGAAGTCCACAAGTCTTAAAGCTGTCAAGTTTGAAGTTTGTAAAAAGTGTACATGGTTGTAAAAAGTATACATGGTTGTAAAAGGTATTCTGCTACACTGGTATTTTATTAAATAATATATTACCACACCATTTGGTTCAGAATACTTTTTTCCTTGTTTTCCTCCTCTAAAATCTAGGTGCGTCCTATACTCAGGTGCGTCCTATACTCCGAAAAATACGGTAAGTTGTAACCCAGCGTCTACAAAGAAAGGTTGAAATAAGGATTTTTCCTTAGGGTCAAAAATTATTAAAGAAAGGAGAATTTTACCATTGAAAGTTAAGAAATAAATATCAGAGCTTTTTTTAAAAGGCTAGATAGAGGAAAATTTGTAATATAATAAGTACAATCAGATGACTTTCGCACCTGAAAATATATTTTCACCTCAAATCTCACAGCTAAGATAAAAGTGGTTTGGAATTTAATAGTAAACAATGAAAAAGAGAACAAAAAGTTGTAAAAGTCCAGCAAGACGTTATAAAATAGGTCAGAAGTCAACTAATTGTAAATCAGGAGATAGCAAAGCTTCAAAAAGTTTAATTAAAACCCAGGCATGTTTAAGAAAAATGAACAGCAAAAGGGAAACGATGGCAAGAGACCCAACCTTCTGATTGCTCCTTATTGAGAACTGCAACCACATCCAGGGTCCTTCCTGGATTCCCCTTCAAAAAAGAGCTTGGCAGGAAAACGTTTTTTGAATCCTGAGGAATTTTATATTTAAACCTTGGTTTTTCTCTTTTCTGTATAAATCTGGATATATCCCTTTGCCATTGCTTAAAAATCATTTTCAAAACAGATATTATTTGAAGTAAATATAATTCTAAATACCGGTAAGACATTTACATACACAGACAGACAGACAGACAGACAGACACACACACAGACACACACACACACACACACACACACACACACACACACACACACACACACACACACAGTGAGATGAGTTTGGCCTGAGAGAGAGTGACTTGGTCCCCAAGGTCGCTCAGCTTGCTTTCATGGTTAAGGTGGGAATAGACTAAGCAAGGTCTCCTGCTTTCTAGTTTGATGCCTTCACCTGACTCTACATTCATTTTCACCATAGAAATTCTCACCAACAGGTGATCATTGTTACTTTTCCATCTTAACAATTTTATTCTTTAACATAATTAACAGAATGACAGAGTTGGAAGGGACCTTCTAGTCCAGCTCCCTCCTCAGAATAAGCATATTATTTTGATACGGCGTACAATTCATATTAATCTTGGTATTTTACTTTTTCTCAGTCTAAAAAACAGTTTTTGCATTAATTTCTTTTTGATCTTCCATCATTTATATTTTTGTTAACGTCTTTCTTTTTGACAGTTAATTTTAAAAATAGCTAATACACCAAATTTCTTTAACTTTTCCATTAACTCTATTAACATCTCTACTCCTGCCATAGGATTTCCCCAAATTAAAATCAAACCATCTGCAAATGACCTTAATTTGTATACAGTTTTTGACTTTCACTCCAGCAATTATTTTGTCATATCTTATATCTCTATTTAAGTTTAAGTTTAAGTTTAATTAAATTTATATACCGCCCCTCTCCAGGGGACTCAGGGCGGTGAACAGCCAAGTAAAAAACATTAAAATACATTTAAGCCAAGTAAAAAAAACATTAAAATACATATTAAAATAAAATATTCAATGTGGCCCTAATTTAATACAATTAAAATTTAGTAAAATCTTAAAATTTTAAAAACCCCAAAAACTTTTTCATGCCAGCCCGGCTTGATAAAAATAATATGTCTTGAGGGCACGGCGGAAGGTGGACAGGTCGTGGATGGTTCTTAAGTCTGGAGGGAGCTGATTCCAGAGGGTGGGTGCTCCCACAGAGAAGGCCCTCCCCCTGGGCGTCACCAGCCTACACTGCTTGGCTGATGGCACCCCGAGGAAGCCCTCTCTGTGGGAGCGCACTGGTCGATGGGAGGCAGTTTGTGGCAGCAGGCGGTCTCGGAGATACCTAGGTCCAATGCCATGGAGCGCTTTAAAGGTAGTAACAAGCACCTTGAAGCGCACCCGGTAGACCACCAGAAGCCAGTGCAGCTCGCGCAGGAGGGGTGTTATATGGAAGTGCCAATTAGCCCCCGAAACCACCCGCGCGGCTGCATTCTGGATCAGTTGGAGCCTCCGGGTGCTCTTCATGGGGAGCCCCATGTAGAGAGCATTACAGTAGTCCAGACGCGACGTGACCAGGGCATGGGTGACTGTGCACAGGGAATCCCGATCCAGAAAGGGCCGCAACTGGCGTATCAGGCGGACCTGATAAAAGGCCGCCCTGGTCACAGCTGTCAGATGGTCCTCTAAGGACAGCTGTGGATCCAGGAGGACACCCAGATTGCGAGCCCTTTCGGCAGGGGCTAGAGACTCGCCCCCGATAGTCAGAGATGGAATCATCTGACTATATCGAGACGCTGGGAACCACAGCCACTCCGTCTTGGAAGGGTTGAGCCTGAGTCGGTTTCTCCCCATCCAGATCCGCACAGCTTCCAGGCACCGGGACATCACTTCAAGGGCATCATTGGGGTGGCCTGGGGTGGAAATGTACAGCTGTGAGGGTTGGAATGAATAGTGAGAGTGGACATCCTTGCCATGTCCCTTTCTGAATATTACAAGATTTTACAGGTAGTCTTCAAGTTACGACCACAATTGAGCCCAAAATTTATGTTGCTGTGTGAAAGATTTTTTAAGTGAGCTTTACCCCATTTTACAACTTTGCTTGCCTCAGTTGTTAAGTGAATCATTGCAGTTAGTCACATGGTTGTTAAGCAAATCTGACTTCCCCATTGACTTTGCTTGTCAGAAGGTCGCAACAGGGAATCACATGATCCCAGGACACTGCAACCGTCATAAATATGAATCAGGTGCCAAGCATCTGAATTTTGATCAAGTTACCACGGGGAATCCTGCAATGGTCGTAAAGGTGAAAAATGGGCATAAGTCACTTTTTTCAGTGAGGTGGTAATTTTGATCAGTCACTAAATGAACTGTTGTAAATCGAGGGCTGTATTAGTTCTCCATTAATAATAATGTGTACACCTTTTGAAGTATATACAGATGTTATTTGTTAATTTAAAAAATCCATTGTCCTTCAGGATTTTAATCAGAAACGTCCACTTCAAATTATCAGATGCAACTTTAATGGGCAGTTAGTGGGTAGTTAACTGCACTTTTACCATGGTGTATAATAAGATTCCTTACCTTCCTTACCAGCATATTCCTTATGCTGTTTGTGGCATCTGGGGAACTAAATTATCATTCAGATAATTTAAATACATGGTCTTGTCCTTTGAAAAATGTGTTCATTTCAGCTAATTCAAATCAATAATCATATTGTGCCAGTGGTTTGCCATCTGCATTGGCAGACCAATTGGTCTGTTTCCAGATCCAATTCAAAGTGCAGTTCACAGTTTTCAAAGCCCTCAATGGGACATCTGAAAGAGTGATTATTTAGAGCAGGAGTGTCAAACTCATGACCCACAGGCCGGATGCCTCACGCACTAGCCACGACCACCCCCAGTTTAGTGAAGGGGGAAAATGTTGTGATATGTCACATGACAACGTGACGCCATAAGTTTGACGCTCCTGATTTAGAGATTGTAGAGATTATTTGTGACTTGGGTTGCAGATTTAGGCAGAGGTTTGTCCACCGAGCTTGCTGCCTGGCTCCCAGGAAATGTCAGAGAACGAAGCAGCAAACTCGGAGGACAATCCTCTGCCTAAAAAAGGAGGGATTATTTCCTTATTCATTACCTGAGCCACTTCTTCACGGTCTTCTCATATGCAAGGTTTTCCTCAATGGTCATTCTGTGGACTATCCCCTCCATGAAGGCTTACGTGTTACTTACTGTAGTTTGATACTTTGGTGCCATATGAAGCCCATTTTATTTTTCCACCTAAAAAGCAAAGTTGTTGCTTGAGAACTTCAGTCTTTTGTTACAAGTTGTTTATTTGATTTTTTGATATATATTTATTGCCATTTATATTGCTGTCCTGTTTTATTTATTTGTGCTATTCTCCAGTGCTTTTTTAAATATAATTTTACATTGTTTTTCTATTGATAGAAAACTTCCTAACATTTACTGTAAACTGCCTTTCTGTAACTTAGAGCTATTTATTCCAGGTTTTGCCTTCTCAAATAGCGAATAAGGTTTGGCATTCTGGTATGTAACTTTTCAGGTGCTTAGATAACATTGCCATGTTTCTTTTCAGTTGCCTTGTCTCAAGATTAAACACTCTTAGTTCACACAGTCTTTCTATATAGGAGAGTGTTGAATCTGATAATGCTCATTATTTTTTGGATCTATTTCAATTTGTTTGAACCCTCCTTGAAATGTAGTGATAGAAACAGATGAGTGGAGATAGTCTGATCAGTGCAGACGAGGATATTGTTGCCATGGTAAAAATATCAGGATTTTAATGATACAGCCTAAAATTTTGTTTGTCTTTTCTGTATCCTGCTGACTGACATTCAGCTTGTGATCAGCTATCAATTCTTCTCATATATACTGTTAACCAAGAAAAATAACCCCCATTGTATAACTTGCATTTTTATTCATTTTTCCAAATTGAAGTGATTCTTCTTTGCAGAAATATTTCTTAGGTATATGTTACTACATATACTTGAGACACTGGGAAAAGAAAGTCATAAAAGGTTTTGAAGAATCTCCAGATCAGTAGTGAAGATTGCAGCCTAGAATATTAACATTTTATGCAAAATAGAAAAGCTCGTGAACTCTGCCAAGGAGGATATAAAGAGATTACAAATTGATATCCTAAGGATAAATGAGATATGTTGGAAAAGATCTGGGTAACTTGATACAATAATTGAAAGAATATTCCAGTAATGATCCTGGGAAAATGCAAGGATAAGTAATAATTTTATACCCAAATATTATAATATTATAACTATCAAGATATCTTATCGGTATTAACATCCATATTTATGACTCTACGGCACATAAGAGAGCATGCTTCAGTTGGTAAAATAATACGAAGTAATCATCTTAATAGGCCATTTCAGAGGGAAAAATAATTATGAAGATCTGATAATTTAATATAGTCCCATGTATTAGATATGAACCTGGTGATATTTCGGGATAGTTGGTGAAGAAGAGCAATACACAGTTATCAATAGTGGCATACATGAATATCTAAGAGTTTATATACTTGAGAATCATCTGCAAATGCACAAAAACATAAAAGATTTAAGGTGAAAAACGTCTAGGAACAGATAAAGATTGTAGTTACAATCTAGTAATGGCTGAAATGAGAGATGATTGAAAATCATCAACCATATAAAGCAGTGGTTCTCAACCTTCCTAATGCTGCCCCCCGCCCCCGCGCCCCCACCACTACCCGCTGCCGCGCCCCCCACCCTGCCGCCGCCATTTGGGTTCTTTTACCCTCTGCGCATGCGCAAAGCGTTCTGCGCATGCGCAGAGGGTAAAAGAACCCAAATGGCGGCGTCCGGGCGAAGTCTCCCGACCCTGGTGAAAGGGTCGTTCGACCCCCAGGTTGAGAACCGCTGATATAAAGGAAAGTACCGTGGTAGAAAATAATCCGGTAGTAACTGAAATGAGAGATTGAAAATAATCAAAAATAAATGAAAATAGTAGATTGATATGAATAAACTATTATCAAGGATGTTATTACTAACATATAGGTATTAACGAGACTAACAAGTATGATGCAAAAAAAACCTGGGAAATGATTAATCACACACACACACACACATACAGAGTGTGTGTGTGTGTGTGTGTGTGTATAGTGTGTCTGTGTGTGACAAATGCAATTTTAGAGCTAAAAGAAGAATGCCATGAAAGTAAAAACCTAAATAAGGAAAAATACAAATAAATGGATCAAAAGATCAGGAAAGGAATTCAACCCCAAGTTACGACGGCACTGAAACAACTGACTTATAACTGGCTCTCACACTTAAAACTGTCACAGTATCCCTGTGGTCATGTGACTTTGATTCAGGAATTTGGCAACTTTTGTGCATTGATGTTGGTTAGCCTATCCAATTTCTGACATTCCATTTGTGGCATCCCCAGCTGGCATCACATAACCAATTTGTGGTTGTAAATTGAGGACTACCTGTATGATTGAATAATGCATATGCAGTATTATGAATGTCATTTATAAATAATAAATTATGCAGCTGCATTAACAATAATCCAGTCATGACTGAAATGATTAGTGGAGATAGTTTACCAGGTTTACAAATGTTACTCAAATTACGTCAACCAAGTAAATTTTGTGGAATATATAGACAATTTCAAATAAATAAAATAAGTGTAGTAGTAGTAATTTCAATGTAAATACTTGGGCTGTGTGATATGGGATCATATCATGAAAATAAGGAATAGAATTGAATGGGCAAGAGTAGCTTTTTGAAAAATAAACTTGTTTGTTTTTAGTAGTAAAGTCTGAAACTTCAGTAGCAGATTATACTGTTACAGCTTTTGTATGAAGAAGATGCACAGACAATGACTCAAATTACAACCAGAATAATAGAACCCCCCCTCTCTCCCTCTCCCTCTCCCTCCCTCCCTCCCCCATACTTGAGTCCAAAATGACACTGCAGTAATTCAAAATGGAAGTGAGTAGGTGCTGTTTTGCAACATTTTAAAATCCAAACTGTCTTGCTCTGAAGGATTTATTTGAGACACATAGTTGTCATAAATACATTTTATACTTGGATCATTTAAAAATGATACTGCATGTGCCATATATGTAATAACTCACATAATAATACAAATTATACCATTAACATAGTTATTTATAGCAAATTTATTTATAAATAAAACTGAAAACAAGTTTTGGTCATATGGAGACTAATGAGATGTCAGAGTTAACGTAAGGAATACAGTTCCCAATACAGGTAGTCCTTGACTTACAACAGTTTATTCAACGTTAGAACGGCACTGAAAAAAGTGACTTATGACTCTGTTTCACAGTTACAATCTTTACAGCAATCCTATGATCATGTGATCAAAATTCAGATGCTTGGCGACTGGTTCATATTTATGACGGTTGCAGGATCTCGGGGTCATGTGATCGCCTTTTGCAACCTTCTGACAAGCAAAGTCAATGGGGAAGCGAGATTAACAACTGTGTGACTAACTTAACAAGTGATTCACTTAATAACTATAGCAAGAAAGGTCATAAAATGGGGCAAAACTCATTTAACAAATGTCTCAGTTAACAGAAATTTTGGGGTCAATTGTCGTATGTCAAGGACTACCTTATTATAGAGGCAATGTATAAGGAGGAGCACATAAATTTAAGTATGCCTTCTCATTTATTCTTGGTTTGGGATGACTTTTTCCCTTAGTGCTGATATTGGCATTGTTTGTTTACCAAGTTAACAGCTGAATATTTATTCTAGTGGTATGTTTGGTTGATTATAAAATAGAATGTGTTTTCTTTATGTGTTTCATACTATAAAATTGTTATTTTGTTTCTTGGCTATGGTGTTCTTAAAATGTGTACCTAAAAGTGTATTTTTATTTATCTTCCTGGATAGTTCTAGTTTTTACATACAGTACTTTACATTTTTTCTGTATTTATTTGTCTTATGGTTACTATTTATATTGATCTGTATAATTTTGCTTTTAATATGAATTTATAGAGATGAGGAACTATATGCCACCCAGATGGCTTTAATTGGAACAGTTTGTAAGCATTGTGAGTAAATAAATGGATCATACCCAATATCTACTTTGGAAGACTATTTAAGTATCAGCAATATTTTTTTAGATAGTGCTCTTCAGGGACTGCAGAGATTTATAAAAAGTTCACAATTGTTCTCAAGTATTCCTAAATTCTAAGTAAAATCAATAAAGGTGTGTAGCCAGTCCTTTCTTCCTGCATTCATACGTTTTACTGGTGCTTTTACCCCTTCCTTTCCCTGGTCTTGTTATGAGAGTTGAAGGAGACTTGTTCTCACTGAATGCAAATACTCATTTTATCTGGTCTGGAACTTGATAAACTGTAGTAGGCTATATTGTAGTTTGGGGAAATACAAACAAAATATCAATTTATTTCTTTGTTCAAAATTTGCTCAGGAAAATGTAGGAGAAGGTGGGATATGGGGAGGTTTGACCTGGAATCACCCTATATTCTGTTTAAGTTTAGCTTAAACAAATTCATTAAAATGCATCTGTAGCCTTCTGATTTATTGAGATTTTAGTAAGAATTACTGAAAACTGAATATGCTTCAGCATTTTGTCTTAACAATTTTAATACTTGTCTTCTATCAACCAGTAATTTTTGGAAATTAAGTTGGATAATTACCATCAAGAGTTTCATTCTGTGGTTGAATTTATAAAGCAGAATATTTTTTCCCCCAGAGGAAAGTTATTCTAATAATGTGCTAGCAACTTTTCAAAGTGAAAATTGGGAATTAGGTATGATTTCTATTTTTCTGTCCTTAACTTTCATAGGGGACTTTTCCACATGGAATTGACATTGTGACTACAGCTGATTATTTTGCTGTTGGTAACAGAACTAATTGTTTTCTCAATATAAGGTAAGAATACTATAAATTTAAAGCAAGGAAGGAAAATGACACTATTGTTCTTTTAAATTTATTTTCATATATTAATGATACTGGGTACTACAGTATTATATTAATAATACTGGGAGAAGATCAGCATGGTTCTACAGTGTTCTTTGTTGAATGAACTATGACATGCTGGCATTTTATTTTTCTTAGAACTATCTAGTTACAAGAAATTTCAGAGCCCGCAGAATTTGATTTAGAACAAAGACTAAGAGGCAGGATTTTTTTGGTAGTGAGATGATAAGGCAGTGAGTTATTTTTAGAATAAGAATAGAATAGAATAGAATAGAATAGAATAGAATAGAACAGAACAGAACAGAACAGAACAGAACAGAACAGAACAGAACAGAACAGAACAGAACAGAGCTGGAAGGGACCTTGGAGGTCTTCTAATCCAACCCCCTGCTCAAGCAGGAGAACCTATACCAGTGTTGGTGAACCTTTTCGGCACTGAGTGCTGAAACGGGAGCGCTCATGTGCGGGCACCAGAAACTGGAAAAGCAGCCACCTGGTGCTGCTCTTCTGGTTTCCAGCATGCAATGTGTACCGGATGGCTGCTCTTCTAATTTCTGGTGCGCATGCGCGCGCGAAGACTAGCTAGCCAGTGCACATGTGCACGCCGGAAACTGGAAGAGGAGCTGCCCAGTGCACATGTGTGTGCCGGGAAGATGATCTTCTGGTTTCCAGCGCACGCATGCGCTCCAGCCAGCTGGTCTTCACACGCACGTGCACACCAGAAACCAGAAGACCAGGTGGCTGGTGTGTGAGCGCACGCTGGAAACCGAAAGATTACCTTCCCGGGGCCCACATGCGCACCAGGTGGCTGCTCTTCCAGTTTCCGGCGCTCCTGCGGGCATGAAGACAGCTGGCCGGTGTGCCGGAACCCGGAAGAGCAACAGGCGACGGCTCACATGTCCGGAGAGATGGCTCTGCGTGCCACTTCCGGCACGCATGGCATAGGTTCGCCATCACGGACCTATGCCATTTGAGATAAGTGACTGTCTAGTCCAGGGGTCAGCAACATTAAACACTCAGAGAGCCATTTGGACCCGTTTCCCACAGAAAAGAAAACACCGGGAGCCACAAAACTCTTCCCGTGCCTGACTATTTCCTGAGCAGCCACAAAACTAGCATATATAGTTGAATTAAACATTCTGTTTTCTTCTGAAACTTTTCTTTTCTTGGATTTATCCATGTTTGGCTTACTGGGGGTCGAAAAGCTTAATAAATTGTGTGTCTGTGGGTGTCGCACATTGGCAGTTGTGACGCATATTTTGAGTGACAGGGAGCCGCAGCAGAGGCATGAAAAAGCCAGAGCCGTGGGTTTCTGATCCCTGGTCTAGTTTTTTCTTAAAAACCTTCAGTGATGGAGCGCCCACGTTTTCTGAAGGCAAGCTGTTCCACTGGCTAATTGAATAGAATAGGACAGGACCTTGGAGGTATTCTAGTCCAGCCCCTTGCTCAAGCAGGAGAACCTATACCGGTGGTGGCGAACCTTTTTCGGCTCGCGTGCCGAAAAAGGGGGGGACGCGCTCGCGCGCGCTCGCGTGCCAACACCCATTTTCTCCCCCCCACGCATGCGCACAACACCCCCCCACGCTGCCCCCTGCGCATGCGCACACCCCCCCACCCCCGCACAGGCCCACTTACCGGAGCCTGGAACGACGAAACGGAGCCTGGAACGACAAAACCGGCAAACCGGAAGTGCGAAAAAACGTTTTTTTGCTGTTTTTTGCACTCCGGAGGGTTCAGGGAAGCTCCCTGAAGCTCCGGAATGCAAAAAACTACAAAACGGACAAACCGGAAGTGCGGAAAAGTGCACTTCCGGTTTGTCCGTTTTGTAGTTTTTTGCATTCCGGAGCTTCAGGGAGCTTCCCTGAACCCTCCGGAGTGCAAAAAACAGCACAGCGGCAAACCGGAAGTGCGTTTTTCGCACTTCCGGTTTGCCGGTGGGAACCCTCGCGTGCCGGCTTCTATGGCTCCGCGTGCCAGCTCTGGCACGCGTGCCATAGGTTCGCCACCACGGACCTATACCATCTCAGACAAGTGATTGCCAGTCTCTTCTTAAAAACCTCCAGTCTTAACAGATTAACAGAGTTGGAAGGGACCTTGCAGTTCATCTAGTCCAACCCCCTGCCCAAGCAAGAGACCCCATATCTGCCTCTACCTAGGATCGAACTCACAATCTCCTGATTGTGAGGCAAGAGCTCCACCTCTAGGCCACAGCAGCTGTGATGGAGCGCCTACAATTTCTGGAGGCAAGTTGCTCCACTGGTTAATTGACCTCACTGCTAGGAAGTTTCTCCATAATTCCAGGTTGCTTCTCTCCTTGATTAGTTTCCAACCATTGTTTCTTGTCCTGCCCTCTGGTTAACAAGTTTGTGATAACCAAAGACTCAGGATCCATTGAGTTTTAAGACACCAAAATGTCCTTTAAAAATCACTGCTCAAAGCAACAATACTGCTAAAACAATACTGCTTTGTTTTAGCAGTATTAATAATAGAAGTGTTATTTGTGCACATGTATCTATGTGCTCAGATGTCATATGGAAACCCTTGGAATATCTGTCTGCATTTCTAAGGGGATGCAGCGCTTGGAGACTTCAAGCTGTAGTTTATATGGTATTTCACAGAACAGCCTTCCACATAGTTCTGTCCTTATCGTTCTTAAGGTATTCTGACAGAGCTCAGATCTGCCTATAAGATTCATTATGAGTATCTGTCCTTATCTAGCTTTCCTCACTTCTTTTATTGGATTAAGATAGCATACTCTTTGTTTTGACTGTTGCCACAGTTAGTTTAATTCTTTTTGGGGGAGGAATTACAGTAATTTTTCTGACTTAGGGAAGACATTCAAAACTATAATACACTCTGAAACAATTTAGTTTAAATTAAGCTCTTACCAATTCTGCCTATATCAACCCAAAACCAACATGCCTCCAGGAAAGAAAATCTCTGTTCTGTCTAGGTGACACAATTCTTCATAAATGTAGTCTGACCTCCTGGCTTTGTGGGGCAGAATATGAACTCCTATTTTAGGGAGAAAGTATCTTCATATATTTAAAAGTTGAAGTGTGTTTAATTATTTCCATTACTGCATAGGTCCTAAGTTACAATATTTCTGATCCTTTAATCTGTAAGGATTAATACGTCTCCATGGTACTCCACCCTTCTTTCCTACACCTTCTTCCTACACACAGCCAGTTTCTCAACTCTTCTTTCCATGGCTCAAGAATAACAAGACAATGCCAGTAGGGTGGAGACAGTTTTTTCCAGTTTTTCTTAAACAGCTGGTTAAGAATGGTGATAATTATGGGTCTTTTATGACCTGAAATACAAAAGTTCCATTCTCTGCAAAAGGTCATGATCAAAGATTTGATGGTAACCCTCATGAGTCTTAGGGAATATTGACTTACAGAAAGCTTGGCTTTCTGACAAATTATTTTATAATTGATTTTTAAATGATGCACATAAATGAAGATGTATCTCAGTGGTAGGGGGGTTTTTTTATTGAGGAATGTCTTGGCTTTTTTTATTTTTTAACTCTGTTCTCTCCCAGTCCTTCTCAATTCAGTCCTTTGAAGGGAATAGAGAAAATTGGGACCTTTGCATTCTGATTTTCTAAAGCAGCTGTTTTAAGGATTTTATAAGCAAGTTTGTTTTAACTGCTGTAATTCTAATGAGTAACAATAAGGAAAAGATATTGTAATGATGAATATCCTCACAATTATGCATTTTAAACTGGATTTGAATGTTCATAATAATTGCTCCTATTGGAAGTGCAATAGATGGCTATTACCTTCCAGATCCATGTTTGTGAGTTTCCAGAATTCAGTGTATAAAGCAAATGCAGCACCATATGGCCTTTTTTATCTTCTAGTGAAAAAATATAGAAAAAAAATATTTATTTTAAAATTGATGGTATATAAATCTTTGACAGAACTATTAGGAAAACAGTTTCTTTGCTGAAGATAGGAATATGGCCCCAACATTACATGGAACAAATTTTGAGTAATCTTCCAGTGGTTTTTATGTATTTTTTCAATCTCCTCAGTGTATATATTGCTGGGTTTCCTGAATATACACAGCCAATGATCGATCATCTGGTTAACATGAAGATCAACCACTGGGCTAGGTATGTTTACTAGTGCTAATTTGTAATAATCTGTTCATAAAAAACAACCCTTTTCTAAAATCTGTTAGTAATGTATTTTTTTCTTTGATCTGAAAATTCACCTTTCTACAAATTGCTAACACTAGTTCACTCATTTCTGAAGAGTTTGGTGTCATTCAAATCAAATTTGGTAATGAAATGAAATCATGCCAATATTTTCCTTTTTGAGATTGAATTAATAATGGTGAATCCTTAGCTGATAAGCTCACTATTATTTCGTTTTCATTGTTGTCCCTTCACATCCTTATTGCTTCCTGGGGGTAGCTTGGACTAATCTCTGCAATCTTCTTGGCAAAGCATTTTGAAAATAGTTTGCCATTGCCTCCTTCCTAGGGTCGACAAAGAGTCACTGGCCCAAGTCACCCAGATGGCTTTGGGCCTCAGGCAGGAGTAGAATTCACAGTCTTCTAATATCCAGCCTTGTGCTTAACCACTAAGCAAAGGCAGTCAGATAACTAGAAGAGGAAGAAATAGAAAGGACGGTACAAAATGAACACTAGCTTAAGGTAAAGGTTCCCATCACACAAATGTGCTAGTCGTTCCTGACTCTAGGGGGCTGTGCTCATCTCCATTTCTAAGCCAAAGAGCCAGCACTGTCTCATGACAATTCCGTGGTCATGTGACCGGCATGACTACCGTATTTTTTGGAGTATAAGACGCACCGAAGTATAAGACACACCTTAGTTTTGAGGGAGGAAAACAAGGAAAAAAGGCCCCTGCCTCCCAGCAATTTGCCAAACAGCAAACAGCACAGAGGATATACAGTGTTTGCTGTGTATTTCTGTGCATGTGTGCTTGACCCATAGAATATTAATCCCAGAAAGTTTTCTTAAATGTAATCACATTAACTCCTCCCAATGATTTAAATAGATCCACTCCAAACATGACTAAGTCAGGATTTAATTCAGCTGCCTTATTTTAATACTAATACTTAATACTAAAACAGGACATTTCAGATTATACTTTTACAGATCTTTAAAATTGATGTGGCTTTCTGGAAGGCTTTCTGCTATTTAAAAGAAGATGGGCCTCTTCAGAGCAAGAATTTATTTTAAAAAGCTTCTTCATTTTGTTAAGTTGTCTAGAACAATAATAAAGCAGTCTTTAAAAAATAAGTCTTATAATTTGAACACTCTACAAACATTTAACAAAATAACATATTAACAGAATCTGCCTCTACCTAGGATAGAACTCACAACCTCCTGACTGTGAGGCAAGAGCTCTACCTCTAGGCTACAGTAACTGTAGCTTATCTTCTTGCAATTTCAGCAGTGTAACATTGCCAGCAGTTTATCTCCAGCATTTTGTCTCATTACAGCCACCGTAGTTAGTTTCATTTTACCAGGTGGCTTGCAAGCCTGTCAGCTGTAGGTCGGGAGGCAGATAATCTCTTAGTGTGCTAATAAGGCTTTGCCCTGTTTGCTGCAAAGAGGTAACTTGCTGGCAGGCAGAGGCCAAAGGGTGGGGGTGGCTTGGTGGGGCTGCATTCGGTGTATAAGACGCACCCAAATTTTCACCCTCTTTTTGAGGATAAAAAGGTGCGTCTTATACTCCGAAAAATACGGTAAAAGCCGAAGGTGCACGGAACATTGTTACCTTCCCACCAAGGTGGTCCCTGTTTTTTTACTTGCATTTTTACATGCTTTTGAACTGCTAGGTTGGCAGAAGCTGGGGCAAGTAACGGAGCTCACTCCGTTAGGGATTTGAACCGCCGAACTGCTGATCTTTCTGATCGACAAGCTCAGCGTCTTAACCACTGAGCCAGTGCGTCCACTAGCTTACTCTCTGATAAATGAATGGCAACGGTATTATGAAAGTACATATAGAGTCAACATTTCAGATGTGCTCACCACTCCAAAAATGAACTCCTGGTTCATTCTGCTTTTTTTCCTGGAACACAATGAACTGGACATTCTGAGGTTTTTTGGTTTCTGGAAGTGACTATTCCAGGAAAAAAAAGCAAGTAGCAATGTTGTAGACCATAGCTTCTATGAAAAAAATTAGTGGATCTCTCTAGAAGCTTCAGTTTCGTTGATCAGAAACTTTGGAAGCCCAACAGTAGTTGTATTTAATGTGGGTTTTTTTCTAACTAACACTGTGTTTCCACATTTGTATGTTTAAGTACTTGTGCATGAGGGAGTAGCATAGAAATATGCAAAATAAATTACATATATATTGGTTCTCCTCTTTCTTCCTAAATTTTTAGTGTTATTCGGGAGCTTTCAGCCAAAGCTCTGCATAATCTCACTCCATTGGCTCCTGAATATATAACCAGGGAAGGTGAGTACAAACACTCTTAATTAGGGCCTCTTTTGGAAACTTCACACTTGCATTCAAAAGTGCCTAGAATGAGTGTAAAAAGAAATCAACACTTAATATTATATTGCACACTTACAAACTATATAAGCACCTTGATCAAAATATTTACTTAGCAATATATAAATTGCTTAAGCAAAAATGTGTTGCGTGTGTGTGTGTGTGTGTGTGTGTGTGTGTGTGTGTGTGTGTGTGTGTGTAAGTAAATTCCTGTTGTGCCTTGGCCGCGTCCGGCGCCGAGTCTGGAGGATCCGGAGGACGCGGAGCCGCTCATGGTGCAGCAGTACCAGCCTATGTGCCTGGCACCAGAGACGGCTGGTGATGAGGACTCGGTGCCAGAGCAGGACGATCTCCCAGGACCTTCTGCACCTGCGCAGCAGAGTTCTTCATCAGGAGATGAAGAACTCATGCTGGATGCCAGAGCACGCAGAGCAGCCAGAAGACAGGACTGGCTGAGTAAGCGTCGGTCCAATCGGAGGAAGCAGTGAGGGCTAATTGGGCCACGCCCTTCAGTGGCTATATTAAGCCAGGGTAATTAGTGCTCATTGCTGAGAACAACAATTCAATGACCGCGGCATATCCAGAGTTTCGTTTCTACGTCTGTTCGGGAATCTTATCACCAGCTTCTGCCAGCTTTATTCCGGGAAGCCAGCCAAGTTGTTCAGATAAGAGAAGAATTAATGAGTCTTGCTTTGAACTTTTGTCTGTGTGCTATTTAACCCTCTCGTAACCCAAAGAACCTTATTCCTGGAGACTTCCCCGTTTGTGTTGTTTTGGACTTCTAAACCCTCTGAGTTTTACTAAGAAACTTTATTAGTAAAAGGAACCTTTTTGTTTGCCTCCCAACGACTGTGTGTGTGTGTTTCTGGGGGGTTGCGGTGCTGGGTCACAACAATTCCATTGCATTCAACAGACTTTGATCCAGTTAAGTGAATATAAGATTGCAACATGTCTGGTTCATAGAATAATTCCAATTTTCAAAAGCTTATTACTGATAAAATTTATAAATGTATAAAGCCATAGTTTTAAACATAAAATGTATATGCTTTATTCCAATTAATATTTGAGAGATTGTTATACTGTGTAAATGCTGAGAATTGTTTGAACCCTTCTTTTGCTTAACATGTGACAGACTTTCTGGTCGTCTTTGTTATGCTTATTATTTTCTGTAACACCTTCCTATGTATTTTAAATTAATTAACAATTATGAATAGAAGTCAGCAACAAAGAATGTGATGACTATTATTTTAACAGGTTTTTGTACTTCACGCAAAAATGTAATTTTCATGTAGCAAGCGCAAAGCCGACATAGGTGCATGTTAACTTTTGCCCTAATCTTACAGTTAGGAATTAGATTGCTTATTAAAAATATCAATTAGTCCCAGGCTAGGAATTATTAGAAAGATTATTTTAAAAACTGCTAATATAGTAGCACCCTTTTATAAAATTAGGGTGGGGTCACAGCTGGAACACTATGAACAGTTGTAGTCATTGAGCTTAAAAAAGGATAACATAACATAGGAAATGAGGCAGAAAATAATAACTAAAATGAGTATAAGGAATGAAGCAAAGACTACGGTACTTGGGATTTTTTTATTTTTATTTTATTTTTTGCTTAAAATAAAGATGGATAGAGAAGTTTGAATTACCCTTTTCCATTTACCCTGTTGGAATTTGAGTCATCAATTGAAGCTTAATGCAATAACAAGAAATATTGTGGAATATGATTCCACCAGATATGATGATAGTTACTAACTTAGATGGGTTTAAATGCAGTCTGACGAATTCAGGCAATCAAATGATACTAGTCTTGATTTTGCTATATTGGTGGGAGATAGCTCTTGACATCTTGACCATTCTTGCAAGTTTCCTAAATGCACAAAATGGTAAAATAGACCCTTTCCTAATGCAGAAGGCTTATCTTACATTCTTATGTCTATGGAGATTCTCAGTCATCCAGGTCATGGTTGTCCCAAAGGTGCTTTTTTCAAAAGGCAACTGGACTTTGTTTTTCCTTGTAGATGTATCCCTTCTCATCCAAGAAGCTTCTTCAGTTCTGACTGAATGGTGGACTGAAGAAGCTTCTCGGATGACAAGCGAAACGGCTTCAAGGAAAAACAAAGTCCAGTTGCCTTTTGAAGAAAGCACCTTTGGAACTTACATGCTTATGTTCGTAGTCTCTGAGGCTTCTTTGCCCTTTTGAAAACCCCATTAGTCTTCTATTTTCTAATCTACCATAAGAAAATATGTTCTCTCTAGAAAATATCTGTATAGAAGAGATTGTTGTGTAATAATTTAACTTACCACTTTTCGTATTATATGTCTTACAGTTTTACCAAAGCTGCTGCCTTTAGCAGTTGGTATAGATCTCCATACTCGTCATGGAGCAATTCTAGCATGTGCCGAGATCACCCATGCATTGAGTCTTCTAGCAGAGGAAAAGAAGAGGTAACAAGAACAATACTGTTTATTTAGATGTCCTTTTATCCTTAACCCGTTTTACCATTTCACCATGTAAAAATCTTAACAAATGATAGTTGCATAAAGTACAGCTTTCAAAGTACCATATAGTAATTCATATTTTCCTAGCTCCTATATAAAGAAATGTTAAAGCTACAACTCAACCATAACTCATTCTGATTGTCTGATTAGTGTTTATTACTTACTATTATCAGGAATTTCTTTTACTGTTGGTATCATCCATCAGCTTTTTGTAGTTTACCTTTGTAGATCAGAAAAGGGATCACTAAAATTGTCATATAACAGTATTTAAATTGTCTTATTATTTCCCCCCTATTAGGTACAGTATAATACTTCATGAGTGCACTTGGTTTTTTAAAATTATTTTGAATTATTTATTTCTCATATCCTGTTATTAAATGTGAACTTTTATTTAAGAGTTTACATTCATCAGATACAAATGCTATAACTATTTAATGTCAAATAATACTGTATTGATTTAAAACGCTTTTAAATCTTGTAGACTTATTTCATTTTATTTGGATGAAAAAACTTTGGAAGGACTTAAGCAGATTCATCTGGAGGTTAGTACATATTATATCTACTGAAAAGCTATTTTGGCAGATGTATCTTTTAAATAGAAAAAAAGAATATTTCTGTTTATTTAAATAATGAAAGCAATGTCTAAACTTAATTGGAAGCCATGCTACATTTATTATACTATCATAATTTGAACTTTTATTTAAATAATTAAAATGATCATTTATCTCTTTTCTTTTGCCATGGCCTTGAGAAAAAGAAAAGATTCTTAGGTGGAAGGAAAGAGTTATTATTAAATTTATTCAAGAATACATTTTTTAACCCTCTTCTCCAAATCAAAACATGAACCACAGTTTGAAAAACACTGGGGGGGAATGAAAATTCTTAACGTAAAATCTATTCATTCTTTTACAGCTTCGTCATCGTCAGTTGTATAGGTAAGATAATTAGTGTCAAATAGACTGTTGCATTTTTTAGAATGAACTCTTGATGAATAAATAAACATGTTTCTGAAATGTGTAATCCCTTTTGTGTAAGAATGCATAGGTTTTGTGTTTAAATTCCTACTTTTATATTGACTCTGCCTGAACACAATAGAGAATATTTTTGGGGGGGGTCAGGAATGGAGCAGGCTCATCTTAGAAGTCCATCTATGTTGCATACCTATTCTGTGAAGTATGTGGAAAAGTGTTATAAGGATATGCATAGACTTTATAGTCTGAGCTGTTTAAAAAGTAGACAGCTATCAGGTCAAGACATTTTGTCACCCTAGACAAGAAGAAAAAAATAACATGTAATCAACACTATCAGCATTCACTGAAACACATAACATTGATTCATGAAATTGCCAAGATGTTTTAGATAGTTGGGAAATTAAACTGATGTTCTCAGTCTGCAACATGTTGGCACAGTTTGCTTCCAATACTTGCTCAAGCAAGAGAACGTTCTTCCTTTTAACTGCTGTTACCCAGCACAGAACATAGATTGTATGAGTGTACAATGTACACGCTGAATTCTGCTTGCTGATTTTTTTTCCTCCATCTAATCTACTAGGTTGATGCTTCTTATGTCTTATTTGCTAATTTGTTACTACTACTAAGAAATGATCCTGTATGAAAGTGTGCTTTTCTAAGCAGCAACACATTACTTGGTGTGCAAAATACAGAACATGTCTCCTTTAAAAGGGATGCACTCTGAAGTTGCCTCCAAATATACTGTATGCTGCATGTATCCAGGAAAAAGAGAAAATAACTGTCTGGCAGAATTACAAAAGTAGCAAGTAAAGTCTGTTACAATTTTTCAGGGTGGATTTGATTTAAATTGACTTGATTTAAATCAAATCCACCCTGAAAAATTGTAATAGACTTTACTTGCTACTTTTGTAATAATTTAATTTAAATCACTAGTAAAAATGCTTGATTTAAATCAACTCGATTTAAATCATAATTTTTAAAGAGCAGCTGTCATCTCTGTCCCACAGCAGCTCCTCCTCTGACCCGCTGTTGACTCACCAACAGTCCCAATATTGCAGAATATACAACCCCATGCTACATAATATGATTTGATTGCTTATTTGTACCCGGACTATCATTAAGCATTGTACCTTATGATTCTTGACGAACTTATCTTTTCTTTTATGTACACTGAGAGCATATGCACCAAGACAAATTCCTTGTGTGACTAATCACACTTGGCCAATAAAATTTTATTCTATTCTACTCTATAACTAAGCTCCATTTCATGCTGAATAAACTAAATGATTAATGTATCTTAAATAGAAAATGATCTTTAGATATATTTTTACTCCAAAAGCATTTTATTAAAATAAATTTGATAAAAATAAAAAAATCCGATTTAAATTTAAAAAAATCCAATTTAATTTTTTTTTAATTTGATTTTTTTATTTTAAAAAAAATCATCAATTTTTATCCACTTTGCAATTTTTCAATGTTAGCCTTGGATAAAACTTACTAGCTTGCCCAGCTTGAGATCCTGAACTGTCCTGTTCCAAAGACTGCCACATTTGTTGCTATTATTCTTCAATGGGAAAAGAATATATTATACTGTATATATGTTTAAACATGTCCTTGTAGATTTGCCATCTTGTATAGTATTACAGACTTGGAGAAGTGTAAATGTTTCTTGTCTATGGAGATTCTCAGTCATCCAGGTCATGGTTGTCCCAAATGTTTCTTCTGTTTCTGTGAGCAATAACTATTTTAAATATGAATTATATGTAACACAAGAGTTATTAGTTGTTCCATATTTATACAGATCATTTAAATTTGTATTATAGTTTTGCAGAATTACATTTGTTGGTTCATAAGATAACTGATATTGAGTCCTTTAACAATAATAATGTGCTCTTCAAAATAATGTGACTCCAGAATTATTGACTTGTAGGTATTTACACATTTTCAAGATATAAATGTATACATTTGAATAATATATAAAAGATTAGTCTTTTCATCATTTTATAACAAGCAGCTTCTTTGCATTTACTGTAATAGAACAGTACTGCTAAACAAGTTAAACCAGTTTAATGGAATATAATAAAGGTACAGTGCCATGAAGATTCCCATCTGAGAAGCATTTTCTTGGAATTTTAATACAATAACACTAACCATGTGTCAGAAGTTATCAGCAATCAAATTTTTGTGGCTGCATTTACTGATTTCTGGAATGAGAATTTCTGTTTCAGAAATAAGAAATGCTTTCCCAGAGGAGCAAATAATTACATTAGCCTGTGCTTGATTTCTGTTTGCTATGTTAATAAGTGACTCTGGCAAAAGCAATATATCATTAAAAAAAAAAGCATTATCCTTGGAAAGTGTAAGCACAAGACCATTACAAGATTTGTGAGATAAACTGAAGTAATATTTAATAAAATCCAGTAATAGTGAACTTGGTTGACTAGTTGAATTAATGTAAATGTATCTAATGGGTTCAGTAAAATCCTGCTGTCAATGCAGAATGGCATATTTCAGGCTATACTCAGTTTCTGCAAGGTAAAATAGTCAAGAGTCATATGGCTTCTAAATTGGGAACTCCACAAACTTCTAGTCCCATATAGTTTATTCTGAGTTCTAACATGCTGCCAAGTATAATAGCTTTGAAATAGCTGTGATAGGAAAAGAAGTGAAGAGGAATGTTGCATTTAGTAACTGGGAATTTTACCCTTTAATCTAAAGTGAGAACATCACATTTTAGTCACTGAAATCATAATAGCCTGGAGGCTGAGGAGTAAGGTCTGTACAAAACACCTTGAAATTGAAATTATTCAAATGTAAAATATTCCTATCTTGGTTCAGAGTGCTTCTCAAATGATGAAACTACCTTGCGTTTATAGAATAGAATAGAATAGAATAGAATTCTTTATTGGCCAAGTGTGATTGGACACAAAAGGAATTTGTCTTTGGTGCATATGCTCACAGTATACATAAAAGAAAAGATACATTTGTCAAGAATCATGAGGTACAACACTTAATGATTGTCATAGGGTACAAATAAGCAATCAGGAAACAATCAATATTAATATAAATCATAAGGATAGAAGCAACAAGTTACAGTCATACAGTCATAAGTGGGAGGAGATGGGTGATAGGAACCATGAGAAGACTAATAGTAATAGTAATGCAGCTTTAGTGAATAGTTTGACAGTGGTAAGGGAATTATTTGTTTAGCAGAGTGATGGCGTTCGGGGAAAAAACTGTTCTTGTGTCTAGTTGTCTTGGTGTGCAGTGCTCTATAGCGTCGTTTTGAGGATAGGAGTTGAAACAATTTATGTCCAGGATGCGAGGGGTCAGTAAATATTTTCACGGCCCCCTTTTTGACTCGTGCATTATACAGGTCCTAATGGAAGGCAGGTTGGCAGTAATTGTTTTTTCTGCAGTTCTGATTATCCTCTGAAGTCTGTGTCTGTCTTGTTGGGTTGCAGAACCAAACCAGACAGTTATAGAGGTGCAGATGACAGACTCAATAATTCCTCTGTAGAACTGTATCAGCAGCTCCTTGGGCAGTTTGAGCTTCCTGAGTTGGCGCAGAAAGAACATTCTTTGTTGTGCTTTTTTGATGACGTTTTTGATGTTAGGTGACCATTTTAGGTCTTGCGATATGATAGAACCTAGAAATTTGAAGGTCTCTACTGTTGATACTGTGTTGTCTAGTATTGTAAGAGGTGGTAGAATGGGAGAGTTTCTCCTAAAGTCTACCACCATTTCTACGGTTTTGAGTGTGTTCAGTTCCAGATTGTTCCGGTCGCACCACGAGGCTAGTTGTTCAACCTCCCGTCTGTATGCGGTTTCATCATTGTCTCGAATGAGACCAATCACTGTTGTATCATCTGCAAACTTCAGTAGTTTAACAGATGGATCTTATTTGAAAGGTTTGCCCTTAAAATGAGGTATTTCAAGTCTGAAATGAGCCATGGCTTCAAGCTTGAAGAAATTGACTTCAAAGTGAATTCAGAATGTTTTGTATAGCCTTGTTACAGAGATATTCTTATTTTACTATGTGCTGTACAGCGTGATTCTGCCTCAATGTTCACATGAACTGCTGTCTAATGATCATGTTTAAGGTTGAATTAATTAGCTACTGACTGTTTTATTATTTGGAAAACAGTAACAAAGTCATCCTTTATATATATTTTACCAAAATTGATAAACAGGTCATAATTTCTATTAAATACATTTCATTTATGTAAGCTTTCCATCTGAAATCTTTCCATCTGAAAATAGGGATGGGTATTCCCACTGCAAACACAATTAAATTCTATTTCAAAACAACTACATTGCAGTACAGTACTGCTTTCCCTTTTAAAATCAGATGCAAAGTATAAAGACCCAGTACACAGATAGGTGTATTAAATCTGACACGCTGCACCTATAGTTTTCTATTTACTTGCAATATTTATCCCACTTTGTTGAAGAACAAAGTTGGATATTTGTTTTTCCCCATGAGAGAACAGAGATAGTTTTACAAGTTACATTTCAGATCTGCTAGCAGCCTCCAAACTTGGTTACACCATTTTCAGAGTCCAGAATAGGCTACCAAATTGAATGAAGGCAATTAGTGCACTCCTCAGATATAAGGTCAGGAGATATAAAGATTTTAAAGAGGAACTTTCTCTTTCTTTTTTCCATTAGCGCAATACTAGTCTGTTTCACTTTTCATCTATTACAAAAATTACAATCTCCACATAATCTTTCTATGCTCTATTTTCCCTTAATATTTACTGTCTTGTTGAATTTAATACAAAAGAAGCCCTCCAGATCAGAGTAAAGATCTATCTATGCTAGGATTATGTTTCTTATATTGGCCAACCAGATATTTATGCAAATCCTGCAAGTGTATATGTAAAGCCAGCTAGCAGCAACCTTTTTCCATTGTTGTTCTCTTGTAACTGGAATTGAGAATCATGCTATCTATCTCTGATTCTGGAGATACCATTTAATCACCATGACTAATAGTTATTGATACCTTATTCTCTATAAATTTGTTTAATCTCTTTTAAAGCAGTTTAAAAATCTACATCTTGAGGCAGTGAATTCCCGAATTTCAAAATGCATAAATGCTACAGTATTTCAGCAAGTATACTTTGCTTGATTTAGTTTGGTTACTAGTGAAATTCCTGACAGCAATTTCATCACATAATTTTGAACTTAAGAAGAGAAAAAACAATACCATTATAGCTTTACAAATAAGCCTGACACAGGAGTGAAAGTTGCACCTAATTGTTATATTTATAAAGAAAAAATAGGAACATTTAAATTTTAGCATAACACAGAAATCTAACGCACGTAGCACACATTCCTGGCTAGAACTTTTTTATCAATTACTACAGAAATAGAAATCTTGAAATAATTTTTGCTTCACATACTTGATCTTCTCCAATTTCTTGGGCTACTCCAGTAATTTGTCAGAGAGATGGTAAGGCCGAGTAATTTGTCAGAGAGATTGTGCCGGCATTGATCCAGCAATTTCTGTTTTTGTTTTTGTTTTACTTTATTTTATTTATAAATATTTATATGCTGCCCATCTCGCTCTACGAAGTGACTCTGGGCAGTTTTAAAATTTTCTATCTCCACCTGAACACATTAATGTGGTGTTTTATTTTGTATCAATAATCAACAAATCAACAAATTATCTTGTATAATTTGCTGTACGCCGCCCTGAGTCCCTCGGGAGTAGGGCGGCATAGAAGAACCAATAATAAATAAATAAATAAATTTCTCTAATCCTTTGACAAGCAATTCAGGAGTAAAATGTGTATCATACAGCCAGAGCCTTAACATGGCATCCTCCTCTTCATCCCTGTCACAGGTATTTTCAAATGTGATGTGATTCTCTGCCCAGCTTAAATGGATCACTGCTGATGAGAAAAAGCATGAAGCTGAAACATGATACTATGTATATAAATTGAATGTATATTAGTAAGAGGAAAAGGAGGATGGAAATGCAATAAGGCCCTTTTGGCATATTGCATGGTTTGTAGTTGTTGGAATACAGTACTGTACTTAAAAATTTGGGTAGTTTACATATGAACAAGAGATAATGAAATAAAATTTTAAAATTGAAAATTGAATTTGTTAAGGAAGTAAAAGATGCTTTTCAAAAATAATACAATAGCAGTCTTATGGGATCAACTTAATACCTCATATTTCATCTAATGTTTTCCATAGAATACTCCAAAAGAGTTGCCAGAAAGCTGACTTTAAAAGGGCTTTTTATAAACATGCAATGAAATGAGGGTAGAATTGAATTTGGCTGTTGGATAACTCTAAAGCCACATTTGCATATCACATAACTTTTTTGAATGCAAATTTTAGCTTAATAAATTATGGTTTGAAGAACTATTCCCATTCCATGCAGCATGGTTAGCTTCTCCACTTTCTGCTATTCACATATAAACTTAGTTTGGGATACATCTGAATTAAGATCTGGGTTTGAAAACTAACTCCTACATCTGACATAATTGTAAGCTCTTAACCACAGATTGCAGTTAATAGAAAGCAACAGTGAACATTCAAATTCTGGCCTGTTTTACTACTCATGCAAAGAAAGGAATAAAGTTACTGGAGAAGTGTTTGGGGGTACTTGCCATGTATGCATATCCTTCTTATTAAGCTTTGATGTATTGAATCTTGACAAAACAGGCAGGTTTAGATTCATGTATCAATTTTCTTTTCCATTTTCTGTCATGTCAATGCAAAATGCTGGCAGTGATGTTTCTTAAATTGGTTTTTTTTTTCCTTTTCCAGAGGTTTAGGTGGAGAACTAATGAGGCCAGCTGGTATGTTACTTGACATAGAGCATTCTATTTACAATTATTTTAAGATTATGTAATATAAACGTGGCTAGTCTTCTGATTCACTGAATATTTTGCCAACTTTTGTTTGATTGTAATAGCTTTCTCTTAGACCTCAGCTATTCTCCCTAATATAAAATTCTTGTACCAAAATATATTTTTCTTGACTCATGATTCAGAAATACCAGAGAATAAAACATGATCAAATCCCAGATTTCTTTTCTTTTTTCATATTCTTGTTTTAAATCCATAGCAGAAAATAATGTAGTTGCAATAACCAATTTTCTTGCCAGTTTGATGTCAAAATCAATTACTTCCCCCAACACTGTTTTAAAGGGCTAGTTCACGGGTATATGGTGGGATTCCAGTTAAAAAGGAACTCTACGCAGGAACTCTTCCCTTCTGTCAAGTAAAGAAATAGTTGGGTGGTAGGAAATATGAGCTTTTGTTGGGATTTCTACATGCCACATCTATATATTAACATGTAATGAGTAATTGTTGGTATGAATAGAAAATAGTAGTCTTCCCCAACTAATGCCTTGGAGATCTGCTGGCCTACAATTCTATAGTCAAATTTGCCATTGTGCTGCCTTTGGGGTGATTTACCCAGCATATTTGAGGTCATCAAATTAATTATTTACTTCCTCAAAAGTCTACCCTTGCAATAGAATATTTTTATAATGTCCTTTGTGCTGCTAAGAATTATTTCTAACTATAGAAATTTGTATACCACTTTATCACTGGACTCAAAGACATTTTACAGTCATAAAAACAAAAAAAATGCAATTTACATACCCTGTTTCCCCCAAAATAAGACATCCCCTGATAATATGCCTGATAATAAGCCCAATCGGGCTTTTGAGTGCATGGCAATAAGGCCAAGTGCTTATTTCAGGGTTCAAAAAAATATAAGACAGGGTCCTGATCTCAAAAACCAAACAATTCTACAATAATTTGCTACTGAGAACATTTTTATGGATCCGTAAGATGTCTGGAAGACCATCTTGATAGATCTGTCCTAGTGCTCAGTAGGGGCCTTGTATTTTAAGTCTGATCTGATCCACCCTCTAATCACAATCTAACCAGATTTAAGGTGTGCAGCCCGTGTGACTTGGGACTATGCTGACTGTGACAAGCCTATGGTTCTATGTTATCTTGATGTTATCTTCTATAACATCTGTGAATTCCCAGATATCCCCATAATACGCAATTTGAAGGAATCCGTCACCAACCCAAGCTCAAATTTGATCACCTGCAAATCATCAGGACGGGCCATCATCAAATTATCACAGAACAACTATGGACACCATCAGAATCTCATGGGATCTCATTGTACCCCTCCTCTCCTACCTTAGTGTTAAAGATACTGTTATCAGGTCAAGAAATGCCTCCATTCTCTCCCAGCTAGATACTGGTGATACATACCAAGTCCACATTCTCCTCCAAAATGAAATTACAAAAAGACTTTTTTTATTATAAATGGGCCTGGCATTCAACATTTATCTCACTAGAGGCCCCTGAGATAAAGGCCTCCAGTGATCCAGCACTCAGAACCTGGTGTTGAACCTGGTGGTGGATCAGAATTTCAATGAGAAATACAATTTCCTACTGCCCGTCCTCCGAAGCAGTATTTTTTTCCAGTCATATTTCCCACTGCTGACAGATTTGCCATACAGTGCTATTTACTGTGTAGTAATAACGCTATGACTTCATGAACCATTACCCCATGTAAAAAGGTTTATGAATACCATTTAATTCAGTGAATGGAGCTTTGATTGTTTTTCCCTTCCCTTCTTGTTTTCTAGTCTGCACTTTGATTGAAAAGTTGTCACTTTCAAAAATGCCTTTTAGAAAAGATCCTATAATTGGTAGGTGATGTTTGTCATGTTGTAACCATGTCTGTTTGTTGATGATTATAACTTTAGCAAATAAATAGTATTATTAATTTAGCAAGAATTATAATCATGTAAATTCCTTTATTTTCTACTATTACAAGATGTAATAAGGAGTGGTCCAATATACTTCTTATCTTTTTTTTTCTTCCCCTCCTGTCATCTTGATGCCGTGTCCATGTTTTCTATATTCAGCTTCATTCATCACAGTAATGTCAGAATGTCAATAGGTGGAAGTCGAGGGCCATTGATGCCAGTTAGAGATGTTATAGAACGATGGCAATTCCAGGAAAATATAGAATAGCAGTTGCTTTTTTATGTCCCGCATACCTGCTATTCTGGTGGGTTTTTATGTGGATTTTTTTTTATTTGTGGAACGGTAAAAATTATTTGTGGAACATTAAAAATATAGTGGTGAAAAGAAATTGAAACAAATTTCAGTTGGAATTTGAATGGATTTGTAAAAAGATGTAGATGTGCTAAAAAGCAATGCAACTAAAGTAGGGGCTACAATCAATTATGCCCCAAAACCAGGCCTGACAAAGTTCGGACAATGTTACAAGGCAAGCCAAGTAAACACGTATCTCAATATCCATTAGTTCTGCAGAAAGGAACTGCCCTGTCAGCCCTAATTAATATATGTATCCTTTTTAGATATGCTGACCATGAGAAAGAGCTTTTGCTATGTCTACAGTATTGTGTGAGCCGTTGTATTGTTCCTTAAAACAAATGTCAAGGATAAACCACAGTTGGGAAACATCTGTGCTAACATGTCTTATATGCTTAACTGTCTGTTCCCAGTTCCTTCTTTTATTTTAAGATAAGTTTGCCTCATTGTATACCATAAATGGGCATAGGAAATACATACGTAAACCAGGGTATAAGAATCTGGTCTTGTCTAGTGTTCAGGGTTCAGGCCTTTGCATTTGCTTTGAACCTGCGCATATCAATAAACCTTTCCTTCTGTACAAGTGCTTGCTTAGTGTCCTGATTCATTCTACAACAGCTTTGGCACCCCAGATGGGACGTTAAGCGAGGCGCTATTGCGCTGAGGGCTGCCTGATCCCCTTGGACCCTGGGAGGGGCCACTTCTGAACATTCTCCAGGCGCCACGGGGGTTCTACCTCCGGGAGACGGCAGTGACACCTCCAGGGGGCCGACGGTGCTGAAGGCAAGTCCAAGAACCCTTGAGGGAAGGAAAGGGGTCTGAACTGATTCCTGGCCAGGACGAGACATCTCAGGCGAGTATATGTAAATGTGTTTACCTATCTCATTTGAAGATAGAAGAAGGGACCTGATCTCTCCCTTCGGCTCGGGACTGAAGTCCTAACGAAGCCGTGTTAGGTTGTGTGGGAAGGGTCGTTGCCGAGGTTCCGTCCAGTGACCGTGATATTCCGGGGCTGGCGGCCGGTGACTGTGTGCTAGGATGGGAGGTGGTAGCAGCATTCCCAGCACTCCGTTGGAATGCATGATTAAGGGCTTTGATGATTATTTCAACCATGCTCAGTATAGGGTTCCTTATCCAAAAGTATCAAAGGATAGGTTACGTTATTTGTGTGAACAACAATGGCCACATATGGGTGTTGGGTGGCCACCGGAGGGTACCTTTAAAAACCAAGTTATTGATGATCTTACTTCGGTGATAGCAGCTAATGAGGAAAAATACCCTAATCAATTTCCATATATAGATCAGTGGGGAGATGCTGTAAGTGAGAAAGCGGATGATCTGTTGCAATGTCAGGCTGAAATGGTTCGTTTATGTGTGGCTAGACCAAGAGGAAAAAAGCTAAAGGTGCCGGTAGGAAAGACTAAGGATTTGAAGGTGTCAGAAGTTAGAGTCTCTGCCACTCGGAAGAAGGTGTTGGTTCAGGGAGATGAAGAGATTTTACACCCCCCGCCGTATGCGCCGATACCTTTGATCCCTCCTGCACTCCCCCTAGGGCACCCAGGAGCAGCTGGTGGTGTAGCCGATGGGGGAAAGCAGGGAGGGGGTGATGTTGATTCGGCTGTTCGGAGAAAGCAGACAAAGCAAAAACATGGCAATGCAAAACGTGAGGAATGGAGAGAGGAGAGTGCTTTTAGTGAAGAGGAATATGAAGAAGCTAGGGGGGAGAATGTTTCAGGGAGACCAGTAACTAGGGCTGCAGCTAGGGCAGCAGCAGAAGCTGAAAGGGTTGCGGCTGAAAGAGAAGAGGAAGATGTGGCCACCGGACCCAGTTTTGTAGCTCCTTTAAGGCAAATGGATCAACAAGTTGTGAATCCACAGGGAGTGTTAGAGTACAGACCTTGTTTTCAGTATGTCCCCTTCTCAACTACTGATCTTTTGAATTGGAAGCAGCATTACGGACCTTTATCAGCTAAGCCGACTGAAATGGCAGATCTTTTTCAGACAATTATGCAGACGCATAATCCTAATTGGCAGGATATACAACAGTTAATGAATGCTTTGTTGACGCCAGAAGAAAGGGAAAAGTGGAAGGCAGCTGTAAGGGGATGCATAAGAGATAGATTTCCGAATATCCAGGATCTGGGTCAGGAATTGGCAGAAAGGGCTCCTGAGCAGGATCCTGGATGGGACCCTAAGATTCAGCCCCAAATGACAAGGCTGCGTGAATACCAGAATTTGACAGTAGAGGCTTTAAGGAAAGCAGGACGACCACCGGTGAACATGTCGAAACCGGCTCTAATTACCCAAGGGGCAGATGAGAGTCCGGAAAGCTTCCTCCAAAGGTTGATTGAAGCCTATGAATTGTATACGCAGGTTGATCCAAGAGCACCTGATAATGTGAGGATGTTGAATGAAAGATTTATTGCCCAGAGCTATGATGATATTCGTAAGAAATTACAGAAGTTGGAGGGGGCATTAGGGAAGAATACCACGGAGTTGCTGGAAGTAGCAAGAAAAGTTTTTGTGAATAGGGATAAGGTGGAGAAAAAGGAGAGAGATGCCCGTATGCAGAAGAAAACAGAATTGTTAGCAGTAGCATTGCAAGGGAGGACACAGACTTTAGGATTCAATCAATGTGCCCATTGTGGCTCTGAGGGTCATTGGCAGAGGGAATGCCCACGCAGATTAATGAGAGGACGATTTGTGCGGGGCCGGCCCTCTTTTGGTCGAGGTTTTATAGGAAGAGGGGGTCCACCCAGGCATTTAGCTAGGGGATGGAATCCACAATATGCACAGGCTGGAAGGGGGATGCCCAGCTCTGAGAGAGAGTCTGAGGTAGCAGGTATTGGATTGGCTGGCACTGGATGGACGGACTGACGGGGACCTGGCTTGGAACAGACCCCCCCTGAGCCTATGGTTACCCTGAATATTGGGGGTCATAATACTTCGTTTCTGGTTGATACAGGGGCAGGTAGATCGGTGGTGAATAATCTTATTACTGCCCCAGGACCACATCAAATACAAGTACAAGGGGTCTCTGGCCAGGTTATAGGGCGGCAAGTCCTCAAACCTGTAACCTGCATATTCAAAGGGTCAGAAATCCAACATGAATTCTTATATATCCCTGAGTGCCCAATACCCCTTATGGGAAGGGAACAGATCCCGGGACGCTGCTAGAATTAGAAGTCACCACCAAAACTACCTCCATAGGACGTAAGAAAAGTCTGTTTTGGTCCTATTATCAAGAGATAGAAAAACTTAACATTCAGGAATTACCCTCAAAGGTGGTAAATACCTTTGTGGAGCTAGCTGGAAATGTAGCAAACATTTTAAACGTAAGCAGTTGCTTTGTATGTGGAGGAACCAATATGGGAGAAAAATGGCCTTGGGAAGCCCAGGAGCTGAACTATACTACAGTGCTTGAAATGGAGAAAGTAGGTAACCTTACTGCTACACTAGGTAAAGATGGGAATTGGGCTTTAACTTCCAATTTAGTTGGGTCGGTATGCTATACCCGGAACCATACCACTGGATGCCAACAGGTAGGAGCTCTCAGATGTCTATCCACCTGGAATAATGGTCAATGGTGGTCAGGTAAGGGTCAAATACCACCCTGGGAAGCAAAAGCCCTGAAATCCGTAAACTTATTAAAACATTATATTTTGGATCCTCAGAATTATTCCAAGAAATGGTTAGCTCCAGATGGTATGTATTGGATTTGTGGTAAATATGCATATAGCCAATTACCTTCTAATTGGTGTGGTTCCTGTGTTTTGGGTCTTATCAGACCTGGCTTTTTCCTTTTGCCCCTTCGCCATCGACAGGTATTGGGTATCCCTGTATATGATGAAGTGGGAAACATTCGTACTGAAAGGGCCATAGATACTTCCATAATTGACAACCTAAAAATAGGTACCTGGAAAGATGATGAATGGCCCCCAGAGAGAATTATTCAAGTCTATGGTCCCGCTACTTGGGCCGAAAATGGTACCTATGGTTATAGAACCCCTATATATATGCTGAATCGTCTAATTAGATTGCAGGCTGTTATTGAAATAATTACTAATGAAACGGTGTTAGGCTTAACAAAATTAGCTGTGGAGGGAGTTAAATCCCGCACGTATATCATGCAAAATCGCTTAGCTTTAGATTATCTATTAGCCAAAGAAGGAGGTGTATGTGGAAAGTTTAATCTTTCTAACTGTTGTGTTGAAATAGATGACAGTGGACATGTTATCCAAGAAATTACTAATAAAATGGTTAAAATTGCTCATGTTCCAGTTCAAACCTGGAAAGGCCTGAATTTGAAAGATATTTTTGGCCAGTGGTTTCCTAAGCTCCCTGGCCTACAAGCAATTGTAGCCTTGATAGGACTTATAGCTGCTGGTTGTATTATTCTTCCCTGTGTTTTGCCAATATTAGTCAAAGCTATTACTAACAGTTTATCTCTCTTAGCCGAACGAAAGGCAACTGCCCAGGTAATGGCTATGTGGGAATATGAAGGCTTACGCCAATCACCTCATCAGGAACCTGAGTATGTAACTCTTCTGTCTAGTGATTCAGAGTTACAAAGGGGGGACTAAAGTAGGGGCTACAATCAATTATGCCCCAAAACCAGGCCTGACAAAGTTCGGACAATGTTACAAGGCAAGCCAAGTAAACACGTATCTCAATATCCATTAGTTCTGCAGAAAGGAACTGCCCTGTCAGCCCTAATTAATATATGTATCCTTTTTAGATATGCTGACCATGAGAAAGAGCTTTTGCTATGTCTACAGTATTGTGTGAGCCGTTGTATTGTTCCTTAAAACAAATGTCAAGGATAAACCACAGTTGGGAAACATCTGTGCTAACATGTCTTATATGCTTAACTGTCTGTTCCCAGTTCCTTCTTTTATTTTAAGATAAGTTTGCCTCATTGTATACCATAAATGGGCATAGGAAATACATACGTAAACCAGGGTATAAGAATCTGGTCTTGTCTAGTGTTCAGGGTTCAGGCCTTTGCATTTGCTTTGAACCTGCGCATATCAATAAACCTTTCCTTCTGTACAAGTGCTTGCTTAGTGTCCTGATTCATTCTACAACACAACCACTATACTACTAAGTATTTTTTCTTTATCTTCAGATGACTGGCAGTGGCTGATAAATGATAGTTTACAAAGCCTTCATCTTATTTCAAGCAATTCAAGACAGCAAATAAAAGTACGGTAATTTTATCTGTATTGATCTTAAAAGGTCTAAATATCATGTTTTGCTTGTTGCTATATTACAGTTTAAGTTTCTAGGGTTTCTAAAACAAAGCAGAGGGTAGATCCACCCCCACCCCCATGGTCATGTTATCATATTTCTGGTGCTCGGCAACTGGCCTACATTTACAACAGCCCACGGTCATGTGACCATGATTTATGTCGTTTTTGTCAACAACTGGCCTTTAACACAGGTTTTTGGCAAAAATGCCCATAGGGAACAATGAGTCTGCTTAATGATCATGGTATTAATTTCATGACCCTAGATTCATTTAGCAATCACAGTGATTTCCTTAATGGCCACTGCAAACATAGGTTGTAAAATCAGGTCAGTCACATGGGTGACTTACTTTACAACCATCACAATTTATGGGCAGGCTCCATTATGGTCACAAGTAAAGGACTACCTATATAGCATATCAACTTGAGATAAATCAGATCCGTAGTTGATATAATAGCAAATACTATAATAGCAAATACTTTATTGGAGTCACCGATCCAAATGCTGTACATTTGGATAACAAAAGTATTGATTAAATACTTTTTAGTGAGCCGAGGTGGCGCAGCAGTTAGAGTGCAGTACTGCAGGCTACTTTAGCTGACTGTGATCAGCAGTTCAGCGGTTCAAATCTCACCGGCTCAAGGTTGACTCAGCCTTCCATCCTTCCGAGGTAGGTAAAATGAGGACCCAGATTGTTGGGGCAATATAAATATACATTGCTTAATGGTGTAGACCGCTTAGAGAGTGCTTGCACTGTGAGGCGGTATATAAGTCCCACAAACAAATAAATAAATAAATAAATAAATAAATAAATAAATAAATAAATAAATAAATAATAAATAATAAATAATAAATAATAAATAATAAATAATAAATAATAAATAATAAATAATAAATAATAAATAATAAATAATAAATAATAAATAATAAATAACAAAAAATGATGTTTTATTTAAGCTCTAACTAGAGTGTACTGAAATGTAGTTCAATTTAATATTAACTCTTCAGAGCCATTAGAGCAGGGGTGTCAAACTCAAGACCCGCGGGCCGGATCCAGCCCGCAGGATCTGGCCCATGGGCCGCCCTGGAAACAGCAAAGGACCGGCCCACAGTACCTCTGCCAGGGCCACTCACAACCCTCAAGCTCCATTTTCACTGGTAGAGGGTTTCAGGAGGCCATTCCAGCTGAAAACAGCTCGTGAGGGCCGCATGCTGGCCTTCCGAGCTCTTTTTTCACTGGCAGAGGGTTTCAGGAGACCGTCCCAGCCAAAAACGGAGCTCATTGGGGAGCCCATTTTCACTGGCAGAGCGCTTGGGCCACCACAGGTGCCCCCGACATGAGTGACGTCAAGCAGGCCACGCTAACCCTGGCCATGCCCACCCTGGCCCCCCGAGGTCAAACACAACCCTGATGCGGCCCTCAACGAAATTGAGTTTCACACCCCTGCATTAGCGCAATACTAAACTAATTGCAATATCTTCCCATCCTACTACTAAATGGAGGTTTTAGTTCAGCATAATTTGTAATGTAGCATTGTTTGACCAGCCTGACTTGCTTCTGGCTCCTAAAGTGGAACAATTGAACATAGTAGGATATTACTCAACTGTGCGAAATCTGAGATGAATGGGTTATCTGACATAGTCATAATAATTGCAGGAATAGACGTTAAATAAGTTACCGTAGGACTTTTGCAGATGACCTATCAGGTGTCTCTACAGTAGACTTCTTTCAGAATGCATTTGAAAGAGAAGTAATTCTATATTGCGGCATACAAGAACACTAAATAAATATCTTTGTGGTTTTGCTTTTGTTTTAGGAGTCAGCAGTGTCTGCATTAGCTGCTTTATGTAATGAGTATTACTGCAATGAAGAGGGAGGAGCAAATCCAGCTGAGCAAGGTAATGATTCACCTGATTCACTTCTATTTTTTATCCAAGGATAACTTATGGTAACTTGCTAACTAAAAAAAAAAAAGTATGCAGCATAAGCCAGACCAGCATGAACTAAATTTCATATAGAACAAACTTTTGTACAGCCAATTACCCACGTTTTCTCTAGCATATTATTTTGTTTAGTTTTTAATTAACTTGTTTGTGTTTTCATTAAATTAGAACTTTTCCTTGTTTCATAGGCTAATGCTTTATGAATGCTGTGCTGCTTTACTGTGCTGCTCTTTTTCCTTTATTTGTCTACTTGTAATGTATGGCATCTCAATCATAGTGTAATTTTAGGTGTCTTACACAATGGGGTTTAAACATCAAAGAAATAACTGCTAAAAACAAACAGAAACAGAAACACCCAAAATATATGGTGCACACGGAGGATGATTACAGTACAAACATCTACTACACTAACACCGCTTGGAATTATATATATATATATATATATATATATATATATATATATATATATATATATATATATATATATATATATATATATATATATATATATATATATATATATATATATATATATATATATATATATATATATAATGTTTTTTTTAAATGCTTTCCTCATTTTCAGAGACTCCACTAGTAATGCTTTACAACATATCTTGCAGTGAAAATATGCTGAATGGCTTGAAGTTATAGAATGATGTCACTGAAGATGGACTTGTGCCATCTTGTGGAGCTTATTCTCATGCTTTGCTGTCAAAACATTGTCATAATAAAACTTTTGAAGGTTTTTTGATAGAAGAACTATTAGTAATACATTATATATTGAATATCACATAAACAATTTTCAATTGTTTGTTTAATCACCACCCTCCCTCAAGAATAATCAGTAGTTATTTTAATGCTGTAAAGCATTGTTTCTGGAGTTTTAATTACTCAGACAGTCAGTGTTATGTTTTTCAGATTTGCTGTTGCAATACATTTCAGGCCTTCAAAGCCATGAGGAATTGACTCGCTGTGGTTTTTCACTAGCCTTGGCTGCCCTTCCAAAGTTCCTTCTAAAAGGCAAACTCCAGGAGGTGAGAAATAAGGTGCAGAGTAGAATGTTTTATAACAGTTTTCAAGTATTTTAAAAACAGAATTTTAATGATTCGTGATTGCTTTGTTAAACATAAAATAGATTATATTGCCAATGTTTTTCTATAACCAATTTTTTGCTACTTTTCATTTGGTCTCCATTGTCAATTAAGACTAATGGTGAAATCTCAACATTATCTCACATTTACATCTGGATATCGGGGAGTCATTTATTTATTGGATGTCTGCCTAATTTGGGAAACTTACAATTTGAAGAAACACAAAAGCTACTGGAAGGCATTGTTTTGTAAAAGAGATAAAAAGCGTGAATAATCTGCTGGATCTCATGGATTGAGCAGAGACAGAGACAGATGGTCTTGCAAGAAACTAGTTCTGTGCCATGAAGGGCTTTAGAGAAAATAAAGAGAGCTTTGAATTGTCCCAGAAACTTATAGGGAGCCAGGGCTATTTGTGAAACAACTATGTGACATGGTTAATTATGAAATATCATCCATAGTTACTCATGCCACTGCATTCTGGTTTAGTTGCATCTTTTAGGTGGTTTTCAAGACAGTCCCATGTGATTCATATTATGGTAGTTGAGGTGTGTGTGTATGACAGAGACAGAGACAGACAGACACTAGGACATCAAAGACCATGAGTGGGCTCAGTTAGCAGATAAGATAATTTGTGCGAAAGCTTCCCTGCCGTGGCTGCCAACTGCTCTTCCAGCAAGCGCTGAGAACCCAAGTTCAAGATTGCCTGGGGTGCATGCATCTCCATCCTGGTCCTGCCAAAAGTCATCTGTAAATGTAATCAACACTATCTGAGTGCTATATCTCAGTCTGTAATCCATCTGGAAGGAGTCCAGATAATACGTTATCATCCAGACTCTTCTGTAGTTGCACAGCCACTCTTGATAATCTTACCCCAAAAGGGAACGTTGGACACCAAACAGTTTACTCTTTTATATCTAGGAAAGATTTCTTGAGAAATCACAATTTCTTTAAGAACTGGACCTCCTTCAAGAAATGCTTAGAGAAGTATTTGATCAGATTTACTTGTTTATTTTCAGAGGCTCTTTAGGCATCTTTTTTTCTGGGAATCTCTATGGGATTTGCTTACAGAGAGGCTGCCAAAGTGCAATTTGATCCCCCTGCCACTGTCCTGCCATCCTGTTCCAGTCAGTCAAGAGGGCCTCGGGTGAACTATGCATCAGAGCTTCAGAAATATCCCCAAAATCTTATTGAAACCCAACAGGGTCCATTGGGAATCTAGAGCAGATTAGTCAAATAAGTTCTTCTTCCTGCAGTGAAGGGTCATTGCAAAGAACTAAGATGAATAGAAAGTGATCTGACCATGCAAAAGATTGATGGTTTTGTCTTTTATTCCCCTAAATAAAAAAAGTCTCCCTAACCCCTCCCAAAACAAAGAGCCTGAGTTCACACAATAATCTTTCCAGTTAATTGATCAGGACTTTGGGATGCTTGTTCTTTAGCACCCATCATTCCTGGATGCTAACTATTAGTTTATTTTATACAAACAAACACACCATTCTCTACCCTGTATCACCCTACCAGGCACCACACCCTCTGACCCCAACTATCTACTCCACTCTCTATCTCTCAGCTCCACTACCATCTTCACTCCATTTGTTCTCATTGTGGGTGCCAAATGCCCAGACTGTGACTACAAGTCAAAGTGATTTGGAAAAACTGGAGAGTCACTATCAGCTTCCTGCCTTTCGTCAGGGGAGGGCGGCCACACATTATGTCCCTGAAGAACCAACTGTCCGGCACACACAGCCAAAATCCATAATTTACGTTGTTCAAAAAGTAGAGTCCTGTCTTATTCAGTATAGAACTGGCTGAAGCAATGGGAAGGTACAAATGTTACATTCTGCTGATCCTTCTATGTTCAGGAGTAGTGAGTGTGTGTAGTGAGTAGTGAGTAGTGAGTAGTACTGCAAGATGGCAGTACTCTGGGAGATGGGCCAGATGACAGCTGCTGGATGTAGATTGGATATCCCAAAGGATCATCGGCCTGCCCCTGCTCCCACTTGCTCAGCACTATGTGGAGGTTGGACAATCACAAAGGAGAAGCCACCACTGCCAATTCAGAAAAGAGACAACTGCAAAAGTTACCCCTATGTGGCTGATGGATTGATTCAAGGAGAGTATAGATAGTGGCATAGATCCTGATTTGAATGGCTGCAGGATAACAGATTTCGTAGAAGTTGGGACTATAATGGCTTATAAACCCTAACAGTGGTGATGATCACTGTAAATATTTGGTGGTTTCAAGACAAAATGTCATGGATTTTGAGAATATCAATGTGAAATTTCAGACAGATTAGCTATGTGATTTTTGTACATGAAAAAGTTGCTTGTAAGGAATTATGACATTTCTTAAATAAAGCACAGCTGGCTTATCAGTGGTTTAGGTGGAAGTAATAAAAGGTTAACTTTTGAAAACTATGTCCAAAGCAACCAATCAAAACAGATCACAAAATATTATTGTACGATCCACTGAGAAGGATGGGATAGGCATCAGCAAGGTGGAACAAAATATAAACAAGACTCACTCCCAAGATCCGTTGAGAGAAATAGCAAATTGGCCTGATTACTAGGATCAGTTTGATTCAGGGGCAAGGCTGGCTGGATACTGAATCCAGTAATCCTCCTCTTGCTCTTTCCGTGAATGTCTTGGGTGGTAGGGTATATGCGCAAGTTCTGGTAATCTGTCTTTTGCAATGTGCTGGAGCTTCACGGAAGCCAAACTTCATGGAGATACAAAACTGAAACGGGACAGGTTTAGGCTTGTCTTGTCACCCTTGTAAATGAAAATCAGACTTGATATCTGACTGAATGTAATGCACATCTCTAATAAACCACATGAAAAGTCTGCTTTGTAATGTGCAAAACTATTACATATTTTCATTATTGTCTACCACTTTTCTTCTGTGACCCACATTATTGTAACGGCTTCATCTCCATTATTCTGCCTAATACTTTATGAGAAACATAGTCAAGTACTGGTTTAGTGTTTGGATTTTCTTTTATTCTTCGAGGTTTTAGACGCTTTGAAAAAATCCACTTCGGTTTCTGGAGGTGTGAGTTTTGCTGAATCCAGAAGAGATGGCCTAAAAGCTGTTGCAAAGTATGTAATCCTTTTTGTTTCATGTACCTAGTAGTGAGCGTAGTTAAGAATATAATACTATGAATTTATTTACATAAATAAATATATAAATATATCTCTTGCCATGTTTTTCTTGTCAGACAAAACTTAATAACAGTGGTAAGAACATCAATCAATTTTATTATGGCCAAAAGGCTTAAAAGCAAGTTACGAATATAAACTAAATTGGATAAAACAATTTATGAAGTAAAATATTTAATAAATAATACATAATAGGGTTAAAACCTCAGTATTGATTTGTTACTAAAAGCCTTGTTTTTATAACCGTAGTTAAAAATCTGGCTGTTAACACTGCAACCTTAGGATTTTCATCTGCAAGTTAATTTTTTATATTTAAGTACAGATAGAGTCCTTGATTTACAACAGTTCATTTAGTGACCATTCAAAGTTACAATGGCACTTAAAAAAATGACTTATGGCCATTTTTCAGAGTTAAAACCTTTGTAGCATCATGTGATCAAAATTCAGATGCTTGGCAACTGGTTCATACTTATGACCATTGCTGTGTCCCGGGGTCACGTGATCACTACTTGTGATCGTCTGACAGGCAAAGTCAGTGAGGAAGCCAAATTCACTTAACAACCAGATTACGAATTTATCAACTACAGTGATTCACTGAACAACTGTGGCAAGAAAGGTGGTAAAAATGGGGCAAAACTCACTTAACAACAGAAATGTTGGACTCAATTGTGGTCGTAAGTCAAGGACTACCTGTATCTCTTCTTCTTGGCTAAGATGTTAAAATAGGCAACTACGTACAACTTTTTATCGTTTTGTAAACCACCCAGTCGCTTCAATAGTGAGATAGGTGGCATATAAACTTAATAAATTGTAAATTAAAAGACTTTTCACACCTTCCCTGGACTCTGTACTTCCCCAAGGGAGATACACCTCACAGTTTGGGAAGAACTGGTATAAACTATGTAGAATGAATTCTTGAATCTATGAGGAAAACCCTGCAAAAAGCGGGCCCTGTAATATGATACATAGAGAATGACAATGGAACTCCTGCATCTCAAACAAGCCATAATCTTTGCCAGTGGGATTTTCTCCAGGATTCCCTGCTTTGCTTCCAGTGACAACTTGTTAGTAGAAGAAATTGCTTACTGCTTTGTAAAATATCCATTGTAAATGAGAAGAGTACTTGCATGTCCTGTAACTTTCAACCCGTTAGAGATCCTAAGACCTAAGGGAACATCCTAGTAAAACATCACCTTTTTATGTAAAACAGCTGAACAACTTGTCACTCAGGAGCAAGCTGAACTGCTGATAGAATGATTCCCTCTAAATTTCCCACTGTACTCTGGTTTTTTTCTATGTCATCAGGTATGGAAGAAAAAAAATTTGGCTAGAGACTATTACAATCACCTGAGCAATATGTTCTCCTTGCCTTCCTTTCCCAATCTGTAGTTAATTCTACATAACAAAGATGTAATACCAAAACTAATTCTGTATATCTCTATCTCTATCTATCTATCAATCATCTATCTATCTATCTATCTATCTATCTATCTATCTATCTATCTATCTATCTATCTATCTATCTATCTATCTATCTATCTATCCATCCATCCATCCATCCATCCATCCATCCATCCATCCATCCATCCATCCATCCATCCATCCATCCATCTATCTATCATCTATCAACTAAACTTTTATAATATCAAGGTAGTCCTTGACTTAATGACCACAATTGGGTCCAGAATTTCAGTCGTTAAGTGATGTGGTTGTTAAGCAAGTCATCAGGTGACTGGACCAAATTTTACCACCATTTTTATCACATAATTAAGTTAATCGCCGCGGTTGTTAAGTGAATCACGGGTTCATTAAGTAAATCAAACAGTAAAGTGAAACCAACTTCTCTCATTGACTTTGCTGGTTGAAAGCCATCTGGAAGTTTGCAAATCACAATTGCATGGCTGTAGGATATTGCAACTATACTAGTTGCGGTTGTAACTACGAGTTGCTTGCCAAGTGCCAAATAGCATGCATGTGACTGGAGGGGCAGTGCAATTGTCACAACTTTGAGAACAGGCCCTACGTCACTTTTTTTCAGCACTGTTGTAACTCTGAGCCATCGTTAAATGAATGAACATAAGTCGAGGATTACTTGTAAGATGCATTACTTACATTTTAATTAAAAGGTGGTATTGAGATATTCAATTATTTATTGGGTTAAGGAGAAATGTATTAATGCACAAATGTTTTTTAAAAAAATATATGATTATAATAATCTTTCTTCCTTCTACCTTTAGAATTTGCTTGACTGTAGGGGTGAATGGAGAAGGATCACCAAATGAATTTGTGTGTAAAAGTAACGTTACAGAGATATACAACATATTTTTGGATGGTCTGAATGATTACACAACAGACAGCCGAGGCGATGTTGGAGCATGGTAAGATGTATGTGGTCTTGATAAAGTCCCAGATTTGTTCTATAATGCAAAGCAAAAATGATAGACTCAGAGAAAATGTGAAAATGTGGCATCTTACTAAGACTTTTACTTATTTTTGAGGCTTTCTTTCATAAGAAGCCTTCCCAATGTTTATTTTTAATTGTCACTTAGTTTAATTTAATTCAATTTAGTTTTATTTCACTCTGAAAGAACAGATTGGCTGTTGATATTCCATAATGGTGATTAAACAGCAGAGGGTGTAGTTGTACCAATAGTTGGACTCCTTCGCTTCTTACATTGCTACCTCTTACAAGCCACATTTTGCACACATTATTTTAAGGAGCAACTGTTTTTCATTATCTCTATTATCTACAAACCACAAAGTTTTATTTTGACATAAATAAAAACATGAATGCCTAACCATTTGTATTCATAGCTTAACAAAAAGTGAATTTGTTTTACATGAACATTTGAATTTTCCTATTATTAAATTGCGTTGCATAACTTTGGCTGGTTACACAAAACTAAGCAAGGTCAGACTTGGTCAGGACTTTGATGGGAGGCTCCAGGTCTCTTATAGGCTAGCTTGGGAAATCAAAATTATAACCTGAAAGAAGATAGTGGCAAACCATTTCTCTAGTGCTGTCAAGGGAACTATTTGGCCAACTATTTGGATTTTCATGTGGCCATGAAATCACCAAAAGTTGAGCTCAACTTGAACAAGACAGTGTATTATTTTGATTGTTAAGTTATGGAGAGCCAAGATATTTAAATTAAAGTGTTTTAAAATTAAAGAAATAGGTTTTGTGCAACTTTTAATTGCAGCACACACAAAAATGTGAACTATTTTTTGTTTTAAATTGCTGCGTGTGTCCTTAAACCAATCAATTAAAAATATTTTCTAGCATATTTCATGCTTACTGCTAAAGAAACTTCTGCGAAAGAATGTAGAAAGAATTGAGTGTATAATTTTTAGCTTCAGAATGTAACCAAATTCAAAGATAGCATAGCATAAACATGCAATGAGTGATTGGAGACATGATGGCAGTGGGAAATCCATATTTAGATTTTACTTTTTGTTTATTTTTTAAAAAGACATGTTTAGTTTTGGGGGGCCCAAATCATATTAGAGCAGTTATAGCTTACTGCTGTGAATGTTTCCTTCTGCTACTATTTGATCAGAAATAAAAAAAACCTACAGATAGAGGGGTAGTATTAAGTAAGAATGTGGAGTTAGTAAGAAAGGAATATTTTCTCTGCTATCCCTTTCCAGAATATTTAACTTTTTGGGGAAATATAACAGAGATTCCAATCATGTATTCACAAATTTGTATCCATGTTTATTCTAGGATTTATATATCCTGAATTTATTCTGAATTAAGCCTTAATTCTAGAATAAACATAGATACAAATTTCTATCCATGCTTATTCTAAAATTTATACTTATTTCAGGACAGAAATATTAAATTTGAATGTTTCAAAGTTAGCATATATTAAATAATATATCTCTTACCTCTGACCAGATGGTCAAACCCAGCTAGCTCAAAGCTTCTTCTTTAAGCGCTCTCAAACCTTTTTCAGAGTCAGAATGCCAGGTACTCAATGGGTTGGAAGGGGAATTGTATGCGTGGGCACTCTTGGGAAAATACTTTCTGAGGTGTGTGTCTGCTCCAGTGGAAAAAAAAAGTCCAAAAGGAATAGGAATGTACACGAAGCTTTGATGATTCTTTTTTTTTTAAGGATTCGTGGGAAAGCTAACAAACTGTATTTTCCATATGCAAACTCAACATTCCTTTTGACAGACTGTTTGCTGGGACTTGTCCAAATTCTGGCTACAGGTGTTAAATATAAAAACCTTAAGAGCAAGATGTGTGGAAAAGAAAAAGGGTTCTTTGATTGAAAGTGGTCTAATTGCTCTCTGTGTGGGTGTATGAGTGTGCACGTGTGTACATGCTTGTCCAGGGGAACTGAGACAGAAACCCAGTAGGCTAATTCTTATTTACATATTCATTATTTTGAATTTCCCGTAAAAAAAATGCATAACGTGTGTTGCCGAGTTGTGATACAGATAGATTTCTTGGGAATGAGTTCTAAAACTGGCAATGTAATCATTTTGCAGAAAAATGCATGCCTTCACTATTGCAATGCACATTTTTCTGTTCTTCAAAACATCTTTCTGGGTGCACCTTTGCTATCTTTTCTGTGTCTTTCATTATCTTTCCATTCTCTTATTCAATAATCCATTTTCACTGTTGTCACTAGTATTCAAACAGAATTACTTTTAAATTCTACATTACAATTACCTTTAAATAGTCAATGAATGAATGAATGCCTAGAAGTAAAGCCACCTAATGCCAGGTTCTAGCATGATTATGTGAATACCTAGGAGGTTGATCTGCATGAAGAAGCAACCAAATCTTCACTTAGTTGCACATATTTTGATTCGGTCCTTGAAAAGGATTGCTTCTGAAGAAGATGCCTTCTTATACTTGATTTGGACAAGCAAGGAGACGTGGTTAGAGTTCCTTTAAAAAAAAAAAATTCAAGAAGTTTTATTGGTACAAAGTACAAACATTTTTTAAATCCCCCCCTTCCCCCTAACCCCCTCCCTCCCCTCCCCCCGACTTCCCAGAAAGAACACAGGATATAATCTTCAAATAACCATAAACTTAAAATATACTAACAAATTATAAGTTCAAAAATTCCTCTAATTTTTTTTAAAACTCCACATTATTTAAAATCTATTAAACCATTCTAAAATTCTAACCATATATCATTATTAAACTATATAGAGTTCCTTTTTTGTTGATGGCATATTTCACTGCAGAAAATTAGCATCAGGAGAAGGACTGATGATTAATATAGCAATATCATCTTGCAGCTGTAACTTTTCCTAGTTAATTAGAATTTGGCATCTATTGTTCATATCTAAGCCTCCTAGAATCGGTATGAGCGAGTAGGCGGCTATATAAATTTTCTAAATAAATACATACCGTATTTTTTTGGAATATAAGACGCACCGGAGTATAAGACGCACCTTAGTTTTGGGGGAGGAAAATAGGGGAAAACAATCTGCCTACCAGGTATTCATCTGGCTAGCGTCCTTAGTCTGGTCAGCTTCAGCACAGTATTTTATCCCCTGGTTAGGACTTAAAAAAACCTTCTTCTGAGAGAGTAACAATGAAAGAACCTGCAAGCCAGTAAGAGCTGGGAAGATCGTTAGAACCTGGTTAGGGCTAGAAAAAAAACTTATTCGGAGCAAGTAGAGCAATGAAAAAAAATTCTGCAAAGACTTAGGGCTGGAAAAACATTCTTTGGAGAGAGTAACAATGAAAAAGCCTGCAAGGTAAGAGCTGGGAAGATCTGTTAGCACCTAGTTAGGGCTGGAAAAAAAAGCTACATTCGAAGTATAAGACACACCCAAATTTTCAGCCACTTGGCTGAAAAAGGTGGAAAAAGGTGCGTCTTATACTCCGAAAAATATGGTACATACATGGGAACATTTTGGATAGCCTGTAATAATTGTTGTTGGAATATTTAAATAATTTAATGTTTGATAGGAAGGTTATATAGATATTATATTGATTCTATTGTTTGCTTGCAGTGATATCTTATTTGGGCTATTGAATCCCCCCCCCCCATAAATAGCATACAGCCTAGAATGTGAAAAATAGTTTTTTCCCATATGAGGTTATCTAGATTTTGTGTGTACAAATGAGATTGGTTGTGAGATGCATCATTAATTTAACAGAATGAGTGTGTATCCATCTGTAAAAAGCAGGACCATGTAAGAAATCTTTGACTCCTTCCTAATATTGCAAAAATACAGATTTTCTTCTGTTTAAAAAAAAATTAAGAAATGTTTAAAAATGATTCAATTAGGAATATATATGGATCGAAAAGTATTGGGAAGAAGTGCTTTGGACCTTGCCTGGCAGAGCAATTTTTGCTATTCATGAAAAGAGCTATGTAATTTGTATCTTTTTTTCAGTGTTCGTGAAAGTCTGAAAGAAGGACATGGCAACCTTAAATATTTGCAGGAAAGTGTTGCATTTGTGCAAAATCCAAAGTGTTTTCTTTAAGTTGTTTTTGAAGCGTTATACAGCCCCGTAGTCCTATCCATAAGGGATACCAACCTTGCAGAATGAATAAATTTATACCTAGATTTATATTCTTCGGATGCTAATAAAGCATTAAGAAATGTTAAAAATGCAGTACAAGTTATAAAAAAGCATACAAATTAATGTAGCAATAGCAATATCACTTAGACTTATATACTGCTTTACGGTGCTTTATAGCCCTCTCTAAGTGATTTACAGTGTCAGCATATTGCCCCCAACAATTTTACCGACCTCGGAAGGCTGAGTCAACCTTGAGCCGGTGAGATTCGAACTGCCAAACTGCTGGCAGCCAAACTGCTTGCAGTCAGCAGAAATAGCCTGTAGTGCTGCATTCTAACCACTGTGCCACCACGGCTCAGTGTAAATGTAAATGTGTATATAGCTACATAGGCTATAGATCTATAATAATCTATTCAAATAGATACATTTGACAAACAAAAAATGCTACCATTTCCAGTTTTAGAAGCCTAGAAAACAAAATGCTTTTCCCAGGTGGTTGAACATAGTTACAAGTGTATGAACTGAATATTTCAGAAATGGGAATATACTGTTTAAAAAAACTGGTCATTCTCTTCATACTATCATACAGATAGTAGGAACACCTAGGGAAAAGTTCAGGTTATTTAGGGCCATGATGTCTGATCCGTACTTGCAGAAAAAGCATTGTGGCAAGGAAAGCACTCGTTGGTACACAATTTCAGCCAAGAAGGAGCAGCTGAAAAAAGCTTGCTTTGTTTTCTTTGCCAGAAACAAATCCGTTCCAGTGGACATAAGGATGTCATGTCCTAGATTGGATGGCAAACTTCTGGAAGACCGCAGGATGGCAGCAGTGTGCTAAGACCTTTCTTTACTGTTTTTTTCCACCTACTCATTGTCTGAATATTGCAGGGCCACATCTGGTAGTCTGCCCTAGTTGATAATCCACATCTAGAATGGCTGAAGGCAGTACATCCTGGTTCCAGAAGTCAGTGATATGATTAGGATTCTTGTTCCTCCAATCAGTTGTTCAAAGGAACAAGTTCCACAAACTGATATTTCAGTCAGCATTTCACAGGAAGAGAGAATCCTATCTGCATGTAACTGCATGTAAATGCCATCATACGGCTTTCCAGTTCTTTCTGACCTTAATGAACTGTTTTCTTTTTTCTCCATTCCTTTCTGTGTCTTGTCATATAGATTGTGAGCGGATGGCGGGGTCTCTCTCTTTCTTTTAAATAGCTCTTTCCTATTTCTCTGAAAACCAAGATACAAACAACTAAGTAAAGACATGGCCATAAATGTACTACATTTACTCACATTAAACTTATATATTTATTTAATAAAAATAGATTGGTTTCAAAATGGATGAGATTGATTTTGGTGCACTGACCTATAACTGATTAGCACAACATTCTATCTAGTTCCACAAAGATCTAATCCAATGTGATTTAAGTCTTCCCCCCAAAAAAAAATCTTTGTCCAGTAGGAGTTGTGGCCACTACATCAGCCCAACACAATAGTGCAAAGGCTGGTGGAAGCATGATGGTGAAGCAGTGTCACCAAACAGAGTTGAAATTCTTAGCCTGCCCTTTGGATGTTGGGATGAAAGATGCTTCACACACCTATTGGAGGAATTATTTTAAAAAGCAAAACATAAATAGATGACGTGACACCAAATTGCTAGTGTGCTTTAGAAGCTCTAGGAAAATGAAAGCAAAACAAACATGGATCTGGGTATATTTTGTGCTTTTGAAACCCTATAATTAATAAAGATGACTAACAAGAGTGAAGACTCTATGCTTGAACTTTAAGGTTGGGGTAAGCATTTTTTTAGGAACTGAGAATCTCATTTCTCAGTTCTACCCGTGAACTCAAGGTTTCATGCCTCTGCTTGAAAGAGTTACTGTCTTTCTTCAATTATTGCTTATTTTTAGTCACCACGCACATACACTCATATATGTTCTTTGAAAGTTGCTCAGTGAAATTAGAATGAATGAGGTGAGCATTAATAGAGACATGGCACATAGAAAGTTCCCCCGAGGTTTGGCTGCAGAATTCGTATGCCTGATTGACTCTGATTTGCTTTGCTTCAGTTCTCTACCTCCCCAAACAAAAACATTTTGGAGCCATTATTGACTATGTGCGTGACTTCTACACCAAAGCATTTTATTCTGATCACAAAATTGTGATGTATTTATACATTTATATGAAACTTGCTAGGAATTAACATTAGCAAATTATGTATGCGGTTGCTTACTTCAACAGGGTGAGAGAAGCTGCTATGACGAGTTTGATGGAGATAACACTGTTGTTAACCAGGACCGAGCCAGCCTTAATCGATGCAAACATGTATGTACTTTGCAAACATTATATGTCAGCCTTTGGATTACTTAACTATATTTTGGTTAAGCAATCAGCCTTTTCTGGAAAGGCTTCTGCAAGAGTTACCCATACTGATTGCCATCAGTTGCTCCCATCACTGTTGTTAATGAAAGACCTAAGCAGGTCCTGTCTTGCATCTGTCTGTCTGGGCTCAAGGAATGCAGATTGTAACTTCTCAAAGAGGTTGAATTGGGAAGTAATGGCTGCCCAGCAGGGGTGGGTTCCTCCCGGTTCAGACCGGTTTGCCCGAACCGGTAGCGACCTGCTGGTGACGTCACGATGACATCACCGAACCGGATCACTCAGTGCCAGTCCGTGGGTGCTGCCATCTTTTTTAAATTTTTTTAATTTAATTTTTTGATTTTTGTTATTTTTCCTTCTGAGCATGCGCACTGTGCGTGCGGTTGCCATCTTTTTTTTTGGCTTTGTTTTTTTTTTCAGATTTTTTATTATTGCGCATGCGCGCCCACGCAGGAGGGAGCAAACAGGCAGCGAGGTAAATTGGAACCCACCCATGCTGCCCAGTCACCAATTTTATTACATTATATTATAACTAAGTTCCCTAATGGGTTCTTCTTCAACCTTGTGGCAAAAATAATGATACTGCTTTTGTTTTTAAACAACCATTCATTTTTTTCCCCTTTCTGGAAAGAATTCTTAGCAGAAGTCTGAAAAATTGGTGTGAGAGAAGGGTTATTCAGGGGAGGGGGATGTATGATTTGGATTGTCTTTTAAATGGTGTTTTAACTTTCAGTTCCAAGCGGATTATGTGCTCTGTGGCTCAACAGTCAGCTGAAAAAATTGACCGATTTCGAGCTCATGCAGGATCTGTGTTCCTCACCCTTCTTTACTTTGATAACCCTCCAGTCCCACACATACCCCATCGGGAAGACTTGGAGAGGATATTTCCAAGGTAATCAGTCTTGAATGGATGAGAGACCTTTGGCTATATATGTGAAAAGAAATCCATCAGTTTAAGTCGTGGTTATAGGCAAATGTCTGTAACCTTAGACTGGAAATCTGTTTTGAAAAGAGGAACTACCTCAAGTGGGTATTATTCAGAAGCAGAGATATTAGTATTAAAATCTTTCGCCACTTTCTCTTCAGCTGTTTCACATCCTTCTCTAACTCCCTCCAAGCAAGGGCTTTTAAATACTCATTTGTAGTGTATTCATACTTCAGTAGAGCTGCCCTATCCAGAATATTTTGCAACTCGAAGCCTGATTTGCCTTGTAATTTGCAGCGAAAAGCATTAATGTAGTGATTTTAATTGTACCTTTAAAGAAATGTCCTAAGATGGTGAAATAATACTGCACATTTTAAAATACATTTATTCCATTGAATAGCAAAAACAATTTCTTCATTTTGGCGTTCAAGATTTAAGTTTAAAACAAACAAACAAACCATGAAAGATAGTTATGTTTGGGTGACCTATTTCCTTTTGAACTTGTTTCAATGTTTTTCGCAGGTCAGAAGCGGTAACTTTCAATTGGAATGCTCCATCCCAGGCCTTCCCCAGAATCACACAGCTTTTGGGATTAGCGTCCTATCGCTACCACATTCTGACAGGCCTCACTGTATCAATTGGAGGCTTAACTGAATCAACAGTAAGGGAATCAAAACTTACTTACTTGGAACAGTTTTATCACTTAACATACAAAAGGAATATTTTAAGAATATTACTTAAGAGTTAATATTGTTGACTGCCAATTTCTGGAAGCAAGTTGTTGATCAATAGGAATACAGGTCTATTAATACAAGTATGAATATGCAAGATGTAGTAATCTCTTATGATTTCATATGCTTGAAGTAGTTTGCACCACTTTGCTTACAGACCTCTTTTTTCATCCTGTAGCGTTGCACACGTCAGTAATAATAAGAGAAACTTTAAACTATTTCAAAATAGTTTACAAGCATTCACAAACATACCTCCTTCTGAAACTAGCATTCCTTTTCCTGAAAATTAAAGCCAAGCTAATATGAGGCATTTACAAATTGTGAACAAAAGGCTAGATTTCTCTTATTTTTCTCAAAGAATGCATTCAGCAAGATGTCATGACTTGAACATTCCCTCTTTCTTTGACTGTATAGAAGATAACAACTGGTGGTTATTGATTCCAGCTTCCTTTCTGTTGTAATTTTTTTCAACGGACCATTGTTTAAAAATTATCACTTTGTTTCTCATAATTCATTAAAATGTAGGTCACATTAAAATCAGTGAGAGTTATTTGTTAACAAGTTTCTTGTTGGTTTTAATGATACATTTATAACATGTACTCTCCCTCCAAGCTTCATTGTGAAGCTTTAGTTTCCAATTTTTTAAAAAAAACTTTTCAAATACTTTGTAATAGCAATAGCACTTATACTTATATACCACTTGTTGTTAGCTATTTTAAATACAACATGAATGGGTTTGTTCTTTCCATTTCTCAAATACCATTTAATATTTAGAAAGATATTTTAAACCACTGGAGACTAATATAAGAAGCCCCAGATTTGCAGTTTTATAGCCCTACAAATACACATTTTATTTGCTCAGTATTAAATTCCCTTTTGTATCCAAGGATACTTAACTTTCTATACCTCAATTTAAATCTGAAGGTGCATCCTTTACAGTGCTGATTCACAACTCCGTATACATGGAAGAAAATCAGTAGACAAGGCAGTAACAAATATTTGTGTGGTAGGCTAGATCATAGTCTTTCAAGGTTTAGAAAGGAATAGCAATTAATAGCAGTAGCATTTAGAATTATATACCACTTCCCAGTGCTTTACAGCCCTCTCTAAGCGGTTTACAGAGTCAGCCTATTTCCCCCCAACCATCTGGGTCCTCATTTTACCCACCTTGGAAAGATGGAAGGCTGAGTCAACCTTGAGCCTGGTGAGATTCGAACTGCCAAATTGCAGGCAGCCGGCAATCAGCAGAAGTAGCCTGCAATACTGCACTCTAACCTAACCAAATTTGGCTGATTTCAAAAACCTAAGCAGGATCTGAGCTGGTAAGTGTTCAGATTGGAGGTCTCCAGGAGAAATATGAGAATATAGTATAGAGTGAGGAGAATGAATGAATGAATGAATGAATAAAATTAAATAAGCAAATTAAATGAATAAATAAAATCCATAAGAAGCCCATAGTTAACCATTTCTATATTGTTATCAAGAAAAAATTCCACATGCTTATCACTAAAAGTCAAGTTTGACTGGAGCAGAATTTTGTTGTATTGCTTTAAGGTAGTGTCAGCATTTTAAATAATCGAGAAACAGTGCAGTACTATAGTGCACAAAAATGTATCTGTCTACAGCACGGGTGTCAAACTCAATCATATCATGGACCGGATTGTGACATATTGCAATGTTTTTGCCTTTGTGGAGCTGCGCTGGGTGTGGCCTGCGTGTGACGTATCCGGCCCACGGGCCGCCAGTTTGACAGGCCTGGTCTACAGGATCAAAACATTTTGTTCCTCACACAGACCAAAGCCCCTGAATCATACAGGCTTTAGTTGGGGCACACACCACCCAAAGGAGTTGTTCCTCCTACATAATGGTTTGTACATCCTTAATGACCAGCAAAATATGCAACAGAAATTAAAACTTCTTTTCTCCTGAGCTTCACAAAGAGCATTCATTACTTGGGAGGGCACTAAATGGAGCAAACAGAGAGTGACCAGCTCTTGATTTTAGTTTTTGGAGTAGGAAGGAGGTGCAGGAAGGCAAGCAGATCGATCTTGGAGGATTGGACTTCTTTAAGAGCGAGCTCAGTCTTCTCAACATTTTCCCCTGTAGTGCTCTCTATCCCTTCTCCATTTTTCTCCCTCCTCCTCCTCTTCTGAAAGATTGTAGTGAATGTAGAAAGCATTTCTCTCCCTTTTTCTGTCTTGCTGTTCTTTTAATTGGCTTTGGTCCACAAATAGTTGAAGCAACATTTATTGAGAGCATGGAAATGTTTGTTTGTTTGATTAAGTGATTGATTGATTGATTTTTCCCCATCTTTTTTTTTAAAATAATTAACTCTGGGTGGTGAACATGGCTAATACTCCTCCCTTCTCCTGTTTTCCTCACAACCACCCTATGAGGTAGGTTGGGCTGTGAGAGTGACTGGTCCAAAGTCACCTAACCAGTTTTTTGTGCCTAAGGACTAGAACTCATAGCACATGCACTTCAGATACTCCTACTCTTGACAGGGAACCTTCAGCCAACCCCCTCCCAGATTTTCAGAGCAGTGGGGAGGGACGGAGGTAAAATGGCTCAGCAGATATTTTCTGACCTCTTGGCTTGAACAGCTCTTCTCTATGGACTTAGAGGTGGCAAGCTCCAATTCTCTGGGACCAGTGGTAGGGGGGGGGGGGGGTTTGGAAGATCTTTGGAAGCCTTCCTTCTGCTGCTATCAAAAGCATGTTGGAGTTACACAATTAGGACGAAAAAGCTAATTCAGCAAACCTGCCAGTTTTGCTGAATGGCAAAACTGAGTAGAATTACTCTTCCTTTCAAGAATCTTCCACTATGTATTTCTTCTGCTTTCCGTCAGGTGACCTAATACATTTTAGGTGAATAAATAAGCTTTCTCCTATTGGCCACCACTACGTAACCTAGTAGTATGAATGACTAGCTTTATAAAAGTGCACAGTTGTGAGTTCAAATCTCCACCTGTCAAATGTCAATTTATGATTTTAATAAATTCTAATTTACTTTTATTATAGTTAATGCAGCCTCAGCAGTTATTCCCACAAATAGCATAGATGAGCTTAAAGAACATGCAATCTGTGAATGAAAATAGATCTACTAACAAGTGAGCCGTTTGGCCTAGTAGTTAAGACACCAAGCTAGAAACCAGGAGACTGTGAATTCTAGTCCCACATTAAGCACAAAAGCTAGCTGGGTGACTTTGGGTCAGTCACTCTCATCCCAACCCATCTCACAGGCTTTTGGGGAAAATAGGAGGGAAGAATTAGGTATATTCGTCACCTTGAGTTATTTATAAAAATAATAGGGGGGTATGTTAAAAAACTGGTAAAAACCCCATTGCTATGAAAAATACCGTATTTTTCAGAGTATAAGATGCACCTTTTTGCCCCCCAAAAGAGGGTGGAAACGTTGGTGTGTCTTATACACTGAATACAGCCATTTTTGGCCTCCCAAAGCCCCACCCCATGTCCCATTTTTGTGAAAATTAGCCCATTTTTTGCAAAAACAGGGTGTGTAGAGGGTTTCCCCCAACCCAGAAGCACTCTGCAAGCCTCCCAAACCCTCTGCGCTCCCTGTTTTTTGCAAAAACGGGTGAAAAACTGGCCCATTTTTGTGAAAAACGGGCCCGTTTTTGCAAAAAACCAGAGTGTGCAAGAGGGTTTGGGAGGCCTGCAGAGTGCTTCTGAAGGCCGGGGAGTACAAAAACTTTTTTTTCTTACTTACCTCTTCGAAATCTTGGTGCGTCTTATACACTGGTGCATCTTATAGTCTGAAAAATACGGTAAATCTCTCTTGGAGCAGAATCATGGACCAAAACTGATTCACCAACAAGCAGCTCCAAATTGCTCCAGTATTCTCAGGATATATCCCCCATTTAAGAACCACTGCTTTAGGTGAAGCCAATTTATTTTTAAATTTTAAATATGGGCATAAACCTTTTTTGTTTGCTTCTGATTGGATTTTCTGGCTTTTGAACAAGCCTTAGTGATAGACATCTTTGGCTTTTATGTTGCTTATTGTTTAATTTAAGCCTTTGAATCAGTGTTGACTCCTGGCAACTGCCTGGACTAGTTTTCCTGAAGCTTTCTTGGCAAGATTTTCGGAAGTGGTTTGCCATGGCCTTTTTCTTAGGACAGAGAGAGAATGGTTAGCCTAAAGTCACCCAACTGATTTTGTATCTAACAGAGGACTAGAAGTCTCCTGGTTTTAGCCAGGTGCCTTAAACACAACACCAAACTGTCTGTCTCTGTCTCCCTCCCTCCCTCCCTCCCTCTCTCTCTCTCTCTCTCTCTCTCTCTCTCTCTTGTTTATCTTTATTGTTTATTTGTTGTTTAGCATTGCACTATTTCTTTAGAATTAAAGCTGCCTAGGTTTAAATTTTTAATTTTGTATATTTTAATAAATTAATGTAGTCTGTACTTACCGTATTTTTTGGACTATAAGACGCACCGGAGTATAAGATGCATGGAGGAAAACAAGGAAAAAAAGTATTCTGAACCAAATGGTGTAGTAATATATTATGTAATAAAATACCAGTGTAGCAGAATACTTTTTACAACCATGTACACTTTTTACAACCATGTACACTTTTTACAAACTTCAAACTGGACAGCTTTAAGACTAGTGGACTTCAACTCCCAGAATTCCTCCTCCAGTCATGCTAGATGGGGTAATTAGAAGGCAAAAGCACTCCAGTTTTTGCAAAAAACGGCTCATTTTTTGCTCGTTTTCTTGCAAAAACAGGGCATGCAGAGGGTTTGGGAAGCCTGCAGAGCACTCCTAGGGAGTGGGGGAAGGCAAAAACTCCCCCATTTTTGCAAAAAAGGCCCATTTTTCGCTCGTTTTTTTCAAAATCAGGGCATGCAGAGGGTTTGGGAAGCTTGCAGAGCACTCCTAGGGGGTGGGGGAAGGCAAAAACTCCCCCATTTTGCGAAAAACAGCCCACTTTTCGCAAAAATAGGATGCAGGGGCAGGGCTTTGGGAGGTCAAAAAATTGCTGTATTCGGTGTATAAGACGCACCGACATTTCCACCCTCTTTTGGGGGGCAAAAAGGTGTGTCTTATACTCCGAAAAATACGGTAGTTTTTAACTACAGTGTAAATTATTTTTATAATTAATTTTGTTGCTATTTCAAAGAGCATTCATTTTAAATCTCTGATATGGCGTAAGTAATCACCTGTTTTTTCAGGGCTCTTTTATGCAGACTTTATAGTAATATAGATATTGGACAGTAAAACTACTACAGTACAGCATAATGAGCATTCCGTATACCTTCATGGCTCATGGATTCATTTCCAACAAGAAATGGGGGGGGGGGTTTCCAGCCCACTTAATACATTGTTTCCTTGTTTTAAGTGTGGAAATCAAATGTAATCTAATTAAAACCATTCAGCTAAGTTATTTTCCCCCTTTCCAGCAATTAGCCAAGCTCCTGGGTATGACGATATCTTGCCAGTTCTTATTTTTATAGTGTAGTCTACCTCTTTCAGTTGCAGCCTGTCTTTTTTTCTATTGTCAGCTGTTTTACCAATCTGGAAAGTAGAGGCCAAACCAATTTGCTAGCCAACAAGAATAAGCCTCAAGCAATCCAGGTTTTCTGGGCAGTTTTTTTATTCATTTGGGTAGCTGATCCTTAAAACAGATCTGGTCTTATTGAAAGAAATACAGAATATAAGTGAACTGGAATTTCAGTCAAATCAATATGACCTTGAGAGGTAATAGACTCTAAAATAAGATTGCTTTATGAATAGCTAGACTGCAACTAATGCCTCTGCAAAGAAGTATCAAAATTATTTGAATAATTTTGTGTTCTGGACACTATGATGAAACCTTATTTCAGAAACTGTATCAGAGAGATGGGTCAGATACATTGCTAGTTAGAATATTAAGACAGGAAAAACCTCAAGATTTTCAAATCCTATTATGTACTGTTTACATCTAAAGAAAACAGCTGGTTACCTCTTAACTTTTTTGAAAGGAGTTTCTTAGAGCAAACTCTACTCCATTTGTGTTTCTGTAGTCCTTTTTAGAAAGAGATACTCTTGGTAGAGCAAGAGTTTCCTTGATTCTAAATATCCAGCTTGGAAATTGAAATAAAGGCCTTCCTAAATCTGGATTTTGTTATATTTAAGAAAAAGTTCTTCACTTGGGAAGCATATTTTTTTCATAGAAAGATAACTTCCTGTTCAAAAAAGATGTATCTGAACAGAAAGATAGATTGTAGGACTACATGGCTTTATTGAAGATTACGGTTCTACTTCCCCAGAGCTCCAGATAGAAGGACAGAGTAACTTCTGGCCTTGACCACCTGTTGTTTTGAGAAGTAACTTTTCTCTCATAGCCTTTTCTCTCATGTTGTTAAACTTGTATAATAATAGGGGGTGATTTTTTGGTGGGTGGTGTCATGGTTTTGGCTAGATACGATTCAGATTGGACTTCCTTAATCTGTTCTTCAGATACATATTTCTTCACTGAAGTGGGTTTCCAGGCTCAGATCCAGCCATTTCTTCCTAGTTCAATTCCTCTTTAATTCCCAAGAGGTGCCTCTCCCTTCACTTTAATCATCTCTTTCTCATTCTCAGGAAAAAATGTGACATTGGCAGCATGTACACAGAGCACGTAAGATATTTTGCAGGAACATTAGAAGTTATGTGCCAGAACTTTTCTTGACTCTTCAGCAGAAGTCCCTGGACACCTTTTCTAGATGGTGGAAACAGGATGATTCAGTCAGTTCTGATGATGAATACGTAGAGAAGCATTTCAGCTTTGCTTCATTGCACATAGTAGCAATCTACGAACAGTGGCAATGTATATATCTTTTCCCATGTAAGATTGAGAGTATCTTGGTGATGTTTCGATGAGGTCACAGTCGTCATCTTCAGGCTGGTGTTTTCGGCTTCGTGCTGGTGCGAACAAATTATATATATATATATATATATATATATATATATATATATATATATATATATATATATATATATATATATATATATATATATATATATATATATATATATATATATATATATATATATATATATATATATATATATATATATATATATATATATATTCTGGAATTCCTCCCTTAGCCATTTTGTAAATGCCCTAAGACAGTGATGGCGAACCATACCCATAATTCATTGCCTGGGTTGGGCGAAAACAGCTTCCCCTGTCCCCCCGGAAGCCCTCTGGAGGCCAGAAATGGCCCATTTCCCAACTTCCAGTGGGCCCAGTAGGCTTCCCTGGAGCCTGGGGAGGGCGAAAACGCCCTTCACGCCCCCCCTGGAGGCCCTCCGGAAGCCGAAAATGCACTCCCAGAGCCTCTGTGTGAGCTGAAAATCAGCTGGCCGGCATGCACATGCACGTTGGAGCTAAGCTAGGGCAATGGCTCGCGTGCCGGCAGATATGGCTTCGCGTGCCACCTGTGGCACGCGTGCCACCTGTGGCACGCGTGCCATAGGTTCGCCATCACTGCCCTAAGATAATTAATACCTCTGTAAGGTTTACATTTAATTTTTACTGTATTCTGCTTTATTCCTACATATATCTGTACTGTATATAAGACTCCAACAACTTCAAACTAAATATTAAAAGCAGTAGGATGGCTATTATCATCACTGACCTTGGGGTGGGGGGAAAGAAAAGGTCTGGCAGATTTTTCTTTCTCTCTTTACTGCTTGTTTATAATTCATTTGTTTCATTTATATATGTTTGTATATGTATATGTTTAGTTGAGTTTTCCAGTAGTTTCATATCTGGTTCCTTTTATACAATTAGCATAGATTTTTTTTAAAATTCCTGTAATGAAATGGTAAGGTAAGTTTAAATATTAAGAGACTAGACATGACGTGAAGATTTATTTTTTTGCAACCTAAAAAAATTGCTTTCAAATGTTGATGCTCTTGTATAGGCCAGACTTTTTTTTTTAATTTGGAATTTTTCTCACAGGTGCGATGCTCATCCCAAAGCCTGTTCAATTATCTCAAGAGTATTCAGAATGACAGAGATGCAATGAACAGCTTTTGTGAGACTTTGCTGAAAGTCTTCGAGGACAATCTGCTGAATGACAGGTGACCTATACAATCTCAGTCAATTTGGGTGACAGGATTGGGTAGGGTAAAGGTTACGAATAGAAATGGAACACTGCCTCCTAAATACCTTCCACAACCATTTCAGGCATTAGCTCTTCAAAAGGACCTGAAAAATTCCAGCCTCAAATCACCAGATATTTATTGTGTTCCTCCAGAAAGTTGGGAAACAGTTACAATCCTCGGTGCCTCAAAACATGCCAACGTGTGAAGGAAACTTTGGCCAGATTTCTCATGGAGATTTTGGTTTTCTTGTTCATGAATATTAAACCTATATTTTCCATCTATGACTTGTAAGTTAGAAGCCATGGTTATTAAAACATCTCCCAAACTGGAAATCATCAGTTCAACATAGTTAGTAGAACAGACTTTGAAAGTACTGAATTGCAACTCCTGCTCTCTTTCAAAAGCAACAAGAAAAGGAAATATGCCTCTGGAATTTTCAGTTTGAGAGATGTCAAATATTGTGTGTCTCAATTTCTCCTGAAGACACACGCCTGCACAAGCAGAAGGAACAGTAGGGAAATGGCAGTCAGTTGGCAGACAAACATCCGAGCTATTAAAACCCAAAGGACTAACAGAATTTAAAGAACACAGGCAAACTAATTAGACAGACTTTTTGAAGCTTGATGGCTTTTGGGAAGTTTTCTTGTAGATTCTCAAAATAATTATCATGATGATCACCCACAAATCACTAATTTCACAGAAACTGGTGTAGCTAAAAAGCAAATAACTGATACAGATGTTAAATAAAGTGATAGTGTAGAGATTAACTCAACTTCAAAGCCCTTTTTTGAATTTATAGTCATCTTGTTCATTCAGAATGACAAATGAATGACAAATTTTACTCACTTAGTAATCAATTTGTCTATCAGGGTTTGACTTTTCAAACAGATGGAATTCTTCTCTAATTTCCAATCTCTGGCTGCCTCTAGGCCTCCCTTATCTTCCATTATAATCTTTCAACAAAAATTTAAAAGAACAGATACCATAATAAAAAAGCAGTGTTTCAGTGAACATTTACTTGGGTTAAAAAGAAGCTGTGATATCCAGTCAAGCTCATAATTGTTCAGAATTTCCCATACCACAACATTTCAAACAGATTGCATTTATTACAGTGATCTATGTGGTATCCCATGTCCAACTTAACTGCATCTAATTAGAGATGTCTCCTAGACAGTAATAATGTCCTTTTGTGCCATTATCTTTCTCGGAAATCCAAATGCACTGTGTTTACATTTGCCACAGTAGAACATGAATGGTGTGGGGGAGATGCCCAGCAAGAGAGTTAGGCAAATGTGCAGAACCAATGCTAAACTTCCACATACCTGATTCTCCTTCCCTGCAGATACTCCTTGGAGTCCACTTCTATTTCCAGAACCAATTTAGAGAAGAAAAAATTTGACAAATTGACTGGCCAAATTAGTTGATAGTGAAAATTAAACATTCCAATTCCCTGAGTACTATGAACATAGGAGAGTGGTAGTGGGATCTCCATGTATCTTTTAGTATATTATTTCTGCTATATATATGTAGCAAAAGTTTTTCTTTGAAGTGAGAAATATGGAATCAGAGTAGAAGGGGGCATTTAGACTAGTCATCTAAGTAGGTCATGTTGAACTCCTCTTATTATTAAGAGTTTTTTCCCCTCTAATATATACAGTCAAAATTTGTTTTCTTGTAACTTCCTGTGTCTTCTATTTTATATAATTCTTTATGAAGTGTAGTAAACAGTACTTTTCAGATAGCTGAAGAGTTCTTGTGCTTCAGCCCACATCCTCTGCTTATCTGTTTTCAAGATGAAATGTTTCCAGTTGTTAAACTCATTCTTTATAAACCTTCAGGAATTTGTTAGTGGATTACATATGTTTGGCATCTTGCTTGTTAACAATATAAGATGTCAAATTAACTCTTGATCATTCCAAGATTGATTGGACTCAGTTTAGGTTTGATCATCTGACTTTAGAGAAAATATATAAAGTGTTTATTATATGTGGGTTGTGTCAATATGAAGTGTATAAACATGGTATTCTATGCTTTCCTCATTAGGGTATCTGTTCCACTGCTAAAGATGCTGGATCAGATATTGGCCAATGGATGTTTTGATGTATTTATAACTGAAGAAAAGTAAGTGGCAAAATAATAGATAGCAATAGCAATAGCAATAGCACTTAGACTTATATACCGCTTCATAGTGCTTTACAGCCCTCTCTAAGCGGTTTACAGAGTTCAGCATATTGCCCCCAACAATCTGGGTCCTCATTTTACCCACCTCGGAAGGATGGAAGGCTGAGTCAACCTTGAGCCTAATGAGATTTGAACAGCTGAACTGCTGAACTAGCAATCAGCTGAAGGTCGCAATGCTGCTTTTAACCACTGCGCTATCTCAGCTCATAAGATGTATCTTCTTTCTTTCAAACTGCTGGAAAATCTTCAAAGGGCAATGTGCTATTCGTCCTAATTTATAATAACAGGGAAAATTAGAGTCTAGATCAGTGATGGCAAACCTTTTTTGGTTCGTGTGCCAAAAGGGTGTGTGTGCACGAGCTAGCGCGCGCGCACATGCCCACACCCATTCCCTCCCCCCATGCATGCGTGCACGCACACACCACGCTGCCCCCTGCGCATGCATACAACCCCCCCCCGTGCATGCGGACAGGCCTCACTGAAGCCTGAGACGGTGGAAAACGGCCCAACGGGCAAACCAGAAATTTGAAAAAACAGACTTCCGGTTTGCCCGTTTTGCCGTTTTTCGCACTCCGGAGGCTTCAGGGAAGCTTCCTGAAGCCCCGGAGTGCGAAAAATGGCCCAACGGGCAAACCGGTAGTCCATTTTTCTGAACTTCCGCTTTGCCCTTTGGGCCGTTTTTCGCACTCTGGGGCTTCAGAAGGCTCCTTGAAGCCTCCAGAGTGCAAAAAACAGCACAACAGGCAACCCGGAAGTTCATTTTTCTGAACTTCCGGTTTGCCTGTTGGGCTGTTTTTTGCACTCCGGAGGCTTTAGGAAGCTTCTCTGAAGCCTCCGGAGGGTGAAATGGCCTTCCCTAAGGCCGAAAATCAGCTGTGCCAGTGCGCGTATGCGTGCTGGAGCTGACATAGGGCAACACCTCGCGTGCCCTCTGATATGACTCCACGTGCCACCACGTGGTCTAGATTATTTTTACTATATCTTAACAAAAGGACTATTTGGATAAGTATTTTGTTTTGAAAAGTTAAATGTTCATATTGAACAAGGCTGAGTTAGGAACCTTATGATCCCCAAGAGATAAGAGCTATCCATCTTTTTTTAAGGAGGTGGGCACATTTCCAACTAAAATGCTGCTTTGAGTTCCTTCATCAAAGTCAAGGAGATGACCAAGAAGAGGAGAGTTTCAGCATGAATTAAGTCAAGTCAAATCTCTTATCTTTCTATAAGAGCTCATTAAAGTCACTTGCTACATTCACTTATCAATTTAAGTTATAAATGGAACATTTGCTAAAATCCATTTTGATCCCCTCCCTTCAGAATTTCTATACACACAGTATAACAGTGTGCCAAGCACTCAAGGCACTCGTCCTAGGTGGAATCAGTTGAAGAGGTTATATACAAATTTGAATAAGACTATTTTAGCCCTTACCAAAATGCCAGGAGAAATTTTATATTTCTTGCCTGCTGTATGATAAAAACCTAAAAGTAACATTACATAGCTTCAGGAAAAAATTCTATAAGAACAGTGTAGCATGATATTCTTTAAAAAAGCAGGATTGATTATTTGAGGCATATTGTACATTGAAGCCAATCACTGTTGTATTTTATCAATGCAATTGAAGTGCAGTGTCCCATTTTTTTAAAAAAAGAGTTGGTTTTCTTTACATGGAAAATGATCACATGGGATGCTTAGTCTAGTAGCCATCAACAGAAGTATTCCCTTTGAGCACCAGCTCAGATTTTTACACATAGGTAAGTGATTAACAGCAGTCATTTTGTACTTTTGAAGACTGGCAGCTGGAGGGCACTTCATGTCCTGCTCTTGATTGAAGGACTACCTTGTTTTTCTTAATTGGTTTGTCATGATACGGTTAAAATGTAGCTCACTTTTTTGAAAAGCTCAATTTTCAGAAACACATACGTCCAATTTGCATCACATAAAACCTCTGGACAGATCCCTTTTCCCTAGATGCTGATTTTCTTTCTCCTGAAGTCCTGCCTGCACAGGAGCAGGATTTTGTTACTTCCTTTGCAGGCTGATCTGTTTGAATTCACTTACTGGTTCCTTATTACAAGTGTGAAATTAACAGATGACAGAAAGAAAGCCAAGTAGGTCTATTTTGAATGTGGAGCCTTATTCATAAGAATACATGCATTAAATCTTTTCCAGATGCTCAACTGGATCTGTCTACATTGTCATTTCCTTTCTAAATCTCACCTTTTCCCCTATTTTGCCATTGTATTTCAATGAAGTGAATGAATCGCCACTAAATTCTATGCAACCTTCAAAAAAAACCTGTGCAATTTTTGAACAAATTAATGAGTAAACACGTTTGATTAAATGTGGAGATTATAAGCAAGCTTTCACAATGGAATATGCAGGAAAAATAATTATGTGGCATCAATGCTTGTTGGGTAAAAATTAAACTTTTGAGAATATTTATGTTCCGTTGTTCCTTGCCTTTCTGCTCTGACTGAACAATACAGCTAAATAGAATGTGAATTTAAAAACATTCAAAAAATTAATTTTAGATCAACTGAAATATTAATTAACAATTAAAATTATTGGAAGAGAAGAATGCAAAAATGACACCCCCCCAAATCCAATAATTAATGGAAGCTTTTTATGGCAATATTGATATAGTTTATTAGTTTAACTGCTAACATATAAGCACATAAGGATATATAATTTCACAACTCTCAAGATCTTTTATTCATCTTTGAAAAACAAATATCTAAAAATTGTTTTCTCAATTTTTTAAGCCACCCTTTTCCTATGAAGTTGCTCACTCTTTGTAAAGAAGAAAGCAAGAAATCTAAAGATATCCAGAAACTCCGTTTCAGCATTGCTGTGTAAGTTGGGAAAATATGTAAAAAACTGAAGGATGAAATATTAATGGTCTGTAGACAGTCCATATGGTTTTAAACAGAAAGCCACGTGGAAAACAAGTTTTATTTAGCCCTGTCATGTATGCAAAGGTTTTATTTGTATGCTCTATAAAAGTGGTCTCGATAGTGAATTTTGAGCAGCTGTGTGTATAGATTTTAGTTCAAAAGCAAATGTGGCTAACAACATAATTCTAAAAGCAATTCTAAAGAAGTTCAAATTTGATTGGTGGTAGAAAAAGCGGTGGATGATTTGTCATTTCAAGAACCATGACAATTCATACCAGACAGAACTCAAACTGGGGGAGAAGAACAGTCAATTCTGGTCAATTACATCACCAGCTGTTCATTACTTCTCACCATTCTCCTCACATTGGTTTTAGTCTGGATTTGTGTGTGGGGGGGGAGCTCTATTTTGGCATATAAAATTTAAAGGGTTCAAACAATAAAAAGAACTATTATTTAAAATTACTTTAATGTGTGTTTATTGGCTTTTTTTGTAAATGAAACTACAGGTAATTGAACTTTAAGAAGTGAAAAATTTGTTATTTTTTGCCTCTTTTAAAGGAAAATAAAGTTGAAAATAGAAAGATTCAAATATTATATCACATCCCTCTTCTTCTCAAGCCCCTCCTCATCAAAGTTATACATTCCAGGCCATGTTCTCCACACTAACAAGCAAACAGATATAGAACTCTTCATTTTTGGGAAGGACATCCCCAAAAGTGGATATACAGTATTTGGGAGGATAGGACATGACATTTCAGCATATTTAATGCAATATAGATGACTGAAATTATTTTAAACTGAAAATGTGTTTTTAATCTGCTTTTTACATGTTTTTATATTGATTTATGTTTGTTCCTGTTGTAAGCCACCCAGAGTCCCTAGGGAGTTGGGCGGCATAGACATATAATTAATTAAATAAATAAATAAAATAAATAAAATCTAACCTTTCTTATTTTCTGAATCCAAAAAACTATCATAATTGTAGTTTCTCTCACAAGCTTGAAACAAGTGTTTCTCATGGCTTGTGGTAGTTTATGCCTTGATGTGGTATCAGGATTTTCAAGCATAGACCATTTTTTGGTATCTTAATCATTTTATATCAATTAAATGAAACTATTAGACAATATAAAGACAATATATCATAATCAATAGTGGAGAATATCTGAAGCTCAGGGTTGAACTGGTAAGTTCTTGGTGCTCTCTGAGGTTGTTTTCCTGGAGACATTTCATTACCATCCTAGGTACATCCTCAGTGCAAGGGAGAGTTGAGATTTGCTGCCTTTTGAGATATAGTAGCTTGCCCTGCCAATGGTGATGGTGATGTGGCTTCTTCCTTTATGGTTTCTTCCTTAGGGCATTATTTATTCCCTGGTTGTTTAACTAGTGCTACTTCCTGTTTATATGGGGGTTGGCTGCTCTGGGCTGTTTGTGTCCTTCCTTGACTTTTGATTGTATCTTTTTTCATTGGTTTGCAGATCAGGTTTCTCGCTGGCTCTTGATGACTGATTTGTCAGCATGACAAGCCTCCAGGAATTCCCCAACATTTTTTTAAATTTGGCTTGTTCTAAAATGTCAGTCTTTCCCAGTTGATCACAGCTTTCCAAGTTTGGAAGGGAAAAAAATTTCAAGAAACTTCCGACCTATCCCCAGCCATTCCTGCATTATGTTTCTGTAGTCAAGGGTTTAGGTCAAATCGAAGATTAGAAATGGGTTTTAGAAATAGTAGATCCAACCAAATCTCAGTCATGGAATTGCAGTGGTTGAGGCCTTTTGCTGCTCTTGTTTATCTGCTCCCAGAGCAGATTTGCTATCCTTGCCAAGGGAGCTTCTGTCCTGTAACCTAATCCAAACCATACTTTATCAGATTTATGACTTTGAATTGCATTGCCCAATGCTTACATTGATAAGATATGCATCTATATTGCCTCTGTGTTTCAGGGTCACAGAATAGTACTGGTGTTCTTATTACAGATAGTCTCCTCAGTTTAATATCAGTAAAACAAAAATACTAGTCACTTCAATACTTGGCTGGAATTTTTTTACATTTTTCCGGTACTAATATATTTGCTTTAACAAGACGTTTTCTAATCTTTATTAGAAAGAACCACTTTCTTTTTTATAAATATATATTAATTAGATTTTTTAATCACATGATAATTAGTTTCTTATATTCAGTATTGCAGTGATGGTTAACCTTTTTGGCACCGAGTGCTGAAACTGGAGCGTGCGCGCGCCGGAACCCAGAAGAGAGCAGCTGGTCAGTGCGCATGCGCGCCAGACAAGCTGTCCTACGCGCATGCGCATGATGGAACCCAAAAGAGCAGCTGGCGACAGCGTGTGTGCCCACAGAGAGGGCTCTGCATGCCACCTCTGGCACGCGTGCCATAGGTTCGCCATCACGGCAATATTGTGTTTATCTGAATTCTATGTGTGATTCCCTCTTACCATTTGCAGTAAGAGATTAAAGAGCATGCAAAAATTATAAAAAGCTTGTTTTGGAACATAATCTATCATTCGGTTTTGATACTTTTCATTTTGTGATTTAAAAAGATAGATTCTTGCCATTTTTAAACTTTTGTAATTAGCACATCATATTGAATTTTGTAAAAAACAAACAAACCTTAGTTCTGAGTTTTCATATAGAAAAATTATTTGATAGTGGTACAATATAGCAAAGTGTTTTTGACATGATGTGCTATTTTAGATCAATAATAAAATATATTGTTATATATTTATTGTTCTAGGTTTTGTGGCTTGGTTCAATTTCCAGGTGACATGAGAAAAGAAGTTCTGTTTCAGCTCTTTTTCCTTCTTTGCCATTCATTTCCTGTTGTAAGTACTTAGAAATGGTTGAGATTTTTAAATTATATATATTAAAGAATGTCTGTGTTTTTCCTCTTGAAAACTTAAATAGGCAACTATTGGGTTACTTCTGCCCTAGTTAGCTCCATACTGCATATGTACAGCACAGAGGTACACCCAGTGTGATATGCTGATAGCAAGGAATACATTATATTCATTTCCTAATATATGGCTATTATGAACAGCAACAACAACAAAAAACCTCCAGCTATTATAAACTACCCCCCCTCAAAAAAACCTCCCATCCATGTAAGAATTCTGCTGAATCTCACCGAAGGCCTGTGTAACTACCGAAATACATTTTTCCCATAGCGGACAACCAAGTGCTACATAAAGCTATCCCAATTGTATTCAGTAATTGATATTTAGCGTATTGCCTTTAATGCTGGAGAGAGCCATATGATTAGAAACTGTGGACAGCATTATCTTTCATAGACTTACTTGTATAACACCTTTAATAGCTGTCCAAAATGAAGAGTAATTTTTGTATTTTTGACAAGTAGACTCCCCCTCTCAGGGAAATAGGCAGTGGGGAAGGGATTAAGGGGCAAATTCATTAAAAGCTCTTGGCTAATAAAGGGAAATGACTCACCTTAGGCCTTGATGTGTTCTTTTCTTCATTTAGGCTCCGTTTTACCCACTCTTTCATCCCCCAAAGGCAACCACCTGTTTGAGCCATTTCTGTTTTTGCTCTCTAGATAAGAAAAACAACTGCTAGTCAGGTTTATGAGATGCTGATAACCTACAGTGATATTGCCGAACCTGACGTTTTAGAAAAGGCCATGACAATTCTGAGTGACACTAATTGGTGAGTTAATCTTAAGTGTACTTGTAAGTTTCAGCTACCTTCCAGCCTATAGCATTTAAGAATATACAGGACATATATTACACATTGGGGATTTGCAAAGTTTTGTGTGAATCAAACTTTGTGACACAAATGTGAAACAATGAATTGAGACAGGATTTGTTTGTAAACCTCTTTGAAATTTAGCTGATACCTGAAGCAGCTTACAGCACACTGTACAATAGTATAGTACCGTGATGGCGAACCTATGGCACGGGTGCCACAAGTGGCACGCGGAGCCATATCGGTGGGCACGCGAGCTCAGGTCCGGTGTGCATGTGTGCACCAGCCGGCTGATTTTCGGGCCTTCTGGGCCCACTGGGAGTCAGGAAACAGGCTGTTTCCAGCCTCCAGAAGGGGTGGGGAAGGCCGTTTTCGCCCTCCCCAGGCTCCTAGAAAGGCTCTGGAGCCTGGGCAGAGCGAAAAATGGCCGTGCCATTGCATGCTGGGAGCAGGGGGGTCATGCGTGCATGTGCGGGGGTGCATGGAATTATGAGTGTGGGCACGCACACACGTGATCCCCCGCATTCCCCCCCCCCTTTTTGGCACGCGAACCAAAAAAGGTTCGCCATCACTGGTATAGTATATAATTCAGTACAAAGCTATTTTATTTATTTATTTACTTACTTACCTACATTTATTTATTTATTGTAGTAGGCAGCTGAGACTAACATTACACTAGCTGATTTCTTCCTACGTTGTCTCGGCATTTCTTTTACTGTTGATATGTAGGGTCATGTATCTAGCTCAGGACGCATAGTCTCTCTTCAGGAAATAAAAATGCTGCATGTCTCAAAAACTAATAAATTTCATTTAATAAGACACTCTTATAGATAAAGCCATAACTGTTTAATATAGTTTTTCCTCACAGAGGCCAAATGGAATGTAAGTCATGGAAATGTTGATGGTAGGTGAGGTTAAACTCTCTTTTCCTATTGAAAAGAGACCCGATTTGGGGGTGGGAGTGCAGATGACAGATTTTTAAAGTTTGGGGATGATATCTCTTCCTGGGTTTCATAGCTGGGTGTGAGTAATTTTCAGTGTGAGTGATTGTTTCCAGAGCACCACTTCTATGTATAGAAGAATTGCCAGGAGCTGAATCCAGATATAAGGCTGGTGAAAGATTATTTTAAAAGATTGCTTTTTTCATATCTTTTATCATCCAGTTTAGTTCCAGAATCTTCCCTGCCATCTTACTGGCTCAGAAATTGGGATGTGAACTCAGGATTCCAGACAAAACCTGAAGAGCCTTTAATCTTTCAGAAGCTCCCCAAATAATTTTTATAAATAAGTTGAATTCTTTGGCCTTCTCCCAACCTATTGCATCATTAAAAGAGGCAGCCAGATTATATGACTAGAAAATAACAGAATTGTCATATCCAGTGAAACAGAATTCACATCATTTCCCCAGCTATTAGAATGAGAGTACTGCTTCAAGTGGATATAAATCTGATGTAGATTAAGATTAAAGATCCAAATGAGTGATGACAATGAGAGAAACAGAAAAAGAAATACAAGTTCTGCTGTTCTTTATTCCATAGAATAAATGCCTATAGAATAGGGCATAGGTGTCAGGATATAAGGACATGGATCACATCAGTTTATAAACTAAACCAACAAAGATTGTAATCTATATCTAGCTCCATTTTTAGCTATTTCAACTCCTCTAGGTAGTTTTGCAACCTGGTGCCAGTGCAAGAAGAAAGGTATTTTATTCCATCATGGCAGTAAAAAGAGCAAAATTATTTATGTCTGAATGTTTTGGAATGGAATTTCTCTCCCATCACCTCCTGCATCCATTTGTGTCTGTTCTTTCTTTGTGCATTTTGACTTATCCCTGTTTATTCTCTTATAATTTGGAGCAGAACTTGCAAACTTGCTTCTCCAATAGGATGGAACTAGTTGAGTCTGCTTACACGTTTTAAGAAATGGCATTGCCCTAAATACAGTGAATGCTATTCAGGAGGTTCAGAGAACAGAAATTCGCTTTTTAAAAGAATTCTCTTTTTAAAAGAATTCCCCTGCAATTCGGATGGATATACCAATTTTCTTACTGTCAATAGCAATCACAATTAATAGTTTTCCACTGAGGAAAATGGATGTGATGCTAGAAACCATGGAGAGCAGCATGGAATTGGCTACTTATATATACTTTTTTTTTGTCTCCAAACAGGGATGCAGACTTGCCGTTTCTGAGGAAGCAGCGGAATTACCTCTGTGACTTAATGAACGTGCCCAAGCCCCGATTGATAGTGAAGGTAATGTTTTAAAATACCAATGAAGCCCTGATAAATATTTCTGGGAAACAAGTTGGTGAAACTCAAGTTTGCTGACACAAACCCCAGACCTATTTAACACATGCAATATGCAGGACTATTGAAAACGAGTATTTTATCACTGTCCCGTATTCTATTATTTGAAAAGTTTTCACATTTCTCATGTGGAGCTGTTAGACAGTGAGCATGATTTGTAGTAGTGCAGCTGCTTACGAAAATATGCTTATTGCAATGTGGTGATCAGAAGGCCAGTTTTACAGAATATCTTGCTACAGGTAGTCCTTGACTTAAAACCCTTCGTTTAGGACTGTTTCAAGGTACAACTTGCTAAAGTCATTCTGTACTGGTGGGATGCTGGCAGCAATGTAATGGTTTCAAGCTGGTCTGGCTAGAGATCCTGGCTTGTATAAAAGTGTGTTAATGTGCTTGGAGTAAAACATAATGACCCAAATGTGCTAAAATTACACTAACTGTTAGCAGGGAATGCTGCATGTGGGTAGGAATATGACTAATATATTTGCCTAGTCTACACCATCTCTGTGCTGTGAAAAAGCATATGAAAGTATTTAGGCAATTACTGAAACATCCTTTTAAAAGTCGAACAGGTTTTGTGTTGAACTAGAGAATGAAGCTATTCCATAAATGTATTCTCCTGCTTCTTGATTTGTGTTTGTGTGTTCATCTGTATTAGTTTAGAGAAATATCCACATGTGCTTTTTTATAAATCATCTTATTAAAAGAAGATATTATTATTGTTAATGTTTTGACTTTGAATAAGCACATCTATATTCAGGCAGAGGTATCAATAGAAGCATGTAGTAGTTAGTTTATGCCTAGGCTGGGCTCTGAGGTAGAACTGGAAATGATAGTTTCATTCTGTTTGCTGGTTTATGAATGTGGCAGCTTGTCTGTCTTTTTCATTCCTTGCTGAATGACAATATAGTAGTAATGAAAATAAACCTTGTAGGTAAGGTTTACTGGAACATAAATATTTAGTCCTGAAACTGTACTGTATGTCTTTGGAATCAAAAGATCTAGAAATCTTTTGTGGCTTTCTAATCTAAGAGTGACAGGTACATCTGTATGCCTTTGTGCTCTAGCTGCAGATTTCATTCTCCACAAGTTGGAAGAATTTTCACAGCAGTTTGATTTCCCATTACTCTGCTTTTCAGAAGGGATATTTGAAAATATGCAGCACTATCCAGTTTGGAAGGCTCAAATTTCATAAGAGCATGTGGTTCCTTGTAGGGGCAAAAAATAGAAAGCATTGGATATAGATTTTTTTTCACCTTTTAGAATATATACTTGCATCCATGAATATACAGCCATGAATACAATTTCTATTCAATAACAAAGGAGAAAAATGTCAAAATGATTGGTTTAAATATCGAGCAGTTTGAAAACAAACCCTTCATTAAATGAATTTCTGAATACACAAACTGCTGTTGGATACACTGCATCCATTAACACAAGTATAAACACAGTGCACTACTCAGTAACGAAAGTCAATATAGGAGGTTGTTCTAAACTATGGATTGGACAATGCCTGAAGGAAACTTTAGTTGTAGATCGACATTTTAAAGCTCTTACTAACAGATTAATTACAATATTCTGTGAATCTTATAAGTAAGAGTTACTTTTATTTATTTTGAAACGTACTCTTGACAATGTCATGAAATTAATCCCATTGTCTCCCTCTTTCCTGCAGAGCAAATAATTGGAAATCAATTAATATTGAAATTTACAGTGCTTTGAATCCATAGACACAAAGAAACAGGCCGTTTTTCAACAACTTGGGCAACAGTATTTACTGATCAAGCTAAAAAGAAAAGGCCAAAAAATGAGAAGCTAATTTTGAAAGTTGTACTTTTTTTTTTACTCCTTATTCTAAAAATATCTTTTTGTTTTAAAAGAGAATATAAATGTTGGTGATTTTGTGTTTCTGAAAATTAAATTGTTTTGAAAAGTTCAAATAATTGCAGTTTCTTTCATGTTCTCTCTCTGGTTTTGGCTTTATTAAATTACAGCATTCCAAATTTCATTATAACCAAAGTTACCTTGTCAAATAAGTTATGCATTATATAAATAGCTCCAATCTACCATTTCAAAAGTTATCTGCAGAAGAGTAGAAGCTTCATTCTTTAGAAAAGGCATTTGAGAATAAATTATCCAGTTGACATATCAATCAAATTATATAATGAAGTCTGTGGGCATTCTTGCCATTTGAGAACAGCATAAAATGGGTAGGATTTCATTCCTGATACATTGTTTAATTCCAGCTGAAAATTTGTCACCTTTCTAAACAGAAGTATACAGTATCATTCAAACTTGATACAGTATCCTGACTTTTTGGATGTTGACTTTTTTTTAACATGTATTGAAATATTCTGATGCTAAAAGAAATATACAAGGAAGTAAATACTAGCTGAAAAATGCAAGCAACATTTGTTGGCAAAATTAAAACTGGATTTAAAAGGGCGGACAGGTTTGTTTTTGTTTTGTCTTATGATGAGTGGAAAATCAGATACAAATAGTAGGAACATGCAGCTTGTTGGATTTGATTCTCAAAATGTATTTTACACAATGAATTGTAAAAACTGTGCATAACTTTTTAAAGCAATTCTGTTCTTTAGAATCACTTAGCAGTTGAAGAGGACAGCAATCCCAAGAAAGAGTTGGCTACTTTAAAGGTTAAAGATAAAATATTTATGCTCTCACATATTTACACACCATATTTTTTAATTATTTTACAAATGGTGCATAACCCTAGTAAAAAGAATATTCTGTTAATGTTGTTGACGTAAGTATTTTTCCCTTCTCATATGTCTGTACAAATGAAGAAATATTGTAAAGACACAAAATAAATTTCTGTAAAAGTCAACAAGATTTTTTTTCTGTAGGAATTAAATTTTAGTTAAAACAAAGTGTTTAATGTTTTTTAGTCATTCATAACAATAAACATCTGATGGAGAGGAAGCATAAATAAGTGTTATTCATGTTATCACAGCTGGTCTAGGCTCCTTGGAAGAGTATCTTAAGTGACTAGTTAATTTCCTGACAATCATGGAGACTGGTTTCAAACCTCTTGATATAAACTATATTCTAAAAGTAAACCTTGTTTATCTCATGCTGATCTTTTAAACCTGCCTGAGGATATTATAACATGTAGCTTTTTAATCCCTTCATATGGATTACTGAATCACAAAGCATTGCAGACTTTATATGAGGAAAAGTCCAATTATTCCTGGCAGTGAAGATAGTTAAATTACCATATGAAATGTATAGGGGTTCATTTTGCTCTCAAAAATGCTGCGAAGAGAATTAGATGTTTCCAACATAGAAAGCATTGACTGGGGCTAAAGTTGAAACCATTCTTTCATATTGTCCATACCTCGAGTTACAAGGAGAGGGAACTGCAGCTGGATCTGATGCTATGAAAAGAGGAGCTGTCTCCTTTTCCCATCAAAGTCGAGGGATGTTCTGGGTCAGGTGTTCCATTGCACACTAATAAGGTCTGGTTTTTGAAGGCAGCCCTGTGCCATTTAGCACCAGGGAGGAGGAAGCTTCTTTTAAAAGCAATAATGGCAGCTGTGGGGCCAGTGGAAGACTGTGCAATAATGGGAAGGCCTATGTTCCCCCCTCATTTCCCTTTAAGATGTCCCCTACCTTTCTCAGCAAGCTGACCCTTTTTTAAAAAAAGAACAAAACAATGTCAATGTGAGACCTTTTCCAAAGGGGCACTAGGTCAACAAGGTAACTTCAGTGGACCCCAGGAGGGAAGGCAGATTGGGGTGGAGGCAGGACTCTGAAGCAATTTAGGGTTGGCAAATACAGTGAGCTCAGACCTGGGCCTTTAGGAGGCTTAAGGTTGTGACCATGAAGTAGAACTAGAAAGCAGATAAGAGTAGCAGCCACAGGGAGGAAAATGCAGCTTCCCAGGGACAGTCATGGCTACTTCAGCCTTTGTGACTGTGGGAGAGAGACTGGGACGGTTAAGTACGGCCCTGGAATTTCAAAAAGCCACAATTGCAAAAAGGTATGCGTACAGTACAAATAGAGACTTGCATATGAAGTAGAAGACCAAATTTGAAAACAAAACAGTAATATAATTTCTAGAAAAAAAGAGATGAAACTGCTTGATTTGTAAAGGCTTTTTAAAAATAATCCGATCGTAACAGAATTCTGTGTCTGTCTTTGGTGCCATCTCATAAACCATATTCATTACATAAAGGGTTATGGTGGATATCGTCAAGACATGATGTTAAGTAATAGCAAGACAGATTCTGGATATATTTGAAGAATATATATTTTTTGCAGGGTATATTAAGCATCATGCACACATACAGTTTTTATGTTTAATTTGAAAATTACTGTTCTACTACATTGTAACTAAAATTCTTCTGCAGCATTTTGAGAAGCTGGGTTGCCAAAAAAAGATGGAGTGACTACTCAACACCAATAAGAAAAAGAGAAAAAAATAGGTGCCATTAGTTAGATTTGTCTCCATGTTGATTTGCTTCTTAATTGAGTAGCTCTTCCACCATTTTCACCTCTTAATCCATATGTGCAAATCGGATGTTCTTCCCAGTAACTAAAGATATGCTTTCCACATTTCATCAAGTGGCATCAAAACTTGTCAAAATATTACAGCCACATCATTATGGATTTCTTGGGAATAATACTGAAAAGATTTGTCGTTGCCACCTTCTGAAATTGATTCCGGAAAGAGTTTTCTTAGGTGAATTGGCTACATTCATACAGGCAGAGTCCTATCTGCGGAATGACAACTAGCTAAACTTCAATTCACTTAGCTTGATGTTGATTTTTATGACTTGAGGTAATATTTTAGTATTTGCATGCCTTTATGTTTCTTTTGAGAGGAATTGTAGAGAAAAGGAATCTTGACTGAAACAATATTGTATCTCCTCTACTATGTTTCATGATGAAAAGCTTGCCAATAAACCACGCTCATCAATTAAAATGATAGTAATCCACACCTTCCTTCAAATTCAATAGGCTCAAATTTTCCTCAAACTGCCCATCTGTGAGATCCTGCAGAAACGAAGAGAAAGATCATAATCAAATGTTTCACCAAGATACATCACACATCATACCTAGTGTCAATGGAGAAATAAGCCATGCTTAGACTTTGTAACTGAATCCAAAGTTATCTTACAGCAGAAATTCCTGAATATCATAATATGCAATGTTTTATTTATGCCACTGCAGCAAGAGAGACAATATTTGCTTGCTTATCTTTCTCTACCTCTTTCTCAGTCCTAAATTTTTTCCCCTGTGTTGTACTACATAGATAACTGGGTTGGTTAAAAACCTAAGGGCTGCATTTTACTAGTGAACCTTCGTTAGTTTTGACCTTGGTTAGGATTTGTTTTGGTATCTTAGAATGTTATGCAAATGCAACCTTGGGCAACAGAGATGCCCTCCTTCTCTTTTTACCCAAGAACTGCTAATGGATAGATACGTGTTTCTAACAATCAGTTCTAAAGTCAGATAATGACTTCATACATTACATGTAGTTGAAGCTGGCTGTGGCCTTACCCCCTACCATATAGGTTCCTATTCAGCTCATTCATATAGAACATGTAGTTCAGTGGTTCCCAGCCTGGGGGTCGGGACCCCTTTGGGGGTTGAACGACCATTTCCCAGGGATCGCCCCGGCATCCTCAGCTCCCCCCCACTGCCACAAGCCTGGCCATATTGGCTCAACTTGCCCGAGCCCTCCGATTGGTCGGGAGAGGTGCCATTTGTTGAGAGGCGTTTGTGATGCTTGGCGGCCAAGCTTTGACGGCATCAGCTAAGGGGCGGAGCATCGCAAGATTGCACGCTGGAGAGTACAAGGCGGTGCTTAAGACATCTGTGGCCGCCCCTGTCTCCTGTTCGCAGCGGCAGTTTCTTCCCGCTGGTGTCGAAGGGAAAGGGAGTCATGGGAGGGAACGGCCAGCCAATGACCACTTAAGTTTCACAATGCACGATGGCGGGAAGGAGGACAACTGGGTCGGGCTCGTCTGTCTGCCCTCTCGCCCTCGGCTGGCGCAGAGACCCAGCGAACAAAGAGGCAAACAGGGAGGGAGGGAAGAGAGAGACTGAGAGATATTAGTGCAGGGCTAGCCTGATCATACAGCCTCGGTGCTGAGGGCGCCACTGCCGGGGGCAGGAGGAGCTAAGCCGGAGGGAACTGGAGAAGGTGGTGGTGCCGGAGCATGGTCCATCGCCACTGCCCTGCTCCGTATAATCAGGCTAGCCCTGTGCTAATATCTTTCAGTCTCAGTTTTAAGAAGAAAGAGCTTAAAAGAGGAAATTGGCTTTGGGGACCCTGGCAATGTTTTTGGACCAATTATTGGTTTTTTTGCCCCGTTTGCCTCCTGAAACTTTGGAGTCCTGGGAGAAAGCTACTAAACAGGGATTACTTTGCTGGAAGCTTATCTGATTTCTAGTTTTTCAACACTGCAGGGCACAATTTCTCAACCTCAACAACTTGAATATACCTGGACTTCAACTCCCAAAATTCCCTAGCCAGCTTTGCTTTAAATTCTGGGAGTTGAAGTCCAGGCACCTTAAAAGTTGCTGAGATTGAGAAATATTGCTGTACACTTGTTGGTTATCAAGTCTAAATACAGAAGTAGACTTGTTGTGGAAGATGACATTCCTTGTGCTCTTGCAAAGACTGGCCCGAGAATTTCTGATCTGGCATAATTACATATTGTTTTTGTGATTAATCACTATGCTTTAATTATGTTCAATTTGTAACAATGAAAATACATCCTGCATATTAGATATTTACATTACGATTCATAACAGTAGCAAAATAACAGTTACAAAGTAGCAACGAAAATAATTTTATGGTTGGGGGTCACCACAACATGAGGAACTATATTAAGGGGTCGCGGCATTAGAAAGGTTGGGAACCACTGATGTAGTTGCTCATAAGTAAAGTCTATGTTCTATGACATTTTTTCACATTCAACCGTAGAAGTCAGGGATAGCGCTAGTGCCAATGTATCGTTGTGGAGTCAAGACCAGGAACCTTGTTGCTAATTCTGATTACCTTACCCTATACAAAAGGAACTCTAAAAGTTGCAGGCTTCTTATTTCTGCTGCCCCTGGTATAAGATATTCATGCCAGAGCAAAAGTAATTTTATCTTCATTCTGTGGTTAGGTTCTCTTTGACAGTAGTGAAAAGTTAACACTTTTGGGGGGGGGGTTGTTTTTATTTTACTTTATTATTTTGCAAACTTAAGACTCATTGTGCGAGCATGACCAAAAACAGGTGAGAACTTAGAATCTGTTATTCTTCTTTCCCTTTTCCTGGAAGAGTCAGGATGTTCCCATCTGTGCAGAACAGTCAACTAGCATTGCTAATGCTTTTAGCTTCTGCCAGTCCTTAGGGAACACATAATGCATTTAAGGGGCATCATAATCTGAACAATAAAGAAAGCAGCAGGTAGACTGAAGATTACAAGGCCCTTAATTTTTAGCAAGGAAGAGCTCTACAAAAAACTTGATGGCCATGACAGTGATTTATTGCAGTCAAATGCCTCAAATAGCTGTAACAGCCTGGCTCAGACAGGCTGTCAGAACCCCATTTGTTACTTGCTGTAGGAGATACACTTGCTACCCCTCCTCTGATTTAAGACAACTGTGAAATCTTAGTCTAAGCACACGAGAATTCAGCCTTTAGATTGCATCTTCCAAGGAGGCCTGTTTTTTCCCCCAGAGAATTCTTTTTTTTTTAAGAAGTTTGGTAACTTGTACATCCAGTCTGGCATATTTGTACAAAGACCACTCACCAAACTGGTGGGAAATTAATTCCACTTTCTGACTTGTGTTGCCACCGGGTAGGAACCACTAGATTTTTTTAGGATTCAGAGACAAATGGCTCATGAAATGCCAAGGAGGATTTTATTGAATCAATATGAAGAGAGCTTTAGAGAAAGAAAAATATACCCATCTACATCCCTTCATCCTTGCTCTGAAGCCCCAAAATAGCAGATGGGCTTCTGAACACTCTCTGAGGATTTTGGGTGTCCACAGCAAGCCAAATTGTCTGGAGGCTTTTGCCAACTTTTATAATGAAGAGTTAGGGAATATAAATAATAACAACTGAACGAACCTTGGTACATTACCTTATGACTTGGTCATAACATCAAAAAGGGGACCCTTGGCCAAAGATGCTTTTAGAGAAGAAAGGGCTCCTAAGCAGAGAGCCGCTCTGGTCAATAACCAGGCAACTCAGACAACTGATTCTGTCAAAAACAAAGAACCGTGCTGATAGAAGCGAACATTTGTATTTCAGGGTTGAAAAGAAGGGTCCTCGGTGCTCTCTGAGCTTGGTTGTTTTCTTGCAGATGTTTCATTACCCAAGTAGGTAACGTCATCAGTATCTAGTTGGGTAGTGAAACATCTGCAAAAAAAACAACCAAGTCCAAGCACCAAGGACGAATATTTGTATTTCAGGGTTGAAAAGAAGGGTCCTAGGTGCTCTCTGAGCTTGGTTGTTTTCTTGCAGATGTTTCATTACCCAAGTAGGTAACGTCATCAGTATCTAGTTGGGTAGTGAAACATCTGCAAAAAAACAACCAAGTCCAAGCACCAAGGACACCCCAAAACATTGTTTCTCTTTGGTCAGTAACTGGGAAACCAAGTAAGCAATCCTTTGGTTAGAATATTTTTGGGAAATGCTGTTCTAGTATGCAGCCATGGCTCCACCTCCCCTTAGCAAATGTTAGATTAGGGAATTTATGCTGCCCTTCTTATCTTGTTATTAGCAGGAACACAAAGAAAATAAGCAAAGGCGATACAATGATGCAATCTTCAAAGCTTACTAAACTCTTTCCACACAGGTATTTCTTATATGGGCGAAAGAGAAAAGAGGTCCACTCCAGCTATCTTTTTATTATAATCCTCTATTATTTCATTCCACTACTCAATTCAATACACTTGAAAGAAGCTGTGCTTGACAGGGTAACATGGAGAGCACTTGCCTATAAAGTTGCCAAGAGTCTGACATGACTGAATGGTTAAAACAACAATTAAAGCATTCAGGAGAGAGCCTTTAGAAATTGTCAGATGAAGTTTAAAATAAAACAAAGCATAGAACTGTACTAACTCAAAACTGATCAGACTTGAAGTGTTTTTTTTTTATGTCTTAGCAACCTTAATGTTTGAGAGGATTTAAAAAATAATTCTCTCGGTTTTTCACAGCTAAGCTTGACCTTGGCTCTTCATCCTCACTTAGAAACAAAGAATGTTCCATGAAAGAGGGAGATGTCCAAGGGGTGCTAACAGCTTCAAAGGAGAGCCTACTGACCACTTAATGTCTTAGATCAGCAGTCACCAACTGGTGGTGCATGGACCACTGGTGGTCTGCAAGAAGATTTTAGTGGTCCGCAGAAAAATCTTTGCATTTTTTATATTGCACTAAATCAGGGATCCTCAAACTATGGCCCCTAGGCCGGATACAGCCCACCGAAGCAATTACTCCTGCTTGCTGACGGGATGGGGTCCTTCAGGCACTTAGCTTGGCTGCCTGTTTAGTAGCTCCAGCCCCTCCCTCCCTCCCTCCCTCCCTGGGAGTCCAGGCACTTCAGTGAGCGGTGTGTGAAAGTTCGGCCGGGCTCCTCGAAAGACAGAGTTTGCAGGGGGCCAATCTAGTGCCCGGGCTGGCTACAAGACAAACAATCATTCTTGGCCATATTTGAGAGTCCTAGCTGCAATGGACAGCAAATCTAGGTTGACTCCGGGCACTTCTCTCCACCAACAGGCGGCCAAGCTAAGTGCCTGAAGGACCCCATCCCGTCACTAATTCATATTAGTGGTCCACATGATTTAAAATTATGAATTTAGTGGTCCCTGAGGTCCGAAAGGCTGGTGACTCCTGTCTTAGATGACATACCATGTCTTCTGATTTCCATCCAACCTGCTGAGTATAAGACTGACTTATACAGTGAAGCCCGAGACTTGGATTTGGGGGGGGGGTGTTTGGTTGGACATGTCTGGATACAGGCTCTGTGTAGAGAAATGCTCTAGGAAGTGAGGCAGGGAAGAATGAACCCTCAGGGCAGGATTTGTGCATGGGAAATAAAAGGAAGATATGGAGAATTTGATCCTGGAAATGATGCACGTAGGTGGCAAGCTAAAACCCTTAACTCACTCTAGGTATTACCAACCACAAGTAACAGCCAACTGATATTTTGCTATTTAGCAATATATGTGAAACACTGACCTCCTCGAAGAAAAAGCCTGAAAGCTCTGTTATAACACTTCATTTTTAATCACAGGAACTGCATTTTTTTTTCAAGCGGCTTAGCCAGCATAATAGCGGTGACAGCTTAACATATTAGTCTGATGGATTTTGCATAATGAATGGCTTCTTCATTGAAAGCAGCCTTTCAACAAGCAGTTGGACTATTAACTCTGGTTAAAGGTGATCCTCCGGTTTACCGTATGAAGAGGAACCTTGTGTCTACTTGCCTCTCTTTTGCCATATAAGGTTATGATAACATAACTCTCACATCTATACTTCATCAGCAAGTAAATTGGGTGACATCATTCTCAACTTCAGCATTTATTTTGAGCTTTTAATTTCAGAGCAGAAGTAATTCATGTTTGCAACAGCATTAGTCTCAAAGCATACATCATTCAGATTAGTGAGAACAAAGACCCTATTGCTTTTGTGTATGAACAGCAAAGTACACATAACAGTTAGTATTTATGCAGCTTTTTCCAAGGGTTCAAAACACATCAACTTACTGTACCCTCTCGGTAATCTTAATAGCACTCCCCATGGAAAGCTATTATTATTCTATTAGAGATGGTGAGCTAAAGCTAAGAGAGAACTCATGATTGCACTAAACCTTGAACCAGGGCTTTCTCATTCTTGCTAGCAAAGCCTGTAACTGTAAAGGAAGAGAGGAAATGATACTGTAAAAACAGACAGTTAGGAAGCCAAAATGATCTCTGTGCAACTGAAAGACTTTGAGAGTAAAAATGTATGTCACCTATCAGTTCATCTGTTAATGCAAATGTTTTACAACACAGTTAGCCTCCAGTGACCTCTTTCAAAGGGAACTGAATCCAGGTTAGATTCAGTTAGAATTCAATCCTGATTCCAAGTTCTGGAATCTCTAATCTAACTGCAAAAACCTGCGGTATGAATAGCAATCTATAAAATATGTTCAACCGCATGGACAAAGAACTGAATACAATGGTTGGTCAGGAAGTGTATATTTCTCTTCCTAAATACAAGCAAATACAAAGGATATTAAAACTCAGTGGTTGGGCCGAGTTACACCAGATTAAGAACTGTCAACTGCAAATGATTTCTTTTCTTCTCAAGGCTTTACAGAAACCTAAACAATGAAATGTGGCAGCAACATTCTTTGCTTGACTAACTGATACCTTTTTCCGCATGTGTTGTATGTTTTTATTGAAATACCCAGTAAGGAACACACTGAGCAGTTATTTTGTCTTACCAGTAGAACTTTTAAGAGAATGCCAAAACAAGCTAACTTGCAGGATGGAAGGTGTGCTGCACAGTTGGTGGTTAGTCTGCCCAAAGGTTTAAAGTGTTTCCAAAGCAAATAGCCAAGCCTTCCAACGGTATTAGCTTAAGAAAGCCCATCTCCTGCTTCCGGGCACATCTTCTAGGATAGGTCAATGATTCCTGAAAGGGGTGATGGATTTTGCAGAGTAGCCTAAGCACATGGCGGTCAAACTCCTCAAAGTCATGCTCTAATTGAAGCCTCACTCCAATTTTAGATTTTACAATTTAGTCAGCTGTTCTTTACAATCCGGCTTGGCTTTAGGTCATCCAAGATGGTATCATCTCTTTCAGACTATCACTGGGAGCCTGCATTTTCATAAGGGTGATTGTTCTATGGCAATGAGAGACTGCATATGCTTAGCATAAAAATGTAAGCATAAACTCACACTACTCATACACCTACAAAACCATATTTAACAGCCTCAACAAAACAAGTTAAAATAAAATTGAACTTGCTCCTGGAATTTGCAAATGAAGATACATATTCTCAGCAGAGCTGTTATGAGTACATTTGAGAGGGTGTTTCAGTAGCTACGAGATGTGAGAGTAACATATCCACTTGCAGGCACTCCATGAAATGAAATGGAAAGTACAACTATTAACTGATCCCTCCTCCTTGGTTACCTTTGTGTTGGGCGTTTTGCGTCAAGTTGGAGATTGCTCTGTCCTTTGCCTTTATTTTCTCCCTCATTGAATGCTTTCTCTTGTAAAGATTATGCCTTTTTCTTCTAGGGGATTATTTGGGGGATGTAACCTTCTTATTTCCACTGGTAGCTTGTCTTCTCCTTCTATCTGAAGGAGAAGCTGATGTTCTATGGGACTGGCAAAATGGCTAGTGAGAAAGGGAAGGGATAATACTGACGAGTAGCCAAAACAAATGACAGGTGAACACCCTTCAAGGAACTGGGACTTGGAACAACACGCTTTCATGCCTTCACTTATTTTCCTCCACCACCCTTCTACTTCTACTGTTGTCTATGTAACTGGCAAGGGAGGAGGGGCTGGTGACATAATGATGACTTGCCCTTGTGCAAAGATACATGGGACATCAGGCACTTCTTACAGAAAGTAAGCAAGGATATGGTTGTCAATTATTTTACAATGTTTTTACAGTTATCTAAAAGGTTCAAAATGGACAAAAGGGCTTATGATATGGAGCAAAATAAGACAATTTGAAGTACAATTGTGCACTGATGATAAGCATGTAATTACTAAAATGCATAAGCTTTTGCTGACATTTGAAAACTGGAAGAACAGGTTAAAGACCGCATGAGAACACAGGCTAAGAATTTTGGTTATAATATACGGATGGATCAGTGTGAAATATGTGGTTAAAAGGGTTGAAATTTACATTATGTTGTGATATTAAAGAGATTGAATAAATTAATATATCTTGCTGAGAAGAATAAACTACCTCCATTGCAAAATAGAAACAACACTTAGACTTATATACTGCTTCATAGTGCTTTACAGCCCTCTCTAAGCGATTTACAGAGTTGGCCTATTGCCTCCAACAATCTGGGTCCTCATTTTACCGACCTCAGAAGGATGGAAGGCTGAGTCAACCTTGAGCCTGGTGAGATCCGATCTGCCAAACTGCTGGCAGCCGGTGATCAGCAGAAGTAGCCTGCAGTACTGCACTCTAACCACTGCACCACAAAATCTATATTTACTGGTGACTGGAAACCCCTTAGGCACCTTTTGAATAAAAATGAAAAAAAAATGAGCTTGTGATTTATGGCTTTGATGATTAGATTGAGCAAATTATAGAAAATATAATTGAACTTATAACTACTGTGAATAATGTCAGAAGCCACATCTTTGTATCTTTTTTTCTTTTCTTTCCTATTTTTCTTTTAATTTTTTATTTTCTTACAGATTTCTTTTAGATGTCTCTTTAATTTCTTTTTCCGTTTCATGTGCTGTGGTCCGATGAGACCAAGATAAACTTATTTGGTTCAGATGGTGTCAAGTGTGTGTGGCAGCAACCAGGTGAGGAGTACAAAGACAGGTGTGTCTTGCCTACAGTCAAGCATGGTGGTGGGAATGTCATGGTCTGGGGCTGCATGAGTGCTGCCGGCACTGGGGAGTTACAGTTCATTGAGGGAACCATGAATGCCAACATGTACTGTGACATACTGAAGCAGAGGATGATCCCCTCCCTTCGGAGACTGGGCTGCCGGGCAGTATTCCAACATGATAACGACCCTAAACACACCTCCAAAACGACCATTGCCTTGCTAAAGAAGCTGAGGGTAAAGGTGATGGACTGGCCAAGCATGTCTCCAGACCTAAACCCTTTGAGCATCTGTGGGGCATCCTGAAAGGGAAGATGGAGGTGCGCAAGGTCTCTAACATCCACCAGCTGTGATGTCGTCATGGAGGAGTGGAAGAGGACTCCAGTGGCAACCTGTGAAGGTCTGGTGAACTCTATACCCAAGAGGGTTAAGGCAGTGCTGGAAAATAATGGTGGCCACACAAAATATTGACACTTTGGGCCCCATTTGGACATTATCACTTAGGGGTGTACTCACTTTTGTTGCCAGCAGTTTAGACATTAATGGCTGTGTGTTGTGTTATTTTGAGGGGACAGCACATTTACACTGTTATACAAGCTGTATACTCACTACTTTTACATTGTAGCCAAGTGTCATTTCTTCAGTGTCGTCACATGAAAAGATATACTTAAATATTTACAAAATGTGAGGGGGTGCACTCACTTCTGTGATATACTGTATATTTATTTATTTCTGTGGCCATCCATCTCAACCAGTGTCTCTGGTTGTTTAGTGCTGAGGTGCAGTCCTTGGCTGGCCAGACTTTGTACTAATTTTGCCTGTTAATAAACAAGGCCTATCTTTCAGGTTCCAAATAGAAGAATAGCTTAGATAAAGCAAAAAGGATCATTGTCTCTGACATACAGTACATGCAAAGAAATAACAGAAGTGTTACTAGTCAAATAAACAACTGAAGAGAAAATTAAGATACCATGTGCTTGATTAAAGAGACTGCATAATCATATCCAATTTTGATTCAACAAAAAGAAACCACACAGGTTAAATCACACTCTTAGTCCATGCTTACACTGACTTGGATGTCTTCTTTTTTAGCATCTTTAATATATATTATTCGTGTTTTCCTGAAAAGAAGACCCTGTTTTATATTTTTTTGAACCCTGAAATAAGCGCTTGGCCTTATTGCCATGCACTCAAAAGTCCGATTGGGATTATCAGGGGATGTCTTATTTTGGGGGAAACAGGGTAGAAACCTGACACATCTCTTCACAAGATAAGGAATTTATTAAAATAATATTGATGCTCTGGGTTTACTTTTAATAAAGTAAAGAGCAAGAGCTAGTAAGGTACCGTAGGAAAGTACCAGTAAATCTGGAAATAAAGAACTTTGCTAAAGTGAGCACCAGATGCCTTGAAACTACCTTGAAAATACATAACAAATGATCAGAATTCTTAATATACTGTACAATAGATGCAGTTTTATATAAATAATTACACAATTACAAACATTAAAACTGTGTACTTTGACTTCAGTGAGCACAATTCTAACCTAAGGCTGTGGGTGGGTCAAATCACCAAGAAGATCTGTGTATGTGTGGCCATCCCCAAATTAGTCCATATTTTGGTCCTTTCCTTTAAAACCTGTTCTAATTTTGGATAAGGAAAGGAATGATCGCAATAATCATTTAAAATATACTTTTGTACTATGGCAAAAATTGTAGATTTGACATACTTGACTCAAAGTTGTACTTACCAATTTCACACAAATAATTAAAGGTGGGGAAGCTTCTTTGAAATGAAGAATTGGAATTCTGGGTTTGGAAGTTTCCTGAACAGAGATCAGTACATTTCCTGGTCAGTTTGATGTACTATAGCTGTCCCTTTGAGCTTATTACATTGAAAAGCATAGTTTCTGAAATAGTTATGTGGTTGCCAGTTTTCCTTTATACTGCTTCCTTGTTAGCATGTGGTTAACCAAATCTCCTTTTTTTTCCACTCATGGCTTTTGCATCATTATCCTGTTGCAAAATACCTAGTTTTGGAAATTCCATTGTGGGGTATGCATTTGCAAAAATACTGAATTTGATCAATGCATGGCCTGGACGCAGAAGGTAATCCTTTCCCCAGTTTTGTCTCTAGAAGAGACAATTGAAAGGAAGAGATCCTTCTCTTCCTGTAATATTGTCTCCTAACTGTCTAAGGTTAGGAGGCTGGCTTCCAAGAAGAAATTGCCTTCCTTCACAATACCTCTTGTAGAACTCCTTTCATTCCACTCTACATTATTTCTCAAATCAAATGACAACCCAATTTCCTTTAATGTTGCTTTGGCCTCTGAATAGGATCATAAAGTCCTACATTCCTCCTGGAACAGAATTCAGACTTTAGTCTCTGGAGCATTTTTTTACTGACTATTTTTTTAGCATTGTAGAAGAAAGTAGAATTTACAATACCCAATTCCATTCTATTATATTGTACACTGTTTTATTTCCATACATAGATACTTTGGGGGGGGGGAGGAGGAAAAAAAACCATCAGGATGAAATTTTCAAGTAGGTGATGTTTTATTTGAAAACTTAAGTTTTGTTTTTCATTTGTTCTGAAGATTCCTTTCTCTTCTGTTTTATTTACGTATGTTTAAAATGACTGTGGTTTATAAGAAGAATAAAGAGTGCCAGCTAGTGGCCAAAACCCTTCTATGGTCAATTCATTTGATGCCATACCAAAATCACAGGGTTTTTTTTGTGAACCCATGCAGTAAATTGCATTAAGCCCATTGTTAACCTCAAGGCAATTTTATATTACAAAGATGAACTATTCATAAAATATAAAACATAAAATTAGGACATAAAAACATGCTCTATAAAATGTAGTGTAGAATGTATTTAACATCTGGAAATTTTCTGAATCTGCCTCACTTCTGGGGTTACTAGGATTAAGAATTACTATTCAATCAAAAACAAGTTTCTACTCTATTGTGCATTTCTATATTTCCTGATTTGAGTCCAGATTTTGGATCCAAAAGGACAGCTTACAAATAAGGAGAACATAAGGGGAACCACACAGCATTTAATAATATACTCTAATTTGCATATTTAATTTCAATTTATATATAAATTGTATTTCTGAATGAAATATGTTTTCCCTAAGGAACATGTTAACTCCTAATACATCCTCAATTCCAATATATTAACAGTGTTGCAGCTCTGTGTACACTGTGCTCACATAATGACAAAAACCATTTCACAAATAATAGCTAAACCAAAAAAATTACCAACCTTAGATTCTTCATATATGTAAAATCCTTTCGTGATTTTATTTTTATCCACATCGCAAAATGCAGTCACCTAAAGGGGCGAGGTAAATGAAAAGAAATGGTCTGTTGCTCTATTGTTAAGGACATAAAGAACCTGTTGGTTGGACTGGGTGCTATATATATATGCAATTTAGCAGGCGGACCACTTAATACAGAGCTGTACTTTCCTTATTTTATTTGTTCAATTTATATAGCCGCTCTTCTCACATACTGTATTCTGTGTGGGCTGTCTCATACAGCTTAAAATAACAACAAATATAAGTAATCAAAATTATAACAGCAAAAAGCCATTAAAACAAATTAAAACAATTAAAACCATAGTGTAGAACAAAGAATCACACCTGACACAATTAGAAAAATTATATAATAAAGGATACATTAACTTATAAAATGTCAACAAATCTTGTTTATATACAGACACACATATAGTCCTCGTTTAGTGACCAAAATTGGGACTGATAAGTTGGTCATTAAATGAAGCAATTAGTAAATGAAATCAAAACCATGCTTATTATTTTACTTCAGCTCTCCTTTGCTTTGTAGACCTGTGAAGGTCATAAATGCAATGATTGGTCATAAAGTTATTTTTTCATCACTGTTGTAACTCCAAACAATCAACAACAAAGGCAGTTGCTAAATGAGAACCCCACACCCCAACCCACACACATATCTTATGGGATTTGAAATCAGTTTGAGCTGTTATCTACATACAGGATTTTTCATTTAATTTACAAAATGAATATTACAACAAAAATTGCAGAATATGTGATTAATATAATAATATAGATGTGATATGATAAATAAATATATCTATATCTATATCTATATCTATATCTATCTATCTATCTATCTATCTATCTATCTATCTATCTATCTATCTATCTATCTATCTATCTATCTATATATATATATAGAGAGAGAGAGAGATACTGTATATATAGATATAGATAGATATAGATAGATATATAGAGATATAGAGATATAGAGATATATAGAGATATATAGAGATATAGATATACTGTATATAGATAGATATAGATAGATATAGATAGATATAGATATAGTGATATCGTAATATAATGTACAGTATGTGGAGAGAGAGAGAGAGAGAACAAACAGGATAAAGGCAACACGGATTTTATTATTAGAAATGCTACATGTCTATTTTGAAGGTTTTTCTAACTTCAAATCACTCAAAGTACTGAAGAAACTGATTAATAGTTCAGATACCATTACAGCAACAACAAGCAATCTCAGATACTTTCTCTACTAACATATATCCACATGGATGGCCCTCACCTTTATTTATTTTGGTACCATCATTGTTTATGTTTTAATGAAATAATAAAAAGTTGAAGTGGTATGCATCCAAAAGCAGGAAACAAATGTGTGCCTAATTGTTTATGCAATCAGAAGAAGTCTGGTCTTCTAGGATACTCTTATGAACTACTTACATTAGAATATCACTACTAAACTCATTTTTAGAATATCACAATTAACAATGTTTTAAACTTCTCCCCAGTAACAGGACTTTGTGCCTGCATTTATATGATTTACATAAAATATCTCACAAAACAAAGTCTTAAATATGTACAAAATGCCCACAAAGACTATTTATTTTTAAAGGATAAAATATATGATAGTTTGTATTTTGTACATAAATTATTACTTTTTATTAGAGATATTGGTAAGGAAAATACAAACTATCATATATTTTATCCTTTAAAAATAAATAAACTTTGTATTGAAGAAAAAAATAAATAGTGCAATTTTTTCTATATTAGTACACTCTCCTTACGCTCATTACATGACATTCTAATCGGGGTGGGCTCTGGATTCTTTTGCTGCCGGTTTGCTCAGGGTTGCGCCATGAGCACGCCCGCAGCAATCAAAAATAGCTTATGCGCAGAAGCAAAAAATTAGCTTCTGTGCATGCGCAGAAGCAAAATCCAAGATGGCGGTGCCCACGGAGACAGAACCGGCTCCGTGATGTCATCACCGGATTACTAACGGTTCTAAAGAACCAGTTAGAACCGGTAGGAACCCACCTCTGATTCTAACTCAGTATTTAGCAGCACCTTCTTGATTATGTTTCCCAGCCACAAAATGTTTTAGATTGAAATATAATTGCAGATCTCTTGAATCATGGAAGAGTTTCTTCTGGAACTACAAGGCCATCATCTATCGATCACTTTCCCAGAAATGTTATATGAATCTGACCACATGCACAGATTTCCAAGGTCAAAGAAACGTTTCTTCAATAAAGAACTTTGGGCAATGGAAACTCATCCCCCTTGCATTGAATAACCCTCTTAAATTTATGGCTGGTTCTGTCTTAGCGGATTGAATAAGATAGAAAGAAATTAGGAGTAGAAAGAAAGAAGGAAGGAAAAGTGCTAATTTCTGCACGTACCCAGCCCCTATCATTGAGATCTACAAGCCAAAAATAATCCAAAATAACAGGACAAATAATTCCAATGATGCAAATGTAACACAGCAAGCCACTGTTCTCTGTTCTGCCTCAATGCAATTGACATTGGAGATGGACTTCAAGTGGGTCTTTCACACAGGCAGTCATATTCTGAAATTTCTCAGGACAATAAGCACCAATAAGAGAATCCAAACTACAAAGGAAGGGATTCTTTCTTTTGCTTTATTATAGAAAAGCAAGAAAGAACCAATCACGTTTTTTTAAAAAATGTTATTTTTAAGGCTAAGATATTTGAAATCATTATGTCAGCAATATATTAAGGAATATGATGATGCTTTGTTTTGCAAGGGCAATTTCCTGAATTTCCACATCTTTATATATCACTCCTTCTTCCCCTTTTCAAATGAAGTACAATAAAATATGGGCATATACATGAGGCTGTTTGCACAAGTGTATGTATTTCAACATGTAACTTATAATAGGTGAATGGTGATAGAATAGCAGCTTTCCTGACATATTTTAAGACATTTCAACCAGAATAGCTTACATTTATTATTTCTTTAAACTCAAAACTTTAACTATTTAGTTGCGTAAGATTTTCTGGACAGAAAACTGTACAAAGTTGCACATTTTCACATGTGATTCTGGCGGTACCATTTGTTCAACTGAAGGATAATTTTTTTCTTTTTTTTCCTTTTCTCATTAAAATTGCTTTTGCAACTTGAATGGCAGAATGAAGTCATAAAAGTAACTCTAACATTCATGATACTGAACCTGGATAGACAAGCATAAAGCAGACCTTTAAGCATCCCATAAAAGATTGGTTTCTACAGCTGCAAGCTCAAAATGAATTGGATGCTTTTTTTTAAACAAAAAAGGTTTGTTCAGCTTCAGTCTTGCAGAAATACTACAACCATGCTCCGTCAATCCCTTGAATTTGAAAAAAAAGATACAGTTAGGAACCCAGTTTCTTAAAACTATTCAGAATGGCAACCATAACAGAATGGCTGTTGTTACAATAGGGTGGTCCTTGAAATGTTATCAACTTTCTGAAAAATAGATTCCTAAACCTTGTCCTAACTTTAGAGAAGAAAACATGTAACTCAATGAGTCAGAAATTGCTGTTTTCCAAAGTACCAAAAACAATAGCATATAACTCTCTTGCATATATGATGGATTTTAGCAGACAAACCTTTTCAATTGGCTCCTTACTGTACATACACGTTTACATGCAATGTGGGAGATATTCTGGAATCCTCTGGGAAAGCTTGTGCAGGCTTGGATACATTTTAGAAAAGAGAAGGTCTTGTTCTGACCCTGTCTGAGAGTAGGGTCTGTCAAAGCACTGGGCTACTCACTCAGAACTATGGGAGAAACTTATGCAAAATTCCTATTTGAGAACCAGAATAAGACCAACTGAAAGCAGGAAATTTGTAAAAGGAAGAAAGGGAAAGAAGGAAGGAGAAGAAGAGTGGAAGAGATTATGAAAATACAAATGCAAATATAGAAATACTTGTTCAGCAAATACATATGCATAATACTCGTTTACACTTTGTAAAAAAACAAATCCCTTTAAATCTAGGAGTTTAAATCTTGGGTTTTCCTTTCAGAGAATTACAGGGAGGAGTCATTTAGGCAGTGGTGGAATTCAATTTTTTTACTACCGGTTCTGTGGGAGTGGCTTGGTGGACGTGGCAGGGGAAGGATACTGCAAAATCTCCATTTCCTCCCGATCAGCTGGGACTCAGGAGGCAGAGAATAGATGGGGGCGGAGCCAGTCAGAGGTGGTATTTACTGGTTCTCCGAACTACTCAAAATTTCCGCTACCGGTTCTCCAGAACTGGTCAGAACCTGCTGAAACCCACCTCTGCATTTAGGACATCAAATCCAATACCTACTAAAGATAGCAATTTGAATTAAAGCATCCCTTGTAGATAGCTGAACAGCTTTCTATGAAAACATACAGTGAAGACAATTCTTCATCTTCCTAGATGACTGCTGGCTGCCAGCAGTTCGGCAGTTCGATTCTTACTGACTCAACGTTGACTCAGCCTTCCATCCTTCCGAGATCGGTAAAATGAGGACCCAGATTGTTGGGGGCAATATGCTGACTCTGTAAAACCACTTAGTGATGACTGTAAAGCACTGTGAAGTGCTATATAAGTCTAAGAGCTATTGCTATGCTACTGCTATTTATCTTACTGGTTGGACATTTTTCCTAGTATTTCCCTTTGTTTTTCCTTTTGTTTTGAACAAAATAGAATAGTGTGAAGGTTTTCTTTTCTGTGGTTTGGAAACTACTGGTAGAACCTAGAATTAAATTTCCTTTTTTTAACCCAAATCACACTTGATTTATATTAAGTCAGTGACCGACTACAACTCCAAGATTCTTTCCATGCATGATACGTCCAAACCAGGTATCTCCTATCTTTTTAATCTCGTATCTGACTTTTTTTTTCACTAACAAATTATCAAAATTAGCAAGTAGCTATTGCTGGTGAAACCAGATGATAGACAGTTAGTTAATAGATCAGACCTATTAGTTTATGGAAACAATTCCAAACAAACCAAACATATGTGAGAAATGAGTTCTGGCTGCAAGAGCACTGTTGCCATAAGCTCTGCTTCTCCATGCTTCCAGTGATACATGTTTTAGTGTTCTCTAGATGTTTGGCTCTCCAAAACTCAGAACCCATTGCCATTGGCCATACAAATTAGGATTAAGATGAGATGAAATCAAAATCAATTGGAAGGCATCTAGTTGTTTACTCTTCCCCAGTCAATGGGAAATAGGCCATTTCCTTTGCCAGTAACATATACTACAGGAGAACATCATGGAATTCTAAAAGCAAAAAAAGAAAGAAGAAAAAAATCTTACCCCATCTAATTTATAGTCTCAATTTCAGCAGATGAAGGGGAGATGGTAATAAGAGCAAGAATGATAAAACGTAATCAGATATTCTAAGGAATAGAAGGTTTGGGAAACAAAGAAATGTAAGTTTAGTAGCCTCTGCTTCTTCGAGAAAGAAAAGTGGTTTTGTGGACCTATTCTGAGAGCAAATTTTAGACATAAAGCTGCAGCATTTATGGTTGAACTTTGTGAAGTGTTACTACTACTTTATACTACTTTGGTAAGACCACACTTGGAATATTGTGTCCAGTTTTAGTCACGATAAAAAAAAGGAGTTGAGACTCTAGAATAGTTCAGAGAAGAGCAACAAAGATGATTAGGGGACTAAGGCTAAAACATATGAACGGTTGCAGGAACTGGGTATATCTAGTCTAACGAAAAGACAGACTGGGGTGACTTGATAACAGTTTTCCAATATTTAAGGGGCTGTCAGAGAAGAGAAGGTCAATCTATTCTCCGAAGCACCTGAGGGCAGGACAAGATGTAATGGATGGAAATTTATCAAGGAGAGATCCAATCACTAAGGCGAAATTCCTGACAGTGAGAGCAATTAATAAGTGGAAATGACTTGCCTCCTTTGAGAAGAGATTGGATGGTCATTTGTCTGACAGGGGTTGGTAACCTTAAACACTCAGAGAGCCATTTGGACCCGTTTTCCACAGAAAAGAAAACACTGGGAGCCACAAAACTCTTCCCGTGCCTGACTATTTCCTGAGCGGCCACAAAACTAGCATATATAGTTGAATTAAAAGTTCTGTTTTCTTCTGAAACTTTTATTTTCTTGGATTTATCCATGGTTGGCCTACCGGGGGTCGAAAAGCTTAATAAATTGCACGTCGGTGGGTGTCGCAAATTGGCAGTTGTGAGGCATATTTTGAACGACAGGGAGCTGCAGCTGAGGGATTAAAGAGCCACTTGTGGCTCCAGAGCCGCGGGTTGCTGACCCCTGGTCGAGGGTCTCCTGCTTGACCAGGGTGTTGGACTAGAAGATCTCCATGGTCCCTTCCAACTCAGTTATTATATGTTCTGCATTTCTGCTATGTCCTGGATTTTTCTGATAATTTAATACTCTGCTGATATCTTAGCTAAAGTGCTGCAAGGAAAGCATTCCATTAATATCAATCAGTAAATCAAGACCAAATGCACTCTCTTGAAATCAACCATAACTGAGGAAAGTGGGGGAGGCAAAAACATCTTTTCTCATATTGTTTCAAAATAATACTCTGTACTGACTGGGTTAATATTTCCAGCTGTTTTTTCAATTGCCTAGCGAGGCAAAAAAGAAATAACTTTAATTGCAACCTTGATATTCTGGCCCACAGTGTTGCCAAAGCAAATGTTATGCAAAGGTCAGCTTAGAAGAATCTGAGCATCTCAGCTAATTACAGCCACACCAGTAATAAGAAAGGTTTTGCTATTCTGCAATACAGTAAAGAAAAAAAGCTGACTTGGCTGATGGTGAAACTCCAAGAATAATTCTATTCTTACAATGCTACTTCTGTTAATTTATGATAATTTTGGGTTTTGGGTCTGCATTGTTATAAAATACACAACAGGAATCATCACATCTGCTGCAAACCAGGTTAAGAAAACTGCTTTGACTCATAATAGTGGGCACTTTCAACTGATCAGTGAAAAGCTTCACAAACAACAAACTGCAAAGGAAATTTCAGGGACCGATTGCTGTTTTTCATTTCTGAAGTCTCTTTTCTCGACTGAAGTCTGAAACCCTATCCTACTGCCCACCACTCTGAAACAATTTCATCACGTGAAAACCATGATAAATGAAAGCATTCAGGGGATTTTACAAAGTATGTTGCCCAACAATAGAAAAGAAATGATGAAATTTCCATAGCAACAAACAATTTTGCAAACTGCACTCCAGTGATTAAGATGACTCAACATTTTGGAGTGGAAAACCCTGTCAGCTGTAAAAGAAATAATCGTCTGCATGTGTCCAGCAGTCAAGCTGCTCTTATGGACAATAATCTGTTTACTTTTTTATTTACAGTCAAAGAAGGTGGTCTTAAACTACTCAACAAAATTCATAAACCTGAGTTTGTATGCAACACTTGTGGAGTGTAAATCAAAATGCTAATCAAACCAACATTTTTCTTTTCCTGTACTAAGACAATGGTCCTGTGCAAAAGCATGACCTCTCATCATCTGAACGGCAGCTATTTTGAACCACCTTTGATAATATATTAAGGTAGAATAGAAATATCTTTCTGTGTCTGTTTATTTCTTAACAAATCACCTTCTTCCATACACTGCCTTGGGACTTACAAGAGCTATTATTTATAATGTAACTTCTATAGCATATAGCTAATACAATAATCGTTCTTATCACCCATCTCCTCCCACTTATGACTGTATGACTGTAACTTGTTGCTTGTATCCTTACGATTTATATTAATATTGATTGTTTCCTGATTGCTTATTTGTACCCTATGACAACCATTGTGGTACCTCATGATTCTTGACAAATGTATCTTTTCTTTTATGTACACTGAGAGTATATACACCAAAGACAAATTCCTTGTGTGTCCAATACTTGGCCAATAAAGAATTCTATTCTGTTCTGTTCTATTCTATTCTATTAAGTATGGAATAAATAAAATCTAGTAACAACACTTTTTCTCAATTCGTCAAAGACATTACTATTTTCTCAAAGAAGATGAAACAATCAGTGAAACAAATGACAAATAAAGTATAATGTTACAGCGTTCAGAATTTTAACATGCTCTACAGATGTTCCTCTTAAACTATTTTCTGGACAATATTTGGTTAGTAATAACCAGCCAGCATATTCAGTTATCTAATTTATTATCAGTATAAATGTTGTGTTCAACACTCTGAAGTTCATTGTTGTCTGTGTATTTGTAATACGTATTGCAAAAGGGCAAAATGTAACATTTTGAAATAAAAATGAATAAAAATAATAATCCATGCTTCATGCTGAATACATTTAAAGAATGGTTCTGAAAAATATATGTCAACAAGAATGAGTGTTTATTGAAGTGATGCCCACTTGTAAAGTATTGTTCAAACTTACTTTGTTCTGATTATCTGGAGATAAACTTCTAAAAAGTTTTCTGCCCTGTTTGCCAGCATTCCAAATGGTGAAGGATGTCCAATTACTAAGAATTCTCTCCTCTAGAAAAAAGACTCTGTGTGTCCAGATGGTCTCCCTGAGAATTATACAAAACAAGAAAAAATATTCAACATTTAGACACAGTGTAATGTTGCAGTAAATAAAACACATACATACTGTATGTGTGTTGTGTATATGTGTATGTATACATAATACATATACATATATGTATATATGTGTATGTATATTCTTATCTCTATTTGTGTATTGCCCAGATGAAAGTGCTTATCAATATTATTTGTATACTACATTTACTTGCTTTTACAAGTAAAATAGATGGTCAAGCAGTAAGTAGAACAACCTAAACTTTGCCTCCCCCAAATTGGGGAATTGGGCAGGCTTATTTTTTTCACTTGATGTATTTGTCATCCTCCTGTTTAGATTGAATGCTGAAGACTATTTGCTGGTTACTTGCTATGGTTTAAATTATATTTCATTTCCTTGTTTGTGTTTTATCATATGAAGATATGGTCAAAAGCATAATCAATGGAGTGTTTTACATTTACATCACCTTACAGGACTATCAGTCAAAATGTAAATAGACAGAACCCTGTTAGATACGTACAAAATATTGCACAAGGGTTTTTGCTGTCGGTCATCACCAATATTACATTGTCAACTGAGTAGCTGACCAAGCTTCCCCAAATGTAGCACTTTTTGATATTTGACAAATTGTTTGCAACGTTCAAGAAACAAAACAGCATACTTTTTCACATTTGACACTCTGAAATCTCAGTAGCATGGCAACAATATTTATAATCAATATTCTCAGCATACACTTCTGCATGACAATTAAAATTAATTTCCCTTTCTTGCTACAAACACTTGAAAGAAGGACAGAGACCTCTTTACAATAAATAAAATGCTGACAATGTAAAAGCCAAAAACAACATGCAGCACATTATAAAGTTCATTAGTGAAGTTGTGACTTGGCACTACTGCTACTGCTACTGCTAAATTCTAAGTTTAATAATAAATTCTACAAACCGGCAGATGTCTTTTTATTCAAGTGTGTTTTTATGTCTGAACTTTCAAAATAAAATTCCATTATGTCATATATAAACATAAGATAACATAAGCAAATGCTTAGACCTATCCGAAATATTGAATCCATATGGCTGTGGAACTGTAACAAGGAAACATCTGCAAAGGGAGAAAATGGGTCAGGATTATCAATTTTAACTGCCCCCTCAACAAATTTTGGGGGTGGGGAGTTGTTTTGGGTTTTTTTGCATTTAGTTCCTTTCAACAAACTTAATAAAAAGAGTTTTGTTTGGTTTTCAATAACTTGTTTTGTTTGGGCTCATTTCATACCATCTTAGATACCTCTTTATCATAATTACATTTTGTTTATTTTCTTAAGCAATCATTCCCATAATAAATGCAATATTTCAAAGTCATATTGTCTAGGGCTGTGATGGCAAACCTATGGCACACGTGCCATAGGTGACACGCAGAGCCATATCTGAGGGCACGCGAGGCATTGCCCTATGTCAGCTCCAGCGCGCATGTGCGCAATGGACAGCTGATTTTCAGCCTTCTGGAGGGTGGGGTGGAGGCCGTTGTCGCTCTCCCCAGGCTTCAGGAAAGCCTCCAGAGCCTGTGGATGGCGAAAAACGGACCCAACAGGCCTACCGGAAGTTTGGAAATGAACTTCTGGTTGGGCCGTTGGGCCGTTTTTCGCCCTCTCCAGGCTTCAGGAAAGCATGTGGGGGGGGCAGCATGGGGAGTTTGTGCGCGCATACACAGGGGGAGGGCATTGCATTATGGGTGTGGGCATGCATGTGCACACTATCTCGCACGTGTGCGCCCTTTTGGCACCTGAGCAAAAAAAGGTTCGCCATCACTGGTCTAGACTCTAGGGTAACAAACAAAAACAACCTCATCAGAGTTTACACCAACAGTTTACACCAAATATTCCTTCATTATACTCAACTAAAGTTCCAAATCAAATTTAGCAATGATTGCTAATGGAAAGATATAATAAATTAACTTCCAATCAAGTTAAAGGTTGCATACCAAAATTTCATGCTGGCTGTGGATACATGGATTACATAAACCTATAGATACTCCTCATCATATAACCACAATTGAACCCAAAATTTCTGTTACTAAGTGACCTTTATTGTCAATGCACAAAATGTATACAGTGAGATTGGATGAGGCTCCCCCAAACACAAAATACATCTCAGTGAAAGAGATGAGTGAAAGAGATAAGAGATGAGATAAGAGATGAAAGAGATAAGAGATGAAAGAGATAAGAGATGAGATAAGAGATGAGTGAAAGAGATAAGTGAAAGAAGGAGAAAAAATACCCTAACCAGTGGTGGCCAACCTTAAGCATACCATGCACCAATTTTTTCATAGACGAGTTCAGATGCGCCAACTCAACTCAACCAACTCAAGCATGTTTTTTACCTTCTTACTTTCACATTTGGGATTGTAAAATAGGGATAGGGGTAGGATCTGCTTTGCTTAAGGGAGGAAAAGGAATAACTCAATCATGCAATTAAATTTTCTTTTGCACTGTAATGGATAACAGGAATTTAAGCATAGAAAAGTATAAAACTAAAAAAAAGTGAAAAAGAACAAATAGATCACAAGTACATACGTCGTATCACACAGAATATCAATTATGTAGAATTTGAATTCTATGTTCGCGTCAAGAAAAAGTAGTGGCGCTCTTCTTTGACAAACGTAATATATTTAATCTTGAATCTGTCTTTCAATCACTCTCAATACTAAAACCACGCTAGTACACTCAATAAAACACTGCTTCAAACTCCACACCACGATGGCTCACTCAGAACTGACTGACCATATTGAACGCTCGCCACTCATTCGCATGTGACTTCAAACACATGATGTGTTGCTAGTGTGCTGTGTTTGCGATCGTTTGAGCAGGAACACGCAATGGCAACACCGATAAAAATATCTGTACGTTTGTAAACCTGCCTAAAGTAACATCTCACAAGTTCCATTCTAAGTTTCAGACACCGAGAAGTTGAGAGCCGAGGTGGCGCAGCGGTTAGAGGCAGTACTGCAGGCCACTTTAGCTGACTGTGATCCGCAGGTCAGCGGTTCACATCTCACCGGCTCAAGGTTGACTCAGCCTTCCATCCTTCCGAGGTAGGTAAAATGAGCACCCAGATTGTTGGGGGCAATATAAATATACATTGCTTACTGGTGTAAACCGCTTAGAGAGTGCTTGCACTGTGAGGTGGTATATAAATCTCACAAATAAATAAATAAACATTACCGAAGGCTGTACGAATTGAACTGAGATCACTTTGTTGTTGAAAATATTAAGATGGATTCAGTTATGACACCTATTTAAAAAAATAAGTAGGCGCAAGGATGCAATGCACCACTTGTAATCATCCAATGCGCCACGTTTGGCGCATGCGCCACGGTTTGGCCACCCCTTCCCTAACCCAATAGATCATACTAACAGACACACAATCCTATATACATATACATATATGTGCATAACATTATATTACATTATATTATATTGCACCAGTGTAGACATGTTGCACGCTATGCTGGCCCTGCAAGTCTATCACAGCAAATAGTTATGGTGTTACACTGCAAGTCTAACAGCCCATGGATAGAAGCTATTTTTCAGCCTGTTCGTTCGACTGGCTATATCTGCTTCTATATCTCCTGCCCGATGGTAGGAGAGTAAAGAAGTGCTGGCCCGGGTGTGAATCGTCCCTGAGAATTTTCCTCACCCTGCTAAGACATCGAGTCCTAGCAATTTCATCTAGTGAGGTCAGGGGACAGCCCATGATATTTTGTGCTGTACTCATCACCCTTTGTAATGTCTTTCTATCCGCGGCTGTCAAGCCAGCATACCATACCGTGATGCAATATGTGACGACGCTTTCTATCGTAGACCGGTAGGTGGTGGTCATCAGTCGTTGTTCCACCTTGCTTTTCTGCAAGATCCTGAGGAAATGGAGTCTCTGTTGAGCTTTCCTGACCACCTGGATTGTATTATTTTTCCAGGTGAGATCTTTACTAAGATGAACTCCCAGGAATTTAAAAGAGAAGACACTCTCCACACAGCCCCCTCCCCCCTTGATGAAAAGTGGGGTAGGTTCCTCTCTCTTCTTCCGGAAGTCTAGCAACATCTCCTTGGTCTTGCTGATGTTTAGGTGCAAGTTGTTTTCTGAGCACCATGTGGATAACTTCTGGACCTTTTCCCTGTATGCTAATTTGTCACTTTGTATGGTGATATCATCTGCAAACTTGATAATCACATTGGATGGGTCATTTTACCACCTTTCTTGCAACAGTTGTTAAGTGAATCACTGCAGTTGTTAAGTTAGTACCACGGGTTGATGAATGAATCTGGCTTCCCCATTGACTTTGCTTGTCAGAAAGTCACAAAAGATGATCACATGATCCCGGGACATTGCAACCGTCATAAATATGAGTCAGTGCCAAGCTTCTGAATTTTGTCATTATAACTTTGAATGGTCACCAAATGCACTTTTGTAAGTCAAAGACTATCTATATTTAATAGCCTTAGCTTCCTTAATATATTTTTGTTCAATAAGATTTCATTTTTGGAACCTCAAAAATTAATTTATTTTGCAGCATATATCCAACTTTCCCCATCCTTATACCCTCCCAGCTAGCATGGCTGTTGATTGTGCTAAACTGGAAACAAGGCATTGTTGTGACCCTAACATGTCCAGACTGACAGGTTAGTAGAAGCTATTTTATAATCTATAGCTAGTTGATAAACTCTAATCAACAGTTTTCTGAATTGGGTTTTTAGTGTAATTCAGTATTTCTTTGGGCACATCTTTCCTCCTACTGATTGAAATGGAAGATAGGGTCTAAGCAAAGCTTTTCTGTCCTATGTCTAAATGTGTCCTATGTCCTATGAAGATTTGCCTAGCCTCAATGTATTGCTTTTCCAAACTTACTGGACCCAGGCTACAAAGACCTTAACTATCACTGAAAGAGACTTACAGATATGGCTGGTGCTCTACCTAAATTTCCGTCCTATTCTCCCTGACCAGATAGCTGAGATAATCTCTAAATTGTCCTGGGAAAACTCTAAGACTGTAGAGTTGGAGGTGCCTGAACAGAGTTAGTTCAGGATTTCACAGTCTCTTTGTGAGATATAGGATTATATATACTATGTGATCTAGTGCAAATAACTAGTCATTAAATGCAATGACAGTACTAACAATGTGTTGAAAAAAAGACAACAGAATTACTTCTTGGACTGTAAATTGTTTTAGAAATCCAAGAAATTCATAGTAACATTTAAAGTAAGATAAAAACAGAATACATAGAAAGGGAATTAATCTGAAGAGAATTATGGAAAGGAGAAAGAAGAGTAGCTCCCTTATTTCCTGAAATGTCTCTAAATGCCAAAAAGTTGGGATAAATAGTAAAAGAACATTTTTCTGATAATTGTTTGAAATATTTCCAAAAGTTGCTCACAGATAGAATCAAAATGCTGGAAGGATAAAACACAATTCTTATGTCCCTACATTATAAAACTGAAACTTGTCTTGGATTATGAAATATGGTCTTTACTGGAAGCATCTGTAAAGAATGGAGAAGACAGTATTTCTATCACCATAAGAGCAACAAAGACATGTCTAAGCTAGCTTACTTACTCTTGTCAAGATTCTTTGATTCTTAACAGAAATTTCCTCATTGTTTAAAATTTAATTCTGCCTTAACAAATGATTGTGGCTTTTGCCAAACTCCTTGATGTGGGAAAGTGGGAATTGGGACAAGACCAAGTAATCAAATTCTTTGACTTTTCACCTACAGTAAAAATTTGTGTAGTACTCTCCTCTCTAGAGACAAATGTCTAACTATACTATCGGCTAGCCAAGCCTATTAAAAATTACTCCTTAGTAATTCAACTTTATTTAGTTCTCATTATTATCTGTTTAAGTGAATACCTGAACAATACTTTTAAGGCGCAATCTGCACCAATCACCACTACTCCAGGCAAAAAGTAGCTGGAGGAAGCAGCACAGACTATTAAAAAGGCTCTTCTCCCTGTGCCGCAGTTCTAATCAGGATGGGAGCTGCCAGGGATGACTTATTATCATGAAAATATAAACTCACTGTTCCCATAGAGAGTAGTTTGGCCCTTAAGGAATTGGGTTCCTGTACTGAAGCCTAAATGAGGTGAGGTAAGGAAGAAAATATGTATCTAAATTTGCACTCTGGCCCTCACATGCTCTTTTCTGTAAGGGTTAAGCCAGAAAGTCTGTACCATGAAGCTTTATCTTGGGAATATTTTCATAGCTTCAGGTTGTGTCATAAGGACAAACAGTGGGTGGATCTTCAGTTCATGCAGAGAAGTGTGTGACTGAGCCTTCAGGCTAATTACATGATAATTACAGATGTGAGTTCTGTGAAAACCTGTAATGAGTGCATCTTAATGTTACTAATATTGGTAAAATATGTTGCTTAAGGAGTGTCAAAAGACAGAGATGATTTAGGGGTTTCCCCTTAGGGTTTCCGGTTCACCTAGGTTGTCTTGTACACTGAGAGCTGTTCCCAGGGCCAGTAGCTGGGATTCCTGCCTTGGGGGATAAGGGAATGCCATTTTCCCAGACTCCCAGAGCCAACACAGGTGCAAGGAACTGCAGCAACTTGCAAGCAGCAATTAAAGAACTGTTTGAAACAATGTGAAACTAAAAGCAGTTCTTAAAAAGTTACATAAACCACCTCCAGAGAAGATTCTCACTGGTTAATTTCAATTTTCACACGAATTTCATAGCTAGAAGCAATAGTAGTATGTCATGAGGACCAGTTGGAGTGCCAAACTGGGGCTCCACAGTTTATAATCTTGATGCAAAGTAACTTTAAATTATGCTAAAGGGAGAAGATATTCTTTGCAAATTCTTGCATTCTTTTAATAATTTTGATGATCAGAACCTAACCAGGCAGATCAGAACACACTTTTATTATATTTCTGTTGGTTTATTACACTGACTTTGTATAGTGAAATCACATCAAAATTAAAAATATGAATATCACACACACCCCATTTTAGAAATGGAACTGGAAAAATAAGGGCATATGCCCCATCAAATCTTTTTACTAACAAAATACTCAAAAGCAGTTAGGAATGAAAGGCAAAGAAAGACAATTGAATCTTTTCTTGGGATTACTAATAAAATAAAAACTCTCTATTGATAATCCAAACTCTATCTTGGCACCACTCTAGTCTTAACGTGCAAGCACTCCAGTTAAAAAACTAGAAAAAGATGGATATGTTTTAATAAATGTATTCCAGAATGAAAGTTTTTTTCTTAATTATGTCGTCTAGACTATTTAGAAGACATATAACAAATTTCAAATGTTTCAAATTCAAATTCCTCCTTTATTAAATACCAGCATTGATATACAATGTGGAAAAAATAATTATATGTTTATTTTTAATTCATGGCTTTTAATTCCTCAGCATGTAACTTAATATTAAAATAACCACAGCTGTAGAATGGAAAAGAAGGTTCAGAAAAGGCCCTAAAACTATTATTATAATGATAATATATTTTATGCATAGATATAGATATATAGATACATTATACAGATAAAATATAATGTAGTATGCATTATAATGATAATAATGAAAAGCCAGCTGATCTAGTGGTTAAGACACCAGGCCAGAAATCAGTAGACTGAGTTCTAGTCCCAACTTGAACATGAAAGCCAGCTAGTGACTTTGGGTCAGTCACTCTTTCTCAGCCTAACCCATCTCACAAGGCTGTTCTTGTGCGGAAAATAGGAGCTGGAAGGAGTATTAGATACATTTGTCACCCTGAAAGCAATAACATGTCATATAAATAAAATTACATTACTGTGCTTGGCGACCCTCAAAGTCCAAATATGTTATTGGGTAGGCTAAAATATATTTTCAATATTATTAAGTGATAATATTAAAATATTTGTAAGCAGGCAGAAAAATTTATGATTACGTTGTTTCTATTAATTATATTCATACTACTTCAGTTAGATTGTACCATAGGCAGTGAGTTCTACCCCACCTAGCGATTCTGCTGGATACGGCCTGCCCATCAGGGTGGTGCTGAGCTGAACACAGACCAAACCAACATCAGGCTCAGGCAACAAGATAGTCAGTCTTTTTTTTTTTTTTGTCACAATGGATCTACAGCCATCTCGCTCCTAACGCTTTAAACTCAATGTAAATCATTCTAAACTTGACTGTAAAAAATATGATTTCTGTAATAGAGTTGTCAAAGTCTGGAATGTCCTACCTGATTCAGTTGTCTCAGCTACAAATTTTCAGTTTCAGTCACAAATTGACTTCCATGGACCTTACTTCATACTTAAGTGGTCAGTAGAGGGGGCGTGCATAAGTGCACTAACGTGCCTATCGTCCCTGTCATTGTATTTTTATTCTCTTATTCTTGTTCTCATTTTTGTTTGACAAATTCCAATATAAAAATATAAAAATATAAAAATATAAAAATAATATAAAAATAATATAAAAATAATATAAAAATATAAAAATATAAAAATATAAAAATAATATAAAAATAATATAAAAATATAAAATATATATATATATATATATATATATATATATATATATATATATATATATATATATATATATATATATATATATATATATATATAAATAAATAAATAAATAAATAAATAAATAAATAAATAAATAAATAAATAAATAAATGCAGACATGACCCATATGCTACATTTGATCGCGCGAGATGGCATTCAACAATCCGAAAAGTGGACCCTGCACCTGCGGGAATAATGCTAGGAAGATGATGATTGATGGTTTTGATTCTGTCATCACAAAGTCCATGCCATTTAACAGGATATCCCAAAGCCTCTACCACAGGAGACTATGAGAGTGAGGCTTTTCCCTTCTTCTCATATCCTTTTTGCCTTTCAGTAATCTATTCTATAGAACAAATTAATCATGGGAATTCCCAGAAGGGGAAAAACAGTAATTTATTCCTACATTTAAATGTTGCAAATGTATAAAACGTAGCTCCTCCACTAGCCAATCAGACATTAACTTCTTTTCCTCTTGCAATGGGAATTGCAAAATTAGATAAATACTATTAGATTAGTAAATTAAATAAATAGTTTCTGCCTGTGGGGCATGTCGGCTCTGACAAAGTATGATTAGAACACTGATAACTTAGGCTGATTGCTATCTTTGCTGAAAATATTAGATGGCACACCTTTCTTCAAACAATCTATATTCTTTAGTAATTGTGATCGAGATTAATTTCTGAAGATACATGTACTAAAAGACGGATTGTTTAAATATGATTATATACCTACATTTCAATCTGAAATCGTATATTCCAAATACTTGATTTCAAGTATTATGTTTCTCTTTCAAATTCCAGATATTACCTAAATTAGCCAAATCAGTTTTAACTTTATTTATAATACTTGCACAGGTGTCACTGTTGGAGGTAAATGATTTCAACTGAGTACTATCAAGAAAAGAAATTAGCTGAACATTAGCTATGAGAATCTGCCCTGAGAGACATAAAAGCAGAGCACTTCAGCACCACACCTATTATGAAATTTGAAAATTCCTGTACAAGGTTGCCTTCAGGCATCTGTAAGGATTCCTAGGGAAAACTGCTTGCCTATAGATATAAATGGATATAATTCAAATAACTGAGTGCAGTGCAGTAAAGCTCCACGTTGTTCTTAAAAAAAAGCATTGTTATTAAAAGTTACAATTAAAAAGATGAAAACTAATACAAACTATAAGAAAAAAAGAAAAAGAAAAAAGGAAGTGAAGAAAAGAAAACAATAGAAAGGAAAAAATAAGAATATGGTAAATAAAAATATAAAGTAATGAATTCTTCATTACAAGTATAAACGATTTTAGTAAATTATCACTTTTCTTAAAATGCAGCAAATAATCTCTTCTTCCCATATTTTATGGAAGCATTCTAAATAAATCTATTGGGAGAAAATTGCTTTAAACATTTTGGAGCTAAAAATGGTCAAAAGGGAGATGCCTTCCTTGCTTTCAAGCAAACCACGAATTCTAAAAAAGGGGCAAACTTTATAAGAGCAAACAGCCAGTGACTCTGTCCAGAATTTTTGACCAGCATTTTTCAATGGAACTATTCTTTTAACGAAAACCAATTGATGACTCCAATTTTCACCCTTCAAGTATTATGAATCCTGACTATAAGAGAGTGAAGACTGTGAAGTTCAATGCATTCTTGAAAATATATCTGTTTAGGTCAGACAGAGTTAATCCAGGTGATTCCCTCAAATTCTATCTCTCAATGGTGGGACAAAACATTATCAGTGAGATATCAAAAATAGCCAGTCAATCACAAGGAAGAACTAATGCCATAAACTCTAATCTCTACCACATGTTTTTTGGCACAAAACAGAAGCTCAATGATATTTCTGTTCAGCATTCCGACTTCTTACCCAGTGTTAGCTAATGTACATCTTTGTAGACCAGTCAATCCTTCCAATTCTGTGGAGATACCCTTTTATGGCTTTTTTAGGTGTCTGAAAGCTAGATGTATGATCCTTGGGTCAATTAGGCATCTGACATTCATGGGCTTAACCCTCTGTATAATTAGACCTCTAGATGAGCTCCCTGATCTTGTAGATTAGTATTAGTGTTTCCCTCACAAGCTTGTTGAGAGGGGACGATAATGCTATATGTTACTACTAACTCCTGAGAAAAGGTTGTCAGGCTGAAGCCAGATTTTATTAGAGACTTTGGCCTGCCACACTTGATGCTTAGAATGTATTCTTGCTGTGGGAACTTGGGAGGGGCTGTTGCATGAGGGATGTAGAGATGTAGCCATAACAAATTCCTTCTAGATTCTCAAGGTCATCCTTTGTTCAGCACCTGCCCAGAAGCTGATGGGAGTAACGGATACGTTGGCAAAAGACAACTGATCAACTTGTTGAACTTGTGGATGTGGGGGCAAAGGAATGAACTTTAAACTGGGTGGAGAAACCCTCGTAGCTTTAGATTCGGGTTTCTCACAGATGTGCCAACATGGCTCTGTTAATAAATTGGAACTTTGAGGAATACTTTGCCTCGGACTCTGGTTTAGTTTTGGATGCTATTTGGAACCCTGACAAAGGTAGAACACAAATCTAGCAAATTAATAAAATAAATAGGCCACTGACCAGTACAAAGAAAAATTTTATCCTGAAATCAGTGACACAATGGAAATAGTCAATGGAAATACAACAGCATTAAATAGACATCAGTCAACACAGTGGTCAAAAGAGCACATAATCATTTGGTTTATGTTTCACGGTCTTTTTATTGTTATCAATGAATAATAGAACATGTAGAGATAATTGGGGCTGAGGTTCTGAAAATCTAAAAGACCTAAAAGTCTCTGCACAGATCTGTCTTGGCCCTTTTCATTGTAGGAACCCAGTTAGGAAGAGGAACAATCTGAAGGTTTTATATACTGACTTCCATAGCTTTCCCACACACACAATTAGAAGGGAAAAGGAAAAGTTTCTCAGACAGAATAAAGACTGCACTAAAAGGCATGACTTAAGTACTGCCATGCTAGTATTCCTTTTCAGATCATGAGCTCCATCGCTAAAATATATACAATTGTCACATTATATAATTGGACCTGAATGTTTCAAGAATTGTATTATTAATAAAAAATAATCAACACTCAGTATGTTTGTCTTACATTGGGGAAATATTTTTCCCAAAGTTGAAATATGTTATTCATTTCAGAACTAATAAACATGGGAGGGAATAAGGGAAATAGGGGGAGAAAGAAAGAGATAATGGAAGCTTCGTATTTGTCTGTGTACAGAACCCATCTGAAATTGCTTTGTGCCATTTTCACATTCTGCAAGTATGCTGTAATCCAGGGGTCTGTGCCATACAGTCTTGTAAAATGGACTTAACAGCTTGCTGTTAATTCATAACAAATCCATTTCCAATAAAACATTTTTCCCACAGAAGGGGATAACTGTCTTCCAAATAGTTTGAAATATCATTAGAAAAGGTTGCAAAAATTCTAAAATCGTATCACATACTGAACAATACGATATCATTTAAGTAGTAATAGGAAGTCAAATTTTTGCTTTCCACTCTCTATATTCCTTCCTTGTGGTGATCAAACTCTAGTAAATTGTTTGTTACATTTTACAAACTTATCTCAGTATTTATTTATTTTATTTATTTATTTTATTGCATTTATAGGCCGCTCAATCCGTTAAGGACTCAGAGCGGCTAACAGCAATACAAGAGAAACAATAAAATCAGATAAAAGGTTAAAACAGTAAAATTAAAACATTATCAATAAGGAACAACCAATCATCCATCCACAATCACTCATGGGCCCACCCAACAATACATTCATTGGGCCCAGGCTTGCCGAAATAGCCAGGTCTTAAGGGCTTTTCTGAAGATCAATAGGGTAGGGGCTATCTGGATCCCGGATCCCGGGGGGGAGTTGATTCCATAATGTGGGGGCTGCCACAGAGAAGGCCCTCGATCAAGGTCCCGCCAGTCAACATTGTCTAGCTGACGGGACCTGAAGCAGGCCCACTCTGTGCGATCTAACCGGTCGCAGGGAGACATGTGGTAGTAGACAGTCCCGAAGATACTGTGGCCCTGCACCATATAGGGCTTTAAAGGTAATCACCATAACATATGGATACAAAGAACCAGAAAAAAAATCACTGATACTCAACAACAGGTGTTGGGCAAAAAAATCATTATTTTCTTTTTTTTATGTGCAAAATTTTATGTGCAGAATCTTAGCAAATCTCAGCAAATGACTGAAACATTTAAAGCATGTCTCCATTTTTGATCAAATTTGGAACATTAGTTTTGGAATCTCCATAAACTCTACAAAGATGGGCTTTTTAGGCTTCAGTCTCTGTAAAGAACTCTGCATGGTCTCTGCACTTTTGTGAACAAATACCAGTAAGCTGTACAATTGATTTAAAACTCAATATCCCGTGATATTGAGTTTACTTAGTTGATATAATAGAAAAAGATCTTAAACTCAGTTCTAAAGGTCTAGGACAACTTGCCATGACCAACTCGCCACTGCCAACTCACTACGAGACAATTCAATGCAAGATAACTGTACTCTAGACCCATTCCTCTCTTAATATTATCAGTAATATTAATATTATTATTAATATAACTAATAATGAAATCCCAATGATTTTAATAAAACTAAGAAAGGCAGATGGTCACCTTAATAATATTAAGAGATATTAATATCTAGCGTACAGTTATCTCGCATTGAGTTGTCCCATGGCAAGTCGTCCCACGGTGACTTATCTGTAGCAAGTTGTCTCGTGGTGACTTGTCTGTGGTGAGTTAGCCAATTCTACAGTTCTAGTGTAGAATCACATGGAAAGCTTACTGTCAGGTGAAAAAGAATGGATCCACATATGAGAGTTCAACCTAACTACTTTATTGTATTCTGCCCATAATATAGGAAACTCCCTGGACTGCTTGTCTTCCCTTGGGAGCTGATAGATACAGTTTCATGGAGATTAGGTGAGGTCAATGATTCAAGGCTAACTCACTGCTTGATTCCTCCTCCCTGCCTGCTGGGTGTTTCCCAAAACAGACAACTAAAATGATTAAAGCCAGAAAGCAGTCAGGTGAAATGTTTATAGGATCGGATCATAGCTGCATCCATAATAACTAATTTTAGGGTTAAAAGATATGTTTTGAAAAAATTTAACTAACATACTAAAAATAATTTGAGACCACAGTTGTTGAGCATCACACAACTTACAAGTTTAAAAAAATATTGTAACTTTGCAAGCAAATTATCCAAAGAAAATCCTCTATTGCAGTGTTTTCCAACCTTGGCAACTTGAAGATATCTGGACTTCAACTCCCAGAATTCCCCAACCAGCATTCGCTGGCTGGGGAATTCTGGGAGTTGAAGTCCAGATATCTTCAAGTTGCCAAGGTTGGAAAACACTGCTCTATTGTTAGGAGATAAACGTATAAACCCTTACTTAATACTCCAAGACATTTGATACAAAACATGACTTACTCTAAAACTGCGTTAGTGGCTGCCTGCGCATGGTAACGATACAGGAGGAGGCACTTATCAACTCGAAACACTTTTCCACCTTTTCGAAGATGTTCATAAAAGAAGAGCAGATCCTCTGGGGTCCCCTGCAACAGACCATACTTTGTGCAAATCAAAATAACTTGATACAGTACACTATTATCTTTTAACACCTATAGCAATATAAGTCTAATATAATGTATTAGAACCTATGAATACATTTATTTAATGGATCTTCAGAAATATTTTCTACAGGTAATCTGTAGTAAAGGCAATGAGAAAACTTTACACTACTGGAAATATTTGAAAAAAAATGATTTCTGAGAGCAAAAATACTCCTCCCTCAAATCTTTAAAGAACATAATATAGCTTTGCACTATGAAATTGAGAGGAACTATGAGAAACCACTACTTTGGCAAAAATACCATAAATGTCACCCAATCTTGACAAGAATAAAAAAATTGAGTACTCTAAATTTCCATGATCATTTCAGGATGTGAGATGAAATGTCAATAAGAGCCATGTATACCATCTTTCTTCATATCAGACACATAATTTCAAAATCCTATTCTCAAATTCTATCCATTATTTCATATAAATGAAAATAATCAATAACTTCTGTTTGAAAATAGCAACAGTACAGTCATGTGACAATGTAAAACAAATCATATAATCCTCAAATATTTTCAAGATATTGTTCATTTTTAAACCTACTCTATTACCAAACTGTCATGAGACCATGCTATGTAAACAAATTTGGTTTATAGAAAAGACATACAAGATTAGTAGCATTACACTCAAAATGAATCATAAAACTAACACATATGTTAGGTGGCTAAAAAATAGTGGGCAGAATATCAGAGGGTTCCAGAAGGAGGAGATAGAAAGCATAGCATTCTGTTTTGTTGAATTCTCAGTTGTTCTAAACACTTTTTCATCCTAAAGTGTTTCGTAATAGTCCTAAGAATAATTATTTAATTTACAAATTGCTGCTTAACTCCCAACTTCATTCTTCATATTTTTATGCTTTATTTTTATTGCTCACAAGTAAGCAGCGCCAAGATCCTTTCTTGCTAAAGAGTAAAGCTAAATTATTTTAAATGAAGAGTAGTTAAATAAAATTCAATTATGAAAACATATAATATGTTGCATTTTGTTTGATTTTGGGCATTCTATATTGAAGACAAAATAATTACATCAAATGACCAAGTCTTCTCTTCAGTTTTTTTACTGCATGGGACTTTAGTTTTGGATAGATGGATGGATGCCCAATATAGAAACAAGCAAAAAATGATCAGAATTATTTAAAAGAAACTCCCACCAGAAAACTGACACAGCTTAACAACATCTCTTGAAATTTTTGTAATTTGTGAATCTAAATTCTAACCACTTTTTGCATTCCAAAGCCTTTTGTGTAAATATTTAAAGGATCTGTAGTATTAACTACAGTCAAGGCTATGGTTTTCCGAGTTGCAATGTATGGCTGTGAAAGTTGGACCATAAAGAAGGCTGAGCGCCAAAGAATTGAGGCCTTTGAATTACGGTGCTGGAGAAGACCCCTGCGAGTCCCTTGGACTGCAAGGCGATCAAACCGGTCAGTCCTAGAGGAGATCAACCCTGACTGCTCTTTAGAAGTCCAGTTCCTGAAGATGAAACTCAAATACTTTGGCCACCTAATGAGAAGGAAGGACTCACTGAAGAAGAGCCTAATGCTGGGAACGATTGAGGGCAAAAGAAGAAGGGGACAATAGAGAATGAGGTGGCTGGATAGAGTCACTGTAGCAGTTGGCGTGAGCTTAAATGGACTCCGTGGGATGATAGAGTACAGGAAGGCCTGGAGAAACGTTGTCCATGGGGTCACAATGGTTCGGACACAACTTTGCGATTAACAACAAAGTATTAACTAATCTAACCTAACCTAACCTAACCTAAACTAACTTAAACTTAAAAGCTCAGTTCCACTTTTATCTTAGTGTTCATGTTTGCCAAGAGGCAAAGGCAGAAGCAAGGGGAACTACAAAAACTGACATTATCTAATTTAAACCCAAAGAAGCAGCTTAATTTGAAAGATTTTGTATAGATCATGTCTAACTATATTGTTCAGCTTTTTATCATTCAAGGGTTTTCTGGGCTTATTACCCTGCAAGTATTTTACCATGGATGATTTGGTAATATCCCTTCTTCATGATTCAGCTGCATGATTCTCTCTGAGATCTAATATTCAGATATTATTCTGAGTATATGTAATTCTTATACAGGAATTGAATACTAATATTTTGGGATGCCATTTTCACAGTACTGTATACAGATAAACAACTACCGGTAGTAAGTATGAAGGGACATAAAAATTGGTTTCCGTAGGAGCCACAGATACCACAGATGCAATACTACTGATTGAAAAAGTCTGCTTATTTTTTGCCATTGGGTAGGAAGAACTGTGTAATGACTCAGCTGCAGCGTTCCATTAACCTCTGCAATATTTAATGCTGAAAAGAAGTATCTTACATAGGGTTCTATCAGGTTTACTAATAAGGGTATTAAAGAATTTAGCAGAGAATAATGAATGCTTGCAGTGGGAATGTGAAAAACAACATAACCACCAGATAAAGAAAACACCAGTTTCTTCAACCTACATTCTAGTGAGATTTATTCTTCCCTTGTGCTCAACATTGTGGTGATGCTATATCAATGGCAAAATTTAACCTGGCTTCTGTTCTTCATGTCATGCTCCAAGTTAAGTCAAGCTAACCACATGGTTCTAATTACAAAGCAACCTGCTGCCCAAGTTTTTGTGTGTGTATGTGTTTATGTTGCCACATGCATATTTGTAGAATTTATTACACCATATGCCATTCCCAGTGCTTACATATTTCCCCATTCAAACTATTACTTTCACTAGATTCTCTAATCAAGAATACTGTGATTTAAATGTTCTGTGACTTATTTCGGCACCAATGTATGGAAGTGCTACTTTAAAATATGTATATATTTCCATGCCAAAATGGAAAGGGGCCCACTTCAAATAAAAAGGGTTACAAATTTGAAAAGCATGGTTACCATAAAAAGGAAACAATGAATAGCTTGGTAGTTACATATCAATGAACTACCAATTAACAGCTTGGTAGTTATATATCTTCAGAAACAAATACTGCTACTGATATGTTACTTGTGATCAGGATAAATACCTATTCAAAAAGAAGTGTAACACTTCAAAGCAACTTTAACACAAAGAACATCTACTGAGAAAATGTGCTCATTGGGAAGGTACAGCAGAATCAAAAGCACATTAAATTGGTAGAATTAAAAATATCAGCCTAATATTGACTTTTAGAACAAGACAATCTCTTCCATGCAGAATCCTCGAAAACACCATTACAGTCAGGGAACACAGGTCAAGGTATATTTGTATCTGAACAGTTATCACCATAACACTCATATATCTACAACTTGAATTCACTTATCTGTACTATTTCTTAACAGATCACAGGGTCCTACTTTTCTATTTGCTTACAGACGCATGCATGCATAAGGAGGCCAATGACCAATGTAAATTATATTGGTCCAATCTCAAAGCAGGAAATTTGTGATAAAGTTATAATTGCTTGGTTGTTTTGAAAAACAAAGTTAAAGGATTAACCTCCTGAAACAAAAATATGTGAGCAGCCACAGTTTACTTGGAAAGGAAGAAAGATCAAGCAAAGGATTGGATTAATTACTCCAGCATGTTTAACAACATACTATTAAGGTATGCTGTTAAGAAGGGCTGTTTTAAAGAAATTTATAAGCATAATTTATTTCGCTTAAAAACTTCATCTTGGACTCAGCTCAAGAACTGATCTCTGTTCAGTTTTATCCATAATGTGCCAAAACTATCAGAGTCTGCATTTTGTCTTTATTTTTCCCCAGAGCAGCTAGACAAATACCTAGGCAACCTTACCATGTTTTAATTCAGCTATTTAAAAAATTGGATCTAATATCTTCGCATTCCACCACTCACCAGAAAAAAAACCCTACTTTCATTTTAGCTGTAAATATTCATTTTCTAACTTCTAATGTTTTTCCTGTGATCCTATGAAATATACTGTATGCTATGTAGTTTTCTTTTCAATGTTTCTCCTTAGCGCTGAACAGAATTAAGGACAAAACACATCTAAAGATTTTTCACTTTCCATTAAACTTTCTCTTTCTGGGATGCTGATATATTTTCTGAAATACAATAAAATATATAATTATGTTGATAAATTTCAGAAAATCAGTAGTGTTGAGACCAAAGCTCACTTTTCCTTCATGTAAAGAAAATTATGTAAGGGGAGGGGAACCCTGTTCAAATCAATGTTATGTGTATATTGCTTTAACTGAATTGTAGGCTGATTACTATATAAGGAAGCAAGAGAGCATGCTCAGGATGATGATTGATGATTGATGACTGTGTGTTCCGGAGTGCTGACTTTCTGCTGATTTATCTCTGCTGCTTCACTGTTGAGTAATTGACTTTGTGACTGTGTGAAATTACTGTGAAGAGATGCTGTGAAAGAGTAACTATCTGTGATAGTGTAGATTTGATTATTAGCTGTAATCTTTGTTGGTTAGTTAAAACAAAGATAGGCAAGAAGAAGAATCTTCGCATTGACTGATTTATTGTGTATGACTTGGACTTCCTATTTGAACTTTGCTACTACTTTAAGTAAACTATTTGTAAATACTAAACTGGCTGTTTATTGACTGAATAGCATTCATATCAAACTGCAACACCACAACCACAATCACTATTTCGCTGTGTATGTGCTCAACAGCACAATAACTCCTTAACATGAATATTGGAAAATAAATTATTTTGAAACTTTTAGAAATACATATTATGAATAGACAAAGGACTATTCTTCACCTTCTTCCAAAACATTGTTTTCATTTCCAACAGAATCCATTTCTATGGTATCTGCCTCTTTTAATCCTATCAATTCATTGTTTCCTTTTTTCTATATACACATTATGCATTATATGCATATATGCATTATATGTCTCTTTGCTACAAATTTCGCAGCTAGCATTTTTTGTTATCCATAGCCTCTTTCACTTCATCCTCTTTTACTTAATCATTCCATTAACTTTCTTTTTATTAATATAACTCTATTAAACTATGTATTAGTATGCTTTTTAACTCAGGCAGATTTCCTTGCATCCACTTCCCATTTATTCTGCTGGAAAATTTATCTTCTAATTCTTTTATATACAGGATTCATAATTTGCCCTTTTTGCGTTCATTCTATGCTCAATTCTTTCCTTTTCCTCCATGTCAATTTTCTCCTCAGATTCATTCAACACTATCAAATAATATGCCCCTTATTCAGAACCAGAAAGTCTTGTCACTTTTGTTTCATTCACTAATTATCTAAATCTTTCATCAGAAATAATCAAAACAGTCATATTTTAGCTCTATATTTCATTGCCATGTGTATCAATGGATTTATGCTTAAACCACAATTTAAACAAGTGGATATTTTTCTAAAGAGATATACACAAAATCAGTCACCATTCTTACTCATTCTTGAGATCGTAACTGGTCTCTCCTCAGTTGCTTTATTCCATTCCATTCATTTATGTCATCAAAGTAATTATTCCCCTGTATCAGTAAGTCAGAATACTGCAAATTTTCCAAAAACTCAATTTATGCTTCTTTTCTTATCACCACTCACTGGTGGAAACATGCAAGTATCATCAACCTATGAAATCCTGTTTTCATACAGAGAACTCCATGACAATATCTTTATGCTAAGCTGGAGAGATGCTCATTTTATCTGCTTGCATTGGATGTTTTGGGAAATTGTATTTCTTACATCTGCATATCTGTCTTTTAAATTATAACTCACCTTGTGTTCCTTTGCAGAACAGCAATATGTAACAACATACATACAGAACTCTTCCATCTTATATAACATGAGTTCATTATTATAAGATTTTATGTGTAATGTCTGACATCACTTCAATACACTACTTTGCACTGAAGTTAGTAGAAGGTGCCATTCAAAACAATTCCATCATGTGTAATGCTGTATTATGTAAGTACCTTCTGAGTCAATTCTCAAATAGAAACTGTGATTCACACTGTTTTGTGATGTCTCTTTCAAATGCCATTCAGGGCCCTGTGTCTCAGAATAAGTCACAGGGTTCAGTTACTAGGCAAAATATTTAAAATGCTGTGTTAACAGTGGGAAAATTCTAGAGTTACTTGTTGTGAAAAAGCTGATGTTCCTTATGTGCTTGCAGAATGTCAATACAGATTGGCAGTCATGTCTTCACAAATAACAGAACAAATAGCATCACATTAGTGCTCCTTTTTTGTGCTTTCCCAATATTACTGCTGACAACATTAACATTTTTAATATCATGAATTACAGTGATGATTTGAAAGAGAGATGAGCACCGCCCCTTAGAGTCGGGAATGACTAGCACATATGTGCGAGAGGAATCTTTACCTTTACCTTTTACAGTGATGATGGTGTTCCACTGGAAGAGCTGAAGGACCAGGTTGGGGACAGATTGCCTTGGAGAAAATCTACCATGTTTCCTTGAAAATAAGACAGGGCCTTATATTTTTTTGAACCCCAAAATATGGCCTTGGCCTTATTATCGGGGGGGCTTATTATTTTGGGGGAGCAATAGGTGGAGAGAGAGGGGGGGAGGGAGAGAGGGAGAGAGAGAGAGAAAGAGAGAGAGAGAGCAAGCGAGATGCGGGGGTGTTGGCTCGACTCTGGGCTGCCTCTGGCAGCGTTTTGCTGCGGCGAGGCAGTTTCCCTGCGGCGAGGCAGGGATCGATGCTCGCCTTCTCTTCCTCGCAGGCAGGAGCGCATTAGGAAGAAGGCGCTCCCGGCAGCCATCATCCTTCGCTGCATTTTTAAGGGCAGGAAGGAAGGGGGGGGAAAGCTCAGCACCCAGGAAAGCAAGATCAACAGGGACTCAAGTGGGCTGCGTTTCCATGCAGGGACCCGGCAAACCGCCGCTTTTCCTAGCGGCAACTCCACACCTACGCCCTCTTCTCCTTATCAGATCTGACTGACAGCCCCACTCCACGTGGTGCATGACCCCCACCCACCCCCAGGATGAAGAGCAGCACCAAGGTTTGCCGCTGACATTCATGAGTGGGGTGGGGGGGTGGGGGGGAGGAGAAAGGAAGGTAAAAATGCATGCAGGCACAACCCAGCACCCAGCCAAGGATGTTCCCCTTCCTATCTCTTCTTCTTCTTCTTCTTCTTCTTCTTTTTTACCGGTAGCTTGTACTAAAAACATTCTGGGCTAAGCAAAACCACCGCAACTGAGGGAAATTGCAACGGTAAGGCTCCCAGCAGCACTTGGGTAGCTCTCTGGCAAAAAGGCAGAAAGAAGAGGCGAAAGGGAGGAGGAGAAGGGAGACACCATGGCCGTGCAAAAATTGCAAGTCACCAATGCCCCGACCTCAAAGCATCTCTCTGGCACTGCAAGGACTGTGTAAACTGCAGCCTGCATAGATTCGGGGGTTGAGGGGGTGGGGTGGGGGTGGGGGTAAGGGAAAAGGGTTGTTTCATTTCAAAGCCTTATCTTAGCTGGCGTGCCCTAACTGGTGAAAGGGAACTTTAAGGGCTATAAGAGAAGTGGAGGGGGGGAATAAGACAGAGAGATAGAGACAGAGACAGAGAGACAGAGGGGTGGGGGTGGGGCTATTGAGGAAAGAGAAGGCAACTTGTATCCCCCTATGCGCAGCTGCTCCCAGTCCAGGGAGAGAGCGCAATCGAGAGGCACACTGGATCCCAAGCTCTGGGTTACCTCCAAAGCAAAAAAGCTCCTAAGCTGCTGGTTTGCTTTTTGCTTTCTGCGGCTCGGGAAAGCGGATTGGCTGCCCCCGCCTGTCTATTTGATTCTCACCAAGCCACACAGCCTTCTCCTCACCCTCCCCTTTCCTCATCCCGGCTAGGAGACCCTCACGTGTTCGGCCATGGACATGCAGGCAGCGGAAAGGGGAAGGGCGATCTCACCCGGCATCCTTGCTTTAGCCTTTCCGAGCAGAGTCCATGGCCGCTGAAATAGAAATGAAGCAACAGCTTCACCAGCCAGCCAGTGGTCTGTTCAGCAAAATGAGAGAGATGGGGACAGAAAAATGCTTATTTTTTCAGCCAAAAGAGTGCCCGCCGCAAAAAGAGTGGCTCCCGGCATATCCCCCCTTTTCCCAGAAAGTAGTTTGGGGGGGCTTATTTTGGGGGGGGCTTATTTCAGCGCATGCGCTGAAAAGCCTGATTGGCCTTATTATGGGGACATGTATTATTTTGGGGGAAACACGGTATCTATATGAATTTACATCTATTTGATGGCACATAATCAATCAATCAACGAAAACGCCATAGTAATAGATCTGTGTTGCTCAGTTCCTCTATCAATGGCACTTTGGAAAACAGGCTAATTTGTTAATTAAATATAACTCAGTCAAATGTTTGATGAAGAACTTCAGCTGTGATTAGGATCGCATGGTGCAAGCATCTCTTGAGACATTATTGCATAGATTTCCCAACCTAGAGCCCTCTAGATATGTTAGGAGTATAACTCACTGAATTTCTAGCCAAAAGCACTGCTGGGTGGAGATTCTCATAACTGTACTTCTAACATATCTGGAGGGCATCCAACTGGGAAAGAGTGAGATCAATCTTTCCCATAATTAGGTTATGCTCGTCTCCTTTTCATATTACGTACCTTTCCTTCTTCATTAAATCTTCCTACAAGATAAAACCATTCCCGAGAACAGAACCAAGTTGGCATAATTACTGTTGGTCCATGGGATGTGAAAACCTAGGAACAGAATGAGAAAATAGCCTTTTATTTTTCAAAGAAGCATAGTTCTTAAGAAATAAATTTGGGGAACTAATACTTCTTTTCTGTTAAGGCTGAAAGCCTAGTAAGTATTTCTTTTGAGATAAATGGGTTGCTTTGTTAAGAAAACTGAGTAATTTTTCATGACAAGTAAGAAATGCTATAAATTCTGAATATTTTATTACAAAGCTGCAGTGGGGAAGAGTACTGTTAATTGGTAGAGTGGTACTGAAGAAGGTAAGAAACACTTTTCCATGAACTGTACTTCCTCTATCACTTTCTCCTTAGAACAATTTAAAGAATGGGCTACATATAACATAACACCATTTAGATCACAAAATCAACAAGACAAGAATGAAACATGGTTCCCAAATAATCATTTTTTTCACACTAAATCAAAACTGAACTCAAGAACTTAGATTACAAACCTGAGAACATGCGTTTTGCAATAACTCATCTGGTTTTATTGTCAAAAATTCATGAATTTGCGTCAAAAACATAAGGAACCTAATATAAGCCCCCACTTTTTACAACCCTGTAAACACTTAATTCGGGATAGAGTCAGGCCAACTAGATGGAGCTGAGCATTTCCTGGTTGGATGCCCTTTCTGATGCCATGCAGAGTTTGCAGCACACATTTTTTTCTTTGCACCCTAGGAGAGAAATACCTGCTGGTACTTAGGATTGAACTCTCCACCTTCCGAGTGGTAGACGAGTGTCTTCACTACTAGGCCACCATGCTGCTCACAAGGACCCCAATATATGGACCATTATTCAATTGTGATATTCTACAATGAGATTAATGCATTCCCTATACAAAGTGTTGTTGACATTTTCGGCCATTCATTTAGAAGTAGCCCTTGCATCTGAGGCTTGTCAACGTTTCTTAGATTCAAATAGAGAAAATTTAGCGGCATTCTATATCTTGTTCTATGGCATGTAGCAAGTTTCCCATAAGATCTAACCTTCACAAACATGAAATAAAGTAGTTGGAAACTAAGCACACCTGTAATTTTTACTGTTTACATATTATATGTCAAAATTAACAACCAATGGAAAGTGCTGTCTTAGAACAAATCAAGTGGAAAGTATTTAAATGACTCTGTAACAGCCTTAGGCAATTGGTATTTAGTAACATTTATTTTATGTCCAAGTAACATCTATAAAGTAAGAACAAAAAATGGCACATATGAGTAGAAATATTGGCAAATTTAATAACCTAAATATTTACACAGAAAACTGAAGAAAACTAGTATCTAGGAAAATAAATGAATGTGACCCTTGATTTGTATATTTCTGAATGACAATTTCAGTGAATTATACCAACAAAGCCTTTTTTGCTTTAAACAAGTATGTCTTAAACCCAGAGCTGAAATAAACCAGAATATCCGGATTATGTAAGGTAAATCTATTTTTTCCATTAATATAAGACAAAATGTCTAACATGTCTGCAGACTAATCTTCTTATCAAGAAGTTAAAGGAGGATAGTGCATCCTGCCTTAGGTATTATATCTAAAGCTACTTTTATGAGCTAAGCAAAAACAGACAGATATTAGTTGTTTCCAGCTACTTCTTGTGGACTTAACCTAGCTCATTCAATATACATTCAGTGTATATGTGATCCAATACCACTATCCAGTTATTATTCTGCCATATTTTTGCAGTGCTGATTCTTTCACTAGTTTCCTTGTTCCATTACAACTTCCCAACATATTCTTAAAATGATCTTTAAAGTAATTTTTTTTTAAAAAAATTGAACTTAACCTGACAGCCATCATCTAGGAGGCCAGATCTGCACAATATAACTCAAATCACATTCACTGCATGTTTTGGCTGCAAGAAAAATAATCATATTCCATACCTAATGTTCTACAAATCTGTAAGAGAAAACATTATAAGAAGAAAATGGTCTAATTCTGAAGCAATTCTAATAACTTAACAACATACTTAAAACCATTATCCCTAGCAACATTGTACATTCCATTCATTATCTTGTTTTAAAGATTTAACATAGTTTATCTTCAAAAATCATTCTGAATAAAATTAGTATAAAGGATATAAAGGCAATATTGAAACTATAGGAAGAGTAATTATCCTGAAAGATCACTGAAGAAAAGTCATATAGATACTTGTATCCAAGTCGTACATTTTCCAATGATCTCTCTGAACTTTTAAAAGTTCTCTTATTTTCCTTTATTTGTTGACATTCTTGACTTGTTCTTGTTTTCTTGTTCTTTCTTTGTTTGATATTGAAAGTCTGTGTTCAGTTATCATGTCCTTATTATCCTAGGCTTTTGTCTTTCAGCTATCATGTTGCTTAGTTTTAAAAGCCATTTTAAATATTAGTGAATATCCATTTCTAACAGATATATTCCTATTGTTTATTTGGTTATAGCTAAGCACATACTTTACAATATCCATTTTGAGTATCACTGCCATTCCATTCCTCCGGCATTCGGTATTATACAATGGATTAAGGTTAAAATGACTTGTTCTGGACCAAATAAATAAAATGTATTGTTTAGCTCTGTATTTCAAAACATATATTCTTTCAAACTCTGTCAACTTCCAGAGTTCTTTCCAATTTTGCAATCACAGAGAAGAAACATGAAAGGGGCAGAAGGTAGCCCTGCAAATATGTCCAGGTGCATCCAAAGCATCCAAATCAAGAATATGAATCCTATCATTATCTTTAACAATAAAAAAATCTGCAGCTAATAATGTTCTCTAAAAGATTGTAGAATACATGTTACAGTAAGCAGAAATGTTGGGCTCTCTTTTCTAAAGTTATTTATTGTCTTTGAGGCATCAAATAAATTTGTTGGTATTGAATTGATCAATACTTCTGAACCAAATGTGCTTTTTTTCAAAACCACATTTGGACTTTCTTGTTTTTTTCCTTTTAGAAAAAAAAGCACTTTGGAGACAACCATGACCTGGATGATTGAGAATCTCCATAGACAATAGACCTGAATATTCATAGGTTAAAAGTAAATCTATTTTATTTCAGTTTCTTCATATCAAGAAAATATATGGAGAGAAGCAGGCAGAAGAAAAAGAAATAATGAATTTAAACATAGAAAATTACAAGGAGATAAACAGACAACCAGAAACTACAAATGGTAACTAAAGACATATACAAGAAACTACATTTTTGAAAACTTCAAAAAACAAAATATCCCAGCTGTCTAAATATAGTGGTGTACTTCATCAGATTGCTACTAGCCTTCATTTCAAAATCTTCTACAATAGTCCGAATAACTAAGTCCCAAAATATTTCATTATGAATAATCATTATGCTTGCAAAGGGGCCCTGGCAGGCCCAGCAGGGTGGCCGAGAGCAGCGCCGCCAGGAGGGCGAAGAGCCCCCGTGAGGCCAGCAGCAACAGGGGCAGCCGCTTGGCGGCCAGCACAGGGCCCGCCACAGCTGACAAGTGTACCAGAAGCAGCTTTGCCAGCAGGCAGGGTGAGTGAGAAGCCCCCCGCCAGCCAGTCACTGAAGCACTGCTGCTGGGGGGGGGAGAGAGGGAGGGAGGGAGAGAGGGGGGAGAGGGGGAGGGAGATAGGGAGGGAGGGACAGATCCAATCCAACCTAGGAGGGTTGGCGGCGATGTGCTCTCTCACACACACACACTCACTCACACACACACACACACACACACACACACACACACTTTGTGAGAAGTTGGAAGGTCTGAACTATTTTTTTTATCAAAGTCCCACAGACTATCGGTACTTTTCTTACCCTGCACGTGGTGGCGGAGAATGGAGCTAGAAAACAGGTTAGTGAAGGGATGTGGCTGCCCTGGGGGGGGTCTTTTCATTTTTCACTAATCGTAAACGTGTGTGTGTGTCTGTGTCTGTGTGGTGGGGAGCAGAGCTCTTCCCGAGTCTTCTCGCTGCCCTGAAAATACGTATCTTTCACAGGTTGTGTGTATATTTGCTGACAACCTTCAAATTGCACTCTTCTCCCTCGGGAAGAACTCCACTCCCCACAACACGCACACACACACATACACACACATTTACACTGAGTGAAAAGCGTAAAGACATGGAAAAGCACAGGAATCAAGAGGCTTTCGCTCTCTCTTCGGTATTAACGGTATTTGCGCTGCGCCAAGGGGTGGGCGGGCTGTGGCTAGACACCATCAGCCCTGCGCACGCTCGCCAACTCTTGCACTGGCCACACCATCCCCCGGGCTCATTTTTGGGGTAGGGCTTATATTAGGCCTACCCCCCCAAAAAATCCGGCCAGGGCTTATTTTCAGGGTGGGTCTTATTTTCAGGGAAACACGGTAGCTAGACCTACTATGAATCATGAATGAGAGGACAACTCTCTCCAACAGACACACTGGCTGAAAATTCAGAGAGATGTATGCCTTATACTGTACATTTGGAAGTATTAAAATAGGACTGGTTTAGGTTTATTATATTTAGCCTACTATAAGATAGAAAAATTATTACATACCAGGCCATTCAGTGATGAAAGCACCTTAGGAAATGTATAAGTTAACATACCCTATTAACTGGCAATGTATTTTCAACAAGACAAATGAACAGACTCATGCATGCTTAAGTACCACTGATTCAATAGAAGAAACCAAACACATAATATCCAGCTTTCCTTTACCATCAAAAAAAATCATGATATTATTTAAAAAATCTAATTAAAAAACCCTACATCCAGTTAATTACTCATTTAACACATTTATATTCCAGCCTAAATGGGTATACATCTTGCAAAATAAAACACAGTAACTAATAGATGAAATATACTGAAGTCTGTTAAAGAGTACAAAATTTAAACATGCATCTATAAAATCGCTTAAACAATTAAAACATAAAAACAAATAACTACCTACAAACAAACCTGACAGAATATTTTTAACGTTTTTTTGTCTTCTGCAAATCTGTTATTACAATTACTTGCAATCATATTGCAATCATCCCACCCAGAAACAGGGAACAAAAGGAACAAAACCTACACAGCTCTTTCATTTTTTTCAATAGCTGGGAATTACACCTCCCCCAGCATCTCAAATTTCCACGCATTTCTTGACAGTTACTGCCAAACCCTAGAGCAATGGGAACTCTCTAGCTTTGTGTGATGATCCTGAGAAGTGCCTAAGACACTCATACACACGTAAATTATGCCAATTTTTAAAGGCAGCAAGATTAACCGGTAGAACAGCATTATGAATTGATTTATGAATTAATCCGTAGGTGTAGATTCAGTAAGATAATGAATTCATTCTCCATTTTCTGCCTTGCCTTAGGGAATATGAAGTCATGGGGTTTTTTTAACAAATTGTCTCTTGGTCAGCTTTTTCTAGCTTCAGAGAAAACTTAACAAGTGCTGTGTTTCAGTGCATTTTATACCAAATGGTTAAACTAAAGCAGCACGTGGGTGTCTTTATTTAGTGGCAGGTATCGGTCGACTGATTTAAGTTTTCATTGCTTGAAGAAATTACTAGTAACAAAACATTCTTTTGTTTTGGGTTTCCAGCTAATCTTGTTGAAATCTACACATTGTACTGGCATATGTACAGAATTATGAACTGCAAACTGAAACTGGACAGAAAGTTACTCTATTGCAATTAACAGGAAGTTTGTCTGTTTTTTAAGAATTGCATATATAAAATTTATTTCACCAGTTAACTTCTGTATGAGAACAAGAGCATAATGTGAAAAACTGAAGCTAATTAATAAGAGGCATCCTTGGTGCTCTCTGAGCTTGGTTCTTTTCTTGCAGATGTTTCAATACCCAAACTAGGTAACATCATCAGGATTAGCACTGATGAGGTTACCTAGTCTGCATAATGAAACGTTTGCAAGAAAACTACCAAGTTCAGAGAGCACCAAGGACCCCTTATTAAAACTCTGAGCTACAAATATTCTCCTTTATTGGCTAATTAACACCTCTAAGTCTAAACAAAATATTTTTCTCTCTTATACAATGAGCATCTCAGACATAAAACAATGAACACAGTTCCCTTTCAGCATATAATCTACAATCAGTAGATTTCTGATCTTTTAAGAAAAGGAGTTTCTTAAATCTCTCGGAGTGGGCAAAGGTACAGGTGGTTTTCACTTAACAACCACACTTTCAGTGCCCATTCGAACATACGCTCAGGAGTGGGCGGCACTGTTTTGCAGTGGTTCTCCTCCTTCCTCTCTGACAGAACGCAGTCGGTGTTGACAGGGGGGCAGAGGTCGAGCCCTAGGCCACTACTATGTGGGGTGCCGCAGGGCTCGGTCCTCTCGCCCATCCTGTTTAACATCTACATGAAGCCACTGGGTGAGATCATCCGATGACACAGGGTGAGGTATCAGCAGTATGCTGATGATACCCAGTTGTACATCTCCACCCCGTCTCAATTCAGGGAAGCCGTCGACGTAATGTGCCGCTGCCTGGACGATGTTAGGGTCTGGATGGGGATCAACCGGCTAAAACTTAACCCTGACAAGACTGAGTGGCTGTGGATACTGCCTCCCAAGGATTTGGTCAATTGTCCCTCCTTGGTTCTTGGGGGGGAGAAATTAGCTCCCTCAGAACGGGTTCACAATTTGGGTGTCCTCCTAGACCCACAGCTAAAATTGGAGCAACATCTTTCAGCTGTGGCTAGGGGGACCTTTGCACAGGTTTGCCTGGTGCACCAATTGCGACCCTACTTGGAGAGGGAGGCACTACTCACAGTCACTCATGCCCTTATCACCTCCCAGCTGGATTACTGCAACACGCTCTACATGGGGCTACCCTAGAAGAGTGTCCGGAGACTGCAATTGGTGCAAAATGTAGCTGCGCGAGCTGTGGTGGGTGTGCCTAGATACACCCATGTAACACCTATCCTCCGCCAGCTGTATTGGCTGCCCATTAGTCTCCTGATCCAATTTAAGGTGTTGGTTTTGACCTTTAAAGCCCTACATGGCTCAGGGCCAGGTTACCTTCGGGACCGCATCCTGCCGCATAACTCCCTACGACTGGTTAGGGCCCACAGAGTTGGCCTCCTTCAGGTCCCATCGACCAAGCAATGCCGGTTGGCGGGGCCGAGGGGGAGAGCCTTCTCTGTGGGAGCCCCCTCCCTTTGGAACCAACTCCCTCCAGAGATCAGGATTATCCCCACCCTGCTGGCCTTCCGTAAAGCAATAAAAACTTGGCTCTTCCGGCAGGCGGGGTATGAATGAAAGTTTTTTAAATGGATAGTATTTTAATATGGCTTTTTTAAAATTGTTTTTTACTTATTATATGTTTCTATACCTGCTGTGAGCCGCCCAGAGTCCCCCGGGAGTTGGGCAGCATAGAAATTTTAATAAATAAATAAAATAAATAAATAAATTATTTATTTATTATTATTTATTCATTATTTGGTTCTTCTATGCCGCCATACTCCCGAGAGACATCTAATTTCAATCTGAGATTTTTTTTCTGGTGAGGAAGTATTGCTTACAGAGATCCACCAGCTACCACTGTGGTCTAGAATAGATCCTCCAACTTTCCAGTCTTACAGAAATACACACTCATATGTGCTTGCTCAGCCTGGTGGTTGCTGCAGAAAAGTTATGGAAGAGAGAAAGGTGATACACAATAAGAACACCTTGATCTTGGCTAGGTTACCTTGAGTGGCATCAAGGAAAAGTATGACTATTGTAGAAGTCACTGCTACAAGCAAAAAAAAGTTGTTACCACCTTGATACTTGGAACCTGTGCATGGTCTTGTCTAGTGCCATTGGTTAATATAATTTCTGAGAATTAAAACTTGGTGATATTCAAAGTTCATAAATCAAAATTATCCTATAGTTGGAATTCTAGCTAAATTCATACTATTATCATAATAAAAACAACTATAATAATGGTACTCAAATTCTAAAATGTTTGGCTTAAGAAACTTATATACTGTGACCATTTATTATAATTACAAAGAAAAATGAAAAAGGGTTATATGGAAAGCAAATGCTAGAATTAGCAAAGATGGATGATAATAGAAGATAGAAAAACTACATGCATTTAATGGAAATAAGCAATGAACTTGAAACAGGACAGGCAGCATAAAGTTTTCATAGATTTATTCAAATGGCTTCAGTACATGATAAACCGTTGGGTAATGTTTTAATAAAATCTTTAAGGATAAATGGGCAAAGCGCAATAAAGAATTTATGTACAAAGATAACAAAATGAATGATACTATGCTCATAGTAAAAATAAGTCTGACAGATTTAAATCAAGCAAGTAAAGAAATCATAATAAAACTTTAAACAGAACATACAGCCAATTTTTGTCACCAATTTTTTCTGCTTTTTAAAAATTATCCCCCAAAATTATTATTTAAGATCTCCTTCATTAACACTCTCTTTTAGCATTCTCACCTTTTATTCTTTCACTTTTTTATCCATATTAAGAAAGTTCTTCTTAGTTCTTTTGGATTTAAATCACAGTAAAATTAAAAATCAAACAATACAAGCTGTCAAGCTGTCACATCCCAAACAAAGCCTAGTCTTCACAAGATTACATATTTATTACATCATGTGTAAACCATTCATCTGCTTTGGAAGCTGCAAAGTTACAGAAAAAGTAAGTACACCCTCTTTGAGTTCTATGGTTTTGCATATCAGGATATAGTAAAAATCATCTGGTTCATAGCATTTCTTAAAAGTACAAAAAGAAATCCAACATGGAGAAGCCATTCCATAGGTATGAAGAGGCTAAGTAGCAGCCAGGTGCTGCTAATTAAGTGCCCTTGATCATCAGCAAGTGGGACTATCTCTACAAAAGCTGATCTCCAGCATTGAGGTGTGTGTTAACACAATGCCAAAGAATAAAGACATCAGCAATGATCTTAGAGAAGCAATTGTTGCTGTCCATAAAACTGGGAAGGGTTATAAGCGCATTTCCAAGCAATTTAAAGTTCACCATTCTATAGTGAGGAAGATTATTCAAAAGTGGAAAACATTCAAGCCAATTGCCAATCTTCTCAGGAGTGACGGTCTCAGCAAAGTCACCCCAAGGTCAGACCGTGCAATGCGCAGAGAAATTGCAAAAAAAACAACAACAACCAAGAGTTATTACATCTCACAGACTCTTCTGGTCTCAGTTAGCAAGTTAAATGTTAAAGTTCATTACAGTACAATTAGAAAAAGACTGAACAAGTGTGAATTGTTTGGAAGGCTGCCAGGAGAAATTGTCCTCTCTCTAAAAAGAACATGGCCCCATGGCTTATGTTTGCAATGTTGCAACTGAACAAATCACAAGATTCCCTTGGACAGACACAACCAAAGTGGAGGTGTCTTGCCATAATGCATAGTGCCATGTTTAGTGAAAATCAAACACAGCATATCAGCACAAACACCTCATATCAGCCACCAAGCATGGTAGTGGAGGAGTGATGATTTGGGCTTGTTTTGCAGCCACAGTACCTGCAGTACCCAAAGACCCAGCAATCCCAAGAAACTACTGGTTACCATCATTTGATTTTGTGGCTTAAAGGATTTTCCTAAGTTTTGAAGAAATTTCTACAGTACATTTGGCATGTAACTCACTGAGAAAAATCTTTTATCATTCCCTTATTGGGGGAGAACCACATGTTAGATGTCAATGAGAAAATCATTCAAGCCACTCAGACAAAGGACAATCGGGAATATATAAGCAGCATTTTAAATCCCAATCTCATACATTTTTTTCTTTGCATGATTAAATATGTCTTTGTCACTGATACTGCCATGTGTAACTGCCTAGGTTTCTAGATATTATTTATGGCAATCTCTGAATGTTTTATTAGGTGTGAAACATATAGAAAAACATATAATGGACATTAAGACATTTATTCCTCAGTTTAGAAGTTCCGCCACTAACATCTGGATATATGCCACCTCAGCTATGTTATTCTTAAGCAAAGCCCAGCCAACAGGACTCAGCGTTTCCTTGTGTGGTTAAGCTAAATTTTATTCCTAAAGAATAGAGCACTGTTTTTCTGCTGTCCCAAACTGCAGCACTGCTATTAGCTTCCTAGAAACACTTCAAAATCTTTTATTTACTTCAGACCACAAATTTTTGTCAGCAAGAGACTATTTTGAAGAAATTTCTATTTTCTCCCACAGTACAAAATTATAGTAAATTTCCTTCTATGAAATATCATTCACATTTGTTAGCAGCTTACAACTCTTTCTTGGATTTGCATAGCTTCTAGAATAAGTGAATTTATAAAAATGTGAGTTGTTTGCAGAACATTTCAATAACACTTCTTAATTCTAACTGAAAGAGGAAATAAAATCAGTTACCCTCCAAAGGTTGTTGAACTACAAATCCCAGAACACTTCACAACAAACCATCATTAGTTATTTGGAATTATAAATTCAACATCCCCACTACTGCACGGTCATACTGTAAATTAACTACTAATTTCAACTGTATTTCAGCTAGTGATTTCCTAACTGTAAATGTTGGGAAAATTGAAACTACAATGGGCTATGGAAGTCAGATCAAGATTGGAAATCTAACCAAAACCAAAAACCCATCTCCGCTAATATTTCTACCAAATTGGTCCAATTTGTAAATCAGAACTCACAGATGATTCCAAACAACTTGCTACAAGTTTGTGTCGGAGTAGCTCTCCACAGTATGGCACTGCTTATACAATAAAGAACTACATGAGTTTTCAAAATGAAATCTTTCTTCCAACGTTTGCATTACAAACTTTCTTTCAACGTTATCATAAAAGTAACTATGTAATGTGCGCAAAAGAAAAACGTGATAAGCCTATAACCTTCTGGAATGAAGTGTTATTCAAAAATGACACTATTCAGCCACAACAATACAAGATACATTTGGAGAAAAAAGAAAAAGAGAAGCATTTGAAGAAAATAATGTTTTGCCAACTATTATCTACAGGGATAACCACATGCTTTGTAGTTGCGTGACAATAAGTTGCAGAGTTTATACTATCTGGATGAAAAAGAAAAAGGATTCTTTAGAAACGAATATTCCACAGTCAGTAAAGAAATTAAAGCTGAAAAGAGATATAATACTTCAATAAGAAAACAGTGCCTCCAAAGCAGCCATATAGGAAAGAAACAAAGGTTTTAGAGTGGCTTTCACAGTCCTTAGAATCTGATTATTATTAAAACTCTGGAGGAAAATCTCAAACAAGCAGACCTAACCATATTTTTGCTAATCAGTTAGCTGGGGTGTGCAGGAAACACACCACTGTAGTAATGGGGAACTATCATTACCTGGACATCAACTGGGAAACAAACTCTGCAGCGAGTGGAAAATTAAACAGGTTCCTGCCATGCCTGACAACTTTTCCATCTAAAAGGTGGAGGAGGGAACTAGAAGGTCAGCTATACTGGGCTTAATTCTTACTAATAGGGATGAAATGGTTGAGGGAGTGTAAACTGTAGGAACTTTGGGGGAGAATGACCATGTCATACTAGAATTCACCATAATGCAGGCATAGGTAACTGAACAAAGTCAGATGGATGTTTTAGCTTTTAAGAGACATATTTTCAACAAGCTGAGAGATTAGAAAGGTTTCCTTGGATGGAAATCCTAGAGGGAAAAACAGTTCATGGTGTTTGTGAAAAACTGAAAAACAAGATAATAAAGGCCCAAACAAAAGCAATACTACAGAGAAAGAAAAACAAGAGACTCCAAATGAAACCAGCATGTCTGTACAAAGAACTCTCTAACAAAGTAAAAGACTTAAGAACAGCTCTAAAAAAACTGAAAACAGGACACATAACTAGAACAGAACATCAAGCCCAAATATAAAGGATGGAGTCAGTACGACTAAGAACTGATATGGTTCCAATCAGTAGTGGGTTCCTACCGGTGCGCTCTTGGCTGTCCGTTGCCGCCGAGCCGAAGAAGCTGGCGGTGTTCGCGGCATGGGGCTTCCCCCGCCCGCTTTCCCGGGATGCTGGGACGCCACCATTTGTGTTCTTTTGCCCTCTGCGCAAGCGCTGCTTGCGCAGAGGGCAGAAGAACACAAATGGCGGCATCCCGGCGTCCCGGGAAAGCGGGCGGGGGAAGCCCCGCGTCGGGAACGCCGCCAGCTTCTTCGGCTCGGCGGCAACGGACAGCCAAGAGCGCACCGGTAGGAACCCACTACTGGTTCCAATCTTCAAAAAGGAAAAAAAGTGGATCCAGGAAACTACAGACTAATCAGTTTGACATCAATACTAGGGAAAAGGGAAATCCTGGAAAAGATCATCAAGCAGTGGATTTGTGAGCACCAGGAAATAAGCAAGGTGATTACTAGAAGCCAGCATGGTTTTGTTAAAAGCAGATCATGTCAAACAAACCTTATTGCCTGCTTTGATAAGGTGACTAATTAGTGGATTAAGGAGACACTTTGGATATAGTATACTTAGACTTCAGTAAGGCATTTGACAAAGTTGACCACAGCCTACTTCTTGGTAAGATAGAACAATGTGGGATAGACAGTACCACCACAAGAAATATTTGCAGTTGGCTGACCAACTGCACTCAGTATGTGGTCCCTCAACTACATCTACATGGAAGGAAGCATATGATCTAGATAAGGAGACTGAAGGGGCTCTCCTCAAATTTGCAGGTTGGGAGAATTGCTAACACTTTGGAAAATGGACTCAAGATTCAGAAGGTCTTACAGACTTGAGCATTGGGCCCTATCCAACAAGATACAGCTCAATGGTGAGAAAAGTTAACATCCTGCATTTAGGCAGGAAAAACCAAATGCGTTAAGTACAGAATAGGTAGTACTTGGCTCAACAGTAGTACCTATGAAAGAGGTGGACCACCACTTAAGTATGAACCAGCAATGTATTGCAGCTGCCAAAAAAAGCTTATGTAGCCCCAGGCTGCATCAACACAAAAATAGCATCAAGTTCACAAGAAGTTGATAGCACCATTCCTAGTGGTAAGGTCATACTCGGAATACTGAATCCAGTTCCCTTCACCATACCAAAAGGATGCTGAGGCCTAGAAATAGTACATAGAAGAGCAACAAAGATACAGGTTCTGGAAGCTAAACTGTATGATGAATATCTAAGGAAATTAGGTATGTTTAGCCTAACAAAGAGAACATTTTAGGGATGACATGACAGTATATTCCAATTCTTGAAGAACTGTTACATGGAAGAGGGAAGAGGGGGTTGATTTATTCTCCATAGCACCTAAGAACAGGGCAAGGACCAATGGGTGGAAGCTCAGAGGGAAACCTAACATAGAACTAAGCAGAAATTTCCTGAGAGTGAGAACGGTTAGTCAATGGAATAGTTTGCATCCCAGAGTTGTGAAAGTTCAGTTGCTGAAGGTTTTTAAGACAAAATTGAAAAAGCATTTGTCCGGGATGGAATAAAGACTCCTGCCTTGGGCAGGGGGTTGGACTAAAAGACCTCCAAGACCCTTCTAGCCCTATGATTCTATATTCCTCAGCCTTAAAGTTTTTGCAAGGAAACAATTCCTAAAGCAAGAATATATATATTCTTAGCTGGCTACAGGAAATAAGAAAGTCTTGCATCTATGAAGGGTTTGTTTGACAACTAGTATAATGGATAAACAGCACATCCCTGACAGAATATAGTTTCTGTCATAAAATTGCCAAGTAGCTCGGTTTAAGTCCCAGCTGTAGATACTTTGAATATGATACAAAAGCTGGTGTTTTGGAGCTGGTAGTAACATTTATGTTATTTATTGAAATATCCTTTTTAAGACTTTTTTTACAGGTTGAAAAAAGGTATCACTGCTTTAGGAGTAACATTACTAAAAGCAGAAGCTTTTTGTTTCTTAGACTTGCATTTGAAAAAAAACAACAGAACTTCTGCATCATCATGGAACTAAAACACTTCTTCCAAATCATTTTTAAAGTGTGTACAGTTCTCAGAAGTAATTATATGTCTGGTCTTTGAGGACTGCTAGAAGAAATACAAAGAGAAGAACTTTGAAAGCCTACATGTATTACAGAAATAATGTTTCTATAATATATGCAATATTATATGTATAGTACTAAATTTACAAAATAACTTGTTAAAATCAAATTAAAAACATTGCATTAGTAGTAGCTTCATTTTATTTTCCTAAAATTTGCTATAGTGCCTGCCCACAAGTTCCCCACAGCTACACTAAATTGTTATATACTTTGTTTTATTTTTTTAAGCAACTAGGCCAGTGATGGCGAACCTTTTTTTCCTCGGGTGCCGAAAGTGCGCGCCCATGTGATATTACACGCACATACGTGCCCACACCCATAATTCAATCCTCCCCACTCCCCACGCATGCGAGCGTGACCCCCACAAACTGCCCCACCCCCCGCGCATGACGCCCCCTGCTCCCCTGTTTCCCGACTTCCAGTGGGCCCGGTAGGCCCGTTTTTCACCCTCCCCAGGCACCAGAGACTTTCTTGGAGCCTGGGGAGGGCGAAAATGGCCTCCCCCGCCCCCTGGAGGTCCTCCGGAGGCCAAAAACTCCCTCCCAGAGCCTCAGCGCAAGCCAAAAACCAGCTGGAGCTGAACTAGGGCAACGGCTCGCGTGCCGGCAGATATGGCTCTGCGTGCCACCTGTGGCACGCGTGCCATAGGTTCGCCATCACGGAACTAGGCAATATAGTAAGAAAAGTAAAGGGGCAAATAATTGTCAAAGTAATAAGTCAATGTGAAACAGCCATTATTGTGAAAGCAACAATTTTCTTCTGATTACCGAACTAGGTTTTCTAAAATTATATATAAAGAATATCATTTGAAATTCTCTGTATATAATTTTCACAAGAAAACCAAACATGGTAACAAAGAGGATTTTTTGTAAATGCTGAGAAGCCATAATTTATGCCAAGAACATGCTGATCTGTTACAAAAACTTGTTCTGCAATGGGGCAAGAGGTGAATCCTTACAAGTCTTTTTCCATGGCTCTGAATGAACAGGAAATAAATATAAAGTACCCATTAGTTTGCAATGGAGTAAGAAAAGCAAAGGCTGAGAGGAAGAAAAAAGCCATCAACATTCCCTGGGTCAGCTTTTATAATAACTGTAGGTTTGTTTCTTTCACAGTGCAGCTTCATTTACTATTTACTAAAGAATAGGGCTGAAAAGTTTTTATTTTGGTTTTTTTAATCTACCAAAATCTTTCAAAAACCAAAACTTGAAAAGGCAATCTAGCACAAAATAAAAAGGGCTTGGTTTTTAAAGTTATTAGTAATATTTGTTTTCATTTCCAATACTCACTTTTCACTTTGTACTCCCCATCACTGCCCTAGATTTATTAACCGACATTGGTCAAGAGTACACTTAATGTAAATAGCTCCAAACTTGATTGCAAAAAATTCGACTTCAACACAGAGTGGTCAATGCCTGGAACACTTTACCTGACTCAGTAGTTTCTTCCCCAAACCCCAAAAACTTCAACCTCCGATTATCTACCATAGACCTCACCCCATTCCTAAGAGGTCGATAAGGGGCATGCATAAGCGCACAATCGTGCCTACCGTTCCTGTCCTAATGTACCCATATATTCATACCTCTTTTACTCTTATTCATGCTTGTACTATTACATATATATTCAATCATGTTTTACTGTTTATACTTTGCTTATAATCATATATGCTTGACAAATAAAGAAATACAAATACAAATACAAAATACAAATACACTGAAACACTTTTCAGCTCACAGAAAGATGATAAAAAAGATCAGATATGTTCATCAACATAAAACTAGCAGAAAACGATACTTCCAAATAAATCCATCAGAAACACAAATACAGCTTTTCTTCCACTGAAGGCCCAATGGATTTACACAACTGAACTACCTGTGTACAAATCACTAATTCTCCAGATCATTGAAATACGAGACTACCTTACATTAGGATTAAATAATGTAGACTTTAGGGATGATTTGAAAAAGACACTCTGGTGGCCATAATAGCATGGTCAAAGCTCTCATTAAGTTATAATAAAATGCTACAAAGGACAAATAACAATCTGTGTGAATGTTCAAAGTCTGCAACAAACATTGAAGTATAAAGAGAGTTTAAGAAGGTAATGCTGTTATATACCACCCTGAAATAAAAATGATTGCTTAGACAACAGAAATGGCATTGCTCCATTCGTAATTAACTGAAAGGCAGTCGGTACTCATTTTACATTATTGTCCAAAACTTAAGAAATGCGGCCCCCTTCGGACCTGACATTTAGATCAATAAAATCAAAGGTGTGACTGGCTGTCTAAAAAGGAGTGATTGTGAAACTTTTCCAGATGTGCTCATTGTAATATTTTTGTTCATGCTGGAGTATATTACATCAATCCAATCTAAAATCTATGCTTCATATGCTCTAAACTATATTTTGAAAATTTTAATCCCATTGCAGAAACCAGATATACCAGACAATTCAATTCATACCGTACATTCTGAGTGTGAGAATTATGTTATTTTGCGGACTAATTAAATCTGAAGAGATATGCAAATAATAGAAGGATGGACAATCTTCCGTGTAGAATCCAATTTAACAAGGACAATGAAAGTCAAAACTGAATGTAGCTACACTCTCTTTCTGATATTCTTTGTCTCTCTGCAAATGTGGAAAAATTAAATACATTTCCCAGAAGTTGAATTTATCATAAGTAAAGGCCTTCAGAAACTGGTATGAGGATCATATGAGATTTAAGGCTGCAGTCTACCCATCCCAAAATAACAGAAGGCAGATTCTGAATAAAATTAAGGTTAAAAAGCAGAACTTCTTCATCTCCCTCATTTAAAACATGGGCATGAATTCTGCATTATAACTCAGCTAGACAATTCCAATATGAGATAGAATATGGGATAAGAAGTTCCTTTAATATACTGTACTTCCAGGAGCCTCAGACCAGATTTCTCTATAGATATCTTTCTATCAAAACATGTCACAATAGATTTTCCAATTTCACATGTTTTTAAAGATCTTCATTTTTAAGAAGCAAGAGGAAATGTTTACATAAAATGTATTAAATATCATTTTGTAATACATGGAGTAGATATTAGATAAGTTGCCTACTTTCATGTTTTAGATCTTTCCTTTGATTATGAAGTGTACTATAACAGACAAAAACAGCAAAATTATTTCAGTTATTTCGGCTGAAGGATGCTAACACATATAGTACAAATGTAACGCCAAATCACATTGCAACTATTTTACTGCTAGCATATTTCTTGCAAATGGCCAATAGGAATAAATTGTCCCAAATCTGAAAATATTAACTTGATAGTATTAAAGAATTGAAAACTTCTAATTTTTTGATGTGACATTGAAACTATTATCAAAGTGACATTTCTTTTTCTATTTTTTTTAATTTTGCTTTGTTTTATCTAAAACTAAAACTAGACTCAGATAGCTGCAAAGGTCTATAAAGTTTTCCAGTATCAATATTTGAAGGTTTTGTTGAAGTATATATTTAAAAATATAAATTTCTCTTAAGGTCATTGCCTGGGGAAAATAGTATTTGGTTTAAAATATCCAATTTTGTTTCATATAAACAGATCTGTCAGCAAAGATGTAAACAATTTAATAGTCACTGCTTGCAAAGGACCAGAAAGCTTTTGTGCTTTTTGTTGTAAAGACACCAAGAGAGCTTAAGTCCACAAACAAATCTTTATAGAACGGATCTGCCTACTTGGCCCACCCAAGAAAGTAAGCAGATCTACAACATACATATTTCAACTTAGCTAGAAATTTAAGACTGAAAAACAGAAATGGGTGACAAGGTGCAGTAGTTCGTTCCAGATAGAATTAGCCTGCATCCTATGTTCAGCTGAAACAGTTATACACAAACCACAGAAATATATTCTGGTAGCTCTGCCACTTTGGCAGTGAAGTCAGAAAATGTGTCTGAACTAAGTCTTAGCGTTCACTAAACCATGCTTACTTCAGAACATATATGTAGGTGTTGAACATACAGAATGCCATTGTTGTAAACTGATTTAGTTGAAGGAAAATGGCTTCATATTCTTCATTCTCATGATCTGCTAAAATTTTATCAGTTACTACTTTGAAAAGCTGAGGAATCAGCTCTCAACAAATGAACCAGCAAATGAATGGAAAACTCTTAAAAATATCATTGGTTACAGCAAACCTCCTTTCCATGCTGAAGGGAATCGACAACTGGCAAATGACCTGAATGTGTTTTACTGTAGATTTGAGAGGAAACCACTGCCAACTATTGCCACCATCTCCATCATAGATACACCAACAACAGCCAAACCTCCTACAATTCCTTCTTGCTTCAAACGCTCTACTATCATCCAAGTGCTGAAGAAACCCTCCATCAAGGAGCTGAACGACTACAGACAGGTTGCTCTGAAATCCATAGTTATGAAAACCTTTGAAAGGTTAGTGCTGGTCCACCTGAAAACCATCACAGACCCGCTGTTAGACCCCTTGCAATTTGCTTACTGAGCAAATAGATTGGCAGATGATGCTGTTAATATGGCTCTGCACTACATCCTACATCATCTTGAATCTCCTAGGACCTATGTGATGCTCCTTTTTGTAAATTATAGTTCTATGCAATTTTACAATCTACTTTACTAGTAATACAATTCTAGTACAGAATCTTAAAAGATTAGAAAAATAATGAGTACATAGAATAAATAATTGTTTCTCATTGAAAAAATAAGTAAAATATTTACTGGAAAAGTAATACACTTCATTTTAATTATTTGGTTAAAAAGGTAAAAAACTGAAATGATGTAGTATATATATATATTTTTCATGGAATTATGCCAACACAGAACTTTATGTAACACCTCTTATTCTTCAGAAATTATCAGTAATTTTATCAGGATTCATTCACAGAGATCATGTCCAGTTTATCTAATACTCTGGTCTCACTAAATCTGCTATTAATAATTCAGATCTTATTAAAAAAAACATTTATTAATCCAGGATAAACTCCTTTAAGTTTCTAACATTTAATTTAACTAAACTCTGTTTATATATAGATAATACATGTACACTTCTTATGCATTGGCAACATCACATTTAACTTTAGGGAATTGATCACTTGATGATAAAAGGTAGCAAAAAGGAGAATTATCCTAAAGATAAGCATAACATGACTTTTCAAGTTTCTATTTTGAATTATTTTTGGTCATTTAGGATCCAGTATGGATATTATGTAGCTCTTTTTCTGGACATTAAAAATTAAAAATAATGAAGATTATTTGCTTAATCAATGGTGCCTTTTTTTCTTTTCTACTGCTGGTCAGAACTTCTCTGGAAGACAGGTATCAGATAATATTTCTGAATTCCATGAATCATTGTAGGAGTTTCAACATTACACTTTTATGTGTCTGCATCATTGTAAATTTATTAAATGATATTATCACGACAAATCATGCAACCTCTGATACACCTACAGAAATATTAATTTATTACTGCTCATTTATAGTTACATTTATCTGATTACACTCCAGCCTTGTGAAGCTTGCCAAGGTACGTTAGTCCTAAATTTTAGGAAATGATTTATAAATTCCAGTTACCATTGAACCGAATATGTTTTTATTACTTTCATATCCAGTCTTCAGGAAATAAGCCTTACTTCTATTATTTTCTGAAATGGTATGAACATTAAAAAATTACATGCCTGATAGCATTTCTAACTTCAACATTCATTTTTGTTAATGATTTTCTCCAGAAAGATACTCATATTTTTTTCTTTCAAAAATATTATAGATCTTAAAATGTTCAAACAACTATAACTTAACTTCCTCTTATGTATTAACTCATGCAACACCACAGCAAGTGTGAGTGCTTTAGTACAGGTTTACCATAAATCTGGACCAGTACACCCAATGTTCTCAGTATCAGCATTCCGTCATTCCCATCATTATTCATTCAAGGAAAATTGTAAATAAAAGGACTGTAAAAAAAGGACAACCAGTACATCAGATATATTCCCAAGGACTCATTTGCCTGCTTGGAGGTTGTGCCCTTTGGTCAAATTAATGATGGGGGATTGATAAGGTGACCAGACGTCCCGCTTTTGGCGGGACAGACACGCTTTTCAAGCGTGTGTCCCGCGTCCCGCATTCTTTTCAAAAAGTCACGCTTTTTTGAAAAGAATGCCGAAACAGCGGGACGTCTGGTCACCTTAAAGGGAAAGACGACCCGCGCGTGCGCAGAAACAAGCTGTACTGGCGACGGTAGCAACAGCGGCGGCAGCGCTGGCGAGTGAAGTTGAAAGCCCTGCTGATAACATGGTAGGTGGGGGGGGTCGGGTGGATTTCCCCGCCTGGAACGACACCCCCCAACGCGCGCGCTTGGGGAGGAGGCGGAGAGGCAGGCTCCTCCCGCGGGAAGAGCAGAGTCGCCCCCGCCCGCGAGCAAAGGGCAGAGCATCGGGCACCCCACACACACCAGCCCGCGTCATGGGGAGCGAGCGAGCGAGCGAGGGAGGGGGCAACGGGAGCGCAGGGCTGCGAGGGAGTTGCGCAGGGAGCCGCGGCAGGACGCAAGGCGGCGGCAGGGATGGGAGGGCTCCACGGCTGCGTGGGGAAGGAGCCCCGGGCTGGGCAGGGAACCTTTACCCTTCTCTTCCTCTCCTCCTCCTCCCCCAGTTCGCGGGCTTCAACTGCCGGGCATCGTCCGCACGGCACGGTTCAAGAAACCCCACTGCGCCCCGTTCCTCTTTTTCTCTCGCTCCCGCTTCACAACTACTTCGACCTGGAGGATGCGGAGGAGATTCATCCGGGCCCAGCTAGAGCTAGAACTACATTACCCATGAGGCCCTCTGGCCTAACCATCTGGTTGCATAGATTTATGAATAGACGTGTGCGCAGCCTGCAGCTGCCGCTTCAATTTTATACAATTGTTGGGCAGAAAACAACGGAAAACTCACCATTTTAATTCAGTTTTGATTGGACAGAAATACATGCTTTCTTCACTTCCAAGTCTATTGGTTGTGGTGACTCCCCCCCCAATCTGGATTCCGTTCAGCGCTAGAATTAGGCTGGCCGAGGCTCTCTGAACGGACTTATATGGAAAGTGCATAACCTCCCGCCTCCCCCCCCACCTGGACGCCGACATTTGCGTTATTTTGCCCTCTGCGCATGCGCAGCATTCTGCGCATGCGCAGAGGGCAAAACTCAAATTGCGACGTCCAGACGCCCCCCCCATGGTGTCCCGATTAAAAAAAAAAATCTGGTCACTTTAGGGATTGATGAATTAGTTTCTTCCATGATTCAGACTCCATTTACTTTACAGGTTGTCCTGCTAAGTCAAGGAACACAGCCATACATATTGATCAAAAAATGACAAGAAATAATTTAAGATGGCAGTGTTAATTAATAGCTTTAAGGCTATTTAAAGATAGCCTGAGTCCTTTGGGAGTTGGGCGGCCTATAAGATCGAACAAATAAATAAATTTACCCACACCTCACAAATTCAGCCTTGTTGGAAACAGGAAGGCATTTATTCTACTAACAAATATCTAAACTCAAAGCAGACATGAAATCTGAATCTCTGGTATAATCCAATGGGAGTTACTGCTACACAATTCATATTTAGATCAAAGGGAGAAAGATAGTGAAGAAAAACAAACTCATATTCACAAATGAAATCCAAGAAAATGCATAATTAGGAACATTAGATATAAAACAATTAATAGATTAAATTCTTTAAAATCTGGTGTGACTCACTTAACCACCTTGTGAACAAATGAAATTCTGATCTCAATTGTAATTGCAAGTCACGGATTATCAATATTAGGAATTATTATTCTCTAAAGAAAATATTTAAAAATCTACTTCTCTTCTTGTAAACTCTATTTAAAATCATGTTCTATTTCACTACCATTCAATTAACTTTTCAAAAGAACCTGATCATTCGATTGGAATATAATCTCCTATTTCAATCCTCTGTCTCTTATTCAGCAAACATTGTGCCATGAAAATATCCTGTACCTCTGAAACAAATTATATACAAATTATTTTCAGAATGCTGTCTTTTCCGCAAATCTTTTAACAACAAAAAGTTTATTTCAAAAATAGCAATCAAGCAAACAAGAATATTAATATATTATGTATATCTTAAGGTATCTCTCTAAAGCCAGAATTACATTTTGCTAAATTCTAAAACAAATATTTGCTGATTTTAACTCAAAGTAAGCTGAGACATCAGATTTCAATAAAACCAGGTTTGTCTGATATATATGGGAGATATTTACCACTTGTACTGCATTTAATTCCCTCTAAAGATCTTTTGCAAAAAATATAATATGAAAAAAATTAAATTTGACTCTAAATAGAGTATTTTTCCCTTTAAGTAATCATTACTATTCTGTATTTAGCACGAATACCAGCCTACCACACAGCTCTGCTAAATACTGTTCCAAGCATTGTCTTTCATATTTCTTTCAGCAGGTCTCCTGAAAGTAATATATATGGTTTATAATAATTAATATATAATATATAATATATATATATATATATATATATATATATATATATATATATATATATATATATATATATATATATATATATATATATATATATATATAATATATATATATATATATATATATATATATAATATAATAAATATATAACATATAATATATAATATAATATATAATATATAATATATAATAATATAATAATATTATAATATTATTATAATATTATAATATTATAATATTATAATATATAATAATATATCTGTGGTTTCTTCCCCAAACCCCCAAAACTTTACCCTTAGACTGTCTACTGTCGACCTCACCCCATTCCTAAGAGGTCTTTAAGGGGCATGCATAAGCACACTAGTGTGCCTACCATCCCTGTCCTATTTTTCCCTTTTATTCATATCCATTTCATATATTAATAATTATGTTTATACTTATATCTGTTATCTAATACATGCCTGACGAAAATAAAATACAATAACAAAATGTTGACTCTTTACACCAGGCTTGTCAAATCTGTGGCATAGAGCCCTGAACAGCTAGTAATGTGGCCCCACAAGATCATAACCTTTTAACATTATATTGGAATTTATATATATTAACTATATTATATATTTTATAATGCAGCCCAATTCAATTTCTCTTCACTCAATGCAGACTAGGAAAGCTTAAATATTGGGACACTCAAGCTTTACACCAATTCCTCTGTTACAAATTATGCACTTTCCAATACAGCACAGTGATCAAATCAGGGAAAGAGAGAAGGAAGGAACAGAAAAGGGAGAAAAAACACAGAGATGTTGGATATGAGATGGGAGGCAGGTAAGTTTTATTAATAAATAAATTATAAATAAAAATATATTACTCAGAAATCAAATAAAATGAAGAACTTGGGCTGGAACAGGAAAAAAATCCTACTTATTTCTGGCCTGAATTTGTACAAATATTTATACTGAAGTTGGATTTTTCAAACCAAACATCAAAATTAAATGTTATTGCAGAGCCTCATGCTTGAGTAAATTACTGGGGCCAAGCATCTTAGAAACACAATACAAAGCATTGGTATGCAAATCAGTGATTGACTGATTAAGTGCCATCAACTTAGCAACCACGTGCAAAATTAAGGCAGGTCGTTTTTCCGTGACTGTCACTGAGTCCCATAGAAGAGAATAAAGGTTATAATCTCATAGGGAAGATAAACTGTCTCATCTTGTTTTTCAAGTCACAAGTTTACTATAGTCAGAACTATAAAAAGAAACTGGGTTTTTTTGCCAGCATTTTCATTGATCATCATGATCAGAGTGTGTAACACTACCATAAGCTTTAGGGAAGTAGCATCATATCTGCTCGCTCTTATTCTGTATTTACAAAACTAGAACTACTTGTTTTTACTTTGGAGAACACCTCTGAATTAAGGTTGCCTGCCTGTGATGCTTCCTTTCTTTAACCATACATATTTATTCATGATACAATACAGGTTTTACCACCTGTCTGCTTCATTCTAAGCAAATAACCATGACTGTATCAGTAGCACTTACAAAGAGTTTGGAGAATAAAGGACTGTTGATAGAGTTCATTCAATAAGCATGACGTTAACTTTCAACAAAATGAAGGCCAAGAATGAATTGTGAATTCCTTGACTAGATTAAAAGCCTTTAATTACACAATTATTACTTGTTCGGACAAGTCTTCCATACAACTTCTGTCATCACCCAACAATCATTTGTGCCCACCTGAATATTGGGATGCCCTGGTTTGTAACAAGAAGAGAGTGTCTTCTTTGTCTGCTATAAGGCTTTTAACTTCTAGGTCAGATGAAACGCATGGGTCTCTCCAAATAACTAGCTCTTCCTCATCAATCACTTTTCTGCACGGGCCTTACTTTTTTTGAAAATGAAAATAAATAGAAGAACTGCCTGCAAACATTAACAAGAATAAAGTACTTGCCATTTAATTTTATCTGGGAGGAGGGGGTGGGAAGCAGACATGTGAATAATTTACCTGCTCCCTGCCTTCCCTTGATTGTTTAATCAGCATTATCTCATCCAATAATACATGTCTGCAACACTTATGAAATAAATTGTTAATTGAATTGTCTTATCTATTGCCAGATTTTTAAATCATTACTGTAAGTAACTATGTTCCTGTCATGCCACTATATAGTACAGGTTGCCTTTGCTTTCCAACTGTTTTCTTTAGTGATTATTCAAGTTAGGACAGTTAAAAAAAAAGTTTTGCAAGCAGTTCTTACTTTTACCGTCATCACAACTTCCTGGGTACTTCACAACCAATGCACATTTACAACCATTGCAGTATCCAGAAGTCACATGATTGCCATTTGCTAGTTTCAGAGTGGCCTTCCAACAAGAAGTTGCAAATTGCAGTCATGTGCTGAAAGCAGAAGTGATGTTCCAAATCATGCATAGTCAAGATGATTTTTTGCTTAGTCACCATTGCATTTACCACCTGAGTTACCAATCTCAAATATGGTCAGTAAGCGAGGAGTACCTGCATTTATATCACTTTTTCAGTAAGAATATTTTACTGAAATATTCAGTTTTGTATTATTTATGAAATCTGAGGTCACTCAGACTTCATAACGGGAATGCCTATAAGATTTTATTGTATAATAATAAACACTATATAAAAATAATCTATAATAAAGGGGTTTGGGCTGATAGACTTAGTGACTGAGTGACCTAAAGATACCCAGTCAGGCTCTGTGTCTAAAAGAGGACTAAAAAACATGGTCACCAACTTTCTAATCCAGCACAAAACTTAATTTAGCAATAGCAATAGCACTTAGACTTATATACCGCTTCATAGTGCTTTACAGCCCTCTCTAAGCAGTTTACAGAGTTCAGCATATTGCCCCCAACAATCTGGGTCCTCATTTTACCCACCTCGGAAGGATGGAAGGCTGAGTCAACCTTGAGCCTGGTGAGATTTGAACAGCTGAACTGCTGAACTAGCAATCAGCTGAAGGTCGCAGTGCTGCTTTTAACCACTGCGCCACCTCGGTTAGATTTAGTTTAACTAAATCTAAATTAATTTAGATTTAATAAGTTAGAAACTTCCAAGCCCAGAACAAGCAAATCATTAATCATAAAACTACATAGGATTTACATTTCTAGGTTATTTACAGTCAAATTCACTGCAATGTATCCTATCATTCTCTCACAAGCTAATCAGAAAAAATATTTTAAAAAACCCGATAGTGTCTAATCTGGTGTCCAATTTGAAACTCAAAACAAAATAACTTCTTATCATGAAGAGGAAAGCAGACACGGTAGCAAAACATAGAAGATATTGTCATTGGAAGAGACTTCAAAGACTTTAGTAATGTGGCCCAAGGAAACATTAACATCTTCTGTAGCTGTGAGAATATGTAAATATTTTTGCTTATTATCACATGTCTTGATAGGAGAGCTAAGAATTGATAAAAAATACTGAAGAGTTAATAGGCCAGATTCCTAGCCTGGGGAAAGTGGGTAGCAGGGAGCTTTCCATTTTTTAATGTATTTTTCTATTTAAAAGAATCAAGCACCAAATCTAGGCCCAATTTTTATAAATTTCCATAGATCCATTAGAACCCATAGAAAATATGCTGATTATTTACCAAACCGTTATACTATTCTCCACCTGCTGTGCTAGTAGTTTTAATATTAGGGTTCTTTTATTCATTTATTTTCTATTTTAATTAACTTTTTATAAAACAAATTATTGATTTGATTTATGAATGATGATTAAATTCAAACAATTCTAATGTTTAGAAATCAGCATTTTGTCTTCAGTTACCCAGTGTTCACAAATGAAATGGGTAATGCAAAATTAGCTCAGGTATTTAGCAGTTCATAGCTAAGTTTGACACATTTCCAAATACTTAGCAAGATCACACTCATTCAACAGAAGTAAACTAAGAAATATCAAGCTATAGGTTAGATTAGGAATTTGGAAAAGTATTCCAGCAAATCACTCCCAAGCATGCATCCACAAAGGTGTTGAGTTCAGAGATTCTACAACATCTAACAAAGGATAATTTAAAATTGAGAATATCTCTCTCTCTCTCTCTCTCTCTCTCTCTCTCTCTCTCTCTCTCTCTCCCCCTCCCTCCCTCCCCCCTCTCTTTCTTTCTTTCTTCCTTTCTTATCTGCTGGTTTTAAAACAATGCTAATGTAGGCCTTATCAACATGTGCAATGGTTTCGATGTCAGGCTATAGCTTTTTGGATCGTATCCCATACATTAATTTCCGTACGCAGAGAAACTATGGGCAGATAATCTATCCCATGAACACCTTAAAATGATTGATTCACAGAGTACTCTGAGCATTAAATATGGTTTGTTTAGTTTAGTTTAACATTCTGTGTGAACAAAACCATTACAACTTGAAACCTAAGTTTATGGTGACCATGATTAAATAAACTATTACATAGTATGGTGTGAAGCCAATCTTTACATACTTTTGACAATTCCAAAATGTGAGTAGTAATTAAACTAAGTGATAGAACAGAGATCAATGATTCAATACATTTCACTTTTTTGTGTAATCAAAATATAAAATCCAATTTCATTAAGAAAATGCTACTTATTAAAAATGCCAAGCAGTTTTATTACAGCAACTAAGGCAGAACTTGGTCATCTCAAGTGTTGTTCTAAAATGTATGCTACATCTTAGCATACTTAGCTAATAGCATACTCATATGCTAATATACCGTATTTTTCGGAATATAAGACGCACCGCAGTATAAGACGCACCTTAGTTTTGGGGGAGGAAAACAAGGAAAAAAGGCCTCTGCCTCCCAGCAATTTGCCAAACAGCAAACAGCACAGAAGATATACACTGTTTGCTGTGTATTTCTGTGCATGTGTGCCTGACCCATAGAAATGGCAAAGAATTGGAGAAATGTACATTATGGCAGTATATTAATCCCAGAAAATTTTCTTAAATGTAATCACACTAACTCCTCCTAATTATTTAAATAGATCTACTCCAAACATGACTAAGTCAGGGTTTCTCAGCTGGCTTATTTTAATACTAATACTTAATACTAATACTTAATACTAAAACAGGACATTTCAGATTATACTTTTACAGATCTTTAAAATTGATGTGGCTTTCTGGAAGTATTCTCTGCTATTTAAAAGAAGATACAATAGCACTGGGCCTCTTCAGAGCAAGCATTTATTTTAAAAAGCTTCTTCATTTTGTTAAGTTGTCTAGAACAATAATAAAGCAGTCTTTAAAAAATAAGTCTAATAATTTGAACACTCTACAAACATTTAACAAAATAACATATTAACAGAATCTGCCTGTACCTAGGATAGAACTCACAACCTCCTGATTGTGAGGCAAGAGCTCTATCGTTGAGCCACAGCAGCTCTAGCTTGACTTCTTGCAATTTCAGCAGTCTAATATTGCCAGCAGTTTATCTCCCAGCAATATGTCTCATCACAGCCACCATAGTTTCAGTTTCATTTTACCACGTGGCTTGCAAGCCTCCGTCAGCTGTAGGCCAGGAGGCAATTTATCTCTTCTTGTGCTCTTCTTGTGCTTTGCCCTGTTTGCTGCAAAGAGATAAACTGCTGGCAGGCAGAGGCCAAAGGTTGGGGGTGGCTGGGTGGGGCTACATTCGGTGTATAAGACGCACCCAAGTTTTCACCCTCTTTTTGAGGGTAAAAAGGTGCGTCTTATACTCCGAACAATACGGTACTTCAATACTTAGTTTATTAAACTATAGTATACTGTGTTCATTTCCTGGTACAGAAGTAGAAGCTTTGTAAGTCAATGGAAAATAGTATAAATCACACTGCTCAGAAAAACAAGTCAGCTGGGGGAAAAGATCTATTTTTATTAATGGGGGAGGATACTTTTTCCTTAGTATTACTGTCATTATGAGTAACAAGCCCCCACACTTTTAACAACAAAAGTAAAAGATTACTATTAATTTATATAAGAAAATATAAAGCAGGTGCTGCTTTCTTCCCCAAATTAAACCATATAATTATTGCCTTTAGGCCAAAGGTTTTCAGTCAATGCCAATCAGTTGAGCTTTTCAATGACTACATTTTCAATGACTTTCACTATAAACAAATGACAATTATTCCCTATTGTTTAGTCTATGCAGATTGGTTCAACTGCAGCTACATGCTCAACCAATTTACACTGTTATGAGATGGCAGTAAACCAGTTGCAAGTTCCTTAATGATTAAGATGGTAATCTAGAGCCAAATACATTCTTTATGGATACTGCAGACAAATACGACACTAAATTGTGAACCTAGGTCTTTTGGTTCAAAGTTTGTTGCACTTGCCTCCAAAGGAGGTAAACATTATTAAAAAAAGTTTGTAATTCTACCTCCTTTAGTTAGTTTGTCATCCTGAATTGAACATGTTGATATTGTTTCAGTGATTTACTATGCTGTCCCAAGGTGGGTTTGTTTTTCTGTATCTAAACTTTCATCAGTAAAATTAGTAATGAATGCAAATCATAATCAACCACTCTAGGTCAACCAGAAATATATTACAATCTTTTAGAATGATCTAAAATTTCTACTATTTTAGTAAATTATCCATTGATTTTTCCCAAATATTTTTTTTACCTTGGCTAGATATGAGCAGGGTATATATAGATAACAGCCTATATATATTTATTTGTTTATCAAATTAATATGGCTACCCATCTCACTCAAGATGACTCTTGAGTTGTTAATATCTGCCAGCATATGCTTAAATAACACTGATTTATATCTAAACTTGCATTTATTTGTAAAATTAAAAGTTCAATTTAGAATTAGTTCTTTAGTAGTCTTTGCTGATGGAACACACTCTCACTTTTCTTATGATGGATTTTTTTTTAAAGACAAAATTGACTTCAGGTGGGAAGCAGACTACTACAGAAGCCTCTTGCCATAAAATCAACAGGAAAATGTTTACCATTCATGAAATTTCAATTTGAACACTACTTGAGAATAAATATAATTAAGATGACAACTCAAATTATTTTGATAATTTCAGAATCTCAGCTGCAAATAGCAAATTATCCAACTGTTATCAACTAGGAGAAAAATAGAAGACATCTGAAAATACTAATAATATTCAGAGAAATCAGTGAATAACTAAATGAAAATATTAATTGCCTGCCTTTGTTATGAAAATAAGCAGCTGTCCCAGTCTCTCTTTTCCTATTCTTTTTTCATGAATAGAGGCAACTGCTTCTCTAGTTTTTCAAAATACTTTACCCAGGTATTCTATTGCTATAGTACACACCAAGGGATTATAATATTTTGCTTTGGTTAAAAGAGCATCAATGCATCACTTCTTCTCTGTGTCTGCTCATTTGTTCACACTGATTAACTATCCACCTATCCACTGTGAAAAGACAGGTAAACAGCTTGTGGCTCTGAGCTTCTTCCTATGGCTCATGGAACTCTATTCAATTGCAACTGCCAAAAATTGGTGGTGTGATTTCCCATCATTCCAGGAGAGAAAACATACGCAAATTGTAGCTAAGTCTAAAAATAATATCACTTGAAAAAAACAGAACGAACTAAAAAAAAAGGTAAAATTCCATCCTTATCCGTATACTGACCCTGCTACATGTCATTCTGATTGCTAACTATTTCACTTGTTGGCAAATATAACAAATTAACACACACTATTTAATAAAATAAAAAACAAAACATGATAGATAAGTTACATTGTATCAATTTATCCATATGTAAAAAAAGAGAATTCAAAGATTAATTGTAAAAAAAAAATCTGCTTTCATCACTTTTCTCCTTTCCTGGCTCACTGCCACTGTTGGAAACTAAAATAACTATCTGCAGAGATGTAAGACTCTGGAGAATTGGAAAACATTTTTCTCTGATTCTGCTCTTTTAACATAAAAATAAGATTACCCCTCCCCCTTAATATGTAAATAATTATATATGTCAATAATTAAACCACCATGTCCGATTTAGGAATGGAGACACTTTCTGGGAGGATGGGAGATACAGACATATTAGACGTGCCTATTCATTATCCAATATAAGCAAACCCAGGAGAAAAAAATTGGGTGGGTGGAGGGAGAGATGTTCTGCTATAATATGGTATGTACCCTGCAGTTTCTTGGCAAATAAGCATAACAGAAATCAAAACCATCAGGAACAGGATGTTGGCAAACCATAACTTAAAATAACACATATTTTTTTTATCACAATATTAGGCAGTTTGAGACTCAGAAATATATATTTGAGAGAAAAGTTCACTGATTTGAAAAATTATACAGTACCCAATTTTACATGGACAAAAAGCTGCTACTTGGGAGCTAAAACAAAATTACATTAGACATCCTAACAAAACATTAGAATATTATCTCCTGCCTTTCTAGACGTAGGCCCCAATTGTCTCGCAGAGCTCCCCTCTGCTTTTAGCTCCTTATCAAACACAAAGTCAACTTCAAACAGGATTAGAAGTTTATTACACATTGCTCATTGCTAATTCGCTGTAAACACGAATCTATGCAGACATTCTTTCTTAGTAGCTTCTTAATACACTCACATAACAAGATCCATGGCCATATTGGATTTGTGGCAGGTGTACCAAAGGCAGGAAATATTTTTGTGTATCTCTGAATTTATTAGATAGAGTACAGTAATTGGCTTGATGCCTGTGCCAGACACAAAATCTTAATTAATCTACCTCACAATAAGTACTGTGCATGAATCCAAGAGATGAACTCTGAGTTAACACAAACTGTTCTATTTTGTTCCTTAGCTGCCAGTGGAAGAGGAATTAAGCAGCATGCCGACTTCCCCAAATGACTGTATCACAAAATGGAACAATTCCCCACTGTCTTAAAATTCATTGTAGCCAGAAGTTGGCCTTGAATTCTCTGCAGCTGGCAGAAAAACGAACAATCATTATTACATGCAGAGTCTGACACCCCACAGCACTGAGCAGGAAGATCTCAAGTGCTTGCTTACACTGGATTCCCTGGTAGCATTTTTGTCTTGGAAAATCTAGAGATATTTAAGTACAGGGAGTCTTATTTGTAAGCGATGTTCTCAGTTGCATTTTCCCAACGGAACTAACTCTTTTAATCTTCAACAGATTTATTATATACATGTAACAAGTGCATTAAACTCTACATAAAAACCAAGAATAAAATATAGGTATTACAATAAATTGAGTCTGGGGGGGTTTCTTCTTCTGTCTTTCTCATTCATAATCTCACAGAGCCACACACTAAGCAGTTCTCACACTCTTCAGAACTATAGATTGCAACAGACTACAGGAACCAGAAGCACTACTCAGGTGACCCTGAGGACACAGATAAACCTCCAGGTGGCCTCAACAACTCTCTAAAAGAATGCAAATAACTAGCTGTCTGCAAGGAATATAAATCCTTCCATTCCCCACCATCCAGTCAGAGCTGAAGCAGCTTCTTGGATGAGAAGCAAAACGTCTTCAAAGAAAAAACAAGAAAGTTGTTGCATCTTTGGGACAACCATGACCTGGATGACTGAGAATCTCTAAAGACTTACATCTTCAAAGCATGTATTATAATATTATAGTAAATGTTTTGTTGATAATCCATCAGGTTCAGGCACCATTCCTTTTTTTTTATAACTGCAAACATTCCTTATTGTTTTGGGTCCCTTCATAATATGTTTGTTTCTCTGTAATCTTCAGTAAATTCTGTTTCTTTAAATATTTTCCACTGGGGAAATTCTTCTCCTTCCTATAAATTGGAATAATATTGATGAAATACTTTTTGACAGCCATATCATATTTTATTAGTGTGTCTCCCTCTTATAATTTCAATACCTTTTTCTTTTTTTTCTTTTCATAATTTATATGTTCACCATTTCCCTGGTTTATCTGTAAAAACATTTCTTCTTTTGCTATAATTCATTGTCATTTCCATTTCTCTTAGTGTTAACATAGAAAATTGTCACTGTAGAATTATAATTTGTTGAGAAATATTTATTTTCTCTGGAAACTTTTTCATTTTTTAAAATCTCATCTGAAATAATTTGTGTCTTGTTGCCTCTTCTTTTTGAGTTCACTATTATGTTGCATAAACTGCTCATGACAATTTTGCCTGAGACCCAAACTATTGTTACATCTATAGCTTAATTAATATAGTTTTTTAAAAAAAAACTTTAATTTTTTTTACAGTCCTCCACTTTTGCTTCTTTCTGTATCAGCATTTTATTTAACCACCATCTGAAAGAACTGGGTTTCCATTAAAAACAAAACTCACTGAATTATAATCTGAAAAGCTCTTTGGTAATATCTTCTTTATGAACCTTAAATTCAAATTCTTCAAAATCTAAATCATGTCTATTCTCAAAACAGATTTACATTGTGCAGAAAAATAATTATACTCTCTTGAATTGCCATTTTAAAGTCTCCATGCATCAACAAATACTAAATTGTCATTAATTTTTTTTAAAACTGTCATAGTTTAAATTATAAATTTTAATATTTTTCTCAGTTTCTGACTATTTGTAAGAAGATCACGTCAATCCAATCTCCCATTAAAAACCACTGTTCATAAGAAAGTCCATTAATCTGTCAATAAGTTCTTTATAGATGATTTATCTATCATCAGTTGGGACATACATTCCCAATATGACACTTAACGCCATGTAGATTTTTTTCCCTCTTGCTTTAATCCAGAAAGAATGTTGACTCACCAAGTGTAATTATTTTATTCTTCCATTTTTTGGAAAAATCTCTCCTTAACTGTAAATGAATTACATCCAATAGTATAATTGTGTAATAATAAAGTGATGTATTTGTGAATCTTGCATTCTAATAGGCTTCATTGAAGCTGTGAAACTCCTTACTCCTCAGCCACTCAATTCACAATTCATGAGTCAACGTCTAAAACTTCAATTCCTGAAGTTTCCTCATGAAAAGTAGATGTCCAGAGTATAGTTGGGTGATCGAACAATCTCTTCTTATCTGAAGAGTCTGTTCTGGCCAGAATTTACCATCTAGCAGCCTATCCTTGCTGCAATCCCATTCCTGCTCCTTGTCTTCTATAGCTACAGCTCTTCTAGTCCGCTACAGATCCTCATTCAGAAATCAGTTTTTCTCAATTTCCTATTTTATATAAGAGCAATTTCTTTTAATGATTTGCTTTGGATCTTTAAATTCAAGCAGAAATCCACCTGGCAACATGTGCAGAACTGTTGAGAAATGTTATATCACTGTCATTCTATTATCTTTCTATATTAGCCAATTATGATAACAAACTTAATAATGGTGATTTTATTGATTTTATTCAGCAACACATTGCAAAGTTTGCAATGTGAAATCCTAACCTTAACTGAGCTAATTTCCTCATATATTTCTCTTAGAAGCCACCAAAAATGGCTTCACCATTTTTATCTAATGCATCAAGACTTTGACAAGGAAAGTTTTGTCAGCGTTCCTGTCCATTCAAACTTCTGTAACCTGGTAGAGCTGAAAAAAGAGCTGTACAAAAAAAGTCAACATCACATATACATTTTGGATCATATGCTAATTACATTGTTTAAACAGGATCTCATTCCATATGACTTTGCAAGAGGTAACAATGGTTTGCAGATCCATAATGTCACTTGCAGTGCTTAACCCCTGAAGAGCACTTGTGGGTGATTCAATAGATCCTTTCTTTTCTTCTCTTTCCTGCTTCAGTGAATTCTTGGAAGAACAGAGAACCTATGGGGGGGGATTTCTGTTTAATGCAGAAAGAGATGTGAGACTATTATAGGAAATGTGCATTGATCCCCTCACATTCTGGCCTTGAACTTCCACTAGTAGAACACTTTATTATCATACTTGTTAATCACCCTTAAAAATTACTCACAGGTTTTCTATAACTGATCTAAAATATTTTATAAGCAACTTTTACAGTTTGCTCAGGAAAGACTCAATGGGTGATGGAGTGTTAACTTATTCTTAAAACAAAACATTCCTAAAAAGAAAGGTTTAGTTGTTTTTGGAGGAAATAGATTGCTTTAGCTTCCAACTCTGAGCTATTTTTCAGACTTTAAAATTATCTGTCTTTTATGAGCTCCAAATGGGGAAACATGTCCTTTGCCAATGACATATATTCTCCGTTAAGCATTCTGGCAACAGGAGGAAGGCCAAGGAAAAATAAAGTACTAGATTTCATTATTATTTAGCAGTTCAATCTACAGAAGTATTTTAGCACTATAAAGCTAAAGTTTTAGTAGGACTGTTCAGTAAAAGCCAACTGGAAATCCTATCTAGGTTCTTAAAACTGAATAACCTGAAAGGCAATAATGGCAACGGCAATGCAAGAAAAATATTATTAAATATTTAAATATTTTATCTAATAATAAAATATTAGATATTAAAATTATAAATACCAGAGTAATTATCGGAATTAATTGATTGATTACTAGTGGAAATTACACTGGCATATAAAATAAAGCTAATTACACTAAATTATTTATACGTTTCCCCAAAAAAGCCCAAAATAATGTACACATTTTGCTTCTACTTTTTCCACATATTTGGACAAAACAACCATTCTTTGAAATAGATTACATGAAGACTAGCATGAAATCACCCAATGGACTTTACAATCAAGCATGAATTTGAATTCTGTCCTGGATGAACATCAATGACTTGGACGAGGGGATAGATGGGAGACTCATCAAATTTGCAGATGACACCAAGCTGGCAGGAATAGCCAACACTCCAGAAGATAGGCTTAAGATACAGAAGGATCTTGACAGACTTGAACATTGGGCGCTAGCTAACAAAATGAAATTCAATGGTGAAAAAAGTAAGGTTCTACATTTAGGCAAGAAAAACAAAATGCACAGGTACAGTATATGTGGTACCTTGCTCAATAGTAGTAACTGTGAGGGATCTTGGAGTCCTAGTGGACAACCATCTAAATATGAACCAGCAGTGTGCAACAGCTGCTAAAAAAGCCAACACAGTTCTAGGCTACATTAACAGAGGGATAGAATAAAGATCACGTGAAGTGTTAATACAACTTTATAACGCCTTGGTAAGGCCACACTTGGAATACTGCATTCAGTTTTGGTTGCCACGATATAAAAAGGATGTGGAGACTCTAGAAAGAGTGCAGAGAAGAGCAACAAAGATGATTAAAGGACTGGAGGCTAAAACATATGAAGAACAGTTGCAGGAACTGGGTATGTCTAGTTTAATGAAAAGAAGGACTAGGGGAGACATGATAGCAGTGTTCCAATATCTCAGAGGCTGCCAAAAAGAAGAGGGAGTCAAGCTAATCTCCAAAGCACCTGAGGGCAGGACAAGAAGCAATGGGTGGAAACTAATCAAGGAGAGAAGCAACTTAGAACTAAGGAGAAATTTCCTTACAGTTAGAACAATTAATCAGTGGAACAACTAGCCTCCAGAAGTTGTGAATGCTCCAACACTGGAAGTTTTTAAGATGATGTTGGATAATGATTTGCCTGAAGTGGTCTAGGGGGTTGGATAGAAGACCTCCAAGGTCCCTTCCAACTCTATTATATTATATTATTATATTATATTATTATATTATTATATTATTATATTATTATTATATTATTATATTATTATATTATTATATTATTATATTATTATATTATTATATTATATTATATTATATTATATTATATTATATTATATTAATTATATTATATTATATTATATTATATTATATTATATTATATTATATTATATTATATTATATTATATTATATTATATTATATTATATTATTATATTATAGTAATTATTAATTATTATATTATATATTAATTATATTAATTATTAATTATTATATTATATTATATATTATTATATTATTATATATTATATTATTATATATTATATTATTTATATTAATTACACACACACACACACACACACACACACACACACACACACACACACACACACACACACACACACACACACACACACACACACACACACACACACACACACATATATATATATATATATATATATATATATATATATATATATATATATAATATTACAGTTCTTTCTAACACTACTGCAATACTGGCTGTTTTAATCTGGAATGTGACAAGCAATTCAAATGAAAATCTGGATAGGACAAAAGTTTTCAAATCTGTGGATAGATGGCAATAGTTTTTTATCCTCATCCTCATCAAGAATAAGGAAGCAGTTAGTGTACTTACCTAAATGGGAAAAAGTACAAGCCATCAATTAAATATTCAAGGATAGCATTGTGCCAAGAACATACCCAAACTGCACAGCTGACCTTTTAGAGAAAATATATCTATCTAAAATATAAGCCCAGAAAAAAGCAGTTTAGAAAAATTGATAAGCTTCTTAAGAGAATACTAAAAAGAAATTGGAGAAGCCATCCATTTACCCATCTCTCATTTGGCAGCCTATATGACTTTTATACTTAAAACTGAATAAGTGTCCTACCTTCATGAAAATATCCTGGGTGTACATTTCTTTTAAGTAGATTTTGTATGTCTATTTTGTCCATATATCTGAACAAAGGAAATTAATGACAGTAATGCTAGAAAACAGAGAGATTCCTTTGTTACATATCCAGGAACATATTTGATAACTCTCTGCCTCAAAAAAACCCACTCCAAACTAGATTGCAGAAAATACGACTTTAGCAACAGAGTGGTCAACGCCTGGAATGTTCTACCTGACTCCATTGTTAATTCCTCAAACCCCCATAGCTTCAACCTTAAACTGTATACCATGGACCTCACCCCATTCCTAAGAGGTCTGTAAGGGGCATGCATAAGCGCATCAGCGTACCTACCATCCCTGTCCTACTCTCCCCATTATTTGTATCCATTTCCTGTGTTCATATTCATGTTTATACTTATACCTGTTATCCTATACATGTATGTAGATTGCAGTAGATGGTGTACTATCACATGATCTATCTATATTTGTAAAATTTACCCCCTTTTTATGTGTATTTTAAATTGGTCTCCAACCGCAATAAAAGCTATCTGTATCTGTTACATGTATGACAAACTAAATAAATAAATAAAATAAATAAATAAAATAAATAAAAATAAAATAAATAAAATACAGGAAGGAAAGAGACTAGACAAAGATAAAGAATAGAACCTCAATCACTTTTGCATCCAACTCCAAATCAATGATTGATCATTACTCTATTTGCTGACTAATAGATGACCACTTCCCTTTGATGTTATGTATTTTCCTCTTTATTGCTGTGGCTGAGGTTATACAGCAGTCTTAAGTGGATGGATTGTAGTCATGTCCTCTTCCCCACTTTAATAGACTAGATAAATAATGTTGGCAAGCATACAAGGTAAATCTGATCTTAATTGTACATTGCTCTGAAATACCAAGAATGCTTTCACATCCGCAAGCTCTCTTTATTAGGTTATGAAAAACTGAATTCTAAATCTGATAAGGTACAGTCCTTTTATTCTTCTCTTTATTCTTGGGCCAGCAAAATTGAACTTCTTGGAAAATAAATACATGCAAAATATGTGAATGCACCAACTCTTCATTACTAAGAATGTCAAGGGACATAAAATTTATCTGAAGAGTTGTACAAACTTCAACCATTTCTAGCCTATTAAAAAAATCCCAAATATATGTTCCTAAGATCACCACCATATTATCACTCTTAAATATGTCACGCACATTGTTCACTCCTGCAAAATCTTCAGTAGACGCCTTCCACTATTTATTATCTCATCCTGGCGTCAGACAGTCTCTCCACTGTCTGATGGGCATACTGTATATCTATATCATTAGCTCTAGGAGTTCTATAACAACCATCCAAATGTTCTCCATCTGAATCTTAATTAATTTTGAACAGGAAAACCTTGCAATGTGAAGGGTAACAGAGGAAGTAAGGTAGAATTCTTTTTAGTCTAGATGTTCTGTTTAGTTCTACTAAGTCAGTATATATTTATAATTAATGTATTCACAGAAGATTACAGTCACATAGCATAGTTTCCATTGTTTGGTGTTTTTTTAATGAGGCACTAACTGCAACATCAGTGAAATGTAAAATTACTAATAGCAAAATTGTTCAAACATCAAACAAATCACCACCAACAGCCTAGCTAATCAAAATCTACAGCGAAAGTAGAAGTTAGGGAAAATAGCACCGGCTCAAGGTTGACTCAACCTTCCATCCTTCTGAGGTCGGTAAAATGAGGACCCAGATTGTTGGGGGCAATATGCTGAACTCTGTAAACCGCTTAGAGAGGGCTGTAAAGCACTAGCAAGCGGTATATAAGTCTAAGTGCTATTGCTATTGCTATAGCTAGTTAAAAACAAAACTAACACTGATAAATGAAAGGATCAGCAAAAATTGCAAGTAAAAACAAGGAAATAGATAATGTTTAGAATTTCTCAAAATCAAAAAGGCACCGTTAGATACCTGTTGAAGTGGTTGTTTAAAAAAAATTAAGAAAAACCTTCACGATATAAAACATTTAAAAAATATTTAGTCCCCTTTTCATCATGAAAACTAACCATGTATAATGCCCAGATCTGCAAACTTTTACTAGCTATGGATAAAGTAATTAAACTACAATTTGTATTGTCAGATGAAGAGAAGCAAAAGGTCATGCTGAAAGGTCAAATTGCTACACAATTCCTCAGCATTTTTAACTCTTTAACCGTGGTTAAGAGACACGAAGTATTGTAGTGATTTGGTCTTATGAGATTCAAGGGTGGATAAGTACAAACTACTTATGGGCAAATGGGCAAAACCATTTCAGAAAATTAGATGCATTCTTATCCATTACTATTCCAAGTGATTGGTTATCCATTACTACTCCAACTACCAATATGCATATCCTTACCAAATCCTTGCTCTGTGATTTCAGATGACAGAGTACAGTTTATGTTCAGTAAGTAAAATATAAACTCCTTATCCACACTGGTTAGTACTACTGTTCACTTGCATATTAAAAAAAACCCTCTCTTCTCTTGTTAAGGATTTTTTCTTCTCTAATTGTCATATTAATAACATCAGTACCATATACAGTATATTCTGTTTCTTGTTCTCTTCATATTTATCAATTTATCAATGCAATGTTTCATTCAGAAATGGTGTACTCTGCACCTCATGTAGGACTGATCATCTTGACAGTTCACATTAAAACTACCATTGCAATTTGACCTATAAATAACAGTAATAAAGCAAAAGAGCAAGATACAAATGCCTCAAAACAATATAGGTAGCAAGATACAGGAGAACTTTAGGGTAAATGTTCTAAATTTTCTAAGAAAGTTGTTCAGCAGCAAAACTACATACACTATTCTGTCCCGATATAATATTTCTAGTAATAAAGTCTTGGGAAATTCACTGATATTTTTTTTAGCATTATCATGGCATTTCTATAAGGAGAGATTGTGCTACCTCTTTTTCAGTTGGAAAAAGGAGGAGAAAAAATTCTGAAGTATTTTTACAGGTGTTGGATAAAGATCATATATCTCACTTAAGTTGTTTCAAGGAACTGAAAAAATAAGCCTTCTAATGTTAGTGTTTCACATAGCACTTTTCATTCCTTTTAGCCTGACCTTTTTTAATCAATTCCAAATTAAAGATGATTTACCTATTATTATTATATAATGTCAAATGTAAAATGTTACCAGAATATGCCTTCTGATTCTAACTGATAAAAAAGAAAAGAAAAAGAACTGCATGGAGAAATAGTTCACTACTTGCTACTGGAAGTGATTTCTTATAATACAAATATTTATTTTGGAGATTCTCACAGCAATCTTAAATCCTTTGTTAGAAAAAGTGCAGAAGAAAAGTTAATTATCGGTTATTATGAGCCACAGTGACGCAGTGGTTAGAATGCAGTACTGCAGGCTACTTCTGCTGACTGCTGGCTGACTGCAATTTGGCAGTTCAAATCTCACCAGGCTCAAGGTTGACTCAGCCTTCCATCCTTCCGAGGTTGGTAAAATAAGGACCCAAATTGTTAGGGGCAATATGCTGACTCTGTAAACAGCTTAGAGAGGGCTGTAAAGTGGTATATAAGTCTAGTTGCTATTGCTATTATTACTGTAGTGATATAAGGAAAGAAAACAGAGATGCTAGTACAAAGTTTCTGACATTCCCACAAAGGAGTTGCAATGGTTTCTCAAAGAACAGACCATCATATTATATAATACATTTCATGTGAAATCTGGAATAGGGGAGTGAAACTTTAAGCAGTAAAACAGAATAACAGAGTTGGAAGGGACCTTGAAGATCTTCTAGTCCAATCCCCTGCTTCGGCAGAAAACCCTACACCACTTCAGACAAATGGCTATCCAGTATCTTTTTAAAAACTTCCAGTGTTGGAGCATTCAATTCTGGAGGCAAATTGTTCCACTGATTAATTGTTCTGTCAGGAAATTTCTCCTTAGTTCTAAGTTGCTTCTCTCCTTGATTAGTTTCTACCCATTGCTTCTTGTTTTACCCTCAGGTGCTTTGGAGAATAGTTTGACTCTCTCTTCTTTGTGGCAGCCCCTGAGATATTGGAACACTGCTATCATGTCACCCCTAGTCCTTCTGTTAATTAAACTAGACATACCCAGTTCCTTCAGTCATTCTTTATATGTTTTAGCCAGGGGTGGGCTTCAAATATTTTAGCAAGGGGTTCTCTGCCTAGTTGCTGGGTGGGGATGGCCTAGTTGGCCTCCTGCACCATGGGGGGGGCATTTTTGCCCTCCCCGGGCTCTGGAGGCCTTTCTTGAACCTCCAGGAGGGCAAAAACGGCCTCACCAGGCTCCGGTGCCCCTGCACTTATCTGCATCCAAAACCAGGCCCATTTCCGGCCTTCCTGAACTTCTGGTAGGCCCGTTTTTCGCCCTTCCCGAGCCTCCACATGCGCCCTGCACTTACCTGCATCCAAAACGGGCTGCGTGGAGACTCCTGGGAGGGGCGGGGTGGGCGGGACCAGCCAGGACTAGGATTTCGGGGTTCTCCCAAACCCCTGTGAACCCCCAGCAGCACACCCCTGATTTTAACCTCCAGTCCCCTAATCATATTTTTTGCTCATCTCTGCACTCTTTCTAGAGTCTCCACATGTTTTTACATCATGGCAACCAAAGCTGGATGCAGTATTCCAAGTGTGGCCTTACCAAGGCATTATAAAGTTGTATTAACACTTCACGTGATCTTGATTCTATCCCTCTGTTAATGCAGCCTAGAACTGTGTTGGCTTTTTTGGCAGCTGCTGCACACTGCTGGCTCATATTTAAATGGTTATCCACTAGGACTTCAAGATCCCTCTCACAGTTACTACTATTGAGCGAGGTACCACATATACTGTACCTGTGCATTTTGTTTTTCTTGACTAAATGTAGAACTTTACTTTTTTCACCATTGAATTTCATTTTGTTAGATAGCGCCCAATGCAAGTCCGTCAAGATACTTCTGTATCTTAAGCCTATCTTCCAGAGTGATAGCTAGTCCTGCCAGCTTGGTGTCATCTGCAAATTTGATGAGTTCCCCATCTATCCCCTCATCCAAATCATTGATGAAGATGTTGAACAGTTCTGGGCCTAAAATATAGCCCTGGGGTACCCCACTGCATACTTCCTTCCATGTAGATGCAGTTCCATTGAGCACTACACGTTGAGTGTGGTTGGTCAACCAGTTATGAATCCATCTGGTGGTGATGCTATCTAACCCACATTTTTCTATTTTATCTTGTAGTAGGTTATGGTCTACTTTATCAAATGCCTTCCTGAAATCCAAGTAAATTATATCAACAGCATTCCTCTGGTCCACTAATTTTGTCACTTTGTCAAAGAATGCAATAAGATAAGTCTGGCATGATCTGTTTTTGACAAACCCACGTTGGCTTTTGGTTATTACTTTGTTTGTTTCTAGATGTTCGCTGATTCGTTGCTTGATTATCTTTTCCAGAATCTTCCCTGGTATTGAGGTCAGGCTGATAGGACTGTAGTTTCCTGGATCTATTTTTTTTCCTTTTTTGAAGATGGGAACTACATCAGCTCTTTTCCAGTCCTCTGGCAGTTCCCCGATGCTCCAGGATCTTAGAAAGATACAGTTCAGTGGTTCTGCGATCTCGTCTGCCAGTTCCTTCAGAACCTCGGGGTAGAATCCATCTGGTCCTGGTGATTTGAACTCATCTTAAACAGGTGCTCATTTACCATTTTCTTCCCTATTTTAACTTGTGTTCTTAAGCTGTTTTTTGTAGTTTGTATCCGTGGAACAATAGTTTGTATCAGTGGAAAAACTCCACTCAACTCCAGAAGTTGTAAATGCTCCAATACTGGAAGTTTTTAAGAAGAGATTGGATAACCATTTGTCTGAAGTGGTGTAGGGCAGGTGTGTCAAATTCAAGGCCCAGGGGCCGGATCTGGCTTGCAGGGTGCCCTGAAAACAGTGAAGTACCAGCCCGCAGTACTTCTGCTAGCAAAAATCAAGCTTGGGAGGGCCGCATACAGCCTTCCTCAGCTCTGTTTTTGCTGGCAGAGAGTTGCAGGAGGCTGTCACAGTTGAAAATGGAGCTTGTGAGGGCTGCCCGCGGCCTCCCAAGCTCCATTTTCGCTGGCAGAGGGTTGCAGGAGGCTGTCACAACCAAAAACAGAGCTCGGGAACCCGTTTTTGGTGGCAGAGTGCTCGGGCCACCACAGGTGGCCTGACATGAGTGATGTTGAGCTAGCCACACCCACTCCTGCACCCCGAGGTCGAACACAACCCTGATGTGACCCTCAATGAAATCGAGTTTGACACCCCTGGTGTAGGGTATCCTACCTAAGCAGAGGGTTGGACTAGAAGACCTCCAAGGTCCCTTCCAACTCTGTTATTCTAAAATCCATTCTCTTCTCTTCAATGTATATGCCATAATACAGGTGATCCTCAACTAACAATCATCCGTTTAGTAACCATTCAAAGTTACACCACCACTGAAAATAGTGCCTTATGACCAGTTTTCACACCTATGACCATTGCAGCATCCCCATGGTCATGTGATCAAAATATGGGTGTTTGATAACTGACATGTATTTATGACTGTCCCGGGATCATGTGATCACCATTTGTATCATTCCCAGCCAGCTTTCAACAAGCAAAGTCAATGGGGGAAGCCAGATTTAACAACATGTTTCACTTAGCAACTGCAGCAATTCGCTTAACAACTGTGACAAAAAGGTCATAAAATGAGGTAGACCTCACTTAACAACTGTCTCACTTAGCAATGGAAAATTTAGGTGCCATTGTGGTTGTAAGTCAAGGACTACCTTTATCAATTTGATTTTCTAATCCCAAAAATCTACTGTGAAATCCCAAGGCATATGTACATTTTTTAAGTTACTTACATAGCCTTTCAGGAAAGCCGTTTTACAAATGCCACTGAAAATATTCCAACAATATTTGAAGAATTTCTAGTGGTCTTTAAAAACACTAATATAATCATGCTTGGTCACAGCTTAGAAATGTTGCTATTCTAACAATAATCCTAAAACAATTTAAACTGGCATCTATTGATATTCAGGATCTTTATATTTCAATACTAATGTTTCATGTCATATAAAATGTTCTTGATGGAAATATCCAGGAAGCGTGAATTCTATATCAGAAGAATCTATTGGAAGAGAAAATATCTGAAAAGTCCAGAACAACACAGTAAGAGCACTCATTTCAGCCACAAACCCATCTACAAAGAAAGACTATGCAAGTGTGCATAGAGCATTAGGCGAGATTATTTACTTAAGTAAAAATCAAAACATTTAATTTAAATTGTCACAAAATGTTTGCATTTTGTATATGCTTCTTTCTGTTTACATTATAATTACTTCACAAATGGTTATATCCAATAGGTGAGCTCTAATGGTAAGCTAAGGATCATGATCACAAATGAAATAATATGATAAACAGAAATGAAGAGCAACTGCAAGAGCAGTTACTATCTGTGTCAGAAAACAATGGAATTACTAGCCTGTATCTTTCAATGAATATGTGCTCTCATAGAGTTATGTCATACAATATTCAGGAAAGATTACAACCATTCATAAGGTCCTAGATAATTCAAAGTTAACATTAGACATATTGATCAGAATACATTCTGAAAATAGTCCAGTAAAGTATTTTAGCACTTACTGACTGTACCACCTCAATATAAATTTTATAATATTTCCTTCCCCTTAGTAAAGCACCTTCCTATAATGAGAACATGCATGAAAATCTTTTTTCTTGATTTCTCAGTAGTTTTCCATTAATAGCAAGTGTCATTTGGAGGAACATTCAAACATATAAGCAAGCAATAATAAGCTATGAGCAATTACTACAGCCAAAGACTTGCAACAGAATTTGTACATTTCTTTTCATTTTTTCCTTCACTTCTGATTACAACAAATTATGTTATTAAAAACAGTTTATGTTATTAAATGAGATGACTATAATCATTTGTAGAATCCTTAAAAATATGGATTAAGAAAAGCATACGCTATTTCACTTCAGTGTATTTGTTCATCTAAAAAATTTTCAGGGAAACAATTCACTCAGTCCCAATTTATAATCCTTGAACTCCCACCACTATAAACTATACTATAAATGTTTAAGAATTTAAAAATAATTTTATAGGCCAATTCTACAAAGATTTTCTATGCATCACATTTAACTCCGTGGGTTTGTGTTTTAAGAAAACATTTCAAGAATTAAATTGTTGCTCTTTCAAATTCCAGTTCTATTCAAAACATGAACGTTTGCCTCATACAGCCAATTATTATCCCATGTTAAAAGAATGCTTTTGTTTCATTAGGCAGAAAAATCACTTTACAAATGTAGTAATTATTATTATTTTGTTAAAATCACATTTTTACTGAACAGGAGACAGGAATTTTTAATTTAAAAGAAAAAAGAAAAAGAGAGATTAATTACAAAAATGAGGTTGTATGAGTTAACTGGGCTGTTGCCCACACAGGCTGCTCACACTGTCACCCAGCGTGCTAAGAGGAAATAGTTGCAGCTTTGAGCCTTGATCTGCCCACGTGAAATGAAGCATGCTGGCTGACCACAGAATGGCCTCTGTTCCCTTTTGCAATTGCCAACATCTGCTGGGCAGATCCATGCATAATTTTATAACCCAAAACTCGCTCCTACCTTCTCCAAACCAAAGTGTGTTATGTTTTTTAAAATATACATACAGTAATCCAAAGCAGATTTTACTTAAGAGTTTTATATTTCTCATTGATGAAGGTTTTTTAAATACCACAAAAATGGGAAGGTAGGCTAGAACATTTTAGAGGGTGAATAAGCTTGAGTCGCTACTGTACGTGATTTCGAAATGTGGAATGTTTATCAAAAACTTGAAATACGAATGAGGGCATAGCTTTTCAATTTGTAGTATTTCAACAATGACAAAATAAGACAGAAAGTATTTATTCATTGATGATTGATAATTCAGCAACCCACAATTGTGCGCAGCAAAATCATCTTTGCAACTCAATCATTTAGTCACTTGCAGAATGTTCCATAGAAAGAGTGCCCTAATTAGGATAGCCTAATTTAAGTAAATTACCCCTGGCTGTTGCGCACCAGCAATAATAGCAGTCTGGTGCCATTATACCAAACATATCAATCTCTATGATGATAAATATTACTCTTTTAGCTTTTAAATGGAATATTTCAAAGGAGTTTAGTGCTCCATAATAGGAACCTACCTTTATGTAAAGGATATTGGTATACAATATACCAAAGAGTTATGTAAAATGGATTCAGTAAAATCATGAACTATTTTACTTATGCAATAGGTGTTATTTTATTTTCATTTTATTTATTTATATCCTGGCTTTATTATTTTTATAAATAACTCAGGATGGTGGATATGCTTCTTCCACCTCCTATTTTCCCCTCAACAACATAACATGTCAGGTATGTTGGGCTGAGAGAGAATGACTGTCTCGAAAGTCACCCAACTGTGGCAGTTTGTACTGAGATTAAATTTAGCTACCATTGATTTTAAATGGTACTGGTACTGAAGGTTACATTCAAGAAAAATAATACTGCAAACTACAAATGAGTCTGAAAGAGAAAAAAATGTACAATCTGTTAAATTTCAACAGCAGGGATTATTTTACGAAGGCTATGCAATGTACAAAAGCACACGCCATAGTGTTCCAAGAAATTCACTCCCCCATGACAACATACTAGGCACACATTTATCAGAGCAATGTAAAAATGTACACTGTGGTTTTGACATGAAGGTTAGAACATTTCAGGACTTCCTGACCATACTAAGGAAGTTGTAAATATTACTTGAAGATAAAATTCAGAGAAAGAAGTATTTCAATTTATATATAAAATTAGAACCTACCCTTTCCATAAGGGCTCAGGACTGTTACATATTATTCTCAATATAGTAGTTAATTTATTCGCTTGATTATGCTTAGAAGGGTGCTGAGTTTTCAATCCAGACCTATCTATATTTCTGGTAAAATATCATATTTTTCCGTGTATAAGACACTACTTTTTCTTTAAAATATTTACTTCAAAATGGAGGGGTGTCTCATACACAGGAGGCAGATAGGAGAAAGCCACACATGCTGGATGAGCCTCTATTTTATATGCAGCTCTATCATTCCTCTCTATTGTAGTTGTTTCCTGTATCACATTGCAACTCTAGGTTTCATTTCTATTGTTCCTGTGATGCATTTCCTGTTCTTGTTGTATTACTCACTCTAACAAGATGGCTTCTACAGTGATGGCTTGTAATGTGCTTACTACAAGAAACTACATGAAACATGGGGGCGTCTTATACGTGGGGGCATCTTATAGACCCGTGATGGCGAACTTATGGCACGCGTGCCACAGGTGGCATGCAGAGCCCTTTCTGCGGGCATGCAAGCCGTCACCCAGCTCAACTCCACCAAGCATGCGCATGCGTCTCCTGCCGGCCAGCTGATTTTCAGCCTGTTTCCAGACTTCCAGGAGACCTGTTTTTCGCCCTCCCCAGGCTCCGGAGGCTTTTCTCCAAGCCTCCGGGAGGGTGAAAACAGCTTCCCCCGGGCTCCGGAGGCCCTCTGGAGGCTGGAAACAGGCCCATTTCCAGACTTTTTGAACTTCCGGGGGGTCATTTTTCACCCTCCCAAGGCTCCGGAGGTTTTCTTCAAACCTCTGGGAGGGCAAAAACGGCTTCCCCGGGTTCCGGAGGCACCTCCACGCGAGGTGTCGTGTGCGCATGCATGTGGCGGGGCGCGCAGAGGTGTCGCGCGCGCATTGCATTATGACTGCAGGCACGCACGCGCGGCACACAACGAGAAAAAGGTTAGCCATCACTGTTATAGACGGGAAAATACAGTACATGGGACATTTAGAGCCTGCCTTATCTACATTTCCTGGAAAATATATGGGAAAACTCCCTTGAGAAGAATTTCCACCTAGGGTTAGGGTTAGGGTTAGGTCTTCATGAATTTGAAAAGGAAAATGGACATCGCCAACGGATTCAGAGTGCTTGATTATGCTTAATTTAGTTTAATTAATTTAATTAAAAGTTCTTAGGAGAGACCCAGGTTTTCATCCCAGCCTTATGTACCTTTCTGGTAAAATACATGGGAAAAATCACTTGGGAAGAATTTTCACCTAGGGTTAGGGTTAGGTCTACATGAATTCAGACAGCAAAATGGACATCGCCAATGGATTTCGAGTGCTTCATTATACTTAGGAGGGTACCAACTTTTCAAGTCAGCCTTATCTATGTTTCCTGGTAAAATACATGGGAAAATCCCATTGGTGGGCAAATACATCTAGGGTTAGAGTTAGGGTTAGGTCTCCATGAATTCAGAGAGCAAAATGGACATTGCATATGGATTCAGACTGCTTGATTATGCTTAGGAGCATAATCAAATGATGCCGCCCTCTTAAGCATAATCAAGCACTCTAAATCCATTGGTGATGTCCTTTTTGCTCTCCACATTCATGGAGAATGAACCCTAACCCTAGGTGTATTTGTCCCCAATGGTATTTTCCCATGTATTTTACTAAGAAACATATATAAGTCTGACTCAAAAAGTTGGGGCCCTAAGCATAATCAAGACTTCAGAATCCATTGGCGATGTCCATTTTGCTGTCCAATTTCATGGAGACCAAACCCTAGCTGTATTTGCCCCACAATAGGATTTTCCCATGTATTTTAGCAGAAAATGTAGATAACTATCTCAAAAAGTCGGCGCCCTCCTATACATAATCAGGCAGTCCAAATCCATTGCTAATGTCCATTTTACTCTCAAAATTCATGGAGACCTAATCGTAACCCTAAGTGTATTTGCCCACCAATGGGATTTTTCCATGTATTTTACCAGGAAATGTAGATTTTATTTTATTTATTTATTTATTTGGTTTTCTTATATGCCGCCCAACTCCCGAAGGACTCAGGGCAGACTCAAAATGCTGGCACCCTCCTAAGCATAATCAAGCACTCTGAATCCATTGGCGATATTCATTTCGCTCTCCGAATTCATGTAGAACTAACCCTAACCCAAAATGGACATCATCAAAGATTCTGAGTGCTTGATTATGCCTAGGTGGATGCTGCCATTTCGAGCTTGCCTTATCTATGTTTCCTGATAAAATATATGGGAAAATCCACTTGGTGAGTAATACAGATAGAGTTACAGTTAGGTTTCCATGTATACGTAGGGTAAAATGGACATCGTCAATGGATTTCGAGTGCTTGATTATGCTTAGGAGGGTGCTGATGTTTCGAACCTGCCTTATCTACGTTTCCTGGTACAATGCATGGGAAAATCCCATTGGTGGGTAAATACACCTAGGGTTAAGGTTAGGTATTCATGAATTCGGAGAGCAAAGTGGACATCGCCAACAGATTTGGAGTGCTTGATTATGCTTAGGAGTGCGCCAACTTTTGTAAATAGGGTTATCTACATATCCTGGTTAAATACATGGGAAAATCCCATTGGTGGGTAAATACACCTAGGGTTAGGGTTCGGTCTCCATGAATTTGGAGAGCAAAATGGACATCACCAATGGATTTGGAGTGCTTGATTATGATTAGGAGGGTACTGATGTTTTGAACATGTCATATTTTTTGGTAAAATAAATGGGTAAATCCCCTTGGGGAGAATTTCCACCTAGGGTTAGGGTTCTGACTCTATGAATTCGGAGAGTAAAATGGACACTGCCAATTGATTTGGAGCGCTTTATTATGCTTAGGATGGCGCTGACTTTTCGAGCCAGTGTTATCTACATTTTCTAGTAAAATATATGGGAAAATCCCCTTGAAGGGCAAATCCACCTTGGGTTATGGTTAGGTTTCCTTTAATCCTGACAGCAAAATGAACATCACCAATGGATTTGAAGTCCTTGAATATGCTTAGGAGAGCGCTGATGTTTTGAAGCTGCCGTACCTATGTTTCCTGGTAAAATACAGGAAATTCCCTTTGGGAGTATTTCCACCTAGGGTTAGGGTTAAGTCTCCATGAATTTGGAGACCAAAATGGATATCACCAATGCATTTGGAGCATTTGAATATGTTTAGGATGGCACTATTTTTCGAGCCAGCGTTATTTATATCTCCTGGAAAAATACATGACAAAATCACCTCGTGGGGCAAATCCACCTAGGGTTAGGGTTAGGTCTCCATGAATTCGGAAAGCCAAATGGACATCGCCTATAGATTCAGAATGCCTGATTATGCTTAGGAAGGTGCAGAGTTTTTGAGCCAGCCTTATCTACGTTTCCTGGGAAAATACATGGGAAAATTCTCTTGGGGGGCAAATGTTTATGAAATTGCCTATGAACTATGTGTTGCAAAATTATTTAAAACAGAACAATATGTAAAAGTACAGTAACAAAACAAGAAAAGAAATTCAATATTTCAGCTGAGTCATGTTTTGTATATGGCAGTGCTTCCCAAACCTAAAAATTGCCCAAAATTAGGTAAAAGTGTTGTTAATGCATTATCAAATCACAATAGGAACAGTTAAATAAAGACTTTCTGATAAGTGGTTTTGGGTAATGTAGGAAAGAATTTGGAAGAACTGGCAAGAATCAGCAGGAGCATTATTTTAAGGAAAGAAAATGAAAAGAAGGACTTTTTTTAGATATATAAATATTTAACAGCAAATCTAGTAGCAAACAAAAAAGAGGATACTTTCACCTTGGTTTTGTTGGTTGGTGGTTAGGGTTGGTGGTTAGGGTGGATGTTTTGTTTTGTTTTTAATTCCATTTACTCACTCCTTCAGAGTAGCCACTAAAATATTATCTCCTAAAATAAACTTTAATCTACTACCGGCAGAAATACAACTTTGAAGCTGAGAGTCTCTTATAGATCTCAAAAGTGCTTTATATGCATGAATTCCTTCTGATAACAGGTGCTGGTTATAAGTGTGAAGTAATTTAAATGTGGACTAGCATGAAAAATTGAAGAAAATTCCCCATAAATAACAAAGGTTAACCATTTTACAGAGTTTCTGTTTCAATAAGCTCTTTTGAGACAGCAGCAACTCCTACATGGCATTTCATTTTGCTTTGTTTGCTAGCCATGTGCATATAACAGTAGATTTTGAAAAGTGCACGCAGCTTGTTTTTCTGCAAGATCAGATCACACTTGCCCACATCAGAGAAGTCAGTTCATTCACAGGGCAATGCCCAACAGCTCCACAGTGGCCTGAAGCAGACCACTTCCTCCTTCTTCATATTCCGGATGCCTTACAACCACTCACATTTCCTTTGGGGCTAGGGCATGGCTAACATTTTGCCTCACCACAGAAGCCATGTATGCCCTTCCTCCCCTCCTTTGTGATTACACTTCTTCTCAAACTTCTTCTGAAGTACCTGAACAAACTGTACTTTTAGAATAATCACTGATTAATAAGCAAAGAAAGCAGATTATAAACATATAATCTGCCACAGAAGATAATTGGCTCCAAATATTTTAAAACCACAGTATCATACATACATAGTTCTGTGCTTTGGTGCAAATTCAGAAACTAAGAAAAGTTTCCTATGAACCAGTAACTATGAACCAGTAACTTATTAAAAATTAATAATTTTTAAACATCTAAACAGCACCTTAAGCATTCTATGAGTCCCCTTGAGGCAAGAGGGATGACAAATAAATCTAATAAATAAATAAATAAAAATATTACAGTTGTCCCTTAAAGGACAAATCTTATTTTTAATATTATAAAAGAAAATATATATCACAAGCAGGTGGATCATAAATTGCTGTATTAGTATCAGAAGTAGATTGAATTCTCTACCTGTAGAATGATATCAATCAAAGTTCTAAAGGTGCTTTTTCCAAAACGTTTTGCTTCTCATCCAAGAAGCTTGTTCAGTTCTCAGACTGAATTACCTGGATATCCATCTAGGTAAGTAGTTCTTATACTGTTTGAGATAATTAACTCTTTCCTGATATCGAATAAGGTTATTACCCATACCCGCACCCAAAAAACTTTACCCAGACATTGTTTTATAACAGCATCTCAACAGTAGCAAACCCAGGGGCGGGTTCCTAATTTTTTTACCACCACTCTGTGGGCGTGGCTTATTTTGTGGGTGTGGCTTGCCAGCCATGTGACTGGGTGGGCATGGGTTGCTGGCCATGTGACCAGGTGGGCGTGGCTTCTCGGACTGCTGGAGGGAGGGGAACTGAGATAGGTCCTGCCGCCCATTCCCCCTCCCCTCAGCAGCTCGAGAAGCCTCAAACGTTCGAAAATGCCTAGGATCATCACCGCGCCTTCGTGGCTTCTCGGACTGCTGAAGGGAGGGGAATGGAGATAGCTCCTGCCACCCATTCTTTCAGCGTCTCACGCGCTCCCTCAGCCATCCTCCCCTGCTTGGACTCACTGTGGGGTAGGAAGGCAGCACATGCGCAGTGCCGGAAGCTCGGCTTCTGGGCATGCGCAGAATAAATTTTAAAAAAAAATAAAAAAAATTTTTTAATGGCGGCGCCCAGGCACCGGCAACCAACCGCACCGGTACTGTGACGTCACCAGCGGGCCACTACCGGTGCTATAGAGTGGACCACACCAATAGAAACCCACCACTGAGCAAACCAAAACTGAATCCCCAACTCCCAAATGATTTACATCTTTAAGCAACAAGAATTCTACATGGCAATGAACCCAATGTCAGGTACAGTCTCCCTAATTGTCTTCTCGGCATTTAATCTATGGTTTATTAATATTCAAGGCTATGATGAGAAGAATTGATTTGGTGTGGTCACTACTGGGAGCTCTTAAGAAGGAGGGAACTGCAATCAAGATAGGGAACAACTGTTACCCTGAGGAGAAAGGATCAAATTAGGCTTTCAGTGCTTCAACATCTTATACTTCCTGGATAACAATGGTATATAGTCGAAAGGAGTTCTATTTCACTTGAAAGTGAAGGTTATGTTAGCTGCTCTTATGGCCCCTGAGGGAGGTAGAGAGGTGAGAGGACTGGTACTTACGGTTGAACAAATAGTTTTGACTGCCTGCCTGTTCTCACTGTCAGAACATTTTGAAAATAATATGCTTAGGGCCATAGGCCTCAAGGAAGAAAATGAGATAGAGATAAGTAATAAAAGAAATTTAGGTTACAAACAAGAATTCTTTTGGGGACAAAGGAAGGGAGGGAAGGAGGGAGGGAAGGAGGGAGGAAGGGAGGAAAGGAGGGAAGGAGGGAAGCTAAGATCAAAATAAACACTATGGAGGAACTAGGACATTTGATAGATTACATTTACTAGATGAAACATCTTTCAGTGAAGCTACAGAAGTTTCCAGAATATTATGCAACTAAAATATGTGACAAGAAAGACATCAAGTTGGGTTGATTGGGGACAAGGGGTGGAGTTTCGTATTGGGGTTTTATTTCTGTAAGCCACATGGCGTCACTGTTAGTGAGTTGGTAGCCATATAAATTTTCTAAATAAATACTAAAGGGTAATGGCACAAAGCGGTTATAATTTTAACAGGTCAAACAACTAGTAAAAAGAGTAGATGCTTCTATTAGTAACATCACTTATTTTTCCATGCAATTGTTTATTTGAACATCTGCTATTTTTGTGCCATTCTTGATTTTTGTTATTTTGTGTTATTTCATTTGCATAAAGCTTAGAGAGATTATTTTACAAATTATTTCACACTTCTAAATAATAAATATCTAAATAAATCTGAATAAGTGGGCATTGATGTCCTTAGATTTGTAAATGGTGTTTTCTGTATTTTTGTAGTAAGATTTTTGTTTGCCTTTGGTGACAAAGAGTTTACAGACAATAAGATAACATTGAGATAAATAAAACATCAGTTCTTCTATCTAGTTATTGGAAGCAACCATAAAAAGAATCAGAAAGAGGGTCTTCCCCCCACCTTCTTTCTCACTCTTTCTCTCTTTGAATTTACCAACCACAATTCTATTCTGCATTCTCATATCCTAAAGAAAATTAAAAATAGCAAGCAATGTGTTACATCCATCCACGCAGCCATTCTTAGCATGAGCTACAAAATTCCAAAAATGATTCCAAAGTCACAGAAGAATAACTGATGCAGAATCACAAACAAACATTATGATTTCATAGAGACATAACCTTGTCTCCTTAAACCAACTTTTCTACTACAAATTGGCTTCCCCATAAGATCTAAGAAAATGCAAAGTTATGCAATTTTAATTATGTTAGAATCTTAATTATGGTTGCACATGATTTTAAATACAGCTAAGAAGATAATTAACAAATTGTTTAGTGTGGATAGTTTTTATTAGCAATTTTAATTCATATTTGGCTATTCCTCACTTCCTGAAATGCTGCTTTAATCCACTTAGATATATATGCACTTAGATATATATTGTATTATTCGAAGCAGAATCGAGCTCAGATTTTCTGCTGACAGAATTTCATCGATTGATCATTATCTCATTTCTGTTTTTTCCCCTACCCCACTCATCCAAATCTATCCTGGAGATGTACAGTGCATATTTTGAAGAGGGATATACAGAAAGAAACACTGTGTGAGCAGAATGGGATTATGTCTTACTTTCAGATGGTTTTAAATATCCTGCTTCCATGTTCAAAGCAGACAAAGCAAATCAAATTATGTACAATATAAATGGGAAAATACACTCTAATTTTCAGTTGTACAAATATACTCAAATACCTGAGTAAGAAGCTGATCATGTGTTAAATTATTAATCCACCTAGTATAGCGCTCCGTAGCTTCTGCTGGTTCTCTCTTAATTTGGCAACCTATAATCTGAAAAGAGAAACAAAAACATTTTGATGAATGCAGATAGCACAACCAAAAATGGAAAAGGTATTTAGGAAATATGCTGAAGATTTTTTTAAAAAAATCTGTTTTTGAACTACAGAAGATTGCATTAAGAATCTGGCAGATCAGATTCATATAATTGGTTATTTTAATGGAGTCAGAATCAGTATTATGGTACCTTTCACAGCATAATGTAACATCATTATTTCTATAATAGTTGCAATTTTAGCTGGAGAAAATGGATATGTTTTCAATATTCTGTTCTGTTTACATGCCTTTTCATTTTTCTTCCTTTTTATTATTGTAAGCCACCTATAGTAGCCCCATGCTGAGATAAATGACAAATTTAACAAATAAATATAAAAATAATTAAATTATTCTGCATACTATATACAATTAGTGTTTATTTTATATTATTTCGATCATTTACAAGTTATTGCACATTATTAGCAAGTTATGCAAAATCTTTTCTTTCCAAAATTAAAAACAAGCAACATGGCAGATTTGGCTAAAAGTATAACAGTAACTGAAACAAACATGAAATTAGTTTTTATATAATCATGCAACTGAAACAGACCATTGAGACCACTGCATCCATCTCACTCCTCAAAGTTAAGAAATTCAAATCAGATTTCACCTATTCCATTTTTGTGCACTTGATTTGCTTTCTAAGTAAATAACGTTGCATCTGTTTCTGTCAATTTTCACTGTTATTTTCAATATTTTACTCTATGCTATCGGTTTGAATTTAATTTTAATTCTACAATATTACTATCTCACCCAAAGTTATGTTAGTGGCAAATCTGATAAGCATTTACTACACTTCATAATCCCAATAATTACTACACTTCATAATCCCAATAATAGATACAAATGTTAAGGTGTATCAAGGATTTAATCTTGTGGTATTCTTGAAACTTCACTTGTGTCAGCCAGCTTAACTATTTAACCCGTTACCAGTTCACATTTAATTAATTAGTTTTCTTATTAAAATGCTATAGAATATTCTGTCAAATGTATCTATCAGAGACTATTCAGAACCTGAGAAAATAATCATTTGCAAAACAATACTAGCTCAGAACACCTGCACATTCCTCCAGTATTAGGAAAACCATTAGTCAATTATCTTGTTCTTCAAACAGTTTTTACCGAGAGAATGAAGAAGTCCCTGCCCTAATAATTTAAAAATAAATTGGGTGCTACAGTGAAAGTATTCAATTGCTGAGATTTCTGAACAGTAATCCCTCTTCTAATTATAAAGGACTTTACAAGAATCTTGTTCTCTGTTTCAAAGAGTTTGAGAAAACCCCTGACATCATGGTATGTTTCTGATATCAAAGTATGTTACATTCAGCACCAACTTTGTTTGTTGGAAGCTTTCTGGAAAGGATGCAAATGGAGATCACATTACTCCAAGATGCTGCAATCATTGTGAATACATGCTGGTGGCCCAGTGTGCCCACCTTTTCGTGTGTAACTGGAAGGGATGCTGTGATGATCATAAGTGTGAGGAACGGTTGAAAATCACATTTTTCAATCACTGTAATTTTGAATGATCACTAAACATGCAGTTATTAAGTCAAAGGTTACCTGTAGAATTTTCATCCTCAGTAAGTACTGGGATTACAAATTACAAACCACCAAATGTAACGAACTTATGTTATTTGCACTGTCATATAAGTACTCTGATTTGAGCATATCAGTTGCCATCAATCCAATCAGCTATTAAATAGAAATACTGAGCCACTGAAGGAAGGAACGTGGAAAGAATCACTGGATAAGAATTATACTAAATATTTATAATAAGAAAATGCACTGCTTGCTCATATTCCATCAGAATAAGGCTTCCGTGATATCTTATCCATTTAAAGGAGCATTATTTTAAAGCACAGACCTTTCTAAACTAATGGCAGATAACTTGTTTTCATTTAAGAATGACATATTGCTTGTACCTAAAAGTTTCTTTTCTTTTATCTTCATTTTTATTTCATGAGTTTTATCAAATAAATCTGATGAACACGAGAATTGTACATGGGGTAATTTAGAAGAATAGATGAAAACAAACACAAAGTGCTGGGCAAACACAATTCTGCTGATCTGAAAGGCATTTCTTTAGAAGAAGATAAGAAAGCTTAGCTTTTGTACACAAAGCAGACTGACCCAGCCAAAGCTACACAAATACAAATTAATGAACAGCTGCCAGGAGGTGACAGATTAGTCTTAGTTCTGCTTTGTTAAAGCCACATTTCCAATTAAAGTACAGTACAATGTATAACCTAGTCTGATCCAAACTGTGAAAGACATTAATGAAAAAGTAGCCAGGTTGTAGCCATGTTCGTATCTTTGAAATATCAAGAAACCATATTAAGGCTTCTAGAAAGTACAAAGCATTGTCATCCACTAGCTGTTTGTGAGTCAAATGAAGTAAAAGTAGCTGTGTTTTAAAAAAAGCTAATATCGGTGATTTCTATCAAGTATTCTTGTTGATACATTTCTAAAGGGCAGCATATTCAGAAGAAAACACATTTTAAAGCTTGCTGTTTCAGAACTTATCATAAAAAGTTGCTGAGTTATCAATAAACAAGATTTACTAAGCATGAAGTAGTGGACAAGGAACACAACTCAGAAATATTATTTAAGCTCTATAGTTTTCCCAAAAGAAATTTATATGGTGTTTGTGTGTGTGCACACACAGGCACATATCTGAATAGATGAATGGCATCAAAATGAATACTAATTTCCATCCTCTTCTAATAAGAAGATCTGTAAATATGTTCCATATAGCCCACCATTTTTTCCTCTCATCTAGTTATGTCCATTTTCAGCATGGCAACCAATTCATATGATATTATATTCACATAATACAGATATTGTTACAGCTTGTCCAAGTACATAGTCCTTTCAGCTTAAAATCCAAGGATATTATAGCTCAGAAGAGTTACAGATTGAGTTTATTATTGTTCAGTTGTTGTTCAGACTAACAAATTTAAAATTATTCTATTTATTTAAAATATTCTAAGCCTCTTCTCAAAATAACATACTACAATTTAAGGTAATTATTTGAGGAAGCTGATCTGCTGGTCTTAGTTATTCAATGTTCATTTAAATATTAAATTAAAACATACAGAATTATTGAGAATTATTCTAATATTTGGCCCACAGCAGAAAAGGCCCTGTTATTTAAGCATCCCATTACTATTTAAGAGAAGGATCTCAAAACACAGCAGATAGTTAATATTTTATAGGATGAGAAAAAACACATATGCAGGTTGATACCCACCCATCTGTTCCCTATATCTTAGCTCATCATGATAAAAATTCCAGAGATTAGAAGACTTGTTCATAGGCAAGAAAAAACTTTTGAAAGAAAGTATAGTCCCTTATACTCTTTTAAAAAACAGTAGTGTATTCCTTATTGGAACATTCTTATTCATTCAGAATTTCAATAATTTTTCTCCTTTCTAAGAACATCCAAAGAGGTATTTTTAAGCAATATAACTACAGTTATTTGAATTTTAAAAATCTCATGCAGTGTTTCATCTACTTTTTTCTGCATGATCATGATTCTATTATTCACATTTTTTTAATTTTCCTTTCTGTATATACCACTAATGGAATAGAAAGAAAGCAAAGAAGCAATTACCACCATCAAAGTTTCAGTTTTAAAGAAAAATACCACTGAATTTAAAGTGTTTTAAGGTCAAACTAAAGAAACAATATTATATAAGCAAACCCTAACAATCTATGCCTCAACTTCTTTGTATTAAAACCTGTAATAGGGAAAAATGAAATGAAGATGCTACAAAATGCTAATAGTTTCACTATAATCTATTAAACTTTCTAAATGTCCGAGAAACATGTAGCTAGGCATGCTCAGTCTCTTGTTATGTAACTAGTAATTTTGTTATGAACAAAAGGTATCTTGGAACAACTACAAACAGTAGTAAATTAGTAAATTTGCCTTATAAAACCCACTGGAGATCAGGCTGCAATTTTAAAAGGAATTTTGTGTTAAGAATATCTTGGGACTTTATTTGAAAGCCCACTTTTTAGGAAAAGATCTCAAAATATGTTTTGGAAAAAGAACTTTCAAAAAATACCAAGTCAAAGCAAATACACAATGCAATTCACATGTGGCCAGGAAGCTTCCTTAAGCATACAGAGTATGAGACTAATGAAATGCCTGTATCCAAACCCCAAATTTCTCATTCTCTTTCAAATCAGCCCCTAAAGGTAGAATGCAACTTTATCAAGAATGAACCACTAAATTAAATCCCTAAATGAAGAGCAGATTACTAGATATGCTCCTGACCCATAAATAAATACTGAGTTTCTTTGAAGTTTGGCCTATCCTCTTTGATCTATCCAAGACCTTTTGAAATTCTGACCTTCAACTGTGGGTGTTGAACTCCTTTGAAATCAGTCCTTGCTGCCTAAGTAATGAACATACAAAAAGCCTAAAGATGGAAGAAGGAGTGCAACTGTTGCATTTAAATGTTTACAGAAATTAATACATGGACAATATGAAGCTGTATGGAAAAACACCATTTGAAATAGAATCTCTGCTCAACACTGTTCATATATAAAGCCAAGATATTGCAATAGAGTTTGGGCTGGACAAATGTGCCATCCTTACCATCCACAGAGGAAAAATAGTGAAAACTGAAGGAATCAAGATGCCCTTATGGAAATAACATCAGAGTATGGATGAAGACCATCAGTACAAATGCCTGGGCATCCTTTCAAGTTGACAACATTGAGCACACTGAAGTCAAGAAGAAGGTTAGAAGCGAATATATCGTAAGAGTGAAGAAGATCTTAAACTCCAAACTCAATGGATTAAACACTATCAAGGCAATTAACACCTGGGCAATTATAGTCATTAAATACACAGCTGGAATAGTGGACTGGACTTAAGCAGAACTAAAAGCCCTCTATAGAAAGCCCAAAAAAGAAGACTGCAATAGATGCTTCTGAAAAAAAGCTTGACGAAACAGTAGACAATCTACAGTAGTTAGTTGCTGGAAGAAGATCATACAGACTAACTACAAGCAACACTATGACAAAGTAGCAACAATAATGCACTGAAAGATTATGTTAAGAAATGCCATTTGCCTGCAAGCAACAACTGGTGGGACTATAAAATAGGCAAAGTAATAGAAAATAAAGGAGCTAAAGTGCTCTGGAACTTTAGATTTCAAACAGACAAGCACCTGCCACAGAACATCCAGATTTAATAACTGTCGACATGAAAGACAAAAAAGGTTCAGATACTGGACAGTAGAAGAGAGGAGAAAGAACTGTAGAAAAGGTAAGTGGATGAATAATGATGGGGGATGGGAAGAAGGGGGTGGAGCCCAGTGGGGTGGGATGCATGTCCAAAGGCCCGTGGAGACCCAGCTGGGCAGAATGGGGGAAGAAAAATAAGAAGCCCACTGCAGAGTCCCTGTGGTTGGTTATAAGGTCAGGTGGATTGCCAAGCACCAGAATTTTTTTGATGTGACCGCAGGTCCACTGCAGCAACTTCTGGCAGGAGTCCTAAGTCTCTTCGTACAGCACCATAATTTAAAACGGTCACTGAACAAATAGTCATAAGTCAAGGAGTACCAAACATCCGATAAGGAGACAGAAAACCAAAAACTACAGTGAATGCAGGGTCATACACGATTTTTGTTATTCCAAGGTCATGTATCTGCACTATAACTATATTCATATTATGGGTGGACAGAAATTTAGTTTAATCTGCATTTAATATGAATCATTGTTATTTACTCTTGAACAAACAAGAATGCAGTTATTTTTTGGTTTCACATTTTCTCTGATTACTACAATGCCATCATTAGATTTTAAAAATACGTGAATGTATTTTTCTGCAAAATGTTGAACCGTTATTTGTAAGCCTGAAATAAACAAGACTTAACACAAACGTTCAAAGATATTAGAAAGTAAGCTCAGCTCCTAATGACTATATTAACACTTCTATACAGTTGTCTTGCCAATGAAATGGAAGTGATTAGCTACTGGCTTTTTTCAGGAGTTTTTTCTCTTTTTATTTCCAGTCTACATATGAAGTACTTAAGGACAACTCAACATTCTGGAGAGAGAGAGAGAGAGGGTTCCCTGAGGATGGGCTCCAGCACGAGTCCAAAAGCTCGGTAGAATAACCTTTGATCCAGTGACCAACTCAGATTGGATCCTGCAACATCCTGGGACACATATATTTGCCTTTATTCACAACTCAACATTGAATGATTGCAACATTTTTTTCATCAGTTGCAATCAAGCTTAGCATATCAATTAAAGTTTTAAAAAGGTTCAGGTATTCATATTATTTTTTTTAAAAAAATAGTTTTTATTAAGTTATTTACATTTAAAAACAAACAAACATACAAAACAAAAAAAAGAACATTATGACATTAAGAAGTACAATATAAACATTTACAAAACATAAAAAACGCATACAGCTATAGAGCTGTTAATTTCTATAATTTGTTCTACGGCGAGTATATGTTAGCGATATATTTTTATGTATTTCCCAACTTTTATCTTGTCTTTTATGTGATAAATTTTATAAATCAATCGTGTTAATAGTAATATTAACAATAGTATTAATAATAGTACAACGATAGTGATATTGATGATAGTATTGATAATAATAATAATAGTTCATAAGAAATAAGGCACTTTCAAATTTGTAAAATCATAGTATACATATATATTATTATAATATAACTATTTTCTCTATTAATTCCTTATTCTAATTTCTATGTGTCTTATTTAACTTATATTTACATTTATTACATTGATGATATTTGTTTTCGTTTTTTGTACCAATTGTAAAATAAATTCCAAATTTCATAATAGTCGGAGTCTTCCTTTCCTTTCAATTCCATAGTTAACTTATCCGCTTCGGCACAATCCAAAATTTTTCTGATTACACTGCTTTCCTCGGGAATATCATTTAATTTCCAATTTTGTGCTATCGTTATTCTTGCCGCTGTTAGTATATGTAAAATGATATAGTAGTGTTTTTTTTCCATTTTTTGGTTGATGATTCCCAATAAGAAGATTTCCGGTTTAATATCTAAGTCTTGTTGTGTGATTTCTGTTAACCAGTTTTTGATTTTATTCCAGAAGAGTTTGATTTTTGGACAGGTCCACCACATATGATAATAGGATCCAGTTTTGCACTGACATCTCCAACAATTTGGTGGTAGATTTTTATACATTCTTGCCAATCTCGCTGGAGGGAGGTGCCATCTATAGAATAGTTTATAATAATTTTCTTTGTATGAGACTGATTTTGTGATTTTGTAGTTCTGATTCCATATTTTTTCCCATTGATTAATTGGTATTTCATGTCCAAAATTTTTCGTCCAGCTTATCATATTTCCCTTTATTATATCTTTCTGTGTTTTGTTTTTTAGAAGAAATTTATATATTTTAGTTATTGCTTTTTGTTCCTGGTCTAATAAGATTTTATCTAATTCTGATTTAGTTTTTTGTATTCCATATTTTCTCTTGTCGTTTTCTAATCTGTTCTTAATTTGAAAGTATGGCCACCAGTCAATCTTAATTCCTCCCTGTTCTAATTTTGATATAGATTTTAAGGCTCCTCCTTCTTCCAGTATTTCTTCGTATGTAATCATTTTTTCCAGGTTTGTTGTGTTTGGGTAAGTAATGGCTTCCATGCCAGAGAACCAGGGTGGTATCTTAGTATAATATTGTTTTTTGATTCTAAGCCAGATTCCTAATAGGGAGTCTCTGATTTTATGTCTTTTAAAATATGAGTGTGTTTTATGTTTATCATCCCAGAGGAATCCATGCCACCCTACATGTAAGTCATAACCTTCTAATACCAGTAAGCGTCTATTTTTGATTTGTATCCATTCCTTTATCCATGTTAAAGCAGATGCTTGATAATATAATTCAAAGTCTGGCAGTCCGAACCCTCCCTGATTTCTATTTTGTTGTAAATATTTTAATTTGATTCTTGGTTTTTTCCCGGCCCATATAAATTTGGTTAGTATTTTATTTAATTTTTCAAAATATTTTTTCTCTAATTTGATTGGTATAGTCTGAAATAAGTATAAAATTTGAGGTAGTATTGACATTTTAATCGCTGCAATTCTGCCTATTAGAGATATTTGTAATTTGTTCCAGTTATCTAGTTTCTTTTCAATTTGTTTTAAAATTCCCATATAGTTTTCTTCTTTATTGTTGTGCATTTCGCTGACAGATTGATTCCTAAATATTTTATTTTCTTTACAATTTGTATTTCTAATTTCCTTTCTAATTCCTTATTTTGTGTATCTGTCAGATTTTTGGTTATTATTTTAGTTTTTTGTTTGTTAATTTTTAGACCTGCTACTTTCCCAAATTCATTAATTTCTTTTAGTAAAATTGATCCTACCTCTAGAGGTTCTTCTATATTGAAAACCATGTCATCTGCGAATGCCTGCAATTTATATTCCTGTTCTTTTATCTTGAGTCCTTTTATTTCTTTGTTTTCCCTTACCTTTTGTAATAATGATTCCAATGATAATATAAATAATAAAGGGGAGAGAGGACAGCCTTGTCGAACTCCCTTTTCTATATTAAAATTTTTTGTAGTTTCTCCATTGATGAGGATTTTTGCAGTTTGTTTTGAATATATTGCTTTAATTGTTCTTATGTAGTTTTCTCCAAAATTCATTTTATCTAATTGATTTGTTATGAAGTCCCAGTTTAAATTATCAAATGCCTTTTGGGCATCTAGGAATATGAGTGCCATGGATTCCCCTGGATGAGTCTCGTAATATTCTAAAATGTTTATAATTGTTCTGATATTGTTTTTGATATGTCTATTTGGTAAAAAACCATTTTGATCTGAGTGTATAATTTTAGTAAGCGTTTTTTTAAGTCTTTCCGCCATTATGGAGGCAAAGATTTTATAATCTGAGTTCAACAGCGAGATTGGCCTGTAACTCTGGATCTTATGTTTCGTATTGGTGTCTTTGGGGATGATTGTTATTAGTGCCTCTGTCCATGAGCCTGGAATTGCTCCTTTTTTTAGTACTTCATTGTATGTAATTAATTGTATACTTTTTAAAATCGTTTGTAATTCTTTATAATACTCTGCTGGAATACCATCCGGTCCTGGGGTTTTGTTATTTTTTTGGTTCTTTATTGCTTTTTCTAATTCAATCAGTGTTATTTCTTCGTCCATCTTATTTTTAATATCCTCTGGTAATTGCGCTATACTAGAGTTTTTTAAATAGTCTTGTATATTTTGGATTTGTATAGTATCTTTGCTGTATAGTTCTCTATAATATTCTCGTGCTATTTCTTTTTTTTCTTCTATTGCCAACTGCATTTTACCTAGCAAATCCTCTAGTTGTTGTATTGTTTTTTTTTTTCCTTTTCTTTTCTTAATTTATAAGCCAGCCATCTACCTGGTTTGTTAGCATGTTCAAAATGGTTCTGTTTGGCTGACTTAATTTTTAATGCGATTTCTTCTTGTGTTATCAGGTTTATTTTGTGTTTAATTAATTCCTTTTCTTCTTTTATTTCCTTATCTTGTGGTGTCTCTTGTAATTTGTGTTCTAATTCCCCTATCCTGTTTTGTAAATCCTTAATCTGTTTATTTTTATTTTTATTTTTTTTAATAGAGTAAGCAATAGATAGTCCTCTTACATATGCTTTCATAGTGTCCCAAATGTTTTGTATAGATGTATCTTCGTTCCAATTCTCCTGTAGAAAGAAAGTTAGTTCTTTCTCCATATATTGTTTAAATTCTTTTTCTTTTATTATTTTCTGGTTCATCATCCATCTCCTTCTTGTCTTATTTATTCCTCTCATTGTAATTACTATGGGATTGTGGTCCGCCCACGTATTTGGTTCTATTTCTACACTCTCTATTTTAATAATTGGTTCTATATTTGACCAGGCCATATCAAGTCTGGACCAGGATTGATGTGGGTTTGAAAAGTATGTATATTGGTTTTGTTTCTGGTGTCTTTCTCTCCATATATCTTTTATTTTAAATTCATTCACGATTTCAAAGAAATTTTTGGGTAAAATTTTTCTTTCAGAATTTTTTTTTGATCCCGATTTATAATCTTCTTTGGCATCTACTACTGCATTGAAGTCACCAATTATACAGATGTTTTCTCTCTCTAATTTTATAATTTGTTGATATAATTTAGTATAGAATTCTTTTTGTCCATTATTAGGAGCGTATATGGCTATTAATAATATTTTAGTTTTATCAATTGTGATTTCTACCATAAGTATTCTTCCTTCTGTGTCTCTATATATTTGTTTGGGGCTTAACCAGTTTTTGATATATAGTGCTATTCCTTTTTTCCTTGAGTCAGCTAAGGATGTGAAAAGATTACCTATCTTGGGCTGCTGTAATAACTTATACTCTTCTTTTTTAATGTGAACTTCTTGTAAACATGTGATATCTGAACCTTGTTTCTGTAGTCTATTGAGTATTTGTCTTCTTTTTATTGGTGAATTGATTCCATTTATGTTAACTGAAAATATTTTGATTTGATTTTGCATTTTATTTTTTACTTGTTGCTCTTGTTTGTCTCACAGTTCTTATTTCTTTTGTTTTCATTCTCTTATCTCCCTCTCTCTCTTGTCTTTTCATTCTCTCCATTTCTTCCAACATTTCTTTTTCTTCCTGACTTTGTCCCTCACCCTCTACACTGCTCTCTCCTTCTTTTTCTAAATATGTTTCAATAAATTGGTCTGCCTCTTCCATTGTTTCTATCTTTATTTTTTTCCCTTTCCAAGTCACCAGGATTCCTTCCGGAATCAACCATCTAAAAGGAATTTCTTGTCTTATTAGTTTTGCAGTGCAGTATTGTAGGTCCCTTCTCTTTTCTCTTATTCGCTTGGGAATTTGTTTTAATACATTAATTTCTCTTTCCTTATGTAGTATTTGTTCTGTTCCAGGTATTCATATTATTAAGAGGAATTAAGGAATACTTCTCCCCTTCATAACTTAATATAAGACACACGTTTAGCACAAAATGATACAATTCAGTGGGAGTCAAAAGGATTCTGGAGCAACCAATTTTCAAAAATTCAACATAAGATAATAGGTGAAAGCATGCCGTAGTGACTTGGAATGAAGAAGTTGCAAGCTGTATTAGATTATGATGGAATGCAAATTAAATGAGTTTCAGAAGTGCTGCCGCAGGTAAAAACAAAAGGAAAATTAGAAGGAAGTTCTAAGATTTCACCAATAAGCTGCCCCCTTTTATTTTGCTTTGAAGAAAAGTCGTGTTTTCATGTGTTCATGATTATAGTTAATGACTGCTGTAGAGATGGGCCAGGGCCAAAGCCATATACCCGATCAGCTCTAAAACTCCAGGAGAGATTTGGCTTTGAAATGATTTCCTTTGCCTCAGGTCTACATGGAGAACATTGCAAAGCTATCACTGAAGATTTGAATTTAAAAAGTTTAAACAGATAATAAATCTTGCTTTGACAAATGGCTATATTATATAGGTATATGTGTATAATACATTATTCTTAATACAGGAGACTTCACCTTCATTTTATGAAAATTAACTAAAATCAATTTGCAATGATTATACTGAGCACCAAAGCAGTAAGAGTGATATGAATAAGCTACATAAGAGAATATTAGTGAGGTCATAATCACAAGAAGAAGAGCAAAGCACATCCCCATTTATATTCTGATATTCCAGCAGCTAAGTATTTTGCTTCTGTGCTGTCAAAACCTGAGCAATGGAAGATTTTGTCAACATGTAATCAAAACAGTGAGATTTTTTTATATGCCCAGAAATTTGACACTACCAAATATGGAGAAATGGTTGGTAAAGTTGACAGATTTTGCTTAAATTGATAAATTAATCTTGCACACGTTTTGACAAATAAATAAAATAAAATAATAAAATAATTTCTTTGATTAGAAAATAGACATTACATTCACTGCTGACAAGAAGTCTCTTATGGACATTTTGTGTAAAAATGAAAAAAAAATGAACTTGTGACTTATGGTTTTGACGGTTAGACAGGATAGATAATATAGAAGGAAGAGTAATGTGATGCAGCCTTAGAGAGTGAAATGTATTTGTATTATAACTGCTGTGAAGAATATCAAAAACCACTACTTTTTTCTTTCGTTTCTATTTTTATTAACTTTTTTCTTTTCTTACACTATTTTTTTTCTTTTTTCCTGATTACTAATTAGTTTGGGTTAGTTTTTATCTATTTAAAATAACAGAAATTATTTTGAAAAACGTGAAAGCAAATAGCCTTCTGTTATTTGTGATACACTATCAAAATGACCCCATTTTTTGAAATACCAGGTGTAAATGAAAAACAAGAGACATATTAACTAGGTAAAATTTATATTAATAAATACTTGACATTTTAATTTCTTTCTGATCTTCAATTAATATAGTAAGATCTCCCTATGTCATTTATCTACAAGTCAGTTTCTTCACATTAATCTATCTGTATCTTTTTTATTTCAGAATTATGCAAGAAAATTCAAGTCTACCAAAAGAAGCATTAGCAAAAATGTATTTTTAATTTTCTGTATGTGAGCAGCTAACTAGGAAAGCAGTTACTATTAAAACTTATGAAACTTTCAGTTATGTTGATTAACTGAAGTCTTCAAGACTCTGGCATCATATTAATATAATATCTCAATATTGAAATGCTTAAAAGCATTGAAAAAGATATCCAACCCATGAACAAATAATATAAAAAGCAATTATTTAGCTAGAAAGTTGGAACAAGATTTATCTATATATTTATTCTGAAATAATATAGATGAATCCCATAAAAGATCTTACAATGCCCATGTTTAGCTATTTAAAACATATTGAAAATACTTGGTTAGTACCTTCACTTGTGGTTTTAGCATGTGAATAAAATATGATCATCTATTGAGTAACCATTTTGTAATACTGCAATAATAGCATCATTGTTAGATGTGGTTATTGGCATGTGGAGACCATACATATTTAACATTTAATTACTAAGTTGTATCAGAGAGAATGGTTTAGATTTGTACTGTTTCATTAAAATGTAGAACAGACTTGAACTAACAGTTGCTTTGAAAATCCACTGTGGTTTTGCAGAAACTCCAAACTGAAAAAAGAAGTCTGAAAGCCCAGTTTAATGAAAAGCAAACACACTGCTGAATTTAAGCATGTTTCAAGCAAACTATGTGGAAATATACATTAAACCATCATAAGCACTAGACTTCCAACACTGGTAAACTTCTCTTTTTTAATGATAAAATGTAGTGAAGCCTTTTTATTCATATCATTATAATTTTTTTTAAAATGGCTACTGTTCTAGTTCAAGATCTTTTAAAAAAAGCACACAGGACTGCTTTTCCAAACCTCATCAGTCAGCAAAGCAGATAAACTACACAGGGTTTTAGACATGAACACTTTTTTGTAAAAGAATCATACCAGAATCATATTAAAGCAACAGGACATTTCTTGAATTCTAATGCAATCTTGAACATTCAGTATAAAAATCTATTCTTGACGAACTTATCTTTTCTTTTATATACACTGAGAGACAAATTCCTTGTATGTCCAATCACACTTGGCCAATAAAATTCAATTCAATTCAATTCAATTCAATTCAATTCAATTCAATTCAATTCAATTCAATTCAATTCAATTCAATTCTATTCTATTCTATTCTATTCTATTCTATTCTATTCAGATTGTAATGCTTCCTGATTTCTAGAAACCACTTTATTTTATATCATTAGTATAGCCTTCTCAGAGCCTCATCATTCCAAAGAGAAAGCAGAATATTATATAAAAGCATAATAGAGTTAGTGGTCTTTCTTGTTTTCTAACTCCTTGAAATTAACAGATTTTAAGAATATTTATCTGAAGTAAAATGATTTTAAAAATTATTGAAATTAAAAGATTTACGTTATTTAAAATATATATATTGTGCATATGAATCTATGTGCAAGTTTAATGATGGAAAGAATATTGCAGCATAATATGGAAATTTTCTACGCCTGTTAGCCAATATCTCCTTTGGAAGTACTCAATTCTGCTTCATCTTCTTTCCCTTGAATATACACAGTAAGTGAACATAGCTAAATGTTTTGATGTCTTCTGATATATAAAATATATCAGATTTTCTTATCTAATGCAGTTTCATTTCTTTGTGTTAAGTTCCATTCTATTCATTTCAGCTCATAGACCCCCACATATTTTTTTAATCTACTCTCTTATCTAAAGTATCACTTCTCAGTGTAAACTTTCTGAGTATGCTTTAACCTCTTCATTCATACTGACAAAAATGCTGAACAGCACAGAGCCAAGACAGACCCTTTGGCATTCTACATTTTACTTTCCACCAAGCTAAGTGGACCCATTAATGAAGACTCTTTGAATATAGTTATTCAGTCAACTAATCATGTATCCTTTGAACAATAATATCATCTACCCCATATTTACCATTTTATTCAAGTATGCACATGAGGCACTCTGACAAAGACTTTGCCAAATAAACTGGCAAAGACATCATCCAGGTAAACTATTCTATGACATGCCCAAGTATCTCTTATAACACAAGGAGATAAGCTTAGTCTTGCAAACTTTTTTGTGACAATCCCATTTTGGCTCATGTTAATGCTGTGTGCATATATCCAACTGTTGCTAGATAATCTGTTCAAAGAATATGACCATTTTAAATATGACTGTTTTTATGTATTTATAGTTTTTTAATTAAGTGCTGTACATCACCCAGAGTCACTTTCGTGTAAGATTGGCAGGTATACAAATATGATTGATAAATGAGAAAAAAACATAGATTTTAAACAGACAAATCTACAGTTTTTTTCTCCTTGTTCCCCATTTTGAAAATGAGGAAGTAATCTGCAGACCTCATTCTTCAGCTACCTCACCAGTCCTCTAAGAATCCTCAAAGATTATTAAAAGCAGATCTGTGGTCACCCTCCACTAGTTTCTTCAGTATCTAAGAAGATAATTCATCTATCCCAGGATACTTGGATATGCATTAATTAGCTACATTATCTTCTTCTTGTCTTCCCTAAACTACCATATTTTTCGGAGTATAGGACGCACCGGAGTATAGGACGCACCTAGATTTTAGAGGAGGAAAACAAGGAAAAAAGTATTCTGAACCAAATGGTGTAGTAATATATTATTTAATAAAATACCAGTGTAGCAGAATACTTTTTACAACCATGTATACTTTTTACAACCATGTACACTTTTTACAAACTTCAAACTTGACAGCTTTAAGACTTGTGGACTTCAACTCCCAGAATTCCTTCTCCAGTCATGCTACCTCAGGAATGGGAGTTGAAGTCCACGAGTCTTAAAGCTGTCAAGTTTGAAGTTTGTAAAAAGTGTACATGGTTGTAAAAAGTCTTGCCAAGTTTGAAGACCCTTGCATCCCTAACCCAGGGGTCTTCAAACTTGACAGCTTTAAGACTTGTGGACTTCAACTCCAATTCCTGAGCTAGCATGACTGGAGGAGGAATTCTGGGAGTTGAAGTCCACAAGTTTAAAGACCCTTGCACCCCCTTGGCAAGTTTAAGACTTGTGGACTTCAACTCCCAGAATTCCTCCTCCAGTCATGCTAGCTAGAGTTGAAGTCCACAAGTCCTCCCGGTCTCGCAGCCAGTTCCCTCCTGAAGTTCAAGGGCTGCAACTTGAGCTGAGCAGATCTGCGGCGAAAGCGGCGGCTCCTGGTTTTCCCAGCCAAAGAGCGCTCGCTAGAGAAGAGCAGCTGAGGAAGCAGGCGAAGCGCGGCGGCAGGCAGGTGTTTTGGAAGCGCCGAGGGCAGCACGCGCGTCCGGGATGCCCCTCTGTGCTTTCTGCTTAGCCGTCAGCAGCGGGCGCAGCGAGTCCTGTCCTCACGCGCGTCCCCGGCGCTTGCTGTGGCGACGCTGTTTTCTCCGAGACCTTTGTCTACTGCTCCTTCTCCAAGACAAAGGTCTCGGAGAAAACAGCGTCGCCACAGCAAGCGCCGGGGACGCGCGTGAGGACGGGACTCGCTGCGCCCGCTGCTGACGGCTAAGCGGAAAGCACAGAGGGGGGCATCCCGGACGCACGTGCTGCCCTTGGCGCTTCCAAGACACCTGCCTGCCGCCGCGCTTCGCCTGCTCGCACGCCCGCTCGCTCGCAAGCGGGCAGCGGTGGGGATCGAAGTGGAGCGGTGGCACCTCGAAAGGACTGGGGTGCTAGATTTTATGCTAGCTCAGGAATGGGTGGCGGGGGCAAGCAGCGGTGGTGGCGGCGGCAAGCAACTGCGGGGACGGCGGGGGCAAGCAGCGGGGGGGGCAAGCGGCGGTGGCGGCGGCAGCGGGGAAAACCTCCGAAGGGTGGGGGCTGGGTGGGGTTGGGGGCTGCATTCGGTGTATAAGACGCACCCACTTTTTGACCCCCTTTTTGGGAGTAAAAAGGTGCGTCCTATACTCCGAAAAATACGGTAGTTTCCTCCCCCCACTCCAAGTGCCATAATGATGACAAGCTGACAACCACTATCCATTAACAAATTACCATTTTTTCCTAGCAATGAACTATATGCTCTTTGTATTTCCCTTTATTTCTAAAATATCCCAAGACTCTCTTTTTTTGGCTATTTTTGGAATCTCTTACAAGCCTCCGGTCACTTTGAACTTTAGCCTTTTTTATAGGCAGAAAGAATGACCTTGAGGGACAGTAGAAAGAGTTACAACCAAGACAACAATTAGATAAAACAAGTTTTTTCATAGTTGGAGCATAACTGTAATAAAAGAAAACGTCTCAGATAAGACATAAAATGTCTCCTTAGTTCTCACAAATATAAAGTGAAAGAGGAGAGAAGCATATTCAGATTTGCAAGTTTTTATTATTATGTCTTTATAATAAAACTAGTATTGGCCTACATGATTTTGGTTTCCTAGTCTGGTCTACCTTGAAAGGCTAACGTCAATCTTGCAAGTCTATCAAACAACTTCTTTGTCCAACCTCTGACTACTTTCCCTGTTTGTTTGTTTGCTTGCTATCTTTATATAAATAACATTGAAAACAATACAGGATCTGGTGGAAGCTCTCAAATGTTATTTTCTGGGTTTACTGAGAGTACAGAAATGAAATTACTGAAGATAATGTTCCCAGTTTAACTGGAAAGGATTGATATTAGAATTTGTTGAGTGACCAGGTAAGAGTAATAGGTTCTCTCCAAACAGGTTATCCATCAGAGTGATCAAGGCAATTAATCAGGCCAGACCGCAAGAGTGAGATATTTTTAAGATAACTGCTATCTCCCAGAATATCTATGGTTGGATTGTTGTGATCCTCTCATTTATCTCACAAAGGAAGATATTCTCCATAATCACAAGTTTTTCAATTTTGGAATATCCCCCTTCCTGTGACTATACTAATGCTTCATTTAATAGAGAAAACCACCCTGTGATATAATGATGTCTTGACCACTCCTTAGTGGTCTCTGGAGGGTCTCCTCCAGAGAGCTAAGACCATGCAGATTACCTAAATTACCCTGGGCCAAGAAAAATGCAATGGAAAGAATCACTATAAGCATCTTGTTCACATTCTCAGGCTGCAAAAGATGAAACTATCTCCTGAAACTTGAACAAGATGGTGCATGTTCTACTTCATTAATAGCATTAAGAGAGCTGTTTGTCTATCAGGCAATTTACTCATCCTTCATTATCCACTATGGGAACAAGGCAAATAAAGAAGATAACAGAAACAGACATCAAAAGCAAAGTGATTTTACTTACAATATAACGTTGCACATAAAACAGAAAACTTTACTGTAAAACGTTTCAGTTGCATTTTAGTCCATTGTAATGTTGCCCCCAAATGAAGAAACTAAGTTTGACAACACTTTGGATTTGCCAGATAAGAAACAATGATAGGAAGACTGTAAGATGCCTATTTGTTTTACAATCCAAACAAGTCAAGATGGAAACATACTTTCATTGTACATATTCCCATACCATCCTTTTTATCTAAAAGCAAATAGCACTGAGAATCGCGCAACAAACAGGGCAAAGACAAACAAAATACTTCTTAGAAGAAAGCAAATACACTACAAGGACGGTCTACCCAGGTCAAGCATACACAAGACTAATTTAACAACTGCTACAGTTGTGGGTGCCTGCAAATCACGAGCAAGCCACATATTTGTTGAATTCCATCTTTTTCTGTCATCTGCCTACTATGCAACATGTTCAGACAAGTGAAATGAGACCTGGGAAAATATGAGTTCATATGTGTCTACATGTGCATCTATCTTTTATTTACAAGAAATAAACACACACACTCAACTCATTTTAGAACATAGTCAACTCTGGACTTCTTTGACTATGATGCCTGCCAAGTTAGACATGACAATGTTGTGGTACAAATTAAGGCCTAAAAGTTAAACTCTTAACAGTTTGTTTCTGTTGTTTTCATTCTGGTTCAAAGAAAAAGAGAATTATCCATCTGGCCTTATCCTCTTTTAGCCTCCCCAAAGATACTTTAGTTCGCTACCTTTCTTTTTCAAAAGGACACTTATGGAAAACAAGTGCCAAACATTTTTAGTCAGAACATATTGTAAACGTATGAAATTGAAAATGAAATTGAGAATTAATCACAATAAAATATTTTCTCACATCACAAATCTATTCCTACACCTTTTTTATAAGAAAGCTCATTCACTTCAAAAGACAACTTCTCATACTTGTAACTTAAAACAAACTGCCTGAAAGCTGCATCAGAATGAGATTAGTAAAATAACTGTTAGATGGCATTTTATGATACTGCTTATTAAAAGTAATCCATCTGTGGTGGCTACATGTTTTGGCAGTTATTTTGTCAAACGTTCTCTTTCACAACATGGGATAACTGTAAAAAGTTTTACTCTTCTGCAACCTGCCATACATATTTCATCTGGTGGGACCACAAGGTACTCTTTTTACCAAAAAAAAAGGCTTGTTTTATTTTCTCCTTATCCAGTTTTTACACCCCTTTCACAAGAATGCCCAATCTTCTCAACCTAAACCAATCCAAAATAAACAATATTAAGAGGGCTGCTTACAGATGCACTAAGAACACAACCTGACTTTGCAGAGTGCTTTTTAAAATTAAATACACACACATACAAAATAAAATCTACCAAACCAAAATGGTTACAATTTCATCTAAATTCATTATCTGTTTTTTATCACTGCAACTCTGATAAGTGTTCTACTTTAACTTAAGGATTCTATAATTTAAAAGCCTGTAATTTGGCAGGTTCAATGTCATCAGCCCACCAGTTATTTAAGTAATCCACTAGAATCCTCAGATATATATATGGCAAGCTGCAATAAAACTTTTTACAGGTATCACATGTTGTTCTATTATAATATGTAAGAATCTTAAATCAGAATTTTTACTGCTTTCTTTTTCTGCATCCAGTTCACTGTAGGGTAAAGTTCCAGTTAATTTTACTATATAGCCTACTTCAAACCTGAGCTCAGCCATGTATTCACCAGGTACAACTTGTACACTATTACTACAAGTGCTTCTTGCTTGACAATGACAATAGGGACTTCTGTCACTAACAACTACATTCCAATACAGTCAATGTTATTGCAGAGATTTCCAAGCTTTTATGTTAAAACTCATTGCAAATAAAAATACTCACACTCCTTGGATATTTAATATTAGCTTCCCATTGCAGCCTTATTCTCTGGGGCATCATCACATCATCCTGTAATAAATGGCATTCATTACTGAATCAGAAAGAGAATCCACCTGAAACAATTAACTAGAAAAGGCTGTCAGTTCAATGGTCCATTTTCTACCCTAAAGTCAAAATTACAAGGACCAAGTAGGGTGCAAGTGCTGGAAACATTCCAGATACTAAATTATTTGAAAGCTGTTGCATAATATTAAGATTTACATCTGATTAAAATTAGAAGTCAAAAATCAAAACTTTACATTAGACATGAAGTGCAGTGACTTTTTCTGTGTTGTATTGTTTAAAAATAATAAACACATAATACAAGATTTTATTTTAAACTATGAGAAATAAAAGAAAATGAGAAAGGAACAATACTGGTGCCTAAATTACTAGCACTATTTTTCTGTGCTACTTTTTATCTAATGATACCATACCAGTTTATATCAACAGAATACAGACATAAAAGCATTAATTCAAAAATTAATGGAATTAAAGGCTGCATTAAAGGAAGGAATCTTTTGCATAAGACCTAAAATTCCCCACCTGGATAAACTAGCACATGTGAAAAATTTAGCTAATCTGGGAGCAGTCTGCCATAATTATTTTTAATGGGGAACCCATAGTAGAAGAGTTCTGCAATAAAATTTCAAATTACTCCAACATTCCAATTTGTACCACAAGCCTCCTTAAACTTTGTAACAGAGAAAGGACAGCATGCATAAGTTGAAAAAGAAAATAAAGATGAGGTCAATAGTATAAAAACAAATAAGCAGCCAATGCACATTGTAGAAATAGGTGTACTATAGCATTATTCTTCCATCTGTATGCTAAGCAGACAATGGCAGGACATCTCCACAAAAAGTTTACCATAGTAATTTGGATGAATGGTTGCTATGGCAAGCAATATTGTAGACAGGAAAAGTTGAAATTAGAAAACCAGCTAGAATTGAAGATAGGAATTTTTAATCACTATGCAGAACAGGTCACTAATTATTTTTGTCTCTCATCTTTGCAAACTTTGATGGATTTATAAAAAGGCAAACTCATTTTCACTAGTTTTGCCACTGTTTAAGTGTCCACTAAATGTGTTGATATATAAATGACATTATATGGGAGAAGCGTTTTGGGGAGTCAAGGCCACTTCAATCTTTTCCCCAAATCTCTACAGGGGTGAAATGCTGCCGGCTCTATCCGGCTCGCGTGGACCGGTAGCAATGGCAGCGTGAGGTTCAGCGAGCCGGTAGAGGTGGCGTGAGGCTCCATCCACCCGCCCGGATGTCGGTCACATCCCGGTTTTAACTCTCTGCGCATGCGCAAAGCCTTCTGCACATGAGCAAAGGGTCAAAACCGCGTTGTGATGACGGCGCAGGCACTTCCAGCTGGTAGGGAAGCTGGCTGCATTTCATCCCTGCTCTACACCACCCATATATGTGACTCCATCCATGATGAGTATAGTTCTTGTCCACCAAAAGGTTGCCACAACTCCACTACAGTTATTCTAGTTCCTCTGACAAAGATGGACCCAGGAATATGCTCTCCGGCCTTAATCTCAGTTTATATACTTTGTTTCCTGATTCCAACAGAATAAGTCTACAGACTTTGTGGCAATCAGAAAGTGACCAAAAAAATCTCAGGAATGTAATAAAATACAGCTTTAATAAATGTGTCTTGATTTATTTTTCCTTAATGGATAAAAGAGGGCAATGTTATCCCACTGCTTCAACTCATCAAAAAGCATTTTGACTGCTATAGCAAATGTAATGCTATATGGAAGATTCTGACAGGAAGTAAGCTTCCAACACTGCCAATCTTGTACAATCAGAGAATGATTCAGAGTATTTCAGTTTAGACCTGCCCATATGCTTCAAGAAGAAGGTGGTGTTCCAAAGATGATTAATGTCTTCAAAGGACTCAAAATCCTTACTCTAGAAACTCTTGCAAGAGTTTATGTCAGGAATATTTTTTTTTCATTGTGGAGTTAATAAATCTGTTAACATTTGAATAAAATTTGAAATTCATTAAAATTAAAATTTTGCACGTGACCTCAGAATGTGCACCTCTTATTTAGATAAAAAATAAATTGCAGCCAGTATTAATATACCTTGGTACTAATGATCAGCAAATTTAAACAAGTCATAGTTTTAACTGAGCAATATTGAAGAGCTAAGAATAATGGCAAAAATGAAATGATATTTTTACTTCTCTCTTCAGCTATATAAAAAGAAACAGAGATGTTGAGTCTCAGCTTTGCATTCATAGATACAAAGGTTCTAGAAACATGATAAAAGAATACTGTTGAATACCAGACTAGGGCGGAATGGGGGGAGGAGACAGATATTGGGCAGTAATAAATAATACAGTACATCCCTGTTTCTTATATATGCTACAGAAAGGAGGATCTAAACCAGAGGTGGGTTTCAGCAGGTTCTGACCAGTTCTTGAGAACTGGTAGCGGAAATTTTGAGTAGTTCGGAGAACCGGTAAATACCACCTCTGACTGGCCCCACCCCCATCTATTCTCTGCCTCCGGAGTCCCAGATGATCGGGAGGAAATGGGGATTTTGCAGTAACCTTCCCCTGGAGTGGGGAGGGAATGGAGATTTTGCAGTATCCTTCCCCTGGAGTGGGGTAGGAATAGAGATTTTACAGTATCCTTCCCCTGCCGCGCCCACCAAGCCACGCCCACCAAACTACACCACGCCCACCAAGCCACGCCCACAGAATGGTAGTAAAAAAAATGAATCCCACCACTGATTTAAACCTTCCATATATGTATGTCTTGTGCTGAAGAAAGCAACCAAAAAAGTTTAAATAGCCAGAAAATACTTAGAATCAGTCCCTAATCTGAGAGGAAGAGATTAAAAGACTCTAGAGCCAAACTAACCTATTCTTTTTACTTCTTCTAGGGAGTGAATGGCCTTGAAACTAAATCAGTACCACTGAATACCAAACACAGAGACAGAGTAATAAGACAAGGAAAACAATCTGTGCTCGGTAGCTCCGTGTAATTATTTCAAGGTTAAAGATAAATGGAAAAAAACATTATCAATTGTAGAAAAGCTGGTTATACAGTCAAAAGTCTTTCTCTATTGAAGACGCACAAAGACTTTTCCAAAGGTGTCTCAAAAAGATGATCTATTTATCTGACTATTTAAATAGATTATTATGAAGAGATAGAATATTAACATAGAAGCAGATAACACAAGACTCACTAGGATGTATTCAATGGATTCCAAGCAACAATTTAAAGTTTTGTAGAAATCATTTTGAAATTGAAAGGATTTCAATAAGCCTTACTTTAAAAGCACTGTGCTACATAATCTTTAAAAAAACCTCATTAATCAGGTTATTCTTAATTGAACAAAAGGTTGTAATATTCATTGATTACATGATTTAAAATACATCTCACAGCCTTTAAATTACTTATATATTTGTGCTTTTCAACCCACTTTTAAATATATCAGTGTACTCTCAAGATTTTGCCTTCAACAGTCCACCTCCATTTTCAATTTCTGATTTCAATCAATGCTGTTGTCCATGCAAAGATTGTACACATCTTAGAACAAAAAAATGCATGGATGCCCTTCCTGATGTCACACAGAATTCACAGCAGATATTTTTCTTTATGTCCTAGAAGGGAAACACCTACTAATACCAAGCACTGAACTCTCAACCTTCAAAGTGGGAGGTGATCATCTTCACCACTAGGCTACCACGCCACTCTTGACTTTATTAAATATTGACAAAATATGAGATTGGCAAAAAAGCATAACACTGGAAAATATATGGCTGATCCTGCCCTGAACTTCAGAAATATAAGCTAGAACTTGAAGACAGTATCATGTAAAAGAAACCCATATTTTTGAAGGACAGTTCTCTATAAAATGCAATTAAAACTGTGGCATAAGAATTTGACTTGAATTTAAGTAAGCACTAAATAATAAAAATGTACATCAGATATGCACAAAAACAATGGGTTTTGTTTTGAAAATATTTTGTTTTCTACCAAATGGACCAATCCAAGCATCTCAGGACTGGTTTGGATATTTCCACAAGCACCTCCTGTTTTGAAAGACACATGTTCAGAAATGTAAGATTAGATGAGTTCAGATCACTCATTCCAAGGGAAAAATTGAACATACCAGTATTTCCCCAAAAATAAAACCTGGTCTTATATTAATTTTTGCTACAAAAGACACATTAGGGCTTATTTTCCAGTTAGGTCTTATTTTGGGGGAAATACAGTACTAAATGCATCTGTCTTGCTTACAATCTTAACTGGGGCTTATTTTGGGGGTAGGGCTTATATTATACATCTCCACCCCGTGTCAGTTCAGTGAAGCAGTTGATGTGATGTGCCGCTGCCTGGACGATGTGAGGGTCTGGATGGGAGTGAACAGACTCAGGCTCAACCCAGACAAGACTGAGTGGCTCTGGATATTGCCTCCCAAGGACTATGTCGACTGTCCCTCCTTGGTTCTCGGGGGAGAAAAATTGACTCCCTCAGAACAGGTTCGCAATTTGGGTGTCCTCCTAGATCCACAGCTAAAATTGGAGCAACATCTTTCAGCTGTGGCTAGGGGGACCTTTGCACAAATCCGTCTTGTGCACCAATTGCGACCTTACTTGGAGAGGGAGGCCTTGCTCACAGTCACTCATGCCCTTGTCACCTCACGGCTAGACTACTGTAACGCGCTCTACATGGGGCTACCCTCAAAGAGCATCCGGAGACTCCAGCTGGTACAGAATGCAGCTGCGCGTGCAGTAGTGGGTGTACCAAGATACACCCACGTAACACCTATCCTTCGCCAGCTGCATTGGCTACCAGTCAGCCTCCGGGTGCAATTTAAGGTGTTGGTCGCTACCTTTAAAGCCCTACATGGCTCAGGGCCAGGCTACCTGCGGGACCGCATCCTACCACATACCTCCCTAAGACCGGTTAGGTCCCACAGAGAGGGCCTCCTCCGGGTCCCGTCGGCCAAACAATGTCGGTTGGCGGGACCGCGGGGGAGGGCCTTCTCTGTGGGAGCCCCGTCCCTCTGGAACCAACTGCCACCAGAGATCCGGACCATCCCCACCCTACTGGCCTTCCGTAAAGCCTTAAAAACATGGCTCTTCCGGCAGATGGGGTGAACAGGACAACCAGATTCCCCCTGAATGTTGTGTTTATAATGTCTTCTTTTTAATTATATTTTTAACTTAAATTAATGACGACTGTTTTTAAATGTACGCCTCTTATTCATGTTGTACGCCGCCCTGAGTCCCACGGGATTGGGCGGCCTATAAGAGCGTTTAAATAAATAAATAAATAAATAAATTATGAGCATTCCGAAAAATCATGATAGGGCTTATTTTCCGGTTGGGTCTTATTTTCAGGGAAACAGGTTATTAGGTGAAAGTAGACTACCCAGAGATAAATCACTTAAATTTATTTACAGCCATTATGCAAAATAATCCATAAAACACATTTATTGAGAACATATCTTCTGTTCTCCACATTTAGAAGGTAAGAAATTGCTGAAATAAGGCAAATAAATAGGATTTTTATTTTATATCAGGGATTTCTAAAAAACTAATATAAATTTGTAAGGTGGTTGATCAGAGGCAAAAGCTTTCTTACCTCATAATCCTTTTAAAAGATACATAGCCCACTTCTTGTTGCTATTTCCATAAGAGATTCTATTCGTATTGTACTATATTCTATTCAATTGTATTATCCAAACAATTCAGTGTACAACATAAAGACTCTACTATCAGCTATATTACCTTTACAGTCGAAGTACAGCATCTTGCAGAAATATCAATTAACTGTACTAAAACAATTAAGAGATCTATTGATTTTATTTCCAATAAAGAATTTAGAAACTTAGGTTATACTCCCCAAAAAATATGCCACTAAATTTAAAGAGGCACTTAAGCATTGTTACTGTTAAAAATGAGGTCATTCAATGGAAGGCAGTTATCATAAAATTCTAATAAGCCAAAATGATCCAAGGCTGATTACCAATTTTTATTATGCAGGCAATATTGCAGAATAGTATTCTAGTTAAGTAAAAAAATTCCCACACATTTACAATATATAAAAACTCCCTCTCACATTTTTAACTGTTACAGTTCCCAAGATTCTGCTTTGGCCATATTCAGACACATTCCACATGAGTGACACCAACATATTATTTTGGATAATTCATTACCAACTTAGAGAACTGAAAGTGAGAACAAAGAAAGGTACATAAAAACAGAGACAAAGTTACATTTCACAGCTGGTAACATATGTTTTCAGAAATTATTGCATAGTATTAAGAAACTGTTTTCAACAAGAATAGAAAGTAATTCCTAGATGCGTATCAATTTCAGGAATGTTTCTCTTCTTTCTGTACTCTTAAACATGGAAAGTAATGGGAAGAACATCCATTTGTTTATCAACACATCAGATGTTTAACTTATTGTGGGAAAGTAACTCTTAAAACATTGCGGTAATTCAAAATTCTTCTACTACGGTAAGCAAATAGAATAGAGAAGGGGGAAGGCAGTGTGACATGGGCTAACTGATGAGTTCTTGTGCTGAAGTAGATTATTAGCATTTGATTGGGAACAGGTTTGGAATGGTTAAATGATAAAGCAGAAAACTGATTCCATATATTCGGGTGCAGCGGCAATCAAATATATTTAATTCTGACAAAAGTAACACTGTAGTGGGGATTGCAAGGTCCAGCTCTTTTGGATATTTGTGCAACATCACAATATTGTACACAAAGAAAGGGAGTAGGGCTTCCATCAAACATTACAACACTGTTTTTGTCAATCTGACACCCCTTGTTTCCCGCATGGATGGCTGCTATGCAGATAAGAATTTTCAACGGCATAACATTAAAAGAAAAACATATGTCTTGTTACTACTTCCACAATACTTGTCAGTTTTTGAAAGCAAATAATAACATTGCTTACAGGAATATGGGTGTTGTTCCATCAGAACTACTACATATTGTATTGTGTAGGCAAGCAGATTTTTGCATGTTGATCAGATGAACATACTTTCTCATCTAAAACTTTAATTACTTGTAAAACATTTCTATATTTGTCTAGTTCATTATTATATCTGCACCAAGGAAAAAGGTAATTTTAAAAAACCCATCTATTCCATCTTCATTTTAACATAAATTGTTTATTTCTCATGACAGAAGTTGTCCATGATCAGATACGACATTAAGTCTGTGAAAGTAACTATGTTTTAAATCATGAATTAACCTTTCACATGACAAAATTGCCAGTTTTTGTTCAATAAAAAATCAGAACATAGTTAGTCTAACCACGGAGAAACTAAGACAACTGCACTATTTTTGACTACCAGTAGCAATTTGCAAAATATGTAGAAGCCAGTGAAGTAATTGCTTCAGTTTATAAATATGATTATATCTGTGCATGTTGACATTTTCTGTATTTTCACTTTAAAAAACTGAAATAGCTTGTTCATATTTTTGACTTCCTCAAAATATTATTTCAAATATCCAAAAACTGCCTCCCTAGAACCGGGAAACTGGCAGATTATATCTGTATTCAGAAGCTTCTTAAGCTATAAATTTCATCCAGCACATTTACTGTTGCCATAGTAAAGAACAATTAATACTGTTCAAGCATTTGTTGTAAAGATAGCTTGCTTTAGCTGTTTTGAAGTCTTTTAAAATACACATTTGTTCTTAATAATGCATTTGTGTATAAATCTAATATGCTATCCCCTAGTACAGTGATGGCGAACCTATGGCAAGTGTGCCACAGGTGGCACGCGGAGCCATATCTGCCGGCACGCGAGCCGTTGCCCTAGCTCAACTCCAGCATGCATGTGCGTGCCGGCCAGCTGATTTTTGGCTTGTGTGGAGGCTCAGTGAGGGCATTTTAGGTTTCCAGAGGGCCTCCAGGGGGGTGTTTTCGCCCTCCCCAGGCTCGAGGGAAGCCTCTGGAGCCTGGGGAGGGTGAAAAACGGGCCTACCAGGCCCACCGGAAAACGGGAAATGGGCCATTTCCAGCCTCCAGAGGGCCTCTGCGGGGGCGGGAAAGGCCGTTTTTGCCCTCCCCGGGCATTGAATTATGGGTGTGGGCACTCACACGTGCGTGACAGCACACGCGCGCGCATTTTCGGCACCCGAGGGAAAAAAGGTTCGCCATCACTGCCCTAGTAGCATGGGCACAGCTTCTGACTGAATATCCTAGATATTTTTTTGCTTCATCAGAAATGTATCTGTTAGAAGTTCCTTCCACTTTTCTCTCAATTCAATGACCAACACTTTCTCTTTCAATTTTCCCCATATCAACAATTCTGGAAAGCTGGCTAAAATACAAAGACTGGTCCAAAATCACACAATGAGCTTCCAATACTTAGGTTGGGCTTGAACCTGGGTTTTCTTGGCCTGGTCCAGCATTCTAGCTATTTTGCCATATTGACTCATTCTTCTCTGTCTCAATGGATCAGAATTCAATTGGACTGGTACAATTAACTCTGTGCTTCCTGACACTAATTCTAATTCACCAAGTGCTTCCTGAAGTTAGAATGACCTCTTCCTTATTCATATTTTGAAAATTAGTAAAAGCAGTCTGGAAAATGGAATCATGACAACTAAACTTATTTTTTATTGGTTTGAGACTTTTTCACTACTCATCCAAGCAGCTTCCTCAGTCTGAACAAGTTGGTTCAGCAGAGAGTCATGAGTGAAGAAACTGCTTGGATGAGCAGCAAAACATCTAAAACCAACAAAAAAATAAGTCCATGATTCAATTTTCCAGACAATTTTATATGGATGACTCAGAATCTTCATCGACATATAGTAAAAAAACAACACCTAATGTTTCTCCAAAAAACATTCAAAAAAGGACAAGAAGACTGATAGTAAATATGACTCTACCACAAGGTGGATCATTTTCATTTGGGAATTCATTTTCTTGTAACCTACTTAGAGTCATTTGATGAGGTAGCGCACAAATATGGTAAAATAAGGAAATTAAAATTATAGGAATATCTTTGTTACTGATGCATTTTTTCCACAGCTCAGGGTCATCAATAAGTATGTTCTCACAGTCAAACATACTTTGTTCTGATTATGTTACGCTAACTTGATAGCCATCAAGACAAGAAAAGAGAGAAGAAGAAGAAAAGAAAAAATAGTCAAATTCATGTTTTGGGTAAAAGCAAGGATCATAGGACTTAAGCAAATCAAATATCTCTTCCTATATATTCAGAAGCAAAATAGCAGAATGGGTAAGGATAAATTAGCAACAAAAATGTTCTCCACTGAAGGAGAAAACAGAATCGCTTCAAGAATATTCATCACCTGATGAATGGCATCTCTTTTTGGAACAACTAGGTAGGACCCAAATTCTCAACTTAACTTCCCAGAGGACAGATGTCAAAAACATCATCTAAAAAAATCTCAGAATATTATATTTAACTCAGAAAACAAAGAGGGAAAAATGAGTAAAGAAAAAGACAATCCTCATATTCTTGGGAGGATCTGTCAATCTCCTGATAAGGGCCACAGGCCCCATCCTGTTGTTTAGTTTCGCTTTCTTTTATGATCTTGAAATAAAATCTCCATGATATACAGGAAAAATATACTTGCAGAAAGGCAATTTATGTTTTCTCCTGAGCCTCGTAGAGAGCATTTGTAATTTAAAATTAATAGAACAGTTCTGCTGAAGGCAAAGTTTCCAGGAAGCAAACATTTCAATACTGTCACTCTCAACAGAATGCTATAGTAAAAGCAAAAGGGAAAAAAAATCAGATTATGAATACCAGGAAATAGGGATATGGTAATCTCATGTACTCTTTTATATCTGCCAGCCAAAGTGGTTATTGTTACTATTGCCTAGTCAGAGATGGACAACACAGAACCAGTCCCCTAGAACTCAAGTCACACAAGCAACCCGAGATTACCCTGCTGAAATCCAGTGGCAAAAGCAGAATTTGGCAGGGATCCAGTATTTGATAAGATACCTTCAAACCAAGAAACACTGCTAGCTAATCCAAGAGACAATAATTACTCCACTAATAAAGTAGACATAAACTTTAAAATCTAGAAGATCCTCAAATTTGACTTTTAGTTTTGAAGTTCCACTGGGAAAAAAGAGTGGAATGGGGAAACAAATGTTAACTGGGATTAACTTCCCAGTTTCACTGGCCAACTAATTCAGTTAGTCACCAGTAAGTAGCCCAGATTTTAACCCAATGTAAAAAATATGTTCTGATGAACTGTTAAGGGGACTAAAAAAATGTAATTTCTTCACCATTTTCTAAATAAGCTTACCACATAAGAGATATCTTATTAGGTAACTCTTGAGAAGTAGCAATAGCAAACCAAAAATTAATACCTGAGAGACTCTAATTAAGTTTCTTCTTATGCATTCATCATGTAAAACAGGGGTGTCAAACTTGTGGCCTGTAGGCCAGATGCGTCATGCGCAAGTCATGTCCACCCCTGCTCCGCAAAGGGAAAAAACGTCGTGAAACGTCACGTGACGGCAATGTGACGCCGCGAGTCTGACACCTGTGATGTAGATGAGCCATCCCAACAATTTTAACTGTAATTGCTCATGATAGCAATATTATAATAGAAGCATCTACAGAACAGAGAGTTTCTTGAAGAGGTGTAAAATGCCAGATGCAAATTTATATTTGATAAGAAGGGATTTGAAGTTAGAACTGTGCAGACATACAGGTATAAGACTAACTATTCATACAGTAGACTAATTCAATAAAGCTTGTTTGCTAACTTATATTAGAAATTAATTGTCTCTAGTTTTGTTCTCATCATTGTTACGGCTCCTTTAAGGTAAAAGAAGGAAAAGCACACTGTGAGGTCTAAATGATTCTGGCAAGACAACTAATATAGCAATCTACCAAAAGCAGCATTTCTGCTAGATTAGCCTCCTCCTCCTAATTGCCAAATTCTTACATGCTTCTGGCAGCAACACAGAGAAGGACTCTGGAGGAAAAGAAAAGGTGTCATTTGTTGCTGTAGTTAAAGCACTCATCCTCCTAGGAAACATGATCTCATTAATTCTGGGTTCACTTGTAGAAGCTCTTACCTGCAATGTTGAATATTTAAACAGAACATGTTTAACGTAACCTATTTAACTCCCGCTCCATTGTTCTGAGAATCTGAAAGTACTAGGTAGCAATGCTGTTGTGACCCCATGGACCACAATTAAGTTTTCTCACAGAGCTAGTAGATATATATATATTATCCAAGATACTGGACTTGAAGTGAAGGTACCACCTATTCAGCTCCGGATAAAAAGGAATTAGAAAGGTTTAAACACTTGGAAAATCAACCATGGGAAGTATGGGAACAATAATCAAAAACATTTGGCGAGCACCTTGTTGAATAAAATTGTCTTACTATTTTATGCCTGAAGCAATGTCACAGTTTGTAACATTCCAAACTGTTAGAAATCAATGGAGTGTGTCACTTCAATTTTGATCATTAAATCAAAGATCAAAAACATGTGGCCCACTAGCTATTTATGGGAACCTCAGCAACCTTCACTTCTGGTGACACTATAGTCTTTATAATCCTATTTTAATAACTAAAGGTTTATGTAGAAATAGCTGCAGAATGTATCAAATGTATCAAATAATTCTCCATGAAACACACATAAAGCTATCGAAAACTATCAGCCACAATTATATGATAAGAAAAAGGGAGGAACAAGACAGTTGAAAATATACATCTTTATATTACATTTAATAAATAATTTCTGGAAAAGACTTACCGAGTCCAGAAAGCAGAGATACTCCCCCGAGCTCTGATCAATAGCACAATTTTTAGCAAAGCCAACTGTTGATAAAATAAAGTCAATACAGTATATGAAAATCAATGCAATTTAAATTTTATACCTGAAATTATGTAACATTAAAAATCCCAAATACCTATACAAATTAGCATTCTTTCCAAAATAGATCTGAAGTATATTCTCATTAAGCAGCTATAGTTTGGATTGAGTACCTAAATAAATCCTGATTTGCATCCATATGAAATGACAATGTTTTCCTTCTCTTTCTATGTTTTGAAAGAAGCATTATAGTAAAGATCCATTTGGAGTAATGATCCAAACCTCAGACACAAGAGGAAAAAAAACTTATTTAACATTTCATTTCCAAACAATGGGCAAAGTTGTTAGCCGCCCAGAGTCCCTCGGGAGTTGGGCGGCATACAAATCTATTAAATTAAATTAAATTATTAAATTAATGTTGTTTTTCATAGGATTTTTTAAAATGTTTTAACTCACACTTTGCCCAGCTAACTCGTATTATTAGACAATTAAAAATACATTGGACCAATGAAGAATAATTATTCCATTACTACAACTTAATCAACTAAAATAATTATAATGCAAAAATAATTTTTTTAAAAATGAAATAAACATTGAAAGGAAAGTAAACAGACAAGACAGTGAGCGGTGATGAGTTTGAGCCAAAGAAAAAACAACCTGTTAATGTGAAATAATTATTAAGAGATTAAAGAATTAAGTTATTTGGGGCAAAAGAGGAACAACCTGTTGAAGTGCAGATTATTATAAAATAAGGTATTATACTGTGGAAACAGATGTTTAAGGTACTAAAACAGTTTAGCCATCAGCTGTTCGCAGCAACCTTTTTTGATATCAAGGCAACTATGATTCCAGATATTTCATTCTGTACAAAAACTTTAAAACGGGACTATGAATCTTGCCTTTGGCATGAGCAAGGAATGCATTGTGATACTGCTCTACTGAGGAGAGTCAAATGTCTGTGCCAGGCCTTGGCAATTTTGTAAGGCCTGCTCCATTACTGAAAAGAACAGGTTGCCATGGCCACAGGAGTAAAAACCTAAGACCCCATGAGATATTAACATTCCTCACTCTTGGAAAGAAGTAGTTTTGTGGTAGTTTCTTTAAAAGCACTGACCCTCTCTTTTGTGGGGAGTTTTCCCTTTTGTTTTTCTTGTTCCTTTTCCATGACAGAAAAGAACCAGAAATGAATCTTAATCCAGTGTAAACACGGGATGTGAAGACTGTCACATTGTTTCATCCCTGGGGGCTGGAAAGGGGCTTGTTTCAAAGGAAATACCCTCTACACATGCTAACTACTCATAACTACAGCAAAGTAAATCACTAAGGATATAGGGATCAACAACATTTCCAGCTAAACAGGCTCTTCAAATGTACATATTCTGCATTTATACCTAGCAATCCCTTTTCTTATACACCTTTCCTCAATTTACATAGCAAAACCTGAGAAAATACAGAGTACTATATAAATAGGAAAAAAAACATTTTTTTCTATTTTGCAGAAATAAATGTAGAATTTTTTAAAAAATATTCCAATTTTACAAAAGTTTAAAGATTTTAAAATTAATTTCTAAATAATTTTTAACTAGTTAACCCTAGTAACATAGAAATCACAAAACAAATACTTTTTTCCTGAAAATGTATAAAGAGTCAACTTTAAAAAGTGTTAAACTGGTTTCAAGAGAAATTCCATTTTTGGAACATGTCTAAAGAATGAAATTCCAAGCTTGTGAAGCATAAATATGGAATAACTTTAATGAATTACTGAACAATTCAAGAACAGATAGAGATAATCTGAATTAACTATAGGTTAATAAGCTTTAAGTATTTAACATATCTACTAAGCTGTTCTTGTTCACAATAGGACTAGACACAGTGTTTGAATAGGCTAGTCCAGTGTTTGAATAAAACTGGGAATATTTTCTCACAATATGTTCACAGTATGTTACAAAAATGGCTAAAAATCTTTTTTAATATAAAAAAAAACTCCACCAAGCAACATGGCTTTGGAAAAAGGTAATATTGAGAGAAGTGATTAATGGTACACTTTAATGCGAAACTATTTGTTGCTATGGTGTTTTATAACACTCAAGAATGCTAGTTAGTAACGATAATCATACTAAGCCAAAAGACCCCATAAACAGTTATGGCTTAGTATTACGAGTGATCGAGGCCTGACTTCGTGGGTCACTATATGTAATTAAAATCAAAATTTGAAAGCATGTGTCCATTCGCCTTAAAATGTCTGGGTTTCAAACCAACAGAAAAGTTCCTGAGATAGTTACCTCTATTTCCACAATGGAGTATTGAATGTGCTGAATGTGGGCACATTTTGGGAATGTAGCGTGACCAGTATGTTGTGGATGTCTTGTTTCCTTGAGGCTTTGTATCACTTTTTTTAACCCTATTACTGAATGTATACTGTAAAGCACTCACATGTCTTCTTATTAGAGCAGACAAAAAGTAAAAAATGAAATCAAATGAACTATATGCTAGGTGAAATGCAATTAACCCTGCTGGCTTATGGACACATATACGTTACTAGTAGGAAAACAAGCTTTTTCTCCCACATAATGGGGGAGGAGTTTCAAATGATTACAGATGGCCGTGTTGCGCACGCCCCCTCGCGCGATTTTGCTTCCTGCACATGCGCGGAAGCAAAATCTCGCCAAAATCTCACGAGCGGACATGAACGCGCGCGCGTGATGCCAGGGATGAGTTAATTGCATGCTACATGTTAACCTTTTCTGTTTTGCCAAGAGTTCTCTCTTTTCTTCTATTTCCTGTCCATTCTCTTTCCCTTGCCTCATCTCCATCAAATTTTATTCCCATTTTTGTGTCACCTTCTCTCCCTTAAACAGCTACCTATTACCTTTATCCAGGGGCGGGTTGCTCTTACCTCACTACCGGTGCGCTGTTCGCGGATCGCCATGTTGCGCGCGCCCCCTCGCGAGATTTTGCTTCCTGCGCATGTGCGGAAGCAAAATCTCGCCAAAATCTTACGAGCGGACATGAACGCGCATGTGTGATTTTGGCAATTTTTTGCTTCCGTGCATGCACGGAAGCAAAATCTTGCCGAAATCTTGTGTGCGAGCGCATCCCCTCACAAGATTTCAGTGAGATTTTGCTTCCGCGCATGCGCAGGAAGCAAAAAAAGCCAAAAAAATGCCGAAAAAAGATGGTGGCGCACGACGGACAGGTGAAGACCTGCCTTTATCCACCCCTGCCTTTATCCCAGCCTAGCCCTTTTGTTTTCTTTTGCTTTGTTGTTATTGTTGTTTTGGATTTGATGGATGGAAGGATGAAAGAGTGTGAGTGTGTGTGTGCGGGCATGTGTGTGTTTGAGTACACACTTTTGATTGTTCCTACCTATCAGAATGGGCTGCAAAAGAAAAAATGGTTGGAATATTCATATGAAAGATTCGTTCATTTTATAAATGGGGTATTTTATTTTACAGGCAATTTATTTTATTCCGTAGGTATTAAATTCAGTCAATATTATTTTTTCCTGCCGTGCGATTTTCTGGAGTGTGGGTCCAGCAGTGCACCTATGTACATGATTATTAGAGAAGAAAATACCTCCAGGACTGGGTTAAAGACTTGAATAGTCATGGTGACATATTGGGAAAATGGAAACACACAAGATGTTTGTCTGTATTTAGAAATAATTTTCTTCTGACTATTTTTCATCTCTGGGAAATGGATCATCTTAAAGTTACATTTTTCTTTCTCATAAATAGAATACATGCAAACTGTGAAGATATATACATAGTTATACAAAGATATATGTGTGACAGAGAAAAAGAGATCATTAGCATATCCGTTAGCACATTTTCCAGCCTTTTCTTTTAATTGCACCTTCCAAATAATCTTAATAGAAAAAGGCAATCCTGATTGCATTATACATTGCATAAAGTGTTTATAAGCTTACAAAAATTAAAGTGGAAACAAATTAAAATGTCTTAATAACATTCTCTAAATGCAATTTATTCTTTTTCCTGCTTTTTTTTAGCCATCTCACCCAAAAAGTATAACAACTTTAAAACACCAGCTTTAAAACTCAATACAAACCATTCACAGTTCACACCCCAACAAACTGCTCTCCATTCTAGATTGGTTACACTTGGCAATTCAACTTAAATCCGTTACTTTCCAGCCATTTCCAACAACACTGGAGCTATTTGTTTTGGCTGGGATCACAAATTTAACATTATTCATACTTTTCAGTCTAGCATACAACCGGACTGGCTTCTTCCCAGCCTACAATGTTTTTTCTTTACTGGCCTTTTCAACCAAGTTATACCTTGTATAAGAATAGATATATGTTTCTGAAATGCAAATTAAAAATTGACAAGAAAACAAAAAAACAGGGATCTATTTCCAGAAATTTAAGATACAAAATATTTGATTTTTTTTGCCAGACAAGCCAGGGTGATTTATAGTGGATTTTTAAATGTATCCAACTGTTCATTGATTTCCAAATTTTATTTGGCAATATCCCCAATCAATTATATTTAATAAAATGTATTAATTTTGCAGTTGTGGCTTAATATTAGATCAAACTTCAAGAAGGTATTTCTCTTTGACAGTAAAAATGGAGCATGTGCAAATGATACTGGATGATGTTGAAAGGAGCTGGGTTAGACCTTTAATAGGATGTAAGTAACTGCATTCTCCAAAGAGGAAATCAGGACGACTCAAAATAAAAATAAAGAAGGCAGTTAGAGCATCACAAAGCTCCACCTTTCTGTACTTGTCCAAGACAATGTGCAAGCAAAACAGATGAGCTTCAATCACATTGCCACAACAGTCTCTCTTCCTGGATTCCACTAGATTGCTTTCTTTAATTGACATGACTCATAATTAGCATTAGCATTTAGACTTATATACCACTTCACAGTGCTTTACAGCCCTAAGCTGTTTACAGAGTCAGCATATTGCCCCCCCCCCCGACGATCTGGGTCCTCATAATGTGCTTCTCCTGCGATATCTAATGGGATGGGTAGAAATGATCAGGGAGAGGCAGTCCTGCAGACAACAACCTTGAGCCTGTGACATTCCAACTGCCAAATTGCAGGCAGCCAGCAGTCAGCAGTAGTAGTCTGCAGTACTGCATTCTAACCACTAAGCCACCTCGGCTCTTGGTCATAAGTCACTATTTTCAGTGCCCTTCTAACTGCAAACAGTCACTAAGCAAAAGTTGTAAGAGTTGTGCAGGTAGTTGAGCTACCTGCACAACTCCCAACTTTCCTTGCTTTCAGAAAGCAATTAAATTGGTATTATTGAAGTGAGCTTTTGCCTTTAATTTAGTTTGGGCAACTGCTTTATACTTTGGTATAAAATATCAACATCACTAGCAACTTGAACTGCACTTAGAAGCATACCAATTCAGCCTATGGACCGAAAGTGTAATGTGCACACATTAAAGGACACTCATATGCCACCATTTTCTGAATCAACTGCAGCTTCTGTCCTCTTCAAGGACAATTTCATGTAAAGCGCATTCCAGTAATCCACTCAAGAGATGGCTAAACCATCAGTAACTGTAAAAAGAATTTTCCGCTCCAAGTAAGGACACAACTGGAACACAATACAAAGCTACACAAAAGCACCCCTAGGCACACAGCCATCTAATCCTCAAACGGGAACTGCAGGTTCAGGAGAACCCTCAAGTGGTCCTACTTAATATGTCCTAGTTTGTTCAGCAACCATATTAGGGGAGACCAAAGAAAAAGTGAACAGTTGACTTCTTAGCCATAAGCTCAATTATATTTTTACTGTATGTCTATACAAATATATCATAAATATCTCCTGATTTCTCATGCTGAGGAATATGTTACACCTGCAGTTTTAAAGTTCCTACCTCCACCTGGGTGAGTTGAATAGTTTTCTCCCAGTACTACCCGAATGCCTGCTTCTTCCAACAAAATCTTCCATTTTTTAATTATATTTATAGAATTATCCTGGTAAGAAAAAGCACCAAAAGGTTAACTGGAACTGGAATTCGAATTATAGTAATACAGTAAAAGTAAAAAGAGATTATTATGAATGTACATACCGTACTAGAATCATTAAAAACAGACAGTTCAATAGAACCTTGGAAATCTTGATCCAGAACAGACTTCAGACATTCATCCAGCCAAGACTCGGCATTATAGACTGGCAGAATCACAGACTATCATGAATAAAAATAAATAAACCAATATGCTGCATTATCATTCTTCAAGTCCGATTTAAACAAATACAACATTTTTATTATGTATGCTATAGAGCAATGGTTTCTGAGCAGAAAAAAGTATTATCCTTTTCCTCACAAATGATTCCTTATTTAAAACTTGTGCAAACACAATTAATATCTCCCAGTGTTGATGTCTCTCACTTGTTCTGGTCCCTTCTTTCTTTCCAAAGCTATCTTGGTTCCTCACTATTTCAAGTTATTATCAGAACTGATTTGGGGACATGCTTGCTCATCTGAGATCAACAAAGAGCAGCTCTTTCTGAATATAATTCCATGTAAAGAGGCATATTTCAAACAAACTACTATATTCATATATGCACTGTATATATTTACTAAATTTATATCCCACATTTCATTCAACTGTTGAAGACAGTGATTCTTTTTCAAAAGTTACGTTGGTAACTTTTATTTTAATATCTCCAACCTGCATCAAAGAAAATGAGAAATTGTTCAGTAAAAAATATTAACAATATAAGTCATTATAAACTAATTCCAAATTTCATAATTCCAATTACAACTGAATCAGCAACTATTCTTTTTCAGAGTCAAATTTGAGCTATATTATATTTATTTCAAGGGACACGGTGGTTCAGTGGCTAAGACGCTGAGCTTGTCGATCAGAAAAGTCGGCAGTCGGCGGTTCGAATCCCTAGCACCACGTAACTGAGTGAGCTCCCGTTACTTATCCCAGCTTCTGCCAACCTAGCAGTTCAAAAGCATGTAAAAATGCAAGTAGAAAAATAGGGACCACCTTTGGTGGGAAGGTAACAGCGTTCCATGCGCCTTTGGCGTTTAGTCATGCCAGCCACATGACCACGGAAACGTCTTCGGACAGAGCTGGCTCTTCGGCTTTGAAATGGAGATGAGCACCGCCCCCTAGAGTCGGGAATGACTAGCACTTATGCGCGAGGGGAACCTTTACCTTTACCTTTATATTTCTTGCAGTATTCTTACATAAAAGTACTAACAAACTTTGAGAAAATGCAATATGAATATGCATATCTTAAGAGATAACAACCTATCTCATAACAAAAACTACAGATAGTATAAGGAGTCAATTAATCTGCATCCCAATCTGCTATGGTGTGCACACTTTCCCCCTCTAGCAAGTGTGATGAACTCTTTTGTTGCACTTGAATCTCAGAACAGGAGATTATTCTTATAATTGGCCTGGGTTTTAGAGGCACTCGGCACCCACAATTTAGCATAATACAGACAAGCTGCATCATCCTTATAGTCTGAACTGGAAGGGTCACAGGGATGGCCTTTGACCTCATGCTTTGCTTTCAAGATATTTCAAGGACCTTTAAAGCTAAGCGCATCAAAAGCGAAGGCTCTACCCTGCCAACATGTCAAAATAACCACAGGGTCACAGCAGGCAAGCATTTTGGCAGGTTACCAAGGCTCTCAGGAAATTTAGTGAATATTAAGAGCAACCTCCCTAAACTGGTATCCTCCAGATCCCTTTTACTACAGCTCCCACCACCAACAGTAAGCTTAGTCAACTTAAAGAGTTTGGATTCCCAAGTCTACACATTTTAAAAACAACCAATGAACATTTTTTAGAGAGATGTATTATTTTAAAACAATATTTAATACATGATTATTTTCAAGGATTGGTTCTTAGACATCTTCTATATTCTACAAATGGTTCCCACACAATTGGTTCTTTTGCTTAAGGCACAAAAACCGAATCATTTGTGTCATGGCTCAAATTATAAATGGAAAAAAAGTCTGTCTTGAGTTGAGCTCAGCTCCTGTTACTCTATGGACATATCCATACTATTTTCTTGGCAAAAATATGAAGCTAATTTCAGAATACTCCTTCCTGTCTCACCTGGTTTATTTTTTCTAGTTCAACCCAAACCATTTAGGTGCTTCCACTTTCAGTGGAAATAAAGTGAAAAGTCTTATTAAGTAGAAAATTGAAATTACTTTTAAAAGCTGATTAGGAACTAATTATACATAATATAAGAAAGCCAGTTTTGTGTACTGGTTAAGGCATTAGGCTAGAAACCAGAAGTCCATGAGTTGTGGTACCACCTTAGGCACAAAGCCAGTTTGGTGACCTTGGGCTAGTCACTTTCTCTCGAGGAGTCAACAGCAAACCACTTCTGAAAAAGCTTGCCATGAAAATGGTAGGGTGTCTCTGAAAATTGGACATGACTGAATTGTAGAAAATAAAATTATATAAATATACATGTGATAAAACTGCAGATGCTATATTATACAATATTGTAAAAGAATAAGAGCAAATATTAAGCATACTGTTCTCTATTTCAATATATACAGTTCTGGGTGTTTTGATCCTTAAAGTACACAAAATTTACCCCATTGATGTCAGTGTATTGCAAATACACATTTGTAACCAATATTTAGATCTGTTCCTGTACACATCTTAATACAGAAGCATTCTTAAAAGAAATAACTAATTAATGAGTTCAACCACTTTGCACCCTTCTTGATTACCATGTCAGTAGCAAGGTCCTTCAGTTAAGTACCGTATTCATGATTAATGATAGTTCATGATCCTATATATATCTGAAATCTTGTATTTGGTATTTCTGCACAAAACCAGCCAAGCCACAGTAAATTTGGAAGAAATATGGAACATACCACTTGAATCCTACACTTTCCTCCTGCTTTCCTGTTGAAAGGAGCAACAGACTGCAATTCAGTGTTGCCAAAGAAAGGAGATGATGGACTGTGTGAATGGTCTTGCTTGACAAGTCCAGGATCATTTGCACAGACACCGTCTGGTAAAAGGGGAGGCGATTTACCAGCTTCCTGACAGACTGTTTCAGAGTCATCCATTTGCAATTATAAATTCAGAAAAAAATAAACAAAGGCAGGACAGGTATAAAAGAAGACATGCAAACAAATAGAACGTGACCTCTCACAAGCAAGGATTATCATTCCGCTGGTGATTTTCCCCCTCCCTCCCTCTTTCTCAACTCCTGCTATAATTTCGGATTATATAGCTACATGATAATATCCTGATGAAAAAAGAAGCCCCTAGAAAACTCAAGTGAAACTCGGAGGAGAGGATGAAGGAAATGCAGTTGCCAACAGAGAAATTTAAGTCATATGGTTTCACCAATGCTGTACACAGGTAATAGAAGAAAGTGGGCACAGAAAGAGGAAGAGGCCACCCAGCAGGAAACAGGGGGCGGATAGAGAAAAGGTCGGCGAGTGCAGTGGTTTCGGCTGGTCTTTCTTTCCTTCCTGTACACGCTCTCCGGTCGTCCCCCCTCCCACACCTCCTCTTTTGCGGGCGCCAGAACTGAACAGGCACCCGGTTGCGCGGAAGAGTAGAGAGAGAAAGGCTAGAGCGGCAACGGGGAGGGGCCAAAGGCGGCCGTGTTGTTCCGTCGCCGCTCCGAAAGCAGCAAGCGCGGTTTCGGAGTCGGGGGAGTTGGAGCGTGGAAAAGTAACGCGAGTTAGGCGTATGTGAAAAGTTGCGGGGGGGGGAACTGTTAAGCCAGCGAAGCTAGTGTGGTTCTTGGATGCGTCACCTTTGAGTGCCCTCGGTACTGTATTACTTGTTTCCCGTAAGAATCGTTTCAACAGAAAAGTAACCCTTTGCACATGTTTAGAGGCATAGTGCCGATCATCTTCTTTCCAAAGAAGGAAGAGTCGAGTGGTGCGCCTTCATCCTGATGCACCTTTACTGAGATGGTTAATGGGTTGTTAACCCCCAGATGTTAAATCGCGCAAGGCGCGCTATTATACCAAGCAGACTCCAATATGTAGCACATTGAGCGACCGTTTTAGCCAGATCTAACTCTCAGAGAGCTTGCGTCATACTGAAATATATATCAAGGTTTTTGACCATGATACAATAAACCAAACAATTGTCTCATTCTCCTATTCGGCATCCTTTAAAAACTTCCCTTCCTCTCTCCCGATGGATCCGCGTTTCTTCTTACTCGGTGGAACCACCATCCGCCAATGTGTTTTTCTTCTACTGAGTCCATCAATTAAAAGCCTTTTATCCAACCATGTGTCCTCCAGATGTTTTGGATTTTATTAATATTTGAAGCGGTTTTTGTTTTCAATCTCAAAGCTTACATATGTGTCTATAAATGTTGATGTGGATAAGCCCCATTTCTTGTTTGCATTAATTGTTGCGAATGATTACTTTTACTGTCTGTTGTCTTTTCCTAGCTATTTATGTTACTTATAATTTCATTACATTGTCTTATTTTGTTCGTAATGATCGTTAGCCACGAAGAGTTATATACCAGTTATAGGCGACCATGTTGTTTTTAGTCGCAAAGTCGTGTCCGACCCATCGCGACCCCATGGACAACATTCCTCCAGGCAACCATACTAATAACCAAAATATTGTTTTAATCAATCCATGTTGAAATGTAAGTATTTTTTTATTAATGGAGTACAATTATTTTAAAACTGATTCATATGCATATAGTGTTGGGGCTGGGGGGGGGTTATATTGGATGCCTTATAACTTTATCTGCCTAATAGATTTCCCACTTTTTTGTTGAATGTTTAAGTGAATCAATATGCTCTTATGTGTGTGGTCACATGCAAGGAAGTTTTGACACTATCAGAAATAAATCCTGACATTTCTTGTTATGATCTTTTGCTTTTAGTATTGCCTACTGTATGATCTTTCTGAAGTTTTAGATATTAGTCATAATGCATGTTATCTTCAGGAGAAAAGCCTGAAGTAAATCTTCTTCAGAGTCACTTTTTCCCCTTCCTCTCTGAAGTTGCCTAATTCATGTGTAATGACTGTGTTCACTGTAAAAATGTGAGCAATCATAAACTAGTTATATGAATACTAACTTTAAAATGATTTCTCTGAAACCAGTCCCCACCCAAGGTCATGCTCCATAACAACTTTGCTTATGAAAGTACACAGTTGTGCTTTTGGTTGTATAAAATGAAATTTTGGAATTGACTAACACAAGATATGCTGGCTTCCAGTTTAGTTGACTTGAAAAAAAGAGATTGGATCAATTCATTGAAATCATGAGGGTAGTGACTATTTGCCATGTCAACAATGTGACTGTCTCTAAAGACTATCTGCTGGGAGAATAGTGGACTTCTTTGTGCAATTGGTTGGCCATTGTGAGAATAAACTGGAGAACAGACTAGATGGGCCAATACTCCCATCTAGAGATACCAATTCCGCAGGGGTTTGCTTGTATTTTGTTTTACATGTAACTCTTCTATATACATATATGTTTATATTTGGAAGAATTTCAATTTGAAGCTTGTTCCTGTTGGATTTCAGATATGTACATGCATAATGATCTTCATTTGATTATACTTATTTCAGGAGAAAGGATCCCTACTTATCTGTACATTATTTCTAAAGTAGATCCTAGAGTTAACTCCTACATTAAGGGAAAAGAGTGCACACATTTACCACTCTATATATGTTTATTTTTTCCTTTACTTTTTCTTTGATTTTTAAAGATACCTCTGCAGACCTGGATGAACTCACAGATACTGTAACATCATATATCAGTTTCTGTGAAGACCTATGTGTACCGACCAGGAACTTGCGAATATACAGTAACAATAAACCTTGGTTCACAGCTAAACTTAAGCAGCTACATCGTTCCAAAGAGGAAGCCTACAGAAAAGGTGATAGAATGCTGTACAATCAGGCCAGAAATATATTAACACGGGAGATCAGAGCAGCAAAAAGAAGCTACAATGAAAAGCTAAGGAATCAGTTCTCAACTAATGAACTAGCAAACATGTGGAAAACTCTTAAAAACATCACCGGTTACGGCAAACCTCCTTCCCAAGCTGAAGGAAATCAGCAACTGGCAGAAGACCTGAAAGTGTTCTACTGCAGGTTTGAAAGGAAACTACAGTCACCTTATCTCCACAACCTCCATCCCAGACACACCAACAACAGCCAAACTTCCTACACCATCATACCGGACATTCTTCTAACTAAACTAAATCAGCTAGCGGTACCTGAACACACTTGTAAGTGGATCACAAGCTTCCTAACAGACAGGAAGCAGCAGGTGAAGCTAGGCAAAATCATATCAGATACCTGTACAATTAGCACAGGGCCCCCCCAAGGCTGTGTACTCTCACCACTTCTCTCTATATACCAATGACTGCATCTCAAACGATCCGTCTGTTAAACTACTGAAGTTTGCAGATGATACAACAGTGATTGGCCTCATTCAAGACAACGATGAAACCACATACAGACGGGAGGTTGAACAACTAGCCTCGTGGTGCAACCGGAACTGAACACACTCAAAACCGGGGGAGAAGTCCCGATATGTCACGTGATGCCGCCATGACGATGTGAGTTTGACACCCCTGTTCTGAAGGGTTGAGTTATTGTAAACACGGCTGCTGGACAACAACTGCCGGTACAGTAATGGAGAAGTTAGAACACTCCTTAGTCCTGATTATCATAATGTAAGGTCAAATACGAGCTTTTATTTCAATAGTGGCTGTTGCTAGATTTCTTCTTTAAAGTTACTTATTATTCTCTAAAAATTTTCTAATTCTAACTCTCTTCAAAGACTTGTATCCTTGAATTACTGCCTATAAGTCATTCAGTATCAGCCAGAAGAAGAGTAACAGATGATGCAGAAAGGGAGTGAAATGATGTCACCTATTCATGGCTTTGTTTTTACTCCCCACTTGCTTCAGTTATGTCCACTATTGGCATGCAGCCTTTAATAAACTACCTTTGAGGGAATATGGCCCTTGATAGGGGGGAAAAAGACTTCTTGCCCCAATTTCCATGAAGTTGCTAACCATATTATTTTGCTACATTTGCTTGACTATGCAAATTTGTTATCACTTGCGTGACATTGTTACTGAAAACAGCAATAGGATAGTATTTTCATTAAACATGCTTTTTTTTAAAGTAAGCCCTATTGAATTTATTGGGATTTATTTCTGAAAAAATACAGATTGTTGTTACATAAGCTAAAATATAAAGGTATGTTATAATGGATGTCTTTAGAAAATAATGAACAGAATGCACTGAAGGCAACTGCTCAGGTGCATGATTGAACTAACATTTCAGTTATGTAATGAAAAAAATTAAATAAAGCTATAATAGTGTTGGAAGAAATATCCATCTAGTTCAGTTCCATGCCAAGAGAAAGGCACTGGAGACAAAATGGAGGCTGGAGGCTGATTGGAAAGAAGGTCCATTTATTGATGAAGCAGAAGCACATGGGTGGTTCTGGGCAGCTGACCACATGGAGTTGAGAGTGAGGGGGTTTTATACCTTCTCTTGGGCTTTGAACTTGAGCTTCCTGTTCCTGTGCAAGAACGTGTATATTGGCTGTTGTAGGGGTCATAGCTGGCTCTGTAGGTTGTCTGAGCTAAGTTTGGTTGAAGTTTGGAGAGTGATGCAGTGTCCTTAGGAGATTGTGCAATGTGGTGAGCTCTGCTGTTAGATGGTAGTGGCTTAATCCTACCTTTGTTCAGAGCTTGCTGCAGGGAGTAATGGATTACCAAATCTGCATTTCTAAAACTGCCCCAGCTCAAGATCTGCTTGGGGGGGCAGGGAGCTGGGGCTCTGAGTTTCTGTCTCCCTTAAGATTTATATTTCTCTTTTAGGGGAAATATTTTATCCTGCCTTTTTTTAATATTTCTCAAAATATTTCATTCTTCTAGGAGGGGTGTAGCTTCCCACAATAGAATAAACAAGAACATTCTTTTCTCTTTATGGGCATGTGGCTTCTTTGATCTTTACATCATATAAAGTTAAAACATTTATTAAACACTAGAAAGTACTTGTAATTTCATATGTGCCTTCTAAATATCAGTATCATAAGATCTTAGTAAGACTGTTCATAGATTCTGTCTCTAGTTGAGAAAAAATCATTGACTTCAATTGGCCAGCCATACGTAAATGAATTCAGTATTACAGTGTTAGAATTTTGCTTTCCACAGTATATTTGAGAGGTTAAACATTCTGTTGTATAAGTACAGGAAACATCTGACAACTTAAAATGGGAAAGTGCTTATAGAAATAAATCATAATCTGACAAAGGAATGTACACACAACTGGAAAAAAATCCATACCAGACGTCATGCAAGATAAATTGCACATGCAGTGTTATATGCTATTCCAAAAGAAAAGAAGATATGTTATAAAGAGAGTTCAAAGAATAAGACCCACAAATAGATATTCTCACTGGGCTTGACATTAATGTATGCCACAAGGACTGGAAAGTCAGTCAGTCACATTGGCTCTAACTCTGCCTAAGAGGAAATAAATTGGTTGGCTTGTTTAAAATATAGCTGATTTCTACCCTGGTAATAAATAAAAAGCATGTTCGTTCTTATGCATATTGTCTTTCACTGAATTATGTTCTTAATTTTATCTCTTCATATGTTTAAGATAGCCTACGTTATAAAAAATCAAAGTTCAGTATTTTTGGCTTCTGTGTAGAAATCGACTTCAGCCAAAATCACTTTCTGTGCAATAAAATATTTTAATCATCAAATAATTCTAAATAATTTTGATTATTTTTAAATGTACTAATATTATCTAAGGAACATACTGTAGGTGTTATGCTGGATTACACCTAGTATGGCTCAATGCATCAATCAAATAGATCAAGAAGTCAATAGCACATTCAGACTCATCTTTTTGAGCATTTGGTATTGAGAGACAGACACATTTTATTTATATATTACCTTTGACTTATTACCCAAAAATCAGATATTAAAACTATCATCTAATCACAATTCTACTGTAACATAAGCAACGTTATTCTTCCAACTTCAAACAAGTCCTGAGAAAAGTGCCATTTTCAATTTCAGGACGTCAGATTGCAGATGTAATAAGTAGGGTGTTCAATACCAAATAAGTGGCAAATGAGAGAAGGCTTTGAAACTTAAAGTAGGCGTTCTAATCTATGGAAAAACTGATGCTGATTCAACAGTCAAACTGAAAATACAGGAACGTGAAGTGCAATCACATTCATATAGATGTTTCTCTGTTCAGTGCCTTGATTGCAAACACCAGCAATTAAAAAGTGGTATACCTCTCAGAGACCCACCACCCAATGTAAAAATTGATAAAAGGTAGACATAGCAGTAGTTTGGGAGAGATTCAGACAGCATGATTCACAAATTCTGAACCTGAACCAAAGATTGGAAAGTGACCACAGGAAGATCTACCAAAAATCTGCTACAACAGTCCATGCAAAATAGCAACCCTGAACTAACTGCTTAGCTATCTCAATAAGGAAATGTTTGAATTCTCAGGATAATCAAGAACTTCATTATCATTAAACACGCAAGAATCAGAAAAAGATTTGAGGACAAACAATCAGAATGAAAAACAGTACATTCAGTATTGTGTAGATTTAATTTAAAGTGATAAGAACAATCCAACTAAAGGCCTCAGCAAAACAATCAGAAAAGGAAGCATGTACCACATCATCCAAAACAGGCACAGAAGAATACAGCTGGATAATGTCAGCTTAACTATGATAGTTAAATCAAAAAGAAGAAATCAAAGAATCCAAAGACAGAGTTAATTGACTCACTGTGATACAAGTGATACAAACAGCAAAAGACACATTAATATCAGCATTTGAGCAATGTGATAAGGCAGTAAGCTACCTGTATTCCTAACTAGGTGGATCACATATGAAAAAGTAAGAATGACAGTTATCATTATGTACGTATGTATATATGTCTTAATTAATTAAACAATTGGCCAATTCCCCCTCTAGAGGAAGAAAGATGATTATACGGTATGTTAAACATGAATGCTTTTCACTCACAATTAATTACTATTGAGATTAATACACTTCCTGCTTTTGTTATCAAATATGCAATACTATGCATTATCAAATATGCACTACTAATGTAGTGATATTGCAATATTCTCACTTCTATTAACCTTTCTCTTTTAAGTGTGATGTTGCATATTGTAACAATAGGATTGGGTGTTCTTTCTCAACACCAGAAGTCATTTTTGATAGTACTGCTGATATTATCTCTTGGACGAGAGAATGTCACTTGTGAATTTATCATTTCTATGTAATTCAAGTTTTAAATATATGTATACAGGAAATGCATGAATGGTTTAAGAACAGCATGTATCTAAAACTCAGGGCCAGCTGAAAACTGCAATCTGTGCATTTTCTATATTTCAAATAGAACTTAATTTCATATCAGATTAAAACTTGTGTCTTTGCATTTCATTGCTCCATTTTGTGTCATTCTCCTTAAAGTTTGAGAAGATAACATTCGAAGTCTGGGATCACACCATACATAATTTATTTAGCCATGTTTTATTAAAAGCTAAATCTGGAGTCACACATTTATTTATTAGTGATACTTATAAACCACCTCATTTTGCTTCCGCGCATGCACCCGAAACGTAGAGATGCGCGCGCAGCGCACCAGCACTGGTAAGCGAGCAACCCGCCCCTGGTGCAGTACAAGCGTGACATTAAACACCTCCAACTATAATGCTAGACAATGACAATGCTTGACAAACCTCAGCTCAAAAGTCATTTAAATAATCTGGACCTGCCACTATATGTTACAAACATTTGTTCTTAACTTTATTACCAGTATATTGGAATCGATCAACAAATCAAAAATTATGGATTTTTCAGACATGGAGTTTAGCTGAAAGAGTGATTGTAGAAATCAAATCAAACCTTTATTATGGTCATAGACAAGCATAAGAGTGATTGTACAATACTGGAAAGTGAAATCTATTTCCAGTTTGTATGAATGTTGATATGTGCTCTATGTTGACATTTGCATTAGTTTAATTTTGATACGGGCGCAGGCAAGCAACATGGTCAAAGGTCTTAAAGCTGTTATGTTTTATGTATCACTTCAGAGACTGTATTACTCCTTTAATGCTATTGTATGGATTTTTCTGATTAATTTAAAATGGTGAAATAAAATGAAATAATCCAAAAAAAATTATCTCACTCTCCATGGACATGTTAAAAAAATGTAAAGTAGTATAGTATGTAGCAGTTATGTTAAATTTTCTGATTCAGTAAAAAAAAATTGTGTCCATATGTGTGTGTGTGTGAGAGAGAGAGACTACCTGTCTATCTGTCTATCATATATATATAAACTTCCTATGTAGTCTTTTCATTTATTTAGCATCTATTGGAGAAGGAAAGGATCATACAGAAAATGAAATAATCAACTGTGTACTGTTTAAATATTGTGATTTCAGATTGAGAGACAGTACAACAAAGACACATTTTTCTAATGCCCAGCTGAGCCAACATGCAATGAATGAGCAAACCATAGTCAATAGAGCAAGTTCAAGACATCACTAAGAATGACTCAAAGAATGTGGACATTGAGAAATATGGGAATGCGGTGCAAAATACCATGGTCCTGGGAAGGCATATTAAAAGAAAGAAAGAAAGATATCCCAAAAGAAAATTAATGTTTGTTAGCAAATATTAGAGCAAGCAGAAGGAGAGATATTTGAGCCTAACATATGTGTCCATCTCCGTCCAAACAGAACACAAAGTGTGCCTCAGAGAAATCAAATTATTTCCACCTCACCTATAAATTAATTAATTTAATGTATTTATTAATAATAAATCAATCAATTAATTAATTAAAATCAGTCTATGTGAGGTAAAAGTAGTTATTATATTATTCAGAGTTCAGTTTGAGTAAAAGTTAGCTCTTCCAAGGACAGAGCCCGTTTGGTGTAGTAGTTAAGGTCCTGGCCTTGAAACCAGGAGACTCTGGATTATAGTCACTCCTCTGAGTTTAGTCATGAAAGCTGGCTGGGAGAGTTTGAGTTTCTCTCAACCTCACTCACCTCATAGGCTTGTTGTTGTGGGGAAAATAGGAGAAGAAATGAGTATTGGTGAGTTCACCACCTTGAGTTGTGTGTGCATGCCAGCGGTGGGTTGCTCTCGGTTTGGCCCGGTTTGGAGAATCGGTAGCGGCGGCAGCGGGAGACTCCGCCCACCCTTCTGGGACACTTCTGCGCATGTGCAGAAGTATCACGCACGCGTGTGAGCGTGTGCACGCGCACAAGCAAACCGGTAGCGACGGGATTTACAACCCACAACTGGTGCATGCGTGTGTGTATAGTAATAGCAATAGCAATAGCACTTAGACTTATATATCACTTCACAATGCTTTACAGCCCTCTCTAAGCAGTTTACAGAGCAAGCATATTGCCCTCAACAATCTTGGTCCTCATTAACTGACCTCGGAAGAAGGGAAGGCTGAATCAACATTGAGCCAGTGAAAATCTCTCTCTCTCTCTCTCTCTCTCTCTCTCTCTCTCTCTCTCTCTCTCTCTCTCTCTCTCTCTCTCTCTCTCTCTCTCTCTGTCTATCTCTATCTAGGTATAGGTATACGTATAGGTATATGTACAGGTACAGGTACATGCATATATATATGTGTGTGTGTGTACTATTTATATATATATATATATATATATATAAATATATATATATATATATATATATATATATATATATATATATATATATATATATATATATATATATATATATATATATATATATATATATAAACAGATTTACAGAAATTAGAGTCTATACTTTACTGTTTTTCAATGACTATTGTGGAAAAACAAAACATACAGATTTTTTTTTACCAAAATGGAGTGACATTTGTGAGCTCAGATTCAAACCTGCCTAATCTGGCTTCTTTAAAAAAAAAAAAAAAAACCTCAGAACCCTCTAATGTTCTCATCAGAAAGAGTTATTCACTTTTTTTTACCAGGGTGTAAAAATTCCAATTGAATATCCCTGTCCATGTAATAAACTATTTTTTTTATTTATTTATTTATTTATTTATTTATTTATTTATTTATTTATTTATTTATTTATTTATTTATTTATTTATTTTGTTATTCTTATATGCCGCCCAACTCCCGAAGGACTCAGGGCGGCGTACAACAGGGAAAGATACAAGAATAATCAAAATTACATATAATTAAAAAACAAGTACAAAATTTAAAAACAGTATTAAAACAACAACATCCATTCAACACCATACATACTTGGGGGGTAAGCTCGAGTGAATTAAGCTGTCCCCCCCACCTGCAGGAAAAGCCATGTCTTAATGGCTTTTCGGAAGGCCAGCAGAGTGGGGATGGTCCGGGTCTCTGGGGGTAGTTGGTTCCAGAGCACGGGGCCGGCCACAGAGAAGGCTCTCCCCCTAGGGCCCGCCAGCCGGTATTGCTTGGCCGACGGGACCTGGAGGAGGCCAACTCTGTGGGCCCTAACCGGTCGGAGGGAAGTATGAGGCAGAATGCGGTCCCGAAGATATCCTGGTCCTAAGCCATGAAGGGCTTTAAAGATGGTGATCAACACCTTGAATTGGACCCGGAGACCAATGGGCAACCAATGCAGCTGGCGGAGTATCGGTGTCACGTGGGTGTACCTTGGCACACCCACCACAGCACGCGCAGCCGCATTTTGCACCAGCTGAAGTCTCCGGATACTCTTCAAGGGTAGCCCCATGTAGAGCGCATTGCAGTAGTCCAAACGCGAGGTGACAAGGGCATGAGTGACCGTGAGTAGAGCCTCCTTCTCCAAGTATGGCCGCAGCTGGTGCACCAGGCGAACCTGTGCAAAGGCCCCCCTAGCCACAGCAGAAAGATGGTGGTCCAATTTTAGCTGTGGATCTAGGAGGACCCCCAAGTTGTGGGCCTGGTCTGAGGGAATCAGTTTCGCACCCTCAAAGACCAAGGAGGGATAGTTGTCACGGTCCTTAGGAGGCAATATCCACAGCCACTCAGTCTTGTCGGGATTAAGTCTGAGTCTGTTCCTCCCCATCCAGATCTTAACGTCGTCCAGGCATCGGCACATTACATCAACTGCCTCCCTGAAGTCAGACGGGGTGGTGATGTACAGCTGGGTGTCGTCAGCGTACTGATGGAAATGCACCCCATGTCTGCGAATGATCTCACCCAACGGTTTCATGTAGATGTTAAACAGGATGGGCGAGAGAACCAACCCCTGAGGCACCCCACATGATAGGGGCCTAGGGGACGATCTCTGCCCTCCTGCCAACACCGACTGCATCCGATCAGCGAGATAAGAGGAGAACCACTGCAAAACGGTGCCTCCCACTCCCAACTCGCCGAGCCGATGCAGAAGGATACCATGGTCGATGGTATCGAAAGCCGCTGAGAGGTCAAGAAGCACCAGGATGGAGGAGTTCCCCCCATCCCGGGCCCGCCAGAGATCATCCATCAGGGCGACCAAGGCAGTTTCTGTACTGTAGCCGCGCCTGAAACCCGACTGATAAGGATCTAGATGATCTGTTTCATCCAGGAACTGCAGAAGCTGAGTCACCACCACCTTCTCCACAACCTAAAAAAGGTAAGTTGGAGACTGGACAATAGTTCTTCAAATCAGCTGGATCCAGGGAAGGCTTCTTCAGGAGGGGTCGCACCACCGCAGCTTTTAACGACTGCGGTACGGATCCCTCCCTCAAAGAAGCGGTGATCACCGCCTGGATCCAGCCGCGTGCCACCGCCCTGCTGGCCGAGACCAGCCAGGAGGGGCACGGGTCCAATAAACAGGTGGAGGTACCCATCGCTCCCATAGCCCTGTCCACATCCTCGGGAGAAACAGGCCCAAACTCTTCCCATAATGATGGACTAGGACTTGCCCCCGTCAACTCTATGGACTCTGCCCTGCCAGAGTCCAGGTTCGACCGAATCTATTTATTTGTAGTTAGCATTTCTCTTCTCATCTTATTCCACCAACAGCGCAATTTTCTTAGAATTCATAGTGAGGCAAACTAGGTAGCGGCTTTTTTAAAAAATAAAATTCTGATACAGCTTTGCCAACGTATGTTTTACAGTATTATAAAAGCAGTTAAAAATAAAGCTTAATACTAATAATGGTGGAAATAATGGTTTATCTTCCATTAAACTTTACAATTGTTTTCATAAGTTATTTTTAAAATAACTTGTGCGTATGTGAAAAGCCACTGGGTATCACGATAATCTTAATTTCACTGTTAGAATTGTAGGCCAACCAATAGCACAGCTGACTCATCCTTAGGACCCTTATACATGCATTTGTTCTCAAATAAATAATATACTTCTGGCTGTGTTGTTATCTGATTAGTTGGGTATAATCCTCAATTTACACATTCTTACCTCAGTAAGAGGCTGCTGGAATTAAGCAAATATTTTCTCTCATTTACTAAGACATCTCCTTTGTCCCAGCTCAGAGCAAATAAGTCATGGAGACAAATGGCAGTCCAGCAATTGTCAAAACACACCTGAAGTACTTTATGTTGGCTTCATCATTCAGGAAATGATTGATATACAATGTTTGTTCTATGACTTCCTGATATAGGATAAAGAAGATATCTAAAGAAACAGGTTTTCAGAGAGAGGGAGGGAGGGAGGGAGGGAGAGAGAGAGAGAGAGAGAGAGAGAGAGAGAGAGAGAGAGAGAGATTGGTGAAGGTGAAGAGGCACCTTCGGGGTGATGGAAGATTTCCCATTTGAATCAGAGTGGGCTTTTAAAGTTCTTTTAAATTGTAAACTTGAGGTTAATTACTATACCTTTTTTGGCTTGCTAGTGGAATAAAATGCTTGAATTAAATTAATAAAGATTGTCTTCAGTTAAGAACTGTGGGGAGGAATAGGGAAAAGGGCTTGTGAGCATCATTCATTGAGTTAATGTTAGAAAGCTAGATGTTTTCCCATTATAGCTGCAGATGATTGGTCACTTAAAGAAGTACAGGTAAAGTACAGGTAAAATTAATTAAACAAGAGTGATGCTTGTTCCTATTTTTAAAAGTGTTGTCTAAATAATCTGTCAGATTAGTAAATATAATCATCAGAAATATCTCCAGCTGATCTCATCCTGGCAGCATGCATGGCAATTTGAGATCACATGCTGTTTGTCTTAAATGACTTCTCTTGCATAAATGACTAATTCCAAAAATGATGATGGGATAAAATTATGAATTGAAATTATATGCACTGACCTATTAAGTTATGTGCATATGAGATAAATTAATTACTTTAGGCATATGTGATTAGACACAAATATTTGTTATTAGGCAATATTTTAGAGCTTCACCAAGCTTATTAGACAGTCTGTAACTATATTATATCAATCCTCCCATTTCTCAATTTAATTAAGAGTTAATTACATTTTATGCAACCTGTATCAACAGGGGAGCCTCCTATATAGATAGCTGATTAAGACTGTAGCCTCTCCTTTGAAATGCATTTCATCTCTGTTTCTCAGTGGAACATGATTGAATAGGTCATGTACCATGGCGCTACCAACCTCCATTCCCCTGTTCTGCCTTGCTTTGTAAATAGCTTTGAATGAGTCATATAGATAAAGATTAAATTAAAGCACAAATGCAGTTGATAGTGTACTGAGTTCACTTTAAAATCAATTATACGTTTCTTAAGGACATGCTCAAGGAAATGCTCCATTTATTATCGTAAAGTTGGAAGAGGGTATTTGCCTGTAGGTAATCAAACCCAGCCTCCTGCACAAGGTAGACTTTATATTAATTCTATTTCTTTGATAGCCTTGATATTAAATACTTTTGTTTCTCTATACATTCATAGTTCCATTGGCATTTAATTACAGTTCCCAGCCAGTTTTGCATGACGAGGACACTTCTTGCTGAACAAGATTTATTCCATTATATTAGGTACAGGATAGTATGAAGAGTAATATATCCGAAGACTGATTCATCTAGATCAGTGGTTCCCAACCTTTTTGTGATCGACTTGAAGGTCCCGTACAGACACCGCGTACCACCTGGTTCCAGAGAAACTAAATTCGATCAGATATCACTTTATTTCCATAATTGTACCGTTCCTTTTTTGGCCCCGCGCATCCAGCAACTGGATTCTCGGACCGCTGGGACCAGGTGGATGGCGTGTGGCAACAGTTGCAAATCGTTGCCAGATTATCTTGTGTTAGGCAGTAAACATTTTTGTGAAGTAAAAAATAACTAACTAAAAATTGTTCATGACCCCGAAAGTGTTCGCGTACCACCTGGAAGGCCCTCGCGTACCACTAGTGGTACAGGTACCACAGGTTGGGAACCACTGATCTAGATGAAATAATGGGCAAGAAGTTTTGTCAAAGCCATAATCTCTCAAGTTAAGAATAAGCAATCTTTTAGAGCAATTGGATATATTTGGAACAGTGAAAACATAATGTTAATGGCAACAAAATGGTTGCCATTAACAGAAGATTTTGGCATTCATAACTTATGTCTTGGTAAATTATTGACTCTAGTTGTGGTCAGTAATAAATATCCATTTATGACAGATAAAAATTGAAATTGCCATTAACTTTCCAGGAAGCTGTACTATACTAGCTTGCTTATGTCTTTATTTCTAGGAGTTTGATTCAGAAGAAAAGAGGGAACTGAAGGCGTCCGTGGATGCAGTATTTCTGATATGAAGGCAAATATCGCTCTGGAATATATAAGGGAATTGTGTAGTATAAGACATAACCCAATAAATTAAGGTTTTCAAGGCAGAGATGTCAGTTATGTCAACTACTAACCAATGTCAGGCTGAAGCCATTTTACTTGGGGTCTTTGGCCTGCCACACTTTATGCTATTTTAAAATGTATTCTTGCTATGGGAATTTGGGAGGGGTCATTGCATGAGGGATATCTGCATGTAGCCATAACAAATTCCTTCTAGATTGTCAAGGTCATCCTTTGTCTTTGCACTCCTGCACCTGCACAGAAGGAGATGGGAATTGCTGCCAAGTTGGCAGATGAAGATTGGTCAACGTGATGGACTTGGGGGTGTGGGGACAAGGGATTGCACTTTCAACTGGGTGGAGAAACCCCTGGGACTTCAGATTCGGGTTTCTCCCAGATGTGCCAACATGGCTCTGCTAATAAATTGGAACTTTGAGGAATACTTTGCCTTGGACTCTGAATTAATTTTCGATGCTATTTGGAACCCTGACAACCAATCTATTACAAAGCCAGTGAAGCACAGAATGAAGAGACTGTTGGAAGGTAAGAAAGGATGGGAAGACCTACACTCTCATGCTGACACAGGGCAATTCACCATTCAATGTTGCTTCATTCCTGTTTGCTGTAATGATGCTTACCTAAGTGTCTGTGACTGAGAGAAACCAGCGGAGTCTAAACCTAGCAGCCGTGTTAAGCCATCTGAAGTTGGGAAACCGAAACGTAATGCCTCTTCCTAGAGTGAGGAGTCTAATGTGTACACAATTTCTGCAACTCCTTAAACTGGGCTCACATTGCTGTGTTCCATAGCAGCAACAACAGCAGCATAATTCCAGGAAATGTTACGTTTGGTTCAAAGAGTTGCCAAAACTTATATGGGCATGCTTTAGCATGTTTCAGAACATCATATTTTGCCTCTGAATCTGAAGTGCAGCGTGCGTACTATTGGGTTAACCCCACTCATTTATTTACATTTTACATATTACAACATATGAAGATATCTCTCTGTCATGCACAAGAATCCTTTCATGAATACTACATGCAATAATTCAATAGATACATGTAGAAAAATGAAGAATTATCAAATTGTAGAGTTGGAAAGGACTATAAGTATCATTTGATCCAACCCTCAGGATTCTGAAAAACCATTTAAACCATGAGGGGTGGCTGTCCAATTTCTCCTTAAAAACCTGATGTGGTTTTGGAAATCTGAATGCCTAAAACAAAACAAAAAACCAGCACAATCAAATGGAAAGGAATGCAACAGAGAGCAATGGTCATGACAAAAAAAACCTCAGAGTTTGATAAAAAATAGTATATAACTCAATTACCTTTATAGCAGAGAATGCTGGAAAAAGAAAACAAAATCTGACGATGCTTAGCAAACAAAGATGAGCAATATTTCTGGTTTCTAGAAATTAATCTTGACTTGACTGAGGCAGAAATGTCTCCCATGGTGAAAAACAACCCTTCATTATGATATCTAAACATTGCCATACAGATAATCATCGTATTGTAACTTCTGTTTCAGAAATGTTTTACAAGTAATTATGGCTCATGTGATGTTTGTCATTGGTGAAGTACTAGACCAAGGATGATGTAACATTTGCAATGGTGAAACTTCACAGACTATAGACATTTCATTTATCTTCCATCTATAAACTGAGTAAAAGAGGGTCTGAAAAAGAAAATGGGATTCTATTTTCATAGAAACAGTGCATTTGGTTTAAAAACGAATAAGCTACACACTGGGTTCACACATGGTAAATCATTGTTTAAACATAATGTACTATATACAGTTTGAATAAACCACAATAGCTGAAATGGTACAGCCTAATGAGCCATAAAGTGTGCTTCAGAATGGCAGGATATACACTAAAGCAAAACTATTTTTAATTCGTGTGCAGATACTTGCTACTCAAAGCTGTTTAAGCTCAGTAGAAAGATTTTACTCAATAGCAGATCAGGGCAGTCCACAAGGCATTTTCTGGAGACTATAAGGATCAGACAGGCTTATAGTGGAAGAAAGCAATTTTTCCAATAAGCTAGTGCCAAGCTGTTTAACCAAAAATTATACAAATGAAGGCAAATATATGTGTCTCAGGATAATGTTGCACGATCCAATCTGGGTCAATCACCGGGACCAGAGGATTAATCTTCAAAGCTTTTGGACTTGTGCTTGATCCCATCCTCAGGGAATCTCTCTCTTTCTACCACATTCCAGCCCAGATTGGATCCTGCAAAAATTATACTTTGAAAATGGCTCCATGCCTAACAGCAACCCTGACATAATCTTCCCTTTGAGACTGTATTGATCAATCTAGTGTATATATTCTGCATCAGTCACCATCTATCTCAGTCCCCCAAAATACAATTGTAGCAGCGGTGGGTTGCTCCCGGTTCGGCCCGGTTCTGTGAACCGGTAGCAGCGGCGGGAGGCTCTGTCCACCCGCCAGAAGCATTGCACGTGCGAGTGAGCACACGCGAACCGGTAGCGACAGGATTTAGAACCCACTACTGAATTATAGGAAGACCATATTTTAATAGCAATTGTCCAGGCCAGGTTAAAGACAATAATCCCTAACACTGCCCTCATCTCCATATTTTGTTCCAAGTAGTTCAGAGGTCTACTTTGGCCTTCCCCCAACTGAGGTCTCTCTTGAAATGTTAGGGTTTTAACATCCAACCTTCCCAGCCAACTTCATCAACACATTTGGAGCCGAGAGCACTAGAAAAATGAAGCTGCAAAGAGATTATCCTTGCATTCTGCTTTTTCCATGACTGATTCCTCCAGCTGTGCAAATGACGGTTTTGAAGAGTCAAAAGTACTAGAGCAACAAAAGAATTCTAGCAGAGGATTTTGAAGAAAAAGTATTGACAGTAAATCTATGGGCAATCTTTTAGACCTAAATTAAAAGTACTCTTTTGTCAGGGATTAATGAGATTAAAGGCCTGGAAATAATCCCTGGTGGCAATGCTAAAATACTTAGTCCCTTGATTCTAGCCAGCATCTAACCAGGGGTGGCCAAACTATGGTTCTTTGAGGACCTGTGGACTTCAACTCCCAGAATTCCTGAGCCAGTCATGCATGCATGGCTAGCTCAAGGATTCTGGGAGTTGAAGTCCACAGGTCCTCAAAGAACCATAGTTTGGCCACCCCTGATCTACACAGTAGTACAAATATCTGAATTTGGCTGGTACTTTTCAGCCATGCTTTGAAAAGAGAAGTAGAGAATTGCAAAATCATTGAACAAATTTATAATCCTGTTTAGATGCAAAAATATATTTTTTAATCTTGTAACGTTGCAAATGTTACAATATAGAATTGTTTTCTTCCCTAGTTCTGACTGCATTCTGACTCTATTTTGGTTAAGTATCAGATTTGTTTAGCTTACTCTTGCTTTTATTGTGTCAAAATCTTGGGATTTTGCTTTCAGTGTAACTTAATGAGCTGGCTTTGTCTCTTGGTCTTTGATTATAAGAGCTTCCTGCCCAGATCTGGAATTGTAATACCTTGTTTATTTGCCACACTTCTGAACTCTTGTACTGAAGTCTGCCGGCTGTATTGCCAATATCTATGTCGGCTGGATATTTTGCAGCAAATGAAAAATTAAGTCTGCCAAGAGGATGTGCATCAAGATAAATATCTGTTTTAGCAGCCCCATAAATGGTTTGTAAAACAGGAAATTAATGTTTATTAGATGCAAGGTTAACCATAGGTTATCTTGTTTTTAATGTACAGGTCATCTTTGCTGAAAGAAAGTTTCCAAGAGAAGGAATAACATTATACACATAAATATATATATATATATATATATATATATACAGACATACATACACATCTAAATTATTAACATCTCTCCAGAGACTAATATAGATCTTTCTTACAAACAATTTTTGCGAACTGCAAGCAAAATTGATTTGAGGTTTGGAGCAAACCATTAGCCTACACATTCAAGTATTCGTGTAAAATCCTGAGAGATCAGACTCCACATATTCCAGCATTCCTTTTCCAACAATGGTTAACTACTTTCTAGACTAGCTGGAGCTTTGAGCTCATCCAGTATGGTTATTAATGGTTAACAAGCTACTTTTTATTCAATCAAAACCCCATGATTTTTCAGGACAATCCTATTTTCTAAAAATCAAGGTATTGACTGAGTTCACGAAACACACTAAACATGGCATGGAGTACATTCAAACAACTTTTTAATTCTTACCTAAGGTTTTCTTAAGTGAATTGCTCACCTACCATGAGCAACCCATTTCTATCTGGGCTAAAGAAAACAAAAAGCAGATGTATCCTTATTGGAAAAATATATATCCAGATGACTGACTATTTGTCCTTTTGTCCATCCATCTATCCATGCATTCATCTATGGAACCCCTATCTTTTTTTAGTTAGTGCAACAGCAAATTGAATGCTAGCTGGATTTGCTAGGTTGGTCAGCAGTTATTCATTTATTTATTTTTATTCATTTAGTATGCAACAGAAACAAGCAAAATAAAAACTGTATAGCAGCTATATCAGGATCAATCTACTCTGTACAGGATAGAGAAAAGCTAATCCTTTGCCTCCTCTCCTTGGTATACTTCTAAGTCTGAAAGACAAAAGTGGAGCAGTGAAGAAGTAGTTCCATTTTAGTACCATTCCTGCAGTAACATTTTTCCATCACCATCAACTAACTATTTATTTAGATACAGATAAACATCAGGCCACATTAAGTGCTGCTTAACCAATAAATCACAGTTAACATACCACCTATAGTTAACTGTTTTTCCATCATAATGCCTAGGTTTAAATGGAGGATGCCAATCTGCAAACATGCATAGTATTTCATACCAAGTGGTTGGTCTTAGACAAATGGTGCTTGCTTAAGATTCAGATAACTATCAAAACCACTGCCAGTAAAGCTGGCAAAATAGAGGAGTGGAGACCAGTTTTCCCTGTGCAGAAAAGCTTGCATTTCCCCATTCAAATGTGCAGTACAATCTAGGGGTTTCGCTGGACTCACAACTCCCCTCAATTTTCAGATGGCAGCTGTGGCCAGGAAAATCTTTGCACAGCTTCATCCGGTACAACAGTCACATCATTTCCTGGATCAGGATGTCACTCAGAAAAAAAGAACTCATGCCTTGGTCACCTCATAGCTTGACTACTGCAATGTACTCTACATGGAGCTGGCCTTGAAGACCATTCAGAAGATTCCACTGGGCCAGGATGCAGTGATGCAGGCATTGAGGCCATGCATTGGTGTGCTCATGTGAATCCCTGCTTTGTGAGCCACACTGGTTGCCATTTTGTTTCCAGGTATGGTTCAAGGTACTAGTTATGATTATAAAGTCTTTTATGGCATAGAGCTTGGTTACATGAGGAACTGCCTGTCTTCTGTTTTCTGTCTGGTCAGTTCAAACAAACACTGCTGGTGCACTCTTTTTTCTCTCTCAATTAAACAGAGTCATATATTGCAACCTAAGAAGTGTGCCTTCTTAGGTTGCAATATATCTGCCCTCTGGAATGAGGTCCCACCCCAGCCCAAAATCAAGGTCAAGTCCTAGTGGACAACCATTTAAATATAAGCCAGCAGTGTTCAGCAGCTGCCAAAAAAGCCAACACAGTTCTAGGCTGCATTAACAGAGGGATAGAATAAAGATCACGTGAAGTGTTAATAGCACTTTATAATGCCTTGGTAAGGCCACACTTGGAATACTGCATTCAGTTTTGGTCGCCATGATGTAAAAAAGATGTGGAGACTCTAGAAAGAGTGCAGAGAACAGCAACAAAGATGATTGGGGGACTGGAGGCTAAAACATATGAAGAACAGTTACAGGAACTGGGTATGTCTAGTTTAATGAAAAGAAGGACTAGGGGAGACATGATAGCAGTGTTCCAATATCTGAGGGGTTGCCACAAAGAAGAGGGAGTCAAACTATTCTCCAAAGCAATGGGTGGAAGCAATGGGTGGAAGGAGAGAGTTGCTTCAAGGAGAGAAGCAACTTAGAACTAAGGAGAAATTTCCTGACAGTTAGAACAATTAATCAGTGGAACAGCTTGCCTCCAGAAGTTGAGAATGCTCCAACACTGGAAGTTTTTAAGAAGATGTTGGATAACCATTTGTCTGAAGTGGTATAGGGTTTCCTGCCTAAGCAGGGGATTGGACTCAGGGGCGGGTTGCTCTTACCTTGCTACCGGTGCGCTGCGCGCGCATTGCCATGTTTCATGCATGCTCTCGCTCGCTATGGGCGCGCGCCCCCTCGCGCGATTTTGCTTCCGTGCATGCGCAAAAGCAAAAACTCACTGAAATCTCGCACACATGTGCGTCTCCTCATGAGATTTTGCTTCCGCGCATGCGCAGGAAGCAAAAAGAAAGCCCAAAAATTCTGAAAAAAAGATGGCGATGCACAATGGACCGGTGAAGATGGCACCGGAACCGTCGCACGCAAATTGCGTAATCTGCCAGCCATTACTGGAGCGGCAGAGTCGACCACATCGGGAGGGACCCACCACTGGTTGGACTAGAAGGCTTCCAAGGTCCCTTCCAACTCTGTTATTATATTATATTATAAGGTGAATCCCATCATAATGATGTTCTAGAGGGTTAAAAGACCTAGCCCTTCTCCCAGGCTGGGGCAGGTTGGAACCCTCTTTGAATGTGTTGTGGGCCAGATTCATCTTCTCATTAACTGTGTCTACTGTGTAGATATCAGAGTTTGTTGCGGAAAGTCAATTTCCAGAAGCACACACAGATGACTGATTCAGCTGGATTCATAACCTTCTTTATAAACATAGTAATATATATACAATACCACAAGCAGATTATTTCTTCAAGTAAACACAAGCAGGAGAGTTAGTTTCATTTCAGCTGAGCAGACAAGCACAGAGTGGGCAGAGAATACAGAGTGAACAAGCACAGAGTGGGCTGAGCCACGCCCAGCCTTAAGCTTAAGTTTTCAATTTCGATTCTCTGCACAGACTCAGAAGTGGTTAGCTCTCATTGGCTGACTTAGTTGCTATGCCTATTCATTGGCTGACCTTGTTAACATGGTTCTCCCAGTTCATGAATATCTTAACAGTAGACCACACATTTTTTATCTTATTCTTATATTGTGAGCTGCCCTTAGTCAGTCTGGAGTTGGGCAGTGCCTAAATCAAATAGGTAGGTAGGTAGGTAGGTCAGGCAGTAAGCAGGTAGGCAGGCAGGTAGGTAGACAGAGTGACAGATGTGGATGCAGTCCTTTGGCTTCAAACTAGAAAGGAGGCAATGGGAATTGGCAGTGGGTACAGTAAAATATACCCTGATTTAGTTTTCTGCTAATGAGTGAGTGAATGAGTGGAGAGCAGTTTAACTCAGCTTTTAATGTGTTATATGAATAAGGCCAGTAATACCTTTGTTTTATTTGATCCTGAATACACTAAGGACCTTGGCTTATTTCATACATTGTACTAAACTATAATCTACAATTGACTAGATTCAAACAGTATACTAAATGAAGTGAAAAATGAAAAGCTTCTAGCTCTACTCTGCTCTGCTCCGCTCCCCTTTATTTAGAGCAGTGGTTCCCAACCTGGGGGTCGGGACCCCTTTGGGGGTCGAACGACCATTTCCCAGGGGTCGCCCCGGCATCCAGGCACCTTAAAAGTTGCTGAGATTGAGAAATATTGCTGTACGCTTGTTGGTTATCAAGTCTAAATACAGAAGTAGACTTGTTGTGGAAGATGATATTCCTTGTGCAAGAGCAAAGACTGGACCAAGAATTTCTGATCTGGCATAATTACATATTGTTTTTGTGATTAATCGCTATGCTTTATGTTCAATTTGTAACAATGAAAATACATCCTGCATATTAGATATTTACATTACAATTCATAACAGTAGCAAAATTACAGTTATGAAGTAGCAACGAAAATAATTGTATGGTTGGGGGGTCACCACAACATGAGGAACTATATTAAGGGGTCGCGGCATTAGAAAGGTTAGGAACCACTGATTTAGAGTTTTATGGGTTTTTTTTATGGCAGACAAAGTCTTTGTGTTTTGTGTAAAAAGAACCAGTGGTGTAGTGGTTAAGGCAGTGGTTCCCAACCTTTTTGTGATCGAGTACCACTTGGAGGTCCCGTACAGTTGCCGCGTACCACCTGGTTCCAGAGAAACTAAATTCGATCAGATATCACTTTATTTCCATAATTGTACCGTTCCTTTTTTGGCCCCGTGCATCCAGCAACTGGATTCTCGGGCCGCTGGGACCAGGTGGGTGGCGTGTGGCAACAGTTGCAAATCATTGCCAGATTATCTTGTGTTAGGCAGTAAACATTTTTGTGAAGTAAAAAATAACTAACTAAAAATCGTTCATGACCCCGAAAGTGTTTGCGTACCACCTGGAAGGCCCTCGTGTACCACTAGTGGTACACGTACCACAGGTTGGGAACCACTGGGTTAAGGTGATGGACTATGAGCATGGAAAGCCAAGTTCAAATTGACCCTCATCTCTGGAATCTCACTGGGTGATTTTGGATCACTCTCAGTCCAACCTACTTAAGGGGTTATTGTGGGAAAAACAGGAGAAGCTGCTATGTATGCCTTAAGCTCATGAAATAATTCTTTGTAAATTATTGATTGCACATACTGTGGCGATTCCTGTGATCTTTCTTTCTGGAACCAGCTCAACCGAAGTATTCCTAATCCCAATCTCTGGTTTCCAATCTTCTCACTATTGGGCAGAGGGGCTGAACCTACATCACACATCTAGAGTTTCCTTCATTACATAGTTCTTAATAATATGCAGCTTCCTCAATTACACAGTGGAAACTTCAATACTAAATAAGTAGCTCAAGATTGTACATAACCTTTATTGTACAACAAATTCTATGATATAATCTGCAATGACTTCTCTTTTTTTTCTAATATTATAGCAATAGCACTTAGACTTACAGTATATATCACTTTACAGTGCTTTACAGGCCTCTCTAAGTGGTTTACAGAGTGAACATATTGCCCTCCAAAATCTGATCCCTCATTTTACCCACCACGGAAGGATGGAAGGTTAAGTCAACCTTGAGCCGGTTAGGATCAAACTGCTGGGTTAATTTTATATGAAAAATATGAAAAAGTCAAATAATTTCATGCTTGTAACACTGATATTCTAAATTGTAATGAATACTGACAAAATATTTTTCTTTTTTATGTTTTTAATACTCTAAGTCAGGGGTGTCAAACTCGTGTCGTCATGGCAGCATCACATGACGTATTGTGACTTTCCCCCCCTTTGCTAAACCGGGCATGGCTGTGGCCAGCTCATGACGCATCGGGCCCACGGGCTGCGACTTTGACAGCCCTGCTCTAAGTTATTTTAAAAAATAGGATGTCAATAATTAATACTACACAAATATCATTGCATTGAAACAAAATAATGTATGAAGAGTTACAGCTGTGCAATACTAATAATAGAATAATAATAATGTGTACCTTCCCATTCACAAAGTCCTCTTTCTCTATTATGCTTGGATAGACACATCTTTTAAAACAAGCAGCAATAGACATTGGTCTGATCAGTCCCCTTCAAACAAGACACACCCACGTTGGTAAAGGGGGAAGCTGTGATCACTTCGAATTTCCAAGGTATTATAAGCAACTTCAAAAATTAAATCCTTTATGTTCAGCCTCCCCAATCTAGTTCTCTTTTAATGTGCTAAACTGTAACCCCCATTGTCCCTTGCAAAAACAGCACTATAGTACTTAGACTTATATACCGCTTCATAGTGCTTTGATTAAAGATACAACTTTAACCAATCTGGAGCACATCAGGCTGCTTTAATTATATTATTTGGGGCCTTGAAATCCTAAGTTTCTTATTTTGTTTACGTTTCAGAAAGACTGTTTCCCCAGCTTCCTATTCCTTATTGGTGAACCACAATTCCTCTTTCCTTACTCCATCATGATTACTGTAGGTACATGCCAGTCTATTGTTAAAGAGATGGGGGGGGGGGGCAACATGCTAATCAACCATTTTTCTTTCCATAAATATTTGTGGTTAAAGTAAAACTTACACTGTTCCCATTTAATATTTGCCAATGAGCTAATTTATCCTCTTTAGCTTAGTGCGGCACGTAATCTAGCATGTGCATTCCACACCTTTGGAATACATCCCATTCATTGCCTGGATATCTCGCAGGCATGAAAAGGCCATAGTTTGGATTGTGCTGCTGCTTTTAGAGTCTTTGGAGACACCCCTCTTTCTTGTGGATACTGCTGCTTCGCTGAGTTTCCTTTGTGTGCATTTATTTATATGTGATTGTACGTATACTTGTGAAAAAAATGCAGGAAAAGTAGAGATAGGAAGTGCTCTTAAGCTCAAGTGATTTACTTACAGGAGGGTTGCTGAATAAAATATAAGAGGCATATAAGAGATTCTATGAAACTTTGACAAACTTGGCATCTCAAGACCTGCCCCTCTTTGTTTCATTAAAGTTTCACAGAAAACCTTGAGGAAAGGAAGCCTGAGAGTTTCTTTGCATTCTACTCAAGTGAACAGGTCTGTTTATTTAATATTTGGAATTATGACATAGGCTGATGTTTGTGATAACCAATCTTTTAGAAGTGAACTCTGAAACATTGCCCTAAGTCAGTGATGGCGAACCTATGGCACGGGTGCCACAGGTGGCACGCGGAGCCATATCTGCCGGCACGCAAGCCGTTGCCCTAGCTCAGCTCCAGTGCGCATGTGCTTGCCCGCCAGCTGATTTTTGGCTCGCGCGGAGGCTCTGGGAGGGCGATTTCGGCCTCTGGAGGGCCTCTAGGGTGGCGGGGATGGAGCGTTTTTGCCCTCCCCAAGCTCCAAGAAAGCCTCTGGAGCCTGGGGAGGGCAAAAATCGGGCCTACTGGGCCCACTGGAAGTCGGGAAATGGGGGAGTGGGATGGGTCGCGCACGCATGCACAGGGGGGGGGGGGGGTGATAGCGCGCGCGTGCACTATTTCGGCACCCGAGGAAAAAAAGGTTCGCCATCACTGCCCTAAGTAAATACAAATGTAATATTATTTGTAACTAAAAAACTGTGCTTACCTTCTTCTTCTTCTTCTTCTTCTTCTTCTTCTTCTTCTTCTTCTTCTTCTTCTTCTTCTTCTTCTTCTTCTTCTTCTTCTTCTTCTTCTTCTTCTTCTTCTTCTTCTCCTCCTCCTCCTCCTCCTCCTCCTCCTCCTCCTCTTCCTCCTCCTCCCCCCCTCCTCCTCCTCGTTCTTACAGCCAGACTCTTGTGGGTTATAAAGCATTCTTGAAAAGAAAATTAAAGTCATGAGAAGGCAAGTTCACATTATGAGACAAGCCCAAGAAAACAAAGTATTGTGCAATATTTCATCTGAGAATGCTGCTGTTTGATACTGTTTTTGTCTGGTAATTAGATGTTTCAACTACTGCATTATCATTTGATGCAATTAAATGTAAGCCACATTGGAACTTTGCAATCAACTGATTTGGTTTTTCAAACAAACAAAAACCATAATTTGCAATACCAAATTGACATGGAAAAAAAAATCCACAAATAGATGGTCATACAATTATAAGATTGAAGCCTATTCCATCACAAGCACTATGGGAATATAATCCACAAACCAGAAGAGAGTGACCTGTATTTCACAAGTATTAACAATACCACCAGGAGTGTAATGGGCTCTTTGCAAAACAGCACCAGTGCTGATGAACTACACTGCAGTTTTGCAGTTGGTTTCTCCCACCCCCACTCCCGGCACTATATTCATGAGCTCTGGGATGCTACTGGCAATCTTGGTGTATCTGTGTGCTGGTAGGTGAGTGGGAGGTAATACAGGTAGTCCTCAATTTACAACCATTTGTTTAGTGACCCTTTGAAGTTAACAGAAAAAAATGACTTATAACAGGTTCTCATACTTACAAGTCTTACACAGTCCCTATGGTCACGTATTCAAAATTCAGGCACAGGAATTTATGATTGCATTATTCCAAGGTTATGTGATCACCATTTGCGACCTTCCCAGCTGACTTCCAATAAGCAGAGTCAATGGAGAAATCCAGATTCACATAGCAACTGCAATAATTTGCTTAACAACCATGTCAATTGTTAAGACAAAGATGATAAAATCAGGCCCGACTCATTTAACAATTGCCTTGCTTAGCAACCGAAATTCTAGTCCCAATTGGGATCGTAAGTCCCAACCACTACTTCAATACTATGAGAATAAGATACAATACTGAGGGCAAGATTAGTTTGACTTCCATAGTTGCCTGGAAATAGCTAATTTAAGACAAGTCTTGAAAAATATCATTTGGGAGTGACATTTCTAATTTTAAACATACAAGCCATGCACTGTTTTATTTAAATTCAGATGTGAATTTATGGATTGTGGTAACAAGTCTTTGATTTTCCTTCAGCTCTTCTTTCAGGTGGTGCCTGCCATATTTCTTGGACTACAATCTTCATTAGCCACAGCTGGCAGGTCACTGAAAGCACCAGGTGGAGGTAATGGATTTATAGTCTGAATTGTTATTGTTTTTATTACAGTTATTTAAATCCCACTTTTTTTCAACAATATAGTACGATTTAAAAACAAAAACTCATTCAGTATTCATCCCTCAGTGATATACATAGTGTAATAGTTTCATTCCCTACAAGCACTTGCCTTGTTTCTGCAATACCTTCCAACATCCATGGTGGCACCCTGGTTAGAATGGTAATGGTTAGAATGCAGTATTGCAGGCTAACTCTGCCCACTGCCAGGAGTTTAATCAGCTCAAGGTTGACTCAACCTTCCATCCTTCCGAGGTCAGTAAAATGAGGATCCAGATTGTTGGGGGCAATATGCTGACACTATAAACTGCTTAGAGAGGATTTTTAAAGCACTATAGAGTAATATATAAGTCTAAATGCTATTGCTATCACAATGTTGAAAATTGGCAGCAAATGCTGGGAATTAAATGCAGCTTCTCTTAGACGTTTGGTAGCAAACAAAAGAAAACACGTAGATAATTTACCAAAGAAGTTAAAAATAATGCAAGAATCTCCTCAATCTCCTCCTAAACATTCCCCCAACTGGACAAAAAGTGTTCAAACATCATGTCCGTTCTCCTCCAGTGATTTTATTAAGAATTGATGCAATCTGGTCAACAAGAAACATGTTTATACATATTAATTATGGCAATATTAATGTATATATTTCTAAATATATGCAACAGGTTTCATTTCCTAGTGAGCAATCATTCCACAAATGAAGGAATAATATTTCTTTCCAAAGACCTCTAAAGGACCTCTGTATATAATGTCCTTAAAAAAACTGATGTGTAGTTCTCACTTCCTTTTAATGCATTTTGAGAGCTCTGTTCAGTTAAAAAGGTTAGAATAGCGTTGTCCTTCTGCAGTTAAGTTTTACAATGGTATTGTGTAATTGGCCATACTTGTTTATCTCCACCAATCTCCTTTTGCCGTGCAATATCAACTCCTATTTAGTATACATATTTACGTTGAATGCATTGGGATGTTTTTAAATAATACCTGTGCCAATCAGGTTTTTTGTGTGGTGCACTGAGGCACAAATTAAGACCAACTTTAAACAGCATGTTGTTGATGCTATTTAATTACACAATTAACACTTTAAACCATCACAACTGCATAATTTCAGATTCCACATCAACATTATTTTAAGTGTCTTCTTGCTCCAGGTTCAGAAACAGATCTTTAACTGGGCTTGTAGTTCAACTTACATCAGAAATCTGTTTGTATAGGTGTGTGGACAAACATGTATTATAAGTAAAATATAAGTAAAAATATCCAGGAAGAAGCTGTATACACTTCACAAATAATTCAGAAGAAGTAGACCTTGAAGAAATGGACCCAGAAACTGTACCTGCCTGTTATTCATTAAAAATTGAATTTACTGTTTGAGCTTGAAATAGAATGTGCCTCTTTGATGAATCAGATTGTTTTGCAGATTGCCGCTAATAAGTTTTTCCTGCAGAGATCAATATCTGTTCACTGATGAGTGCATGCGAAACTACAGTTTGTTTAAAAAGGGTTTGTCCAATTAACTGAGTTTATGAATCACAGTGATTGGGATGACACAATATTCTGAATTAAATTTATTTATTTATTTGGTCGTTTTTATATGCCGCCCAACTCCCGTAGGACTCAGGTTGAAAATTAAGCAGGAAATATGATATAGTTTAGTAAGTAAGGCCAGCCACTTGTGGTTGATTTGATTAACAAGCACAGTAAATAGATGCAATTAGCAGGTACTTTCTTTGTAGGTAGATACCATTCTTATAGTGGAATATAGTACTTTCAAGTGGAAACCAATTATTTTGATCCATTGTATTCTAGCATCAGGTTCCCATATGGTATTGAACCTGCCTTCCCTTCTCTGATGGATAATACTTGCTGAAAGAAAGGCCGGAAGATTCAATTCTGCTTATTCTAACCTCTCACCAACCTACCAATGAACATGTTATCTGATGAATGGACATTTCTGGGTAATACATGAGCATACTGAGAGTTGCGTTTCTTAAAATGAAGATCTTAATCTGAGTAAGGTTCAGTAAATTGAGACTTCTCTGCCAGTCATCAAATATGCCTCATTCAGCAGTGCATTAAGTGATTTACATCAGTCATGCTATAAAATCGAAGGCAAGTACATAGATTTATTTATCAAATTTAAAAGTATAATCTGCATGATGTCACAACAAACGACATTGTTTGCTCCCCTAAAGTTTCATTCTTCCCACTCAGTTTTGTGTTCAAGTGCTGGTGCTTTTCAGAGTGGCAACTTGTCAAGCCACTTCTCCTTATCTGCATGCTGATGCCCAGATATAATGCTTAGAGATGCGGTGAATCAATTGTCCGCCCCTCCCCCAGCGAACATCTAAGGCCTCCCAGTGCAAATAGGAATTCAGTATTCACAACAAACTTTGCAGCGCCACAGAACAGTTGGAAGCAACCCTCCACTGGGATTTGATCACAGTGTTTGCAAGAGGGATCAGTTTAATTGATGCAGGTAGTCCTCGACTTAAGACCACAACTGAGCCCAAAATTTATGTTGCTAAGCGAGACAGCTGTTAAGTGAATTTTGACTCATTTTACAACCTTTTTTGCCATAGTTGTTATTTATTTTATTTATTTATTAGTGAGACTTATATACCGCCTCATAGTGCAAGCACTCTCTAAGCGGTTTACACCATTAAGCAATGTATATTTACATTGCCCCCAACAATCTGGGTCCTCATTTTACCTACCTTGGAAGGATGGAAGGCTGAGTCAACCCTGAGCCGGTGAGATTTGAACAGCTGAACTGCTGATCACAGTCAGCTAAAGTAGCCTGCAGTACTGCACTCTAACTGCTGCGCCACCTCGGTTAAGTGAATCACTGCAGTTAATTAAGTGAATCTGGCTTCATTTCAGTTATCCCTGTGGTAACTTTTCTGACAACACCTGCTTAAAACCCAAAAAGTCAGAAGGATCGTGAGGCCCCGCTTTCACGGTCTGTATTCGTACTGAAAATCAAGATCAAGCGAGCTTTTGCCCTTCTGCTCCGCGGGAGGTTTCTGTCCTCCCTGAGCTCGCCTTAGGACACCTATGTTACAGTTTGACAGGTGTACCGCCCCAGTCAAACTCCCCACCTGACGCTGTCCCTTGGAGCCAGAAGTGAGGCTCACCCCCCTGCCTCACCGGGTAAGTGAAAAAACGATCAGAAGCAAAGATGATCACATGATCCCAGGACACTGTCATAAATCTGAGTCAGTTGCCAAGCATCTCAATTTTGAACACATGACCATGGGGATGCTGCAATAGCAATAGCACTTGTATTTATATACTACTCCATAGTGCTTTACAGCATTCTCTGAGCGGTTTACAGAGTCAGCATTAATGCCCCCAACAATCTGGGTACTCATTTTACCAACCTGGAAAGGAGGGAAGGCTGAGTCAACCTTCAGCCTGTCAGTTTGTAATGGTCGTAAGTATAAAAAACAGTCATAAGTCACTTTTTTCAGTCACTAAATGAACTGTAGTAAGTCAAGGGCTACCTGTAATTGGATCTGGACCCCTGTCTGGGAGTCCCCTCAGCATTTCAACTGTTTCTATATACCGTATTTTTCAGTGTATAAGACACACTTCCCTCCCTCAAAAGTGGGTAGAAATGTCTGTGCGTCTTATACAGCGAATGTTGCCAAAGCTCCACCCAACCGCCGGCCCCCACCCTTCAGCCTCTGCCTCCCAGCAATTTGCCTCCTTGCAGCAAACAGCCTGGTCAGCTTCAGCATGCCTGATTTAGCAGGAGCAGCTGATTGGTGGTTGGATCTGCCTCCCGGAATACCGCCTATAAGCTGTTCCAGGCTGCGGGGATCGTCACTGCACATCGCCGCTGTAGCCGGACATCGCCGCTGCTGCCTATTGCCACCTCGCGCGCCCCATTTTTTGCCTCCACACATTCTGTTTTTGACCTCCGCGTGCCCCGTTTTTGGCCTCCACGTGTCCCATTTTTGGCCTGTTCCAGGTGGCGGAGATAGGTGGCGGTCTGGAATGGGCCCAAAATGGGGCATGCGGAGGCCAAAAGTGGGATACACGGGGGCCAAAAATGGGGCGCATGGAGGTGGCGATAGGCAGCAGCGGTGATGGGCGGTGATATATATACGGCCAAATATTTTTCTTGTTTTCCTCCCCAAAAGCTAGGTGCGTCTTATAGTCCGGAGCATCTTATAGTCTGAAAAATATGGTACCTATGTACAACCCTTTTTTAAAAAATTGAAAGGCATTGAGCAGGTGCAATTTCATATTTTATACTTATTTAACCTTGGCACCATCAGGTCTTCAGGGATCTAAGGGAGTTTACTCTGCAGTGGCCTTGATGCTTAAAACATTTGCTTGGGTACAATAAATCATTTTTTTCTAAAAAAGGAGAATATAAGGGATATATCAAATCCTCTGTCCCCATATGCTAATCATAATATATTTACTAACTTTTTTTCAGAGAAAATGTTACTGTACTTAAAAATATTCAAAGACCTCATGTTAGCAAGTAAGAAAATGTTTGGAAGAAAGTGGCAACTAATTCAAATACTTAATGTCATTTATATAACAAGCAGTCTATGGGGCCTAACTTTTGGTACATTCCATATCCGTGATGGCGAAGTTATGGCACGTGTGCCACAGGTGGCATGCGGAGCCCTCTCTGAGGGCACGCCGGCCGTTGCCCTAGCCCAGATCCACCACGCATGCATGCGCACCTCCTGCTGGCCAGCTAGTTTTCGGGTGTCTGCCGTGCATGCACAGGGGGCGCTCACATTGTATTTTGGGGGTTTGTGGGTGTGCGCATCCCCCGCACCCCGTTTTGGGCCTGGAAGGCCTCCTGCACCAACCTGGTAGTCAAAATGGAGCGAGGGGGAGGTGGGGTGCATGCATGGGGGGTGGGGCGCATGCACAGGGGCGCTTACATTGCATTTTGGAGTTTCAGGTGCGCACGCGCTTTGGGCATTCAGCATCAAAAAGGTTAACCATCACTGTTCTATACTGTAGAGTTAATGTAGAAGTATTAAAAGTGAGAAATATCTTTAAAACTTTGATCACTAGCATGACCCTAATGGGCTTTTGTATGTCTGGGATGGCTTTATTTGCTCCTGACCTTTATCTGCTGTCTGCAGTGAACATTTGTGATGTGCAGGCCTGGATTTGGGCTTCAATCTTGCCCTACTTGTACCAAGGGAAGCTATGAGTTGTCATGCATTTCCCCCTCTTCACAGTTGCTTCTCGTTTTTTTTTTTTTAATGTCAAAGCTTCTCCCTTCTGTACGTCTCACATCACAGACTGCCTTGAATTTTACTATTTTAAACAATGTGCAATTTTTTTAAAAAACGAGAAACACTCCTAGCAGAAGTTCCAATGTTCTTAGCTTCCTCTTTCTTAAACACCCAAAACTGGAGCAGTGAAGGTTTAAAATTCGCTATAGAGGCCTGGCGAGGTGCCCCCATAAGGAAAGCCGTCTGTAGTTGTATTCAACTGGCTGCCGTCACTCTGAAAACGGAGAGAACTTTATTCGGATTTAGTTAGAAAAGCAAAGTTAAGAAGGCCAGGAGGGCACGGAATCCGCTCCGTAAAACGAAATCCATTGCCGGTTTTAGCCGCGGTCTCTGGAGTGGGTGGTTTCCGAGGCGCAGCGGCTCCCCGCCCTCCACTAAGCTTGGGACGCGGAGCGAGCGCCGGCTAGGAGAGCGAGGGCACTGTTGAGCCGAGTGGCTGGACGGCGGGGATGGGCTCTTGCTAGCGGTTTGCTCCGGCTCCGGCTTTGCTCTCCGCCATGTAAGCGCAGGCTACGGGCGCTCTCCTCTTTTTCCCTCCTCTGCTGGATCCGTTCTAGGGCAGCCCGGCGGGGATCATGCGGAGAGCCCCGGCGCCCGGGCTGCTGCTCCCGCCGCCGTCACCGCTGTTGCTGCTGCTGGGCTTTTTGGTACTGGATAGGGGCTGCACGGCGCAATACTCGAGCGACTTGTGCAGTTGGAGAGGAAGGTAAGAAGCTCGCTGGGCGAGGGGCTGCGTGAGGTTGGCTGACTTGCCGCCGCTGTAAGGTGTGTTTCCAAAGGCTGGGTCTTTGTCCGGGCATATCCCCGTTCCTGGGATCTTGTTTCCCAAGGTGCGCTCCTACGGAATCTCGACTTCAGGACACCCCCCCCCCTTCCTTCTTGCTCGATCCGATTTTCTCTGGGTTGGCGTTGGTTAGTCGGAGGCGATTAACGCTGCTTTTAAAGAGAGCGAGGACCCTTTGGGTCTTTGATACCCTTCTTTGTAGAGGGTCGCTTTTCTTTTTTCATTCAAGCCTGCCTCCCCCACCCCCTCTGTTGCGATTGGAGAGTTTGAGTGGGGTTCACAGCGAAACGAATGCCAGGCTTGGAAATCTTGGATCCAGGAGGGCTGGTTCTCTTCCTCCCCACTCCCCCACTTCATCCCAGAGCTGCCGGGTGTGCGTGTTTGGGAGTAGCGCGCGCGTGTGTGTATTGTGTGTGTGTGTATTGTGTGTGTGTGTTGAATCTTAGCCGTCCTGGAAACCGCTCTTCGGAGAAGTTTAGTTCGGAAAGGGAAAGGAGGAAGGGGCCGCATAGTTCCTTGTGGGCTTGCTAGCTCCAGAAGCTCCGGGACACATGGATTTGATTGTTGCAAGGGGGATAAAAGAAATCCTTTTTTTCCCTTCTTCACCCCTCGGCTGTTTGCTCTGATTTATTGGAAGGAAGAAGGAGAGGGACAGTTTGATTAACATTCCAGGAGTGTTCAGGATGAGTATATTGCCAAAGCAACGAGCGAAGGAGAGGGAGGGGGGGGAGGGAAGCCGGAGAGCGCTCATCAAGACAAAGGTAGAGTTTCTCTCCTGACCACCGCAGCACCCTCCACATCTGTGCAACTCAACACCAGAATAAGATACTTTAAACTTGGTGACCTCCTACCTTTTTGTACTAACCTTAGCGTAACTCGGGTAGGCTTTTTCAGCCGCCCTCGAGAGGGGGGGGGGAATGGATAAGGGTTTATAATCGGCGTGTTTACGAATGTGTAAAGATTGTTTCGCCCTTATCAAACTTGTGACGCTGGGCTCTCTCTCTCTCTCTCTCTCTCTCTCTCTCTCTCTCTCTCTCTCTCTCGTGTAGCTTTTTTTTTGGGGGGGGGGAGGAAATAAACCTCAATAGACCTGCCTTTTCATTAATACCTGAATTAGCGCCGGGCTTTTTTATTTCCTCAAAACGCCTTGGATTACTGAAGTTGGGTTTTTTGGTTTACTGGGGGTGGGGAGATAGTTTATTAAGACTGGAAACCTGCACGTTTGCTGTATACGATTTGAAGTTGCTCCCTGGAAACCCTAAAACTGGCATGCCTATGTGTGGGCGAGGAGGTCTCAAGAGACAGAGGGTGGTTAACGTTCTCCTGGGTTCCTTTGGAGTTCACCTGCTATATTGTATAACATAAATGTTCTGAGCTGAGCCTCTGTCTCTCTTACACCTGTGGCATAACGTCACCGCTGCTACTTTAGATTTTAATCAGGATTGCTAAGAGAAAGCTCTTGGCCACAATTCCTTAGTTGCCACAGCTATGTTAATCGTCATGCTTGTGAAATCTTTAAAAACTCCTTGGCCTCTAAACTTTTCTGTCTTGTGTCGGACCCCCCCCCCCACTTCAATAACACAGGTAGTCCTCAACTTACAACAGACAGTTTCGTTTAGTGAATGTTCAAAGTTACAACATGACTTATGACCGTTTTTTCACACTTAAACCATTGCAGCATCCCTACAGACAGGTGATCAAAATTCAGATGCTTGGCAACTGACTCATATTTATGACAGTTGCAGTATCCTGGGATTATGTGATTGGGACCTTCTGACAAGCAAAGTCAATGGGGAAGCGAGATTCACGTTAACAACCGTGTTACTAACTCAACAACTGCAATGATTCGCTTAACAAATCCGGCAAGAAAGGTCGTAAAATGGGGCAAACTCAAAGGTCTCTCTTAGCAACATAAATGTTGGGCTCAATTGTGGTCATAAGTTAAGGTCTACCTGTACTTTAAATCTATCCTATGGTTTTCAGAAATCTGTAGATCTGAAAATTTAGTCATTAATCCATGGCTAAGTAAAGTGCATCTGCAGCCTGTATTTGAAGTTTACAAAGCAATTTATTTTTGAACAAGTAGAATGACAGTGAATGATTTCTTTGGATGTATGCAAACTGGAAAGTATAAATGAATGGAAACGAGGCAATATCAGGGCAGTAGCCCCAGGCTTAAATGGTGGGGATCAGATTTTCCAGGTGTGTGTGTGTGTGTGTGTGTGTGTGTGTGTGTGTGTGTGTGTGTGTGTGTGTGTGTGTTTTGCTTTTATGGAAGAGAGAACCCTTTTTGGAAATCCTTTGGGGAAAGGTTGAACTCTAGCTGTCACAGATTATCTCACCTGTTAAGAATTGTCACATGCCCTGTAGCAAAATAGTTCCATTATCTAGAAAGATAAGTCCCTGAAAATAGTGGCATGGAAAACTTGTTGAATGCCATCAGATAATTTTACAAGACCTGTACCTAAAACAAAGTTCAGCTAATATCGGGAACCATCTAAAGTTTTGCTGCCACATTCCCATTGGTATGATTTGCTACAATTGCTTTGTGTAACAAAGCAAACAATTCTTAGTCAACAGAGTTGTAATCATCGTAGAACCAACTTCTCTCAACATCAGTATGATTTATTGCTCGAAATAAGTTGTGGACTCCTACACAGAAATTGCTGTGGCCACTGAATCAAGAATCTACATTTCATATGATTCACAAGTTTACTTGAACTTATTTTGTATATCTATAATTATAGATGTTGAAAATATGTTAAAGACATTGTGTCTCAGTGTCCTTATTAGACCAAAGATATTCCAGACCAAACATTCTTGGAACAATCTTCTGTTTGTTCATGTATTGAATGAACAATGTCTGATTTTCCTTTTAATTGAAGTGCATAAATGTGTATGCATGAATTTGGTCATTTGGTTTTTGAAAATGGGCATTGGCTTGTAGATTTCTCCCAAGATTTCTTTTTAAAATATCCCATTTGATTCGGGTGTTAAGGAGATTTTGTGGGGGTAAGATCATATCCTTGTCTGGATTATCTCTTCCTAAAATTAATAACATAAAATGGAAATATTATTTGGGGGAGGAGCAACCTAAAGAGCATGACTTGCTTTAACTCACTTCATAAAATAAAAGACAGAGGCAGTATTCCCGATTTATATCTGTCTCTCAGCTGCAACACTAAACCATTAATATATTACTCTACTGATGAATGAAGTCTCTCTTCTGGGCTTGTCAGTGTCCTGAATGCCAGCCACAAGGGATGTGTGTGAGCAGCATGACTCACTTCCCTGTTATGGGGCTTACCCAACACTTCCCCCCCCCTCCCCAATCTGTCATTAAATATTTTAGTTTCGGGGGAATGATGCATGCTTGCTGACACTTGCAATTGCACAAGAAAACATCAGATGTCTGAAAAATAGATGGAATTGACCAAACAGGTGGCTGTGGTATAAGTCAGACTGCTCTGGCCAGCAGAGTATTGTAAGAGAGAGCCAAAGCTTCATGGTTTTAAGTCCCATCTCAGGCATCTTCAGGTAGGACTAGGAAAGTCCTATCTGGAACCTTGCTTGGAATTCCTGCCTGTCAATACATTTGGCTGTATGGAAGTTTTTCCTTAGGGCTACCTCTGTCTTCCTAAATGTATTAAGATGCATAATGTCCATCAATAGGCATATGCTTCTGAGTCCTAGTCAGATAGTAGGAGATGACTGTTGCCTTCATATCTTACTCATGGGCTTTGAGTAAGCTTTTTGTTGGCCACCAGTGCAAGGGAGGATGTTGGACGAAATAATAGTGCCTTGCAATAATTTAGTATTGAAGGCTCAAAGGGGCTTTGGTGTCCATGGAGGGGTTCATCCAGCCCCGCTCAGCAGTTCCTTAAAGTAGATGGGTTTTTTCTTAATATCACACAGCTGCCTTTTACAGCAGCTCTGTGATCCTGGGTGGGGGGGGAGAGAATGTTTGGTTTAGTTCCAGCAAGTGCTGTGTGTGTATTCTCCCCTTTCTCAAAAACACTCCCCCCCCCAAGTACTGCTGATATGTCCTTAATCCAGTGTTTCTCATGGTGTCTTGAAGATTGTCAACTTCAGGTTGTCAAGATTGCCTTCATTAAAATCCAGTAGGCTGCTATTATAAATTAAAAACAAAGAATGAACTAATGAATATGAAGGGATATATAGGTCACAAATTCAGCTTGGCCTTCTGGAAAGGCAAGTTCAGCAGGGCCAGTGGTGAGAGGGACTCACCATTTTACTTCCAAGAGGAGCGTAAGCTTCTGACAATGTTACTGATGCTGCAAAATAGCTTTCCTTTCTTCTGTCTAACATGAGCTGATGGTCTCTGCTTAGAATCTGTTGACACTGGTGATGAATAAATAGGTATGGATGTATACATGAGAATTTTAAAGAACTGTTAGCTTTTAAAATTAGGCTTTAAAAAAAAGTTTGGATCAGTTGCGCTTCTCATATCCTAGGATAGTTGTGTGCCCTGCAGATGCATTGGGCTACAGCAGAGGTCTTCAAACTTGGCAACTTTAAGACTTGTGGACTTCAACTCTCAGAATTCTATGCTGGCTGGAGAATTCTGGGAGTTAAAGTCCACAAGTCTTAAAGTTGCCAAGTTTGGGGACCCCTGGGCTACAGTTACACAGCATAAACAACTCTGAATCCCGAAGGCTTTTTGTCCAGCCCTAATTGCCCATCTTCAAAATTCTGGCACTTTTTCTCTAAAGGTTTTTATACAGTGATTATCCCATTGTTGTATGAAGGATTACAGCCTATTCTTTCTGGCTGTGTAACCTTAGAAGTTATATTTGTTACTGTGGCAGCAGATGAGGTCTAAAGTACAAGCTGCCACTAATCTGTGGTATCCGGCCTTCAAAGTTAAAAATTTCAATGATAACAGAGGTGTAAATGCCAGGCCTTCCACTTAAAATAAATTCTTCTAAAAAAACCCCCCAAACCCTGTTTTTTCTAAGTTGTCAAGCTGTTCCCCTTAAAGTAAATTCTTCTAAAAAAAAACCCCAAACCCTGTTTTTTCTAAGTTGTCAAGCTGTTCCCGTAGCAGGTTGGTTTTAGAAATGCCTGAAGTTCCCATTAGTAGTTATAAATAACATTGTTCTGAACAAAAAGGAGAACCACAGTTTTATATATATTCATAACTACTGTAGCTGTCAATGCATGTTTCTTCACTTTGTAAAAATGAATATACTGTTGGCATATCTCGGTTTGGTTTGGAAGTAAACAAGGCAATTTCTTGTCTGTGGGTGGGATTAGGTAATTCTGAAGTTTTTCCATTAAGGCTAACTACCTTGAACTGAATTATATGGCCTTATGGTCATGCATAGATAAAACTAAAATACTGCATGGATGTAATAGTCTTCTGCCAGCAAATGGGACGGAAGTAAGTTATGAATTTTGGTTGTCTTCTTTGTGTAAGAATTTTGGCCATTTATCCTTGCCTTCAAATCAAACCAACATCATTTTATATTTATAATGAAAGTGAATTTGCTTCAAAATATGGGCAGTTAACTTGCTTGGTTTAATACATTGAATAATCCTTTACATACAGTAGATAACAGGAACATGAGATGATTTGGCAATTGGTCCTGGAACTGGCTATATATAAATGTGGATTAGAGAAGTGGCTTTGTTCTTAGTTCAGACATTGGATATCACCATATTTATCCGGAAAGGAAAGATTTGTTAGTCCATCAGACCTCTTAACACCTTCTGATAATGAATCATCTAACCTCTCTCTAGGCAGATGTTTTCTGTCTCCACCAAATCTTTCAAGTCACAGAGAGCTCTCCATCTCCACCAACTCTTGACAGCTTTAACTAGGTCATGAGCTTTTAGCCAAGTCAACTCAAGTTGTTTTGAAATGCATTCAGTATTGTGAATCATCTATTCAGTAGGAACTTGGTAGATTTGTATCCTGACTTGCTTGTCTTTTTTAATTCTACTTTATTCCTTTATGGTTTCTTTGATATCATTAACTTCAATGAAAACAATGCACCCTCTTTCCTTTTAGTCACAAGAAAAGCTTGCAGACCTGTGTTTGTGCTTAGTTCCAGAGTCACTTATTGCTAAAAACTTCAAAGCATGAATACTCTCTTGCTTTTCTTTCAAACTGAAAAGTCACATTTTGGCACTGGAGAAGTTTCAAATAATCCATGGTATTTTGAAGTAGGAACTACTTCCACTCAGGAAATTACATTAAGGCCACTGTTCAAATATAGGTTGTATGTGGATTAATGAGTTTCAGGACTCAGTTTTTTGCACTGGAAAGCTTTTTGTATTTTGGAACAGTGTGCTTCTGAGCCAATTGTACTGACTTTATTGTGAAAAAATAGCAAATTCACGCTTTCAAGTAGGACTTTATATAAATATTGTAGCTCTTGTACTATCCCTATTCTATTCTGGCTGCATTCAGCCATGTAACAGTCCTGTAAGCTTGGTTGAATTATAATTCTCATTTGATAAATGGAGGTGATCAGGAACCCAGAATTGGTAGGATCAGCAGTTGGTGCCTTAAGGAGTGGTTTTGATTCAGTTCTGAGTTTAATTTGCTGCCACAACAATGCATTGGCATTTTGAGAAGAGTATTCTTGTAATCTGCAACCATACACACCAACAGATCACTACTTTTTTTAACACTTAAAACTGGCAATATCTCAATTGTTCCACTGAGAGTTACATTTCTGAAATCAGTGAGAAGCATAAAGATCAAGAACTAGCTCCTTCTCCCATAAACCTTCATCCCCAAATAATTCTTATTATAATAATTCTTCATAATTATTATAATCCATAATTATTATAATCCATAATTCCTCATCCCAAACCTCCATAACTTTAACCTTAGACTGTCTACTGTTGACCTCACCCCATTCCTAAGAGGTCTGTAAGGGGCATGCATAAGTGCACAAACGTGCCTACCGTCCCTGTCCTACTGTCCCCATTTATTTGTATCCCATTTCCTGTATTCATAATCATGTTTATACTTATATCTGTTAAGCTTGACAAATAATAAATAAATAAAAATAAGTAAATAATCTGTCAGCTCTTTATGTGACTGACAAACTTGGTTTGCAGCCAATAAAATGATGTTATGATGATGCTAATGATTAAAATTTAAGTTTCTTGGCGTTTTCTCATGAAACCTCTTGTTGTCTCTCCAGTATGGCAAGCATTTTATTTTAAATAAGAATTGTATGTTGTCCCTTGTTTTCTTCCCACACTCCAAATCATATCTCCCACAGCTAATTTCTGCAGAAGATTAACGTTAACATTTATATTATTAAAATTGCTTTGATCACTTTTTTATGTATTGTGTTGGAAATCTAATGCCTGGTTATGGTATGTAAATTTTTATCATGTTGGTTGATAGGATTGTCACATAGGGTTGAACTTGAGGCTGAGAGTTGTGTCTAATCCATTTTTCTCATAAACAGTTTGGTCTTGTTGCTTTATTTTATGGAAGGACTTGATTTGAACCTTACTCCATGGTTTGGAATGGGCTTGATGTTAGCAGACTTGATTAATTTGGCTATTTGAGGCAAGTGCCAATACAACTTAATAGAATTGGAAGCTTTTCTAAACCCTTAAAAAAGCCTGAAGCCATTATTTCATTGTAGTTTTCTACTATTATCTTTCAAGTCTTTCACAGTGGCTTTTGTCTGAGTGCATATAATATTCTTGTAGAATAAATCAAGGCACTTTCATTATAATGTCTCTATCTTTCTTTTTCCCCCTAGTGGATTAACTCACGAGTCCCACAGAAAAGATGTCGAACAAGTCTACCTCCGTTGTTCTGAAGGAACCATAGAATGGATGTATCCCACCGGAGCATTGATCGTCAATCTGCGACCCAATATTATCTCTTCCTCTTACAAACATTGGACTGTTTGCATAAAACCTTATAAGAACTCTGCAGGAGCAAATATTTATTTGGAAAAAACTGGAGAACTAAAACTACTGGTCCAAGAGGGAGATCACAGACCTACCAGAGTGTATTGCTTCAACTTTGACCAAGGTGGGCTTTTTGTTGAGGCTACCCCTCAGCAGGACATTAGTAGGAAGATTACAGGCTTCCAGTATGAACTGATAAGCAAGGGGATGACATCTGATTTGCACATGATTTCCGGTGAGTTGTGATACGTTACTTCTGTTTGGCCTTGCATCTGATTTACAGCTTGATTGATTTTTCTGTTTGCATTTGAAAGGTAGAAATGTTGTTCAATCCCAGGGCTGTTCAGTCTTCCAAACTAATTCTTTTTACAAAAGAAAAGTGTTGAAAACTTTAAACATAAACAGCATATATAAATAACTTCTTAATGGACCTCCTCCCGAGTCTTGTCTATCCAACTTTTTGCTTGTTCAACTCCAAATGTCGAACTTGTTTGCTTTGCAATTGTTACCTTGAGGTGCGAGTCACATACCGGTTTATCCATGTTGTGAGGTTGCTTCCCTTTCCTGCTTTCCTTATGAATATATTTAGATGGTGAGATAGGCTTCATCCCAGTTTAATAACTTAAAAGAGGTACACCTATTTATAAGCTTAAGGCTTCTTTATACATGGATTGGTTCTCTATATAGATCTTGTTTCCAAAAAAGAAGTTGGCATCCAAATATTAAAATCGCATGCCCATCATATCATGTTCCATGCATCCTGTCCGGCAATTCACCCAGGCTGTTTTGCTGATTCAGCTCCTATATATGTAGAGGGGCACAACTGTTTCTTTAAACACATTATAACTGCCTTGCAGTTGAAAATCATTTTGAGTCATTAAGAAACAATTCATCCACTGTTGATGTCTCTGAAAGCAAACTTGGAAAATAAGGGCACTTGTAAGTGCTACTTCCTTCCTAGAGACCATCACTGATGTGCAGATAGGTGAAAGAACTGTTGACTTCAACAGTCTTTCAGAGCTAACAATTTATATTTTCAACAGTTATCTCTTGGTTTTAGTAGGATGTACTACAGATATTAATAATGATTGCAACACAACTTATTTTTAGTTTTTGGCATGTTTTTCCTTATTTTTAAACAGGCTCCATTTTTCATCTGTGCAGCCAAAAATGTCTTCCTGTATAGAATTTTTCTCCCTAGTTTTTTTTTCCTTGTAAGGTTGACTTGGTTCAACTCAAAGTATTAGAAATGTCTGCTTTGTATTGACCTTGATGTGTAGTGTCTTGACCTCTGGCTGCTATAAAACTGTAATGTCCCTTAGTAGCTGATAGGTGGCGCATTTGCCATTATAACTAACTTAACACATCTCGCTTTCAAAAACATTTGTAATTCAGTAACATTGACGATCATGCGTTTAAAGTTGAATATTTTAAATATGTCTCTCACTGCTGTAAAATCACAATTTTTAAATGTGTTTTCAGAATTTTTCCCAAAGATTTATCTTTGTTTTGGAAATCAAACTCTCCCCCCCTCCGTTTTCCATGTCACATACAATATAAATACTGTCCTTCAGTTATTTCTCATTGTTATTTGCCTTAGCTGGCTAAACCTCTTAGAACATGTTTCTATTTTTCTAGTTGGCAGTCATTTTTTTGAAAATTGGATATTATTTGGGGCATCTGAACCAAACATTAGCTCAGCGGATTATTTTATTGTGAACATTTAAGGGCAAAATTTATCGCTTAGGATATTGCTCTTTAGACGTAAAGTTTTGTTTTTAGTCCGAATTCTAGTTTAGTTTTCCAGATTTGCATGCATCTCCTGAAATGCAGATGTGTAACTTGGTATCCATAGTATTTCCCCTGGTATTGAAGTCCCATTTTCTCTATATAGTGCAATCATAGTAATATTTGTTAAATAAGATTTTCTTCCCAGGGAAATGCAGATAGGATGGTGGTCTTAATCTGCTCCTTTGAGGAACTGAAAGTAGATTGCGGGTTCCCCCCATCCCCCAAGTCAGGCTTGCATCCAATAGATCCTAGTCTGACTTGAGAAAAATAGTCACTTTGTCCCTTTTTATGGATATATTCACATGCTGGACCTCACCATCAGACCTACTGACCACACCTGAAACTCTTATAAACAGAAGAACACTGACACCAACATCGCCTAAACTCTGCTGAACAGTGGTGGTCATCACTTACTTTCCCTACCGGTTCACAAATGTGAACACACGTGCCTAAATAGGACTGCATAGCACTGGGGCTGGTGGGCACGCCTTCCCGCAGGTTGCCACTATCAGTTTGCCGAACCTGTCAAAACTGGCTGAATATCACCTCTGCTGCTGAAGATGTTACCTAGCCAGGTTCTGAACATTTGGAAACCAACCCACAAGATCGGAGAACGAACCTTCCCCTATTTTGGGGGAAAAACATCCATGTTTCCCCAAAAATAAGACCCTGTGTTATATTTTTTTGAACCCTGAAATAAGCGCTCGGCCTTATTGCCATGCACTCAAAAGCCCATATGTCTTATTTTGAGGGAAACAGGGTATATCCGAGCTAGATATTTGCCACTATTGCATGCTGTTTTTTAATAGAACAGAAAGGAACTGGCTCTAAAGCTTTCAAAAGTCTTAACATTTTCCTAAATGTTTTCTTTTTTTAGTAGACTGACTGCTTTTAAAAAAAACCTTTCGGATAATATTATTGGAATTTGCCTTTATTTTTGTTCTGCTCTCGTCCTAATCCAGCTGTGATCAAAGTTCATGTGTCATCTTATCCCTACTTTAAGGCCCTGCTGTGCCCCTAGTCATAACACTGCTGTGAGAATCAATACATAAGCAAACTGTACTTGGTGGAGGACCAGGGTTTTGATTGATACGTTCAGCATTTTATTTTTTGACACACTTCTTTGGACTCAGTCTGCACTTTGCAAATAACCACTGTGAAAACTACTGCCTGTGAATTAGCAGCACATGAACATTGTGTTGCAAATGAATGGATCCTGAGCTGCTATGCTATACTGTATAGCATTATCTATCCAAATTGTCCAGTTTTTGGAAAGTGCTGAGAACAGAATTGGAGCAAGATACACTATAGCGATAGCACTTTTCTTATATACCACTTCATAGTGCTTTACAGCCCTCTCTAAGCGGTTTACAGAGTTCAGCATATTGCCCCTAACAATCTGGGTCCTTATTTTACCCACCTCGGAAGGATGGAAGGCTGAGTCAACCTTGAGCCTAGTGAGATTTGAACAGCTGAACTGTTGAACTAGCAGTCAGCCTGCAATGGCTGCATTTAACCACTGCACCACTTCAGCTCCTGAATGAGGAACCACTGCACCACTACTCTGAATGAGGAAGCCTTGGTGGATTTATTCCTACGCTTTTTGAAGGCCGTGTTTGTTGCCATGATGACAAGTCCTTATGCTTATGATTGATAGAAGCAACTGTACCTTTCTTTGATTCATCACACTTTATCCCAGGATGAGTTTGAGGCAATTTGTTATGGTAATGTCCAGGGGCGGGTTCCTCTTACATGCATGCACATCATCACATTTTGCGTGCACGTATGCTCGCTATGCGTGCGCGTCCCCTCACGTGATTTTGCTTCCATGTGTGCACGGAAGCAAAAAAACGCCAAAATCTCATGCGCGCACGCGTCCCCTTGCGAGATTTGCGCTACTGGGCCGCTACCGGGACGACAGAGTGGACCGCACCGGTAGGAACCCACCACTGGTAATGTCTTAAGTTTCTCTATGGTAGATACCAACATTCTTATTAGTTCAAGAGCTGGAACTGCTAGTTTGCTGAAGTTTGCTATCTTATGATTAGAATTACATCATTGGGAAGAACTAATGCAAGAGTTGCTCAGAAATTCTGCAAGGGAGAAGAGCACGTCATCCTTTTGCTGCTTCTGTCAGTCTTTCCTGTGAGCATGACATTAGGAAAAACGCCATGCTCAAAGTGTTTTTCTGCATTTTCATCCATAGTTTCTTATTATTATTGTAGTAATAGTCTTGTAAGCAGTTGGGCAGGAAAAGCAGGTGATCGGGACTCTAAATTATCTCAAGATATTTATACAATAGGGAAGAAAGGTTTGCATCAGGAAGTTGAACACATGAAATGCAAGAGTTTCTTCTAATGAAGTCTTTCTCAATCTAATCCAGTATGAACAGATTGTATTTCCAATTTACCTCTTTCAAATACCGGTAGAGACAAGTACTGTACTTTATTAGCAGCATTCCTGATCACTGTGAAGAAAATTAAGAAAATCTAGAATTTCCTTTCTGCCCCCAATCTCACTGTGCAGTTTCATCAGTTATTTTAGAATGAACAGAGGGAGTTTGGTGAAGAGTTTGTCAAAAGGAACAACTGTGTATACACACACTCTAAGAGTGTTCTGCCTGAGTTTTGTTTTTTAATGAAAGGAAGAAAAGTTGGGGGTCCCTTACTGAGTTTGAATAATCTTCCTTTGCAGCTGTTCATCAAGGATTCCAATCCTTTTATTCATTTAAAAAAGCACTTTAGTTTGTGACGGTTTTTTCCATGTATTTTAAGTGCTTAAAAATGTTCAAGCTCTTGGTTTTTCCCTGAAAACCTATTCCTGTTCCAGAGCCAAGGTCTGGAAACTTAATTTACTGGAATTCAGAAACATAAAGCCCTGTTACCTTCAGGGTTTTTAACCTATTTTTTTTTACACAGGCAAGTTAAACTTTAACAAACATTTCTTCTATCTTGATGAGATCTGTTTCTTATAAGGCAGCTGGTTCTGCTGGTTAATGGGCTTCCTATATTTTAATGTCCAGTATGTACTTGTAGGAATTTATAAATGCCAACATTCAACCATAATCAAGTTAAGGGATAACAACCAAGCATTTCCCATACGATTTTTGCTGAATTGAAGGAATATGCCCCTTGGGTATAGTACTTCTTCAGGTGTAGTGTAAGGATTTATGGGGGTGGTGATGAGATGGTCTCTCTCCAAACATCTGCATGTGATAAATTATAGACGGTTCTGTGCAACAGCATTCCCCTACCAGCTGTATAGGATCTCTTTTGATCCTATGATTCAGTTCTACTTCCTAAGAGGAAAGTATAACTATTTTTTCCAGCTGTACTGTATATTGTTGGGGGAAAAAAACATAGTAGTCTAACCATAAATGTCATACTATCATTCTCCTTAGTCAGTGATGGCAAACCTATGATACATGTATCACATGCCATCATTTACCAACACCCAACAATTATTCTTGCAAGCATGGCCAAGAATGGGGTGGGCTCTTGTGTGGCCTCCAGGATGGATTTGATTTAAACCTAGTCGATTTAAATAATGATTTAAATCACGATTTAAATCGCTAGTGAAAAGGCTTGATTTAAGTCAACTCGATTTAAATCATAATATTTAAAGAGCAACTGTCATCTCTGTCCCGCAGCGGCTCCTCCTCTGACCTGCTGTTGACTCAACGACAGTCTCACTATTGCAGAATATACAGCCTCATGCTACATAACTAAGCTTCATTTCATGCTGAATAAACTAAATTATTAATGTATCTTAAATAGAAAACTATCTTTAGATAGATTTTTACTCCAAAAGCATTTTATTAAAATAAATTTAATTTTAAAAAATTGGATTTAAATTTAAAAAATCCAATTTAAATTAAAAAAATTAATTTTTTTTAAAAAAAATCATTGATTTTTATCTACCCTGGTGGCCTCCAGAGCATCTGCACATGAACAGGGCTTGCTTTCATGGGGTTTTCAGATGCTGCGGAGACTGCACAAGTCTCCAGACCCTTGGAAAATTGCATGAGAATGATTGGACCTGCTTTTACGTACACAGTTAGTTGCATACCGCTGTTTAGGGTAGCTTAGATGGGTGAGGAAGTAGAGAATTGTTTCTCTTTTGCTCAGAGGCGGTCAAGTTAGGCACTTTATGAATGTTTGACAGGTCAAGTCGAAAAGGTTTGCCATCAGTCTTTTAAGACATGCCAAAAGGGTAGTCATAAGTAGTAGTTTATCAGCTACAGAATCTGGGGCCTATTTGGGTTTAGCACACCCTGCTGTATAAACAAGCTCGTTCAAACAAAGCTACAAATATCATTATGAAATTTAACCAGAATTTCTTATCTTCCTTATTTAGTAAAGAATGCACTCCATAAGAGCTACATGGTAGTTTTATTACCCAGTAATTTTGACTGCAGGTGATCAAATTTTATAGTTAGCATGCCATATTTAATGTTTACACAGAAGATTTATATGAAGGAAGGCTTTATGGCTGACTCATTGTTTCTCCCTGCTCTTGCACTGTTCTTTGAAATTCCTCTGAAGTGCTGACCTCTGGATTTGCTTTACTTTGATTTTTTTTAAAATTAAGACCTTCTGTACCGTTTTTTTATCGGTTGTATGGGAACACCCCTTTAACAGCATTGTTACGGGGGCTCCAGCTAAAATATTATCATGTTGACTCTTTAATTCTAATTATCAGTGGATGGGATTATCCACTGACCTATCAAACAATATAATTTTTCCAATCAGTGTCCAGCTTCCCGGATTGATTTCCTGTCAACCGATAATCTTAGAAATCCCTGATAATTTCACTGTGATTATTTAGCAAGGAAATGAAGGTGTCTCTGATTGCATGCTATAATAAAAACAATCATAAATTCTTTTCAGCTTTTCACAGGTCTCGCATTAAAAATGTTGTGGGCTCAGGTGCACAGGAAAATGTTAAGAGCCTTTTTGGATATGAATCAAGGTATTTAATCCTTTCAGGACTGAACTGGCAGCATTTAGTACTGCTTACAGTGAAAGCCTCAACCCTGGTAATGTCCATAACAGAGAGTAAAATATTTTCAGGATGAGAAATAACTATTTGGCCTAACACCAACATTTTAATTAGGCTTAAAAGGGTAGCTGATATGCCTGGGCCAGATTCTCTTGTTTTTCACATTTTACTTTAAATGTAATCCTCTTTCCAATAGCAAAAATCCAGAAGGGCAGGATTTTTGAAGTAAAGAAATGCCATTTGAACAGTTCTTAGGTGACCTCAAAGAGTCATAATTTGACTTGGTCTTGAAGTAAGACTTGATTTTTCCTCCTTGTTTTTCCATGTTTGTTTCTATCTTTAATGTCTTTGCAGTTGTTGTAATACTTCTTTATTGCCTCTTCAAACAGCTCTCTGAAATTCTTTGCTAAGTTCCTGAGATCCTTGTCTTTCTTGTGTTTGCATTTGGCTTGGACTTCTCTTCTTGGCAAACTCCACTGTTCTGACATCCAGTTTGTTTTCTTCTATTTCTTGATCTCTTTCACATTCATTCTGAACAACCCCGATTCTTTATGAATGAGATTCAGAACTTCAAAGCAACGCCTAGTGTTCTTCTTGACAATGACGTACATATGCTAAAGATCATGCTGTGGAAACTTCTTGGCTTTGTTCTTCCACTTTAGCTTGATTTGGAACTTGCATGTGAGCAGCCCCACAGTCACCTCCAGGACACATTTTTGCTGTAATAATAGACCTCTTCCGTTTTCTTATACCAATAATTAGTCAATTTGATTTTAGTGTACTCCCGCTGATGGATAAAAGTGTTGTTTGGATTGTTTGAAAACTGTATTAACATTGGATTGGCAAAAACCAATAATTTGTTCAGGCCATATAATCCAACCCCATTTTCCTCCTTCTCTTTCCAACTTTTTCTAGCTTCCAATTAAAAGCAGCACAACTTGTTTGCCTGTTCCATCAATTTCAGATTGAACTTTACCATAAAACTCATTCATCTCTTGTCTTTTTTTTGCATCAAGATAAACTTGGATAGCTGTCATATTAATGAATTGTCCATGAAGTCTAATTGATATTATTCAGTCACTGATCATGTTGTAGTCAAGTACAGCTAGCCCTCGACTTTCAACCATTCATTTAGTGACCAGTCGAAGTTACAACGGCACTGAAAAAGGTGACTTGTGGCAAGTTTTATGACCGTTGCAGTATCCTCCTGGTCATGTGATCAAAATCCAGGCGCTTGGCAACTGGCTTGTATTCATGACAATTGCATCATCCTGGTGTCATGTGATCACCATTGGTAGCCTTCCCAGCTGGCTTCCAACAAGCAAAATCAATGGGGGAAGCCAGATTTGCTTACCGTATTTTTCGGAGTATAAGATGCACCGGAGTATAAGACGCATCTTAGTTTTGGAGGTGGAAAATAGGGGGAAAAAATTACCTACCAGGTATTCATCTCACTAGCATCCTTAGTCTGTTCAGCTTCAGCACATTATTTTATCCTCTGGTTAGGGCTGAAAAAACCTTTTTCAGAGGGAGTAGAAATGAAAGCAAGCCTGCAAAAACTTAGGGCAGGAAAAACTTCAGAGGGAGTAGGAATAAAAATAAATGCTGCAAGCCAGGAAGATTGTTAGCACCGCGTTTGGGCTGAAAAGCACCTTTTTTTCAGAGGGAGTAGGAATTAAAACAAGCCTGCAAAGACTTAGGGCTGAAAAAAAACCATCTTCGGAGGGAATAGGAAGCCGGGAAGATCGTTAGGGCTGGAAAAAAAAGCTTCGAAAAAGCTACATTCGAAGTATAAGACGCACCCAAATTTTCAGCCTCTTTTAGGGAGGAAAAAGGTGCATCTTATACTCTGAAAAATACGGTAATAATCGCATGATTCAGTTAACAATGGCAGTGATTGCTTAAAATCTGTGGCAAAAAAGGACACAAAATGGGGCAGAACTTACTTAACAACTGTCTTGCTTAGCAACAGAAATGCTGGTCTCAATTGTGGTGATAAGCCGAGGACTACCTGTACTGTCTTTACTATATGCTTCCTGACTCTGAAAGCAATGTATTTTCTTTTTGTATCCTGAGCAGTAAACAGTGTAATTTTCTGAATGAATGTGTCCAATTTCTTTCTCAAATACTAATGCAGAAATTCTATGTCTTATCCAAGGGCCTATGGCCCAGCATCAACTACTTGGCTGCATAGTTCCGTACGATTACATCTTCTTAAAAATTTATTAACTGGATGGTGGTATTGAGAGCAAATCATCTTATCCAATTCAATCAAAAAAAGAACAAGAATTATACAAGAAGCTAGAGTGCTAGCTTAGAACTGACTGGGCTTCTTTCTTAAATAAGGCTATGGGGTTATGTTTCCAATAATCTGTATCACATTTTTTCCCAAATACTGGCAGAACCAGCTAGTCTATGTGGAAGATTAGCACAAGAAAGAAAGGCCTCTTTTATGGATTATAATATTTGATTTTATAGGAGGATCCATCACTGGGAAGGGAGACTTTCCCTCCTGCCACTGCTTTTGGGTATAACATACTTTGAAGCTGAAAAGGCAGCTTTTTGTGAAAAGAGGCATTATGTTTGGCTCACAAAACACTGCAAAGCTGGTTCTCGGGGCCTAGGCTGCTTTAAAATAAGCTAGAGGATGTGACTCTCTCCTCTCATATTCTTTCACCATTTTTCTTCTGCCCCCAAATTTAAGCCCCCTAGATAGAACAATTGAATGTCTACTTGATACTTTAGAAAAGAACTTATTCCCTCTTTAAATGATCCACCGGAAGTTAGATCAGCATTCTGGTCATTAGCAAGTTAGAAGGCTAGAGAAACCAGTGGCATATTAACAAAAAATATGGCAAGCAACGGATAAACAATACGTAAAGGTTCTAACTGAACATTGCCAACAAATTTAAAGCATGACACAGTACTAAATAGATTGAAAGAGGTCAATGTGTATATATATCAATATCAGTGAATATTTAGGCAGTAAATACCGTCTGCTTTTTAAGATCATTATGGTTAGGAAGCATCACACACTCAACTAGAGGTAAGGTAGATGGATTCAATTACTGTTGCAGTGGGTACAATCGTTGGTACAGCTGAAGAATCGGTCTGGGGACAGATCACCCTGGTGAAGGCTTATATCTGTGGTCACTAAAAGCCATGGAACATAATGACTTGAGAAAAGAAACCGTCACATTGTGTTATCTGAAGATGATGGGGTTATGTATGAAATGGGATGGACATATAGTCTTCAAGTTGAGCCTCGAGTCCCATTTATTGCCTCCAGAAGTTGTAAATGCTCCAACACTGGAAGTTTTAAAGAAGAGATTGGATAACCATTTGTCTGAAATGGTATAGGGTTTCCTGCCTAAGCAGGGGGTTGGACTAGAAGACCTCCAAGGTCCCTTCCAGTTCTGTTGTTCTGTTCTGTTCTGTTCTGTTCTGTTCTGTTGGCTTGATGTATAAAATTTACTTATAAGGTTATTAAATTTAAAATCTTAGTGTTTATCTCAGTGGGACTTAAAACTGAGTAAACAGGCCTAGGATTATATTACAATTAAGATGATAGACTGAATACATTTATCTGCCCTTGAATAGAGTTGAATGGTGAGGAACAGGGCACATACAAGCCCTGTCCCCAGAATTGGTATGTATTTGGATGCTAATAGAGATCTCTGTGCACTTCATTCAGATGTCTGAAAGGAATATAAGCCACCGAAAAGCTCTTTGCAAGCTTATCCAGGAATCCAGATAAGATGGTGATTAAACACACAGTAGTTTCTGTTAATAGGAAAGTACTGAACAGAATTGCCAGAGGCAGACACTTCAGTGTTTACTGCAGCTCTTTTTGTAAGCTTATATGGATATCAGTGTAAGCTTAATTGATCTTAGTTCTAGAATTTAAATTACCAGATCTCAAGTTACCTGACTGCTTACAGCTAGAAAGTACCCAACCACACTAGAACGGCCAAATAACACTGAGATAAGTTCAAGAGTGGCAGTTTTCTGAATTTCTGTTGTCAAAAGAATATTCTGTTGTCAAAGCGACCCAGAGTAGTATGTTCTCTAAGGTCGCTTTCTCATACAGTTTTCATTCCATTTTGGAAGAAATTGCTCCAGGAGCTTCTTCTCTCTGATTGTGCTGTTTCAGTCAGCTGTGGCCCTGGACTATTTTGAACATTAACTATGGCTTTAAATGTTACGGTAAATTGCACAATTCAGTGACACAAATCTGAAATGAGCCCAAATCCATGCCTTCTCACACCTATTCCTTCTTTTAGAAACAACATTATAACATATTGCTTAGGTTCTTTTTAAAAAGTCTCCTTTAAGGCTTACTTACACTTTGATCTTTTTTTCACCAAGTTGCTCTCCAAGTTTAAGTTTAACCAGCTTCTAGTCATTTAATTCAATTCCACTCCAATCTGGATTCCATATGAGGTTGAGACATTTTACTGGCAGGGTTCCAGCCTGGGTTAATATATACAGTGCTTGCTGTTATTGTCCTGATACCAGAGGCCAATGGAAAGTTATTTTTATGCTGGAGCTGAATACCAGATAAGAACTTTTATGTACTAAAGGACAGGAAACTTGTGGTGAGCTACTTTCTTGTACCTTTCTCTCCACCCCCCCTCCTCCTTGCATTTTAAGACTTTCCCTGTCTGCTCTTATCAAAAATAATATTTAGTATAGATGGAATTCCTAGTTTATGAAATGAAGGTTGTTTGAGTCAGGAAGCAGTAAGATATGCCTCCAAGCTTTGGAGGGTTCACAGTAGCCTAAGGGAAATGTTACCTGAGCTGGTCTCACAACTTCAGAGCCACTAGTTCATGTGATTGTTCCACAATACCACATGTGTACAGAGCACATTGATTGCTACATCACTGGTAGATGGTATAATGTCATAATAAATGACATCTATTAATGGATTATTAATGGGGATGGGGAGAGGTTAGCAAACTAAGAAGATTATTAGCTTTGAACTTCACAAATGAATTGGTTCCAAACCAACATTGCACTGGTTGCAATATGAGCTATTTTACCATTGGGAAGGCTCCTCTGCAACTTTCTTGTTATGGACACAGTTCTAATCCCAATGACAGAGGGTTAAAGCCCCAGGCACTACCAATGCCTCAGTGCTTTTTCCCCCCTCTTGCCAGATGTGATTATTGTTGGGTTGTTGTTTTTGGTTTTAGCCACAAAAATATTTGAAACAAGATGAAAAACATTATATCTGCTTTGATTTTTTTTTTCAGAGCAGAGTAGATAGTGGACTATATATAACCTTAGCAGTGGGCCACAGGATAGTCAGATGATGATTTCTATCTTGTCTTTTGGAGGAATCCGCACAAAGCAGTCTACAAGAAAAATGTTGCTGCAATCCTTGTGGGAAAAGCAAAACACTTGAAGGATCACATATTCAGGCTTGCTTCATAAAAGCCTATTTCTTTTCACTGTTCAGAAGTCAAGGATATGCCAATTAAAAATAATTGGTGAGCCAAGGAGATTGTAGTAATCTCTCCACACTGTGTCAAACTACAATTAGAAGAAGGACTGAAGTTATGAGAAACTGGCAATAAGTTCTTCAGGTCAGCAGACTGTCTGTGATTCACTAACTCTGCACTGGAGCCTTTTAAATGTGTAACCCAGCCCCCCCTCCCCCCTGTATTTTTACAGTGTCAAATAGGAAGCATAAGCAGGAAGCTTATTGAGTCATAGTGGGCAAACATGAACAGTTGTGTTTGGGTCACAGATGGATCCATGCCTGTAGTATCTTTTGATGCCACAAAAATAAACACATGAATTGTGGTGGATGACAGAGGAGGATAAGATCAGACTATTTAAATAGCTGGGGCTTATTTACCTGATTTTGGTGAAAGCTTTTGCTTTTAAAAGTGTACCCCATTGAAACTGTGGGTCTAATCCTTTTGCAGAAAGAGTTTAACAGAAACTACATGAAACCAAGTTAGACGTCAACAGGATCTTTGATTCCTCTCACACTATTAAGAGTTTACATTCATTTATAGTCCTCTAAGGAGCTGTATGTGCAGGGTTTATCCCATTTGATGTTCAGGTTTGAACAGGAGTATGCGCTTCTTTGTGGCCAGGGGTTACAGTTGAAAGGATAGCTTTTAGGAGGTCAAGGGTTTTAGTGGGTGTGGCAGTGGTGTATACAGGTAATCCTCGACTTACAAGTTACAGCAGCAGTGAATAAAGTGACTTATGAATAAAGTGACTTATGACCATTTTTCACAGTTACAACCTTTGTAGCATCCCCATGATCATGTGATCAAAATTCAGAAGCTTGGCATCTAGTTCATATTTATGACGGTTGCAGTGTTCCGGGGTCATGTGATCACTTTTTGCAACCTTCTGACAAGCAAAGCCAAGCAGGAAGCCAGATTCACTTAACAACTGGGTTACTAATTCAACAACTGCAGCGATTCACTTAACAAAATGGGCAGGAAAAGTAGTAAAATGGGACAAAACTCACTTAACAAATTTCTCACTTCACAGCATAAATTTTGGGCTCAATTGTCATAGGTTGAGGACTACCTGTATTTGGTAAAGTCATATGATAGACAGGAGTAGGATTTCTGTTTTTCCCACATAATGTTTTGTAGGGGAGTGGTTCTGAGAATTTTTTTCCCATGTTAACCACATTAAGCATATTTTGGAGTTTAATCTCTAGAGCAGGTGTCAAACTCAAGGCCCGCAGGCCGGATCCGGAACACGGGGTGCTGAGATCTGGCACCCAGGACCGCTCTGGAAATAGCAAAGGACTCGCCTGAAGTGCCTCTGCCAGAAGAAACAGAGCTTGGGAGGGCTGCACGCGGCCTTCCCAAGCTCCGTTTTCCCTGGCAGAGAGTTGCAGTAGGCCATCCCAGCCGAAAACTGAGCTCGCGAGCCCGTTTTCACAGGCAAAGCGCTCCAGCCAACACAGGTGCCCACGACATAATGACGTCAAGCTGACCACGCCCACCCCAGCCCCCCAAGATCAAACACAACCCTGATGCAGCCCTCAATGAAATCGAGTTTGACACCCCTGCTCTAGAGCATCCTTACGAGATACTAAGCAGTGAGCCATGGTACTTGTCCGATTTATGCCTGGCATGGTAATACATCTTAGTTTTCCAAATTCTTCAGGAATTTGCTTCCTGTAGAAGCTCATAGATACAGTGAGTTTTAAAGAGTTGCTTAATGCTAGAAGCTATTTCTGTGTATAAAATACACCTGCTGTACAATACAGAAATCAAAGCCTATATACACTTATACATAAACTCTAGAAACTAAGCCTGTTTTAAGTAAGCGGAAATTTGGCCGTTCTCTTCCTCGCCTGGCAATTGAGAGCCACCTCTCTAAGTGTTTACATAAAACTGTTCCATCTAGCCTGAGAAGGGTTGGATTCCACTGCCAGCTTCAACTTTTATACTACCAACGTTTCATGACTGTGGTTGAAGAGGCTTTAGAGGAGCACATCAGAATGGAGGGGGTGTCAGGTTACACACCCCAAACTAGAGCAACACTTTTAAGAGACATGCCTAAGTAGCACACACTATGAATCAAGCTTGGGTTTCTATATTCTCCTGTGTTTTCCCTGCGTGTGGTGATTTCTGGGTTTCTAATATCAAGGCAAAATATGAGTTAGCTTGGATTTCTGAAGAAGCTAGATTATTTTTCTATAAAGTTGGAAGTGGGAGAAGCTAGCTTACATAAGGCTTGGTTGTTGTTTTTTCTTGTCAGACACCAAGCTACTACCCCATGGGAATTCTGAAATACAGTTTAACCCATAAACGCTTTTAATAAAACATTGTAAGCCCGTTGTAAGGCATACTTCTGTCTTTGAAACAGTTTTATACCTTGAGTATTCAGAAAGTGGATTTTTCCCTTAATGTTTTCTTTTTCTTGCAATAAACTATAAGTCCTATCAAAAATCAAAGGGAATTTGAGGTTAATAAATTGTACACATTACTACTTTTTTTTAAAAAGGATTCCAACTCTGAGAACACTTACGTTTTGTTAATATATTCTGAAGAAGGAAAGCCATGCTAGGCTAATCAGAAGGAATCTGATAGCTCCTTTATTTCATTTTATTAAAAGCATAAGATTTTGAAAGCTTGTGTATTTGTTAGTTGGAGAGGACCATCAGAGACCTTCCAATAGTATATTATTTTTTTCCTTTCAGCTGTAGATCCAAATTGCTAGGATCCTATAGTGAAAACTTTTCCCCAGATGTGCAGGGCTTGGATTTTCAGTTACTTGTGATGGTCATTGTCATTCCTTTAACTTTTTATTTTATTCTTACGTTCTCGTGCAGAACTTCTATCTGACCCAAGTTTGAATTGATTAATTTGCTAAAATATGAAAATGTTGATGAAGAGCCTTTCCTGATGACAAGAGTGTTAAAAAATTCGATTTATGAGTCACATCAGAAATGGGGAATACGATTCACTTCTTCTCCAGAACAATTGGTATTCTTATATGCTACTAAATTCTTCAGGGGTTCCCTTCTCTGAGGGGATAACCTCTTCCTAATTTGAACATTCTGGAACTTTGGGAGAAGTTTGAAGTATTTGAAATAATGTATTATTTTTCTGGGTTTTTTGAAAAAATCTAAAGTAGCATCAGAACGCCAGAAGTTAAGAAGACTACATCTAATCCAGCGGTTCCCAACCTGGGGGTTGTGACCCCTTTGGGGGTCGAATGACCATTTCCCAGGGGTTGCCCTGGCATCCTAAGCTCTCCACCCCACTGCCACAAGCCTGGCCATATCGCACCCCACAACCCGCACCCCCACCGCCATTTGGGTTCTTTTACCCTCTGCGCATGCGCAAAGCATTCTGCGCATGCGCAGAGGGTAAAAGAACCCAAATGGCGGCGGCAGGGTGGGTTGCGGTGGGGGTGCGGGGGCAGGGTGTGGATCGCGGCATTAGGAAGGTTGGGAACCGCTGATCTTTTCCTTCATGTGATGAATAGAGACCTGTAGCTTGTATTAATTCAGTGAAGCAGATGAGTAGGAGATTCAGTATAAACAAAAGAGTGCATCCCCCCCCACAGTTTACACCTAAACTACAGAATCTGCCCTTGTAAATTTGTCTGATGCTTGAATGTGAACTCAGTAATTAAGCTGAGCCTCTGTTTACACAGACAGCTATAGTAAAAAAAACACCATGCAAATATGAGTGCTTCCTCCATCAAAAAAGAGTAGGCAACCTGTTTGATCTTCAGCAATTACAATTTTCATGAGCCCTTACAGTGGCCATGCTTGGTCGGATTGATGGGAATTGTAATCTAAAACATAATGGAAGGCATCAGGGTACCTATCGTTTACTTTTTTCTAAAGTAAATGTTTCAGAGGCAGTTATAAGGAGAGGGTTAGTATTAGTAACCTTTTGCTGCTATTGTCACTAAGCCTAGCTTACTGGTATCTTATATATCATACTAGCCTGAGCAATTAAATGGTGCTTATTTACAGGGAAGCACCAGCTGCAAAAGCTATAACATCTAATTAGTGGGCAACCTTTATTTCCTTGTTTATCATGTTTAATTGGCTTGAAAAACAGGTATTTGATGGAACCTGTTTAGGAAATACTTGAATTACAAACAATATATTAATACAATAATTGCATTGTTTTTTATTGATGATAAATAGTAACAAACTCTGCACTCTCTTTTTACATTTTAAAAACAGTTCTGCCTCTTCTTTTTAAAGACAAATATAAAGGGATTAGTATGATACTTATTAGAGTAGCAGCAGCATTTCTTTCTCCTCCTGCTGTTGTGGTTGTTTGGCCCTTGAAGACCTCTTAGTTGAAAACAATTCCCAGCTGTTCCTAGTTCCCCATTTAAAGTTTTCAGTCCAGTCAGATTTCATCATAATTGTTGTCAGCCTTGTGGAAAATTTGACTTTCAGAACCCATATATAATTATGGAAGAACTACTAGTGTTGGAACAGATTTCCTTCTACAATGAATATAATCAAGGCCTGACCACTACTATCAAAATAGCTGCCAATAGCTCAGCAAGTAGTTTATTTTTGTCTAAATTGTGGATCAAAATGTTGCTGCAAAACCCTATAGATTAGGCTCTCCCATACAGTAATAGAAGTATCAAATAATTTGATTTTAATGAAACTTGTAATCAAGAATCTGCTTTGGAATCATTCTAAGGATGAATGTTAGAATGACAACTGCATCTCATTTCAAAATTTCAATTTTGAAATTAAGATATAATTTATATTACTTTTTTACATAAGCATATTGAGGACATTCTGCGTTTTTTCTTGCTTGTTTTTCAAGACTATAAAATGCTTCCAAGTAGTAATAGCAATATCACTTAGACTTATATACCGCTTCACAGTGCTTTACAGCCCTCTCTAAGCGGTTTACAGAATCAGCATATTTCCCCCAACAATCTGGGTCCTCATTTTACCGACCTCGGAAGGATGGAAGGCTGAGTCAACCTTGAGCCTAGTGAGAATCAAACTGCCAAACTGCTGGCAGTCAGCAGAAGTAGCCTGCAATGCTGCATTCTAACCACTGTGCCACCCTGACACAGTAATGAGGGGTGAATTGTTATTGGAAGCTATAACATTGTTGGAAGGTAACTGAACAATCATAAATCTGATTAAAAAGAAAGAAACGAAAACAACTCTCAGAAGACGAAAGCATTTTTAATGCCCAGTAGAAATTTAGTTGTGACAATTTCATATCCAGTTTCCCCTGGAAATTGCAGAGAAGAATTTGAAAGAAAATTGGTCTATTAACCATTGCAGGGGAGATTATTTGCATAACTTTCTTTGAGTATAAACGGATAAGGCAGGAAGGAACTCAGGCACCTGGACCTCTAATGCACCTTATAATGTGACAATATAAAAATTCACCTTCTCCACTCCCTTCTTACCACTCCATAAAGGTTTTTGGATGCACTAGGTAGTAAAGGTGAAGAGGTGGCAAGGCATATCTTCACTTAGTTCAGGTCATGATACTCCCATTCAGAAGAACTCCAACCTGACTTAACAGTGAGTCACTACAATGACAGCAATATGCCATAACCTCCTTAACATCCAGGCATTTGAAAGTGCACTGAAACTGCTCTTCTTTTCTTGTACTTTCGGGTATTATTGTTGAACATCTATGAGGTTTGTTTGTTTTGGCTTAGAGTCCTGTGCACTGAAACTGTCTTTCCTCTTGTAAATGTCTTGATAGAAGAATATGACTGTATAAACCTTGGCAGCTGCTTAACAACCAACTAGATCTTCGACAATCAGAATGCCTTTGGACTTTAGTTTCTTTTAGAATATCTCTAGTTGGTATTTCTTCTAATTTCTCATGCAATAGCAGCTGCATGCTCAAGTTTTCATAAAAAGTAAAGGATTTTAGCTCTACTGTTATTTTTTATTCAGCATTGGTACTGAATAAAGTCACCTATTTCCAAAGTACACTTAGCCAGCCACATGCCTGTTAAAATGACATCACACGAACTGTTATTGCTGTACTCTATTTGAAAGTCTCTACATTAAAAAAAATACATCTAAATATAGATATAATTATTCCTGTTTTAAATAATTACTACATAAATCTTGAATGCAACCACAAAGATTTAAATTCATTGAAGCAAGAATCTTCCAGTTTTCTTTTCCCTAAGTGCCATCTTGTCATGTTCGCTGGTGACACTGAGCATAGATGCTTAGTTAAATTGATGATTTTTCATTTTTATGATGAATGTAAATGCCCTGCCGGGATAACAAAGGAAGTTGTAGTTCTCCACCCTTTCCATTTTTGGGTCGCCAGTGGGTAGATTTAATTAGTCTGCTGCTAGAGAGGGCAGAGTTCTGAGTGAAAAGGAATTCCATAACTGAATAGGGCATTATAGAAACATCTGCACCACCTTCTCTGTAGAAGTAGCTGGCTGAGTATAAAAAGCAGCTACATTCTTTCCTTGATTAGATTAGTGTGGGGTGTCTCTACTATTTCCAGGCTACACAGTTCTCAAAGTTGTAACAGATCTGGTCTTGAGTTTACACTTGATCTTCCTGTCATCAGATGTATGTGTCAGCTATTTCCCCTCTAACAGACTTTATAATTGGTTTTCTTATATGAAAGAAAACAAGTTATCCATCCAAGGTTTCATCTTGTGAATGTTTATGCACATTTATATCCTAATTTTCACATAATCCTATAATACATTTGTCTTCCATAACAATTATCGCTACAATAACTAACATGTTCTACACACAGGTTTTCAACTAGTTTTTTTCATGGGAATCATTACCCAAGTACATCAAAATCTGTATAGGGGAAAAATCCTGTCCACACTAGAAAGATGCTGTTTAAGCCACCAAATCTAATCCCATGCTTGGTATAGAAATACAAATTAAGAATTCATGATTGATGGCTGTTCCTCCACTCTTGAGTCCAAGATAATATCTGATTACATTCAGCTTTCATTTTAATTGAAAACAAGAGTTCTAACGTCACATAGCCATTTTCCATTGTGTTTCTTGCTACTTCCATCTCCTTGACTAGGTGAACTCTGGTAATTTTATGGCTATGAATAGTTTTTTTTTTCTCCTCCTGGCAATAGCACCAGTCTAATTATAGCCCTAGCATTTCCTGGTGGACTTCGGTCCAAACATTAACCAGGTCTGATCCTGTTTGGCTTCCAAGCAAGATTAGGTTTAGCCAACTGCTCTGACTATTTCATTGTCTGTACCATAACTATTGGCTACTGAATCAAAGATAACAAGCCTTCTGTGACCCTCTGAAAGAGAAAATTTGTCAGCAAGACAGTCAGATACCCAGAACACTTGGCAAAATTTGTCTCCCAAATGATGTCATGGTAATTTAAACCCCTATCACTGCTACCTCATGCCTCTTTGAAAGAATTGCACTTTCCTTCTGGAAAGCATCATCCATATCTCTTTGGCTGGATAAGCTATAGTAGAGGCTAATAGTATTGCCCACATTCATCCCTCTGCTTATTTAAACCCAGATATCCTCTGCAGTATCACCATGTTAATTCATTTGAATTCCTTAGCAGATATGATACTTTTAATACACAGTGCAACTTCTCTTCCTTAACTATTACTGCTGTTTAGAAATGTTCAGTTATTTTGAGTCTGAAATTTTCCAAGCTTGAAAATGTCTCATCTCAGATTGGAAGCTTACAACAGTTATTAAGCCAGGTTTTTTTTTCAAGGTCAAAAGGTTTTTTGAGCTTGAAACAGGACTATTTACAGGTGGTCCTCAACTTACCACCGCAATTGGGATAGAAAATTCATTGATAAATTGTTTGGTCATTTAGTGAAACATTAGGGGGGACCGTAACTTGTAACCTTCCTGCTGGCTTCCCCATTGACTTTGCTTGTCAGAAGCCAGCTGGAAAGATCCCAGGAGGCAATCATGTGATCCTGGGACACCACAATTGTGCCCAGATCATGATCACATGATCATGGGGATGCTGCAATGATCATAAATGTGAGGACTGGTCACTTTTTTCCAGTGCTTTGTGAGGCATAAATGTGAGGACTGGTCACTTTTTTCCAGTGCTTTGTAATTTCAAATAGTTGCTAAACAAATGATCCTAATTCAAGAGACTACCTATAGAACCTACAGAGCCGAGGTAGCACAGCAGTTAGGGTGCAGTACTGCAGGCTACTTTAGCTGACTGTGTTCAGCGGTTCAAATCTCAATGCCCAGTTCAGCGGTTCAAAGCTCAAGGTTGACTCAGCCTTCCATCCTTCCGAGGTAGGTAAAATGAGGACCCATATTGTTGGGGGCAATATAAATATACATTGCTTACTTGTGTAAACCGCTTAGAGAGTGCTCGCACTTTGAGGCAGTATATAAGTCTCACTAATAAATAAATAAATAAATAAATAAACCTGGAACAATTGACACAATGTGATTCAGGTTCCAGATATTCTGAATATAAAACATTCTGAACATCCTTGAAACTTCTCCTTTTGAATAAAATATATCTTTTGTTTGCTATATTCCAGTTACTTCATCAGTTCTTTACCGTGTCTATTAAATCACATTTGTTTTTCTGAAATAAAGAATTCAAGCTCGTCTTTATTTGAGGATTAGTGTTAGGCAACCATTCTGATAAATTTATGAGCCAGTTCTCAACTCTGATTTCCATTAAACATTTTAATAGGCCCTACCAGACCAACTGTCTTCTACATGATACAAGTCCTTACATGATCCTTCATTTCAGGTTTTGGCTTTGAATTGCCACCAGAGACAGTTAAAACCTCTCTGATGAAGGACATGTTTACCAATCTTTATGCAACTTAATTCATGCAGCCTGGTAACACAGACTATATGATAAGATATTCCCATAATAGTGGCTGCTGAATGCCATAAAATATAAGGTGGATACATTTAGGAACTAAGCAAATAAATGTCTTTATGATAAAACCGAGATAGTCTTCCCGGTGTATGTATTTCTGTGGTTTCTAGCCTTTGTTAAAAAAATCTCTCTACAGCTGTTGTTTCATTACAGTCCTGTAAACTCTTTGACCATTTCCAATATTTCTGTAATTCAATGTTTTTCCACCTTAGCAACTTTTAAGGTGAGTGGACTTCAACTCCCAGAATTCCACAGCCCTCCCAAATTCTGGGAGTTGAAGTCTACAAATATTCAGGCCTCTACAGGTGAGAAACTCTGTAGTTATTAATAGCAATGAACTCCTTTGGAAATGACTGATAGAATCAGGTTCACTGTTGTAGAGAAACCATCCTGAATGGTTTCAAGCTTGAGGGAGGCTCAAGCAAGGAAACCCAAGAAGGCTCCCTTTGAATGCCTTAGAGCAGTGATGGCGAACCTATGGGGTGGCACGCAGAGCCATATCTGCCGGCACGTGAGCTGTTGCTCTAGCTTAGCTCCAACGTGCATGTGCACACCGGCCAGCTGATTTTCGGCTCACATGGAGGCTCTGGGAGGGCGTTTTCGGCTTCCGGAGCGCCTCCGGGGGGCGGGAGAGGGCGTTTTTGCCCTCTCCAGGCTCCAGGGAAGCCTACTGGGCCCACCGGAAGTAAGGAAATGGGCCATTTCCAGCCTCCAGAGGGCTTCCAGGGGTGTGGGGGAGGCCGTTTTCGCCCTCCCCAGGCATTGAATTATGGGTGTGGGCACTCACACATGTGCGATAGCGCGCACACACGCGCTTTTGGCACCCGAGGAAAAAAAGGTTCACCATCACTGCCTTAGAGCCTTATCTAGTCTTTCCCATATGAAAACTGCCAGTCTGGAAAGATTCCTGTATTTTAGGCTGAAAACAATAAAGTAGCTAATTTGAACTCTACATATGTGGGTCTGGTTATTCATGTCTGATGGTCACATTACAAATGGGATTGACAGAAGGAAAAAAATGTTAAACTCCCACAAAATATACTGTATTTCTACCCCCACCCCAAATCTCCCAAAAGAAAATGGAGGAGGTGGCCACAAGATCATTTAATAGAGTAGGATAAATTGAGAGCCAAAGTTGATTTCCCAAAGAAGAAAAATGAGGAGAAATTAGTAGCAACTCAGAGTTTATTTACTTATTTTTATCCCATCGTATGCCATATGCTAAATAAATAAACAAAAATAAAATAAATAGATAAAATAAATAAATAATAAATTAAATATCCCGCCTTTTATTTATATATATATATAAATAAGTCAAGGCAGCAAACATACCTCATATTCCCCTCTTCCTCCTATTTTCCCCACAATAACAAGTAAGTTGGTCTAAGAAAGAAAGACTAACTCAAAGTCACCCAGCCAGCTTCCATGCCTAAAACAGGACTAGAACTCACAATCTCCTGGTTTCCAGGCCAGCAGTCTTTAAGCAGTACAACAAGGGAAGAGTTAAGAGGATTCAGAGGCTTGAAATGCATAAAATGTATGCTGACTGGTCTTTTTTCAAGCCAGAAAGTAAGCATGAATGGGTTCTTTAGTTTCAGTCACTAATTACTATGCTGAGGGAAGAGGCAGCTTTCACAGAGAAACTGTGGCCCAAGCAAGAGAGGTTAACCCCCCTGTCCCAATATGCTGTGGTACTGAACTGTATCAGGTCTACAGCCTTTACTTTGTAGCTTAAAACAAAGTCCAAGGGAAAAACATGAAGCTACACATGGTATCTTTAATGTATAGTGTGACCTTCAGACCTCTGCCTAGCTTCACAAACCAGGGATGCAGGTGTAGACTGCCTCTGGCTTTGTCCCACAGCCTTGTGGTGCAACTGCTGATGAATAAAGGCTACTGTGTAAGGACACAAAACAGCTGCTGTCTCTTTCCTAGATGATTCTCTCTTTTTTTAAAAAAAAAACTTCCTCTCTGTAGTCTCCTCAAGGCTCAACTACATCTTATGTTTAAGGCATGGCTACCAGCTGCATCTTTATTTATGTTCTTATTTTAAATGGACTAACTAGTTTTGTTTGGGATAATCAAGAATAATTTTTCCTATTGCATGATCTGATACTTGGAATAAATTCCTAGAATCAAATATCTTGAATTCTGAATGCATATAATCTGCAGGGATTTTTGCTTGCCGAATCTTGAGGAATTACATTTGAAAAGTTTATCCTGACAAGTTAATACCTGCCAACTTAAGGGAACTATTCTGCCAGGGGATACAATTCAATGTAGAATATAGGTAGATATTAAAGGATTATTGTAAGAGAAAATGTCATATTCTGGATATGACATTAAATATAATGTCCAGAATATGGGCATTTTCAAAGAAAATATTGCTCTGAAGAAGTAGACTAAACATTTGCTAACTGAATTGAATGGTGCATTAAGGTTGACCTTTAAGATGTTCCTGGGTAGAACGTTTACCTTCTTGAGATACTAAAATGCCCTTCTTTGTTTCATTCTCAGCTCCCTGCCGACCTTGCAGTGACACGGAAGTTCTCTTGGCTGTCTGCTCCAGTGACTTTGGTAAGTTTCCTTTATTTCTGGATGACTGCTGAGTTCACCATTGCTCTGTAAAATCCCATTCTTCCCTTGTGATAATCTGCTGGGTTTGGCCTACAGAAACTTCACCAAACAGTGAACAAACTGAAAGCCCCAGATTGTAACCAACAAGGGAGCCCTTTTCTGCTCATTTTGGAGTAAACAAAGTGTATCCAAGAAGCACAAAGGGGACAAGGGAGGAAAAGCCTTTATGGGGTTTTAGCTCTGAAGAGCTTCAATTAAATCATTGTGTTTGGCTAGTTCTTTTCTACCATGGACAAAGAAAGAGACGGGCTGTGGTAATAGTGGTGGAAGTTCAAAGGTTTTTAGGAGCGAGTAATAGGAATTATCCTCTTGATGTTTCTAAATAGACCCTTGATAAAAACTAAATCCCCGTTTCTGTGGAAGTTGTTGCTTTTAAAGATGACGTTTATACTTAATTCTGCAGGGAATAACTACAACAGGGTCTTTTATTTTACTGGGCTCCTGACCTATAAGAAAGGAAGGACTTTCTCAAAATGTACAGAAGGAAATAAAATATTGGTGAATGAAACTTTTTACAGAATAGAAAATATTCTCTTTTACACTGGTCCAACAATCTGACTAATTTTTCATTAAGGGTTACTTTATAAATATAACATTTGGCAAGAAGGGTTTTATAAAACCCGAAAGCAGAACAGACTCAATTCAGATAACCTTCTCTGAGTCATTAAAAAAAAATCGTTTGATGCATAGATATCCAATAGAAATCTTCTGTAGACTCTCTGGATAGAAAGTGCTCCAATACGGTTAGACTTTATCAGTATGCTTAGAAGAGATCCAGCAGAATTATGTATTATTTTTCTCCAACTACATTTTGCCTGCAAAAATTGCCTGCCTGAAATGCTTAGATCTCAAATAGACATTATCACAGTGATCTGTGCCAGCAAAAGGTATCCCCTTTTCTGTTATGTCTCCCCCCCAAAGAGACAAGTGGTTTTCCTTAGTATGACTAGTGGGGTAACTGTTTTCCTCTTTATGGTAGTGAAATAGCATTAAAGCAATTTTCCCACGCTTGGAATCCAAAATAAATGTTGTAATGAAACAGCTGGGCATGTCTGGTCTTGGACATGTGCTACAGATATAAATACAGTCTATTAGTATTGTGGATATAATAGGGGCATATTCTGAACAGGGAGGAGGATGCAACACCCAGACATTGTGGTGGGATTGCTCTTGCTCCGTCTTGATGGAAAATGTTGCCTAGACAGGTGGTGGCTTGCTGTGTGTATTTCTTCAGGGCAGAATGCCAAAGAATTCAATGTAAATGTTACTGACCATTAATAGAATGCGATTTAAATTTCTAGGGTGAGTTTGGTGTAGGCATTTATTTATCTTAATAGTGAGGCTTATCCTGTTTAACTAATAGGCAAGCTGGTCTTCTCCAGGTGTTTTGACCCCTCCAGGTGTTTAGTTTAGTTTTGTTTTTTTAGGTTCCTTGACACATGGTTATTTGCAACTGTATTCTGAAACTTCCCAAAAGTTAAACATTGCTCCTTTCTTCATGCTTAGCTTTATAGATGAACTCTTAACTTTATGCAAATGAAGAAAATATTTGTTTCCCTATTTGGTCAACTTTTGCAGTGGCTGGATTGAACGTTTAATGAAGAGAATGCTCATTTCCCTATTTTGTGATCTTTTGTAGTAGATAGATTGAATGTTGTTTTAGACACAGCTGAAATGAAGAACTGCCATGGCTCTAAACCCCAAGATTATTGCAGTAGGCTTTAGTAGATTAAACATGGATCATAGCCTTTCTCAATTGTGAGCCCTTCAAATCTGTTGGACTAACGCTTCCCAGAATTTCCAGCTTTTGTCAGAATTGTAGTCCAACATACCTGGCTAGCAAAAAATTGGAGAATGGTAGTTTATGATATATTTCTTTTCTGATGATTTAATAATTCACAATTCCTAAAAAAGCCAATTTTCCCAATATTTTTCTGGTTTTTGCACTGAGGAGATAATTTGACTTACATTGGAGGATTGATGCATACCATACATCAATATTAAGTCTTACTGGATAGCCATACCAGTCATTCCCCAAACTTGTAAAAGTAAAAGTTTCCCTGTCCAGTTGTTTCCGACTCTAGGGGGTGGTGCTCCTCTCTGTTCTTAGCCAAGGGGGCCGGTGCTGTTTGAAGATGCTTCTGTTGTCATGTGACCAGCATGACTATATACGCCGAGGCACATGGAACACTGTTTCCTTCCCCTCAAAGTGATACCTATTTACCTACTCACATTTGCATGCTTTTGAACTGCTAGGTGGGCAAGAGCTGGGGCAAGTAATGGGAGCTCACCCTGTCACACAGCGCTCGGGTGTCGAACCTGGGCTGTCAGCCTTCCAGCTGAAAAGCTCAGTGTCTTTAACTGCTGAGCCATTGTGCCCCTTGCTTCCAAAACTGATGAATCACATTTGTCTCAATCTGGTTGATTTGGGGGAGCGGTAGCCAAGGACATCTAGAGTTAAATACATTGAGGAAGGCTGGTATAGGAATATTACATTTCAAAAATTGTGATCTGGACATCAGGTTACAAATCAGTACTAATTATTTTCTTTTTAACTTTCTCTGAAATATCTAATGATATTTACATATGAAGCTAGTTAAACTGTGGTTTGGTGCAATACTGTACCCAAGCTGGGGATTTATGAGAGTTAGGAACTAATATATTCAGAATGCAATGTTTTTGGCAACATTACTAGTTTTTGTTTAGTTTTGAAAAATGGATTTAAAACAGACCATTCTTAATCCAACTGTGTATCATGTTTGTTTTTAATTTTAAAAAGTTGCAGTTTGGGGAGTCACTGATAACAATGAGGTGAAGCTAGAAAGGTACTCATACAAAACTATAAAATTGCTTTTCCTGGATGTGTTTTAGGTACCTGAAACAGGGAACAAAACCCTTTCAAAAATATTACTATATGTGCATTGTTGTGTTCTGACTGACCTATAACTGAACCATGAACTTGTTTTGACTAGACGACCTCTGACTGAACTGTTGTTGTTATGTTTATAGTTGAACTCTACCTGAACTGTTGTTGTCATCCGGATCATGTGTTTGAATGCTCATACACTATTGGTTGTTGTGTCTGACAGCTCCCTATAAAAGGGCTATCTGTCAGACTACAAGTGCTGGTTGCTTGAGTGAGCTAATAAAAGAGCTGTTCTGAAGTCTGTCTCCTGCGATCTTTGCCCACAATTTGACATGCATAAACTCAGATACAGAACTTAAGGTTTCAATGCAGCAATGTATAATTAAACTCACAAATGGTGTAAGAATTTAATTTTAAGAACACAACAGAATTTGCCTGATTTGGGAGAGGGATCTTAACATCTGGTCCTGCCGCTCTTTTTCTTCCAGGATGCCACTGAGTAAATATTTTGTTAACCAAAATCCCATATATATTAAAGACAATGATAAATGCTCACATAAAAGTGGGTATCAGGGTAGCTCTGTATCTAATTTGTGTTTTTTTTGTCTGTGTTTCTTCCTAGTTGTCAGAGGTACCATCCAAAGTGTAATCAATGAAGAGGATCAGCAAGATTCCATTATCAGTATAAACATCAATAGAATCTACAGGCAGAAAACAAGGATCTTCAACTCTGCTGAGGAGAGCGGTCAGTGGCAAGGACAGATCAAGACTCTGCTCCAATGTGGGGTAAAACCAGGACAGGGAGACTTCCTCTTCACAGGCAGTATGCACTTTGGGGAGGTCAGGTTAGGCTGCGCCCCACGTTTCAAAGACTTCCAAAGGATGTACAAAGAAGCCAAGGACAAAGGACTAAATCCATGCGAAATTGGCCCAGACTGAAACGATGTTCTTCAGCTGTAGGTTACTCTTAGAGCTCAGCCAGAACTAATTCTTAGTTGCTGCAGATCTGCTGATTTAAATGGAACTAATAACAGAGAGGAACCATCTGATGTCAGGAACAAAATATTCTCCTTTAAAGAGGTCTGTAAGAGGAGACTGGATGAGCATTGAGTGTGGAGGATCATTGAAGTCTAGAGACTCCTTATTGCTGCTTGGAGGCTGGACTTCTTACAAATCCCGAGGTACCTTCTAACCCTATGACCGTACGACTTTAAGAACCACACAAGCTGGTCCTCGCAGCCAACGGCTTGCTTATGGAATTGACTGAAGTACAAAGCTAGAACGCAATCCCGTATTTTGTCCATTTGTACTAAATTATTTTTATAAGTTCCCCGGGGTGGGGAGGAACGAAATGCGTCACAATCCATGTCTTAAAAATATCACTCAACCAATGAACCTTTGAATCTTTGTAATGCTAATGTGTAAAATGTGTTAAGCAGATGTAGCATTTTGCATGGTATACACAGACAACAGTGTGGTAGAAGCTGGTGAACCCATTTTAACATTGATGCTTTGTTGAAAAAGAAAAAAAAAGGAAAGGGAAAAAAAGGCTTGTTATACAATGTTTTAAAAAATGGTTTCTCATGACAGGAATTTTTGGAATTAAACACTTGCTTTTCTTTTTTAAAGAGAGAGAATGTACAATTACCACCTGCAGTTTATGTTCAGAGTGGATGAGTTTTTTCCATTCCAGAGAAATAAAATGTTCCTGGATTTGAGCCAATGTTGTTGTGATTCCCATGCTGCTTCTGCCTTCTGCACTTTTAAATTTAACTGATTGGTATCTGCACCAAGGTGGCAAGAAAGCTATTTTAAGTGCAGATTTTGTTTATGTAAAACACTTGCACCACCTTCCAGAGACTAGAAACTTGACTTCTATCTGAAGGCATTTGAAAAGTTGATAGCATCTTGAATGGTAACACTCTAGTCAGTACACCATACCAGCTTTGCTCAAATCTGGGCAATTAAAGAGTGCTCTTCTGTCGTTGCTCTTCATTTACAGAATTTACATTTTTGTTTATAAATGAGATTTAGTGTTTCATAAAAAAAGTACAAATACAAATTTAAATACATTTGTATTTGTATTAAATAGATTTGAAATACAAATTTAATATAATGGAGATGTCTTAGTACAATCCACTCGTGCCTGATGTATAGTTATCACTACTTTTTCATTGGGAATTGAATTTCCATTTATTCTCAGTTCTATTATCTAAATTATTCTTCTTCCACGCCAGTCTTTCACATTCTCGGCTTTTGGTGTTTATTGTAAAGACTAAAAAAAAATTGCAGTGATCATATAAAACAGTAGTAAAGAAATGGACTATTTATCATTCCACAAGAACTTTGAAGGCATGGGATAGCCTCTGTACATTATAAAGCCAATAATTGATGTAAATTGGTGTTGCTATAGAAGAACAATTCAAAAGGTTTTTCTGCATATTTTTTTCATTTTTACTTATACAGTAATATATATTGGGTCCAAATATTCAGCTACTTCTATTTGACCCTTTTATAAATGTATATACTCCACTTTTGATTAAATGGATCTCCAGATTTACTTTGTGCGCCTTCAAGTTTAGCGTTGACTCCTGGCAACTGCCTGGACAAGTCCCTGCAGTTTTCTTGGCAAGATGTCAGAAGTGGTTTGCCTTTGTCTCCTTCTGAGAGCTGAGAGAGTGTGACAGGCCCAAGGTCACCCAGCTGCTTTGTGCCTAAAGTGGACTACAACTCATTCTCCCAGTGTCCAGCCTGCTGCCTTAATCACTACACCAAACTATATCTCCCCAAATTCACTTGCAACAGATTAAAATACGCCTATTACAATAGTTGCAAATTGAAAATTGCAATAAAATCAACAATAAACGCTCAATAAAAGCACACTGAATTGTTGTTGTTATTTTTCTATGCCCTGCCAAGGCAAATAAAAGCTTTTATGACTGGCACCAAAGCACTCACAACGTTGCATTTCTTTCCCTCTTGGGCCCTTATTTAAGTCAGTTTCCTGAATACGTCTTTAGGCCTTTCAGTTTTTTTCTGAAGGAAAAGTTCTTCTGATTATATCCCCATATTCTAAAGTTAATTTATGCCTTCCCAGCATGCCCATGAAGCATCTATATTTGTCCTATAAATATTGGCTGGAGCCTGGCTTTTCTCTTGAAGTTACCAGCCACGCTGATCACTCCCTTTCCAGCTCTATTCTAAGTTCTTTGTCCTCCTTGCATCTTAGGCTTTGCCATATGGCAAGTTCTCTTTTGTGTGGGAAGTTTTCAAAATTGCTGACATGCATTGCTACATGCTTATTATCTCAATACTGGCAGGTGCACTCATAAAAATTAAAGACTCTATAAGGGAGGAGTTGACAACAGTAATTTAATACACAGCCCATTTTTTTAACAACAAAAAGTCTTTAAGTGGAATATCATGGTCATGATCTTGATGATGGGCCACACCGGATGGCCAGTGATGCTACTCTCTGTCTTTATGTTGTGTTGTCAAACTTAACCTGTGGCTAAGGCTGTTTCTCTGAAAGGCTGTCAGATCAGTTGAAAAGAAGGGATGGTGAGTTGTAAATTGAAGTGGAGAGCCAACTTTCTTGCTATGAAAGGAAACTTTAAGTATCTCTTATAAATTGCTATTTTCCTTCACACTAAAGCTAATATAGAAGATTATATGGCTTTTAGGATTTGGCAGCATTTTAAGACCCAAAGGGTTTTCCCCCCTTAAAAATATTTTAAAGATTCCTTTGAAAGTTGAAGCTGATTGATTTCAAAAACAGCAATATGCATTTGAATGGTGCAATTGCAATGAATTAATTTAAATGCAATAATGTTAGTACGTCTGAGCTTTCTAAGTCTGAAAATCTATAGTATTGGGAAGTGTTGGGAAAATAAAAACTACAAATTTTCAGTTATAGCCTTTAGCAGCTTGACTTGTCGGCTTGACCTGACAGGCTCCTGAGGCCAGTGTATTGACCTCTTTGATAGAGAAGAACTGGAAACAGCAATTCATGATATGAAGAATGATAAAGCCGCGGGATTAAATGATATTCATGTTGAACAAATAAACATTTTGGAGATTTTGCCAAGCAATGGTGGTTATCACTTTTTAATGTATGTGTGGCCTCAAATTGTATTCTGAAGATTTGGAGGAAAGCCCTTCAGAAGTTATTGCACTTCTGAAACCCAGAAAAGAACTGAACAACCCAAAGAATTTTTGTCCAATTTCCCTCCTTTGCCATCCTTTCAAACTCCATGAGAGCGTTCTATTAAGTAGAATGTTTCCTGCCATTGAACCAACTCTTATTCCTCAATAAGCTGGTTTCCTCACAGGCCAGATAGTTAAACTCATCCAGCACACAGAGGATGGCTTTCCATTAGGTCTAATCATGGGAGCTGCTTTTGTGGATATATCTGCGGCCTACGACATGATCACAGAAAGCTTCTCTTGGAATTATATAATATCACACACGATCTTGCTCTGATTAAATGTATTGATGAATTTTCATTGCCTTCCAGGGAAAAAAGAACTGGTGGATAGCCCAGCAACATGGCCTTCCAGAGGGGAATGTTTTTGCCCCCACCAGTTATTCAGTATACACACCAATAATCAATCCATTGGTCCGGATACATTGTCTTTTATCTATGCTGATGATTTGGCACTTACCGCTCAGGGAACTTCTGGCTCTTGAGAATATGTCAGAATACTATAATGAGAATGGGTTAAAACCTGACCATCAAAAAAAAAAATGTCTGTGCATTCCATCCCCCAAAACAGGCAGGCCAGACGTAGGCTCATTATCTGGAATGGAGTGGCGCATTGCGAAAAGCCACATTACCTTGGTGTTATAAACATTAACCTTTAAAATACATTGTT